>OY979707.1:63529752-64177908 GCA_963855925.1 Inga laurina | reverse complement strand
TTCATCTTTTAGGAAGGCTGTATTTGAAGGTTTTGAATTGTACTTCAATTAATGTATTTTTAAAATGCGAAAACCCTATGAATTACAGTGATGAAGAATGTTACAGCCATAGTCAGCTCCACGAATAAATAAACATTTGTTAATACAAGTTGCTTAAAAAAAAATACAGCCCAGGGATATGAGTCGTGTGAAACCTATCACATTGTACAATGACCGCATATGTTGAGTGCTGAATCATTCGTCTTTTGGATGCCCTTCAGATATCGAGGACCTTTTTAGTAAAGGTGACTTAATCTTGAAGATTGAGAGATCTGAAAATCAATATGTATGCACACATATTATGAAAACTATACGAAGCTATACTGTTCATAAACCATGAAAGCATGTGCAATTTAGGGAGCGTAGATATCTTGGGACTTGGCGTCAAGATACTACTTGGATAATATCATTAGAGAATTTCCTCAGCTCTTCGTACAAGAAAGAAGAAAAATATTTTTTTTTTTTTTTGAGAGGTATTGCAAGGATATAAGCTAGAAACAAATGAACATTGGTACCCGAGTTTGAATTTTCATCCCGTCAAAGTATTTTCCTCGCCTTGAGATAGTAATACATGAGGAAAAAACCAATAACCGCGCCAACTATAATTCCAGCTGTTGTCAGCCAAAAAGCAAACTGCAACAAACCCAAAAATGTGGTAATTTAAACGAAAATTTATTTTCAACAATGTCCAAGAAGAACAAAGCAGGTCATGCATGTAATCAGATAGCAAACCACATCTCACCACATGTTCTTCAAGATAGGACTTCAAGTTCATGCCAAATATACCTGAAATCAAGAAAGTTTATCATTATGTCAGGCAATGTGCATAATACCTTAGCCAACAAACCAGCTCTATGCCTTTGATTTGTATATTCATGTCTTACTGACAGATACATATAAAATCCACATGACATTGAAGGAAAAGCTCACGAGATAGAGATGGCTCCAAGCTTTTCCTTCGTAACAAATTCCGTTCAAAATCATATTGAGTAATGAGTAGCTTCCATGTTTACAATACATTAAATGCAAGACGTAATTCACATGATTTAAAGGTTAAATCAGAAAGCAGTAGTTTGAGAAGCCCCCTTTCTCACAGGTTGTCAGAAGTTTTATGATCATTCCAAACAATATTTGCATATAATGCTTGGCGGGCTTGGCATCTTTCAGCCAAAAATGAGCCTCTTTAGAACAAGAACAAAGAGATGCTAGAAATAACATTCACAAGTCTGAAGATTGGACGTTCACATCAATGAATCTCTACTTTGCTACATCTTAGCAATCGCAGAGAACACCTAAAGTTTCATCAGTAACTCTTGTGCTCCGTTAAAGGTAAGCTTGCCTTAGCTTCAGTTTCTAACATCTAGAAGCGTCCTTTACAGTACAGCACATCAAAGTAATGAAGTTGCATTAAGATTACGAGAGTAGCAGCTTATTATTGCATGTAACTTGGTGGTCAAATAAGGCACTAAGTTCGTATATTTCAGACATAACCGCTGATAAATGAAATGATAAGATGACTATACCTGCAACTAGGGCTCCAACTGCCACAAAGAATGTCCCAACCTGGAGAAGCAGCTCTACTCTGCTAACCTCAAGCCTCCGTGAGCTGATAGATGAAGATAATTTATTAAAAGGAACCAGATTAAGATGAGCTATCAACGCTGATAAACAAAATCTCTTGATATTTGATCCAACAGCTAAGCTAAACTATGGCATCTCTTATATGCATGAGCTCTTAGGAGACCTTGTGTTCCATCATTTCACTAAGTAAACAGTATTCACTAATTGTTAAATCCTACAGAGTTGGCGGAGAAGAGTTCGTGCATTCTTACTCAGATTACTTTCTAAATAATCAATTTTAAAATCTAGATTGATCTACAGGCTAGTTTGCAACCCTGTGCATGATTATATTATATCATGTTTTGACTTCAATAACAATGCTGGTTTTTTATGGTTCAATACCTAGATCTCCAGGGTTGACTTTAGAGCCTATTCTATTGTATCCAAAGTCAACCAAATCACAAATTGAGGAATACAAGCACAGTCGCTGGCATAACTTTACCTTCAGAAGAACAATGAAGTTTCCAGTATCAGTTTATTTTTGTGAACATTAAATAAATAATTACACTTCAGCTGGAACAATTAAGCAATCCCCAAGACGAGGGAAGATGATTCTGGCGGCAAGACTTTGCTTGATTTTAGCTATTAAGGTCAATTTTAAAAAATTCATACAGCAATGTTCTGTCATCTACAGCCAGCTGATACATCAAGCTCATCTCACAAGAACAATCAGGTAGAAAAATACTGCTTACCCCCCCCCCCCCCCCCAAAACACACACACACACACACAAAAATAGATTCAAACCTCAAATTGACAGCTATAGAATCTTCCATTTCCCTCGCAGAATTAAGAAGCCTTTCAGCTTGACCATGACAGGATTCACATCTGCAATGAAACAAGGCAAAGAAGTCAACTTCGTGATAAAAATCGCTGTTTGAGATCTAGAGTCTAAATTGGCTAGAAATGGAGCATTCATTAAAATATCTACCAATTAAAATAAAGCTTCAGAAAAAGCCAACTAAGGCTACCACTAGTGAGGTCTAGTAATTTCAAAATCAGGTCCTCTGTAGACTGTCAGATGAATTATTAATTTTCCACAAAAAGCATTATGAGATGACCTCTTACTAAGATTATGAAGATAGAGAAAAGATTAAATCAAATGGATTGGATATGCCTGACGGTATGCCTCTGGCCTGTGTACCTACGCTCTTTTAGATGAAACAAACAGCTAATAGTTTTAGAAGGAATAACTAACTAATATTGACTATGTAAATGAATATTACATTTTGTCGAAACACCCTGATACTAAAAAAAATAAAAGGTGAAAAACGCAAGAAATTTTTTTTTTTTTTTTTTGGTAACCACAATAATTATGGAATTCCTTGCATGCGATTGTATGTACATACACACATATGGATGTTGTTCAGTAGATACAATATATAAATCTCCTGTTATTATTAGTAGTACAGAGAATATTAAAACTAAAATATAAATAAAAACAAATCAATTTTGGTTTTAATATGTTTCCTGTGATATTGCCTTCTCAACTCAAGAAACTGAAGGTCATGGGGGCATGAAATAATGGTGTATGACTGTATGGTGAGTTAATAATATCAGTATTAATCCTCAGAATTGGACCAAAAATAAGGAGAAAAACTCAGAAAATGCACGCACGCACAATTATAGTAAGTAGTTCTTCAACTGGGATTAAGAATAACCTTTGAAGATAATTCTCCAGAAGCATCTCAATTTCTTCTTCTTCTTCTTCTGCAGATAAGGAAAAAGAAGCAAATGAGATTATGTGACAGGTCATTTGAGAGTCAAGATCGTATTGAAAGACTTTAAATAGCTTACCCTCAGCAATCTGTTTTTCTAAGGGCACCGAGCACTCCACAACATCACTTCCTCTTTTAAGAGAGCAATCTCTTCCCATAATACATATACGGCGTATTTCATGAGGGTCCTCCAGAAGATCAAGCAGCATTTGTCTGAGAGCTCCTGCTCTGGAACCTAACTCAACCTACCAATTTGACAGAGAAGCAAATATATAACTTCAATGCATTTCCAGGACCATCAAATTTAGTAAATTTATTGAAAGAGAACTTCCAACAATATACCAAAGTTTGTTTACTAATACGTAGTTGCTCCAATATGTCACCAGTTAACCGATTAGGCAAGACCTCAAGAAGAGCTTGAACCTGGAGCCAAAAGGAAGTGGGATGAGTGAGGGGGAAGAGGGGGGAACAGAGGTGGAAAGAGTTGAAGAAACTTTAAGTCAAATCAGGATATTAAATTAGAGACAGGCAAAAATCTTCACCGAGAATTCAAAATGAAAAAGTCAAAGCAAATACGTAAATATCTTGATGAGAAAGAGTTCTTCAATCAAGTGTATGCTATGCTCATAGATCTCATTAAGCGCCTGGAAATCTACAGAATATTCTGCTTCTTAGAGCTAATGAAATGCAAGCACAGAGATAGTAGGAGGAAGAAATCACATTAAAAGTAGTAAAGCTGAGGAATTCCCATGACATTTAGTTCACATACTCACATTAGGTTCTAAATCCATCAATCTCTGCTCTAACCGCTGTATTCTTGATAGCAACGCTGCTTCAGCAACCTGAAAGTTTGACCAAATGGCCAAGAGTAAAACAGCTCACAACTATATTTCGATGATGAGAAGTCTAATCAGATGTGTTAACAGATTCGAAAAATGCAAATAGAGCCAAAGGTCTCGCTCCAATATGGCAGGTATAGGCACGAGTGATGTTCAAAGTGACAAGAGCATCTTCTTTAAGGAATATTATTTTCTCCCTTCATTAGAGAAGGCATATAACATGACATGAATAGTATGCCCCAAGCTTAAAGACTTGGAGTAACTATCGGAAAATCTAAATTATTAAAGGACCTTTATGTGATTTCCCTTTCGCCATCCAATCTTACCAAGGGCACACCTATTGTTTTTATTACTTCCATCAGTGTCCTCCTCAGCTATTCTTTCTTCTTATTGGATTCTCCACTTCAGTTCCTTTTGGCCTTAAGCATTGGCATTGTCACAAGTTTATACCAGTATGCCCAATCCTTTTGTCTTGAAGTTACGATTTTATTTGGCATGATTTCTTGTTCAGTAACATTTCAATCCAAAGGTTTCATTTACCAGTAAAAAGCAAATTAGTAGTTTTACGGATGTTTTTAACCTGCCCTGTTACACAATAAAGACCTTATTACTTAAAGCAAAGACAATGCATAGGTTCAGTTTGTTCAAGAACAGAGGTAACAAGGATCAAATTCCTTGCCAGTGTATACTGAAGACTCTGATGTCGTGTCAAGAACTATTTAAACATAAATCAATTAAGCAAAGACCCGTGAATAGTTTTAGTAACATCTCTGTTCTCTAACAATCATTAGTTCCCCATCACTTAGTCTATCCTTCCTTGTATTCCTTAACGTCTTGAATTATCACTACCTCTATCACGGCTTGGGCCACAATTATGAACCCAAAAACAATATTCATATATATTTTATATATTATCATATGAAATCAACTAAAAAAACATGCCAGCAGTATATTTCAAGTAATTTCAGCTATCAATTCCAAGGATTTTCCCGTAAAATAAAGTCTATAGTATGTATATCAGTGTTTCTATACAAACACCTTAAAATACCCAACAACAGGGAAGCTAGAATATATGTAGGACAGCCACGATATTATAAAATGCCATACTCTTCGGGTTTGTTTCATCCAATTACTTTCTCAGAAAGATGACCAAATAAACCATCCTTCCTAAGTATTTGTCATCTGATATTTCTCTTGCCCCCTCTCAACCTCTTCCTCTCCTGCCTCTAAAGCTCTTCCACTTTAACATGCACGCATAAAACCACAAATCAAAAGATAAAAAAGACTGCTTGCCAAGTATACCATGCCTCTTCTAATATATTTGACGCTGATGGTTGTGTTAGTTTGCAAAGCTACAACTATGGCACTTGCATTAAGCGGAAATTCAACTCAAATATAGCACTCGTACAATAGAATTCATCAAAGTCAGTTTTGTGTTTCATTAAGTCAAACAAGCGATAAGCATTTCAGACTAACCTCAAGCTCAAATGGCATGACGGTCCACCACTGCTGTTTTTGGGGTTTCAACCGAGGCAGCAATGACTCAAGAAAAGCTTTCTCCCACCTTTACTGATTAACATAAAAAAATGCAGAAAGCTGTGTTTAGTTCATTTGATACTTTGTTAAAGAATCAAGATAGAGAAGCAGCATGCAACTATACCGATTATAGTCAAAAAGAAGTACACGCTCTTGCATTGCAATTGCCCGTAATGAACCCAGATTTAGAAGAATAGCATACTCACGGACCTGATACATGAAGCAGAATATTGCAAAGATCACAAAACTATATAGCTGATCAATAACATACACTAGATATTGCATAATTGTGTTTGCCAGAAAATACTCAAGGAAGTAAAAAACTTTCAAGAACAAAAAATTGTTGCCATATTAAATTGGCGACAAGAAATATATAGATGACCATAAACTGTTTCATTTTTAGGTGCTGTGGAAATTTTGACTGATTTTTGACTAAAATGCAATATCAGGGAACGGCTCAAGAAAAGCTTTTCTGTCCGCCTTCATAATTAAGTTAGTGATATCTAAACTCTCCATCACTTATAGTTTTAGAACGGACTTTTTACTTCCTCAAGTTAGAGCATATATGTTAATTATGCCCAACTTATTACAAATATACTCAACTCGTATTCCAGTCAACGCTTTTGTCAGAAGGTCTGTTAGCTGGTCGTTCGATTGCACATGTCCTGTAGATACAACATTTTCTTTGACCTTGTCCTGAATGAAGTGACAACCGATTTCAATATGCTTCGTGTACTCATGAAACACAAAATTTGATGCTATATGAAGTGTTGCTTTATTGTCACACTAAAGCTTCACAAGTAATGTCCTGACAATGCCAATTTCCTTCATGAGTTGAAGTACCCATACAACTTCTTGTACTGATTGTGATATAGCTCTGTATTATGCCTTTACGCTTGATTTAGAAACAACCCCTTGTTTCTTACTCCTTCAAGATACCAGGTTGTCACCAACAAACACACAATAACCCGTAGTGGTTTATAGTGTAGCCTTAGACCCTGTATGATCCACATCACAGAAGCACTCAACTTTAGTGTGTCCGTAATCTGAATAGAGAATGCCTCGACCTGGGGAGCCTTTCAAATAGTGCAAGAATGTTCTAAGGCTTCCCACTGTGCCACTGTTGAAGATTCCATGAATTGACTAAGTAAACTGACTGAGAAGGTTATATCGAGACAAGTCGCTGTCAAATAATTCAGCTTTCCAACCAGTCTTCTATATCTCTCAGGATATGCAAATGACTTCAATTTCTTTGGATCAATCTTCTCTTTCAAGTCATCAGGAAGTTCATCAAACATATTATTGTTCAAGTCCAAGTATAGATTTGGAATCATGTGAAGGTTACTTGGTGCAGCTCCAAGCTTCCCAGTTTCCTTTAAGAGGTCTAGAACATATTTCTTCTGAGTCAACAAAATGCCTTTCTTGTTTCTCATAACTTCAATACCTAGAAAGTACTTCAATGGTCCTAAGTCTTTCATCTAGAAGTGGAAGTTAAGAAAGACTTTAAGCTTAGAAATTCCAGAAGTTTTACTCCCTGTAATCATAAAGTCTTCAATATATACAACCAAAAGAATCATGTCTGCATCGGTCTTCTGATAGAACACATAATGATCACTCTTGCTTAAACTTAATCCAAACTTCTGAACCACATTACAAAATCTATCAAACCAGGCACCCGGACTCTGTTTCAGACCATACAACAACTTTATGAGATGACATATTTTCCCACACTCCCCCTGAGCAACAAAATCAAGTGGTTGCTCTATATAAACTTCCTTAAGAAGGTTACCATTCAAAAAGGCATTCTTAACATCCAACTGATGCAAATCTGAATGATAGGTGGCAGCCAGAGAGACAAGATGAATGAAAGTGAGCTTAGCGACCGGGGAGAAAGTCTCAGAATAATTAATGCTATAAGTTTGAGCATACCCTTTTACAACAAGCCGAGCTTTCAACCATTCCAATGAACCATCGGCCTTAGTCTTAACTACAAACACCCATTTACACCTAATGGCCTTCTTCTCATAAGGTAAATCAACAAGATTCTAGGTACCAGCCTTTTTAAGGGCCATCATTTCTTCTTACATCATAGCACACCAACCAAGATGGCTAAGGCTTGGAGGGTGGTAGGGGTGGAGATAGACTCAAGGGTAGCCACATGGGAAGAGGAAACAGGGGATAACTTTTGGTAGGACACAAATTTGGAGACAAGATATGTGCAATCAAGATAGTGTTTAGGAGGACAATGGGGGCGGGTGCCCTTTCCGAGGGCAATAGGTAGGTCATTGGATAGGTCAACTGCAAAATTAGACATAAATGTATTAGGGGCAAGACTGGGAGGGTCTGGGTTCTCAGGATCGGAAGTTGATAGTGAAGCCTCTACTGATAGAAGCGTAGAGTTGGCAGCATTAATCTCACTAATGATATCAGGAACCGAAACAACAGTCTGAACTAGTGGGACACGATAAACCAAGAAATCATTCGACATATCAACGACCAAGGGAGACTTAGATAAGAATGAAGACTTGAAGAAAGGAGAGGACTCATGGAAGGTGACATCAGTGGATACAAGATAATAACGGAGATCATGAGAGTAATACCAATAATCTTTCTGGAAGTGAGAATAACTAAAGAAGACACATTTCAAAGACTTAGGTCAAGTTTACTATACTTGGACGAATATCCCAAATAAAAAAAACACAACTAAAGATATTCAGATCAATAAGAAATAGCTTAGTAGTGGGGAACAGAACAAAATATGGAATGTCACTACTAAGAACAGCCGAGGAAATGTGATTGATGAGAAAACAAACAGCAGACACCACATCAGCCCAAAAGAGTGTAGGAACACTGGAATGAAACATGAGAGCTCGAGTAGTTTCTGAAAGGTGGCGATTCTTTTGTTCAACAACACCATTTTGAGCGGTGTATCGACACATGAGATTGGTGAAGGATACAATGGCGATACATGTAATCAATGAAAGGGGTAGAAAAATATTCTTTCGCATTATCGCTTCGAAGGATTTTCATAGGAGAATTGAACTGAGTTTGAATTTCAGTACAGAAATTTTGAAAATGAGTAAACCATTCAGAGCGTTATTTCATTAAGTAAAGCCAAGTTGTTCGGGAAAAGTCATTAACAAAAGTGACAAATTAAAGATAACCAGTTTAAAATAAAATTGAACAAGGACTCAAAACATCAGAATATATTAACTCAAAGGGGGGCGCAACCTGTTTATTGACTCAATGTGCCAAATGAACACGATAGTGTTTGACAAACTGACATGACTCATAATCCAAAGCTGACACAGAAGAAAAACTGAGGATATAACCTCTTTAGAGACGAAAGTGATACATGACTGAGATGACAATGAACTTCGAAGGGAGATGACCTATCAGAACATGCAACAAAATGCGGCACCTGATCATCCAGAATGCAATGCCTACCAGATTCATAGCCTCTACTAATAATATGATTCATCGACAAACCCAGGATTAAACAATGGTCAAGGAATAGTGAGATGAAGCAATTCAAATGACAAGTCAGTTTAGTGGGAGATAGAAGATTAAATGTGAGATTGGGAATATTAAGGACAAAGATAACGAAATAGAGGGGGTGGGTTTAATAGTGCCTGATCCAACTACATGGACGGGGAACCATTGACAACAAAGATGGAAGATAGGTTAGCATAGGAAGCATACGATGAAAATAAGTGATGGTTACATGTCATATGGTCGGTAGCATCGGAATAAATTACCTACTTTAAGAAAGTAGTAGTAAGACCAGAGGGT
Organism: Inga laurina; assembly: GCA_963855925.1. NCBI lineage: Eukaryota > Viridiplantae > Streptophyta > Magnoliopsida > Fabales > Fabaceae > Inga > Inga laurina. Next base: position 64,168,366 of record OY979707.1, on the reverse strand, counting down.
AAAGTACATATAGATAAGGCTGCGACAGATGGCGAACCAACGTCAGACTGATAAGAGGTCTGACCAACATGAGCAAAACCACGCTCCTATTTATTCTGCAATTTTCGACAATGTTTCTTGATATAACTAGGTTCCTTGTAATAACTACAGATAATATTGCTAGAAGTCATGTTGGGGCACTGAAACCCTATTTGGAGCCATAATTCTTATTGTCAAAGGGACCCCGACCTGCCAAAACACTTGCATTTGGATCTACAGACGGACGGGTCACACCATTAGAGTGAAGAAAGCGTGTGATGAACACATCGTCAAGAGATAGGAGCTCCTGCCTAGATAGAATTTGAAAGCGAATGGTTTCATAAGAGTGATCAAGGGCTTCAAGAAAATCAATGATAACCTATAGCTCCAGATTCTTAATGCGAGTCACAAGATCTACTTATAGAGACATGAGGACTTTCATTTCCTCATACAACGGCTTATAGTCAAAAAAGAAAGTCCTTTAACGGACGACCTTGTTACTGAAAGTGATAAAAACCTTAACAAACTTCGTGAACCCGAGTGAGGCTCCCTTTACCAAAGAACATAAATTATAGATAATTCATTATTTCCTTAACAGTAGTGCAATGACTCACCAAAGACAAGATCCGAGGTTCAATAAAATTTCTAATTTGAAAAAAGATTCAAGGTCTGAAAATTAGCAAGACAAAGTGATACCCGATGAGAAAATCTCCAAATTGAATCACAAAAACACCAAGATTGAACTCAGGGAGAAAAGTCGATCACAACGGACTAAATGGCGGTCAAGGTGGGGCGGCGCGTGGTGGTCATCGGAGTGCAGAAGGTGGTAGATCTGAAAAACCCACGAAGTCTCACAATGGACACAAATTGAACAGACCAGAAAAAAAAATTCAAACGGAACCTTGCTCTGATACCATCCCTTAGGTGCCCCTAAGTACCCCTAAAAAATAAGGGGCTTTTTTGTGTTCCTTTTTATCATTAGATTCTACATAAAATGAGCGACATTTTGATATCTTATGGGCAAAAAATGAATTTTTTTTAATTTTTCATAGATTCAATGCTCAAAGTGGAAAAAAAAAACTACACCATTTTTTTATGAATATTTGAAAAATCATAAAAAAAATTGAAAATAGTTCCGTTTTTTGCCCATAAGATATCAAAATGTCACTCATTTTATGTAGAATCTGATAGTAAAAAGAAACACACAAAAAAAAACACTTAAGAAGCCCCTTATTTTTTAGGGGCAGCACCCACCCCTGGTCCTTAAAATCTACTTCAAAACCATCTTCTTCGAGCCCACCGCTTCAACCTCCCTCAAATCATCTTCATCAATAATTTCAGAAGTAACACTTTCTCTCATGGTCATATAAACTTTAGGAGTGTTGATTTGGGGTTTATTAGCTTGATTTGATGTTAAATAGTCAAAGTATAATATCTCTGTAACTTTTTGTTAGAACAGTTGAGAACCTTTTGCTTTTTAGGTTTGCAGAGGGATTATACCCTTAACCATAACAAGAAATAGTTAAATCCCTCCTTAAACTTCATAATTCCTATATTCTCTTATTTAATCTCCCATGCATTCTATTTTAGAAGTTTTTTTCCTGATTTGTATAATCTAATATGAAATGAAGATTAGATTATAATGATAATTCATTATATTTTTTTTAAATGATTGTTTATTTAAAAATCACAGACAAGTTAATCATACTCCCTCCTTTTTATAAGAAACTTTTTTTCTAATTGCACAAAATGAAGTGACAGTTAAGATTAATTTAAAAAAATGAATGTGTCAAAAATGTCATGTTTCTTCCAAATATGCCTTTATTTATGAAAAGAGCAAATGAGAGAGAATGAGTAATAAATGATTAAATGAAAGAGAATTAGTGGTGATGAGATAATTAATATAAAGATATATATTTAATAGGGGTAGAAAAGGAAAAAGTAGTTTATATTTTGAGACACGAGAAAAAAAATTGATTATATTAAGCATGGGTTTAAGAACCAAATCGGACAGTTTGATCGGTGGGACCGTCAGCCAGTCAAGAGGGCGGGCCGGTTTACTGCGTTAGGCCATTTTTGCTAGGGGGCCTTTTTGATCCCCTTTTGGGCCGGGAGCTGTTATTGGGCCAGAACCCGGAACAGGTTTTTAAGAACTGGTCAGCCCAATAACTTACTTTATGGAAAAAAAAACTAGAATTTTTTTTATAGTTTTGATGCTGGAAACTGGAAAGTCTGCGAAGAAAAAAAAAAGGGCTTAAACCCTAAAGTAAAGAAAATGACAAAACGGCCAAAAAGGGGATCGACTTTTTGACTTTCACTATAAACGAAACAAATCCTTGTATAGGTTTATATGTTCTTAATGTTCTCAAATGGCTCCTAAATCGTGAAATGGCTCAATATGGCAAAACATAAGTTTATATTGTTTAATCTCATGTTTATGTTATGTGCATCTTTTTATTCTCAAATGGCAGATATGTTCTCATTCTTCTCAAATGGCTCATAAATCTACATTCTCTTGTTTGTTATTTTAAAAAGGTTAATATATTTCATATATATATATATATATATATATTTGCTCAGCAATAGGATAAGTGCTTCAAATTTGTTTTAGGAGTTAGATGTACAGGTTTAGAATTGTTTAAAAAAAAGAAGAACATATTAATTGAGTTATTTTATTTTAAACTTAGCTTATCAATTGAGTTATTTTATTTTAATAATTTTATACCAGAAGAACATATCAACACAACCAGATTTGTATAACCCTCTTGAGTGATGGATATTTTAAGCACTTATCCTGATGGGTGACAATTGATGAGGTTTTTAAATGGTGTTTTGTGACTTTACTAACTTCATATAAAATTAGACTAATGACTAATTATTGTAATATATATATAAATTTAATTATTACATCACCGGTCCAGCTAAACAGCTCAACATTTCCAACCGGTTGAACCTTGACCCGCTGACCTTTCTGACTCGACGTCTGGTCCGGCTTTTAAAACATTGATATTAAGAGTCATCCCTAAGAGAGAGAAAATTGCTTATAAAAAAGATCAAATGGAGTATTATATTTAGCAATTGAATTAGTAAAACTATACAATTATATGCCTAAATGTAAGTTACTTGTACGTCATTCTCTCATACCAATGAATGAATCAAATTGATAAAATTTTCGACATTTGCATTTGTTAAGTTTTTTGTCTTTACGTACCTTACAAATGATTTTCACCCCCCTCCCTCTCTTTCAAATAGAAATTAAATAGGATTGAAATTGAAAACAATGTTATTAGTTATTCTACAAATGACTTATATTTTGAACCATACTTTTTCCTTTTAAGTGACTTATTTTTAGATAGGGAAAAAAACATTTAAATATCACTTAAACTCCAAAATCCCAAATTGGTTTGGTTGACAATAAGAGTAATGAGATTGACAAAAAGAGTATAGAAATTGACAATTTAAGGTTTTAGAAAATCACTGATTTTAGATTTTAAAGTTCAAGTGGTATTTATTTATCTTTTTCCCTTTTAGACGTAGAGGGTACATGTTATGTTTTATATGCACCACTTCATCATTATCATATTTTATTGTGATTGAAGTTAATTTCACATGGCCTTTGATATTGTCTTTCAAGTCATGGAATCATGACTGCCAATGTCAGCATCTTCACCTGCGAATTCTTTTTCAAACGACCTATACACACCATCCAGGAGTACATGCCGCACCCAGTGCTTCTACTACGTTCCATCACCCTTCGATGAATTGATTTGGCAAAAAAATTATAGTGATTTGATAATGAAAATTATTTAAGTTGTGCATAAAATGTTGAACCAACTACCTACATTTAAAATTAATCCCTCATCATTTAAATTTTTAGTGATCGAGTATTTATAGGTCACAAATCATACAGGATCGACTGATATTTTCTTAAAAAAACTATTATATGCTAGGATGGTTTTCATTGATTTTAACTATTCCCTCTAGTATTTTTTATAATCAATTTTTTTATTGTGTAAAACGAATTTATGATCAAAATTAGTTAAAAACAATAAATATGTAAAATATGTCATGTTTCTTCTAAATATACTCATATTTATGAAAAGGGCATAGAAGAGAGAATGAGTAAAGAATATGAGAGAAAATGAGTATAAAATGATTAAATAAAAGAAAATTAGTAGTGAGTAGGGGATAATTAATATAAAGATATGTATTTAATAGGGATAGAAAAGGAAAAACATAGTTTAAAATTTGAGATATAAGAAAATAGTTGCCCACAATTATGTAATTAATTTGTTTGTTACACAAAGATTGTAATTGTAAATTATTAATAAATCAGTGTAGTACTTATCTCCATATTAGGGCTTAGGAAATTTAATGATTTGACATTTTTTTTAGACCTAACACAAATATTTCAACCACGAATTGTTTTTATCATTAAATATTAATTAATTAATGTTTGGTTTAAAAAATCACGAGCTTGATCTTTAAATATATTTACTAACGATGATAATTCAAATTATTTGATAACAAAAAGAACGCCTTCCCCTTTCTGGATGCAAGTTCTTGTGGTTTATTTTTTCTATTGTATAATAGAAAAACAATAGCTGGCTCCCATATGGAGGCAAATGAGGTTTATTTCAATTTGAACAATGCTGAAAGGGAGCATTTATTCCAGGGAAAATCACAATGAGGTTCCAAAGACCATAAAAAATTATAAAAATGTTCCATAACAAATTCCTCTATCATAAAAGTCCCTAGGGACTTCATTGTGATTAATTCTGGATGTGAAGTTACCGGATTGCCCTTACTAATTGAAAACACATTGTTAGGCATTGATAACTTCGTCAGTCATTTTGACAACTGCATCTGCTTACTTTGACAAGTTTATTTTCTAACTTGGACAAATCCTAAAATGGCAAGTTAGTGTGCATATTTTCACAAGCCTCTATGACAATTTTGATAACTTCGTCAGCTTATTTTGACAACTGCAAATTAACTTTTTCATGCTCCACTTTTCAATGAGATGCATCATTGCTGCATATTTACCCAAAATGTGGGATGTTGCTCTGTATATTGGACCAATGCTAACATTCAACATGCAAAGCAAGCAGTAAGTGATATAAATGCATATGGAGTTTGCAAGGCAAAAAGTTTGATTCCATGCAACTTGAAGAAAAAAGGCGAAAGTGATGGTAAGATAGAATTTTCACATTATAGTTTATATCTTAGCCTTTCTTTCAAGTCCATGCCACGTATACTAATGTAAAGTACCTTTCAATGTTTAAGGAATTTTGTTATTATAACCTTTTAATATATACATTCAGGCTTGTATCATTGATTTGAGAATCATTAGCCTAGCAAAAAACTTGTAGCCTCAGAGTTATTAATACTTTTTGTGGGGATGGGGATTATAATTAATTGGACTGATGGTTATGTTCGTTGAAGTGAATTCTTCATGTGCAATGCTCAGGGAAGTCAAACATCGTCCACAATCTTTGTATACTCCATCAAACAAGCCTCTCATCATCAAATGTGTCTATGATGATAAGTACTTGTGTTATTTTGGTCGTTTTGGAAATATATTTAAATATCTATAATTAGTTGGCAATTCCTAGGAGTTTATATTTCAATATAATTTGGATATAATCAATTGTACAAGGATTGGGATTTTAGTATAGTATGCCTCTTTGTTTTCGTTGAAGTTAGTTTGAATATATTTTAAACTATTGACTTTAGAGATGTTAATGCATCCCGCACGTCATGCAGGGAGTAAATGCTTGTTATCAATATGTGTGTGTGTTCTATCTCTATACTAATATTTATGATGAAGCTGAATGACCATTCTCCATACTAATATTTACAATATTTAGTTAATAGCATAATCATAATATTATCACAATATTATAATATCAAATGAATATAATCGTAATATTATCACAATATATATTTGTGCGCTATCTCTATACTAATATTATTTACAATATTTATTATACCAAAAAAATATTTACAATATTTACTTAATAATATAATCATATCATCATTATCACAATATTATTAGTATGGAGATATAACGCGCGCGCGCACATATATGCTCTCTCTATCTTAATATTTACAATATTTAGTTAATAATATAATCATAATATTATTATATTATTATATTAAATCAATATCAATATAATCATAGTTTTATAACAATATTATAATATCAAATCCCATTTTCTATATAAATGCTGACCTGATTTTTCCATAGGCAAGATTCTGTAGTTAATTCCCTTTATTCCCTATGGGACATTCAAGACTTCACGAGTTGAAGCTCAAAGAAAAGGTGATGGAGAAGCTGAAGGAGATGTGCGTGTATTCCCTTGAGGACATTCATGTGAAATACGTGATCACATTATTGAGGAATGGGAAGCGCAAAGAAGAAGCAAGAATTCAGCTGAATCATATCCTGGGAGATCACGGTGGTTCATTTGTATGTTGGCTGTGACATTTGTATGTTGGATGTGGGAACACTTGGAGAGATTTGGAGGATGATGAATCTCCCACAATACCAATCCCACAATACCAATCACATTTAAATTCAGAGTCTAAACGAGGGACTTATCATAGTCGGCATCGGAACCAAGGTTGGAAGGAATTAGTAGAATACCAAAGGTCCAAACCGGAGGCGACCACAATCACATTTAAATTCAGAATCTAAACGGGGACTTATCATAGTGGCCGATCACATTTAAATTCAGAGTCTAAACGGGGACTTATCATAGTCGGCATCAGAACGAAGGTTAGAAGGAATTAGTAGAATATGTGAGGAATAGTACTCCCACAATAGCAAAGGTCCAAGCCGGAGGTGACGACAATCACATTTAAATTCAGAGTCTAAACGGGGACTTATCATAGTCGGCATCGGAACCAGGATTGGAAGGAATTAGTAGAATATGTGAGGAGTACTGATCCACCTCTATGAGGGTTTTGGCATCAATTTGATGGAAGAAAGCAGAACCAGAACTAGAGATGATAACAACGTTCACCGTTTTTGGCAATTTCGAGGAAGAAAGCAAAACCAGAGGTCCATCTTCAGTGCCATCTCGTATAATGAATAAAGGCCATCTGGGTAAACGAAAGAGGAAGAGCCATGCAGCGATTTCACAAGGAACACTATCATAAACCCCAGGGCCCAAAGCCATCTTCTTCAGTCCACCGCTTCAGCCTCTTCGGTCCACCGCTTCAGCCTCCTGCCTCCCTCAAGGCGTCTCCCTCAAGGCGTCTTCGTCAATAAATTCAAAAGTGACACTTTTCTCTTATCCTCAGCATTTCTTAATAAGAGTTGAAAGGAACAAAATCAAAAGTGCACTTATCCTCAGCATCTCTTAAAAAGAGTTGAAAGCAACAAAAAAAAGTTAAATACAGTATCCCAATTCATTTTATTCCTCAAATTTATAATTGACATATACTAACAGAGCTTTTTATCAGGAAAAAAAAGATGATATCTTAGAAAATTTAATTTACATTTTTTATAAATAAATAACTTAACTAATTATTTTAATCTGTATAAATTTTAATTATTTAGAATGAAATATCAAATTATAAATTTAAAAATACTAAGTTAAACATCCTATATTTTCTCCATCAATATCTCATACCTTCTGCTTTAAAAGTAATTTGAATTTTATTTTCCATCAAAATCAAAATCATCAAAACCATATGTGAGAATATCTTTTTTCAACCTTGGTATAAAATAAAGATGGGAAAAAGACAAAAAAGAATTTTGAATTTACAAAATTTTAAATAAGGTATTTCTTAAAAAATGAGTTGTGAATTGCTTATTAAATTTTGTCATTTTTTTATCAACTCTTAATAACAAATATGATCTAAGATTTTACAAATTCAAAATTCTTTTTCTGTCTTTTTTTCAATAAAGACTCATTATCTAATCCAACAGTAAAATGTCCCTCCTCCTACTCTTCCTCTACTTTGAGCCTGTTACAAAATTTTCAATGTTTTATGCAAATTGAAATATCTCATCATAAAAATAAAAAGAGCTTTAACCATATCCCTTCAGTTAACGTTTTTCTGATCATGCCCCATCATCCACTTTCTTAGTGATTTTCGTGAAAATACGCATATTTAATACCAAAATTAATTACTTTCATCATTACCATTAAGAAAAATCTTAAGCTTATTAACTTGATGGATGGGTTCGTTCGCATAAAGTAGAAAAAGTCAGCAATTCCTAATTATATATTCGTGTGTGTCTGTGGTCAGTTCACAACTGACCAGGCAATAACTCCACATAGCTCAAATTAATTATTGATTATGTTCATTGGTGCTACCATAATTCTATCAGAATGGACTAAATTTGCCAATTGTGCACTTTTCGTATAGTTGATGCCACTGCCATGAATAATAAAAGGTTATCTTTTGTACGTCTTTAGTAATTCACCCAGAAGAAAAACAATTATATATGGCCAATTCTCATATACCACCCGCGCGGGGTTTACCCTCAATATTTTCCCTTAAGCTGATTAAAACATATATTCTTCAGTACTAATCAATTTGGAATTCATCCACCTCTCTCTACTGTACTATTGCAACTTGCAAGTTCATGACCCTAAAGTTTATTGGTATATATATATATAGCATGGTACACTGTTTCTATTAATATGTATATATTCAAATTTCACGAATCATTACTAAATCCAACTTTCTCTGCTTAATTCCTAAAACTACAATTCACGCTAGTTTGTCAGGTCTCAACCATTACAATTTCTAGCAAGTTAATAGACACAGAAAAGAGTTGACGATAAACATTACAAGGAAAACCCAAAAAAAAAAAATCGATGGTGTCACGGCCACGCGGTTTAGCCATGTGGATAAATATCCTATTTCTATATATGGCAGTTTGATAGCTATATCATATGGTTTCCTATTTTATAGGACTCTCTAGAGGGACCATTATAATGACATATAATTTATATTCTTAATTTGTATATATTTAATTCAATAACATCATCTAGTGTGTGTAATACGCTTCAAAGAAATACTCACAAATCGCAGGACTCGCAACTACTCGTAGCCATGATGAGAACCCTTGTGTACTCGTACCAATGGCTCTCTCTTTTCTTCCTTATTTTCTCTCTTTGTGTTTCTGCTTTCAACATTCCAAGGTTGGGGATTGTGCAGAGAACAAACCATCGACATGAACCGGCTCGAACCGTTTCTTCCTCAGATTCACCTGACGATGACCTCAAGACATATTATTACACCCAAAGACTCGATCACTTCAACTATTTGCCAGAAAGCTACGCCACTTTTCATCAAAGGTACTTTGTAAATTCTAAGTACTGGGGTGGTGCTAGATCTGGTGCCCCGGTTTTCGCATACCTTGGTGCAGAAGGACCTGTGGATGAAGATATAGAGATTGTTGGATTTCTCAAAGATAACGCCCCTAATTTCAATGCTCTTCTTGTTTATATTGAGGTAATTAAGAATGTGTGTGTGTGTGTGTGTGTGTGTGTGTGTGTGTGTGTGTTAGATTTTTAATTAACCCATACGTTTTTCAGTAATAGGAAACTTGTTACACGTGTTTTAATTAATTTAACAGCATAGGTATTATGGGAAATCAATACCCTTGGGTTCATGGAAAGAAGCTATGAGGAATGCGACTATTCGTGGCTATTTCAATTCAGCGCAAGCTATAGCAGATTATGCTGGTGTGATTTTGCACTTGAAGACAAGTTTGTCTGCCCAGAATTCTCCGGTCATCGTTTTTGGAGGCTCCTATGGTGGAAGTAAGTCATGACCCGTAAACAATTATTAATTAATTAATATAAAACTTGTAGCCTTTTACAAAGAGGGATTCATTTAATAACTTTTACTATTTATTGCACATATATACATATAATAAGGGGAATCAGTTTTAATGTTCATCGCAATTACAAGCACCCAGAACTAATCAATATGGTGAGATCTGCATAGTTCAAAAATAAAATTTCAATATTTCAAATTTGATATTTTTAAATGATGATTTGAAAATAAAAAAAAATATTTTTTAAAAAAACTGATAGTGAAGATATTATCTTTATATTAGATTCTGTATATATTAAAAAAAAAATTTGGGAAAAAAATAAAAGTGAAAAAATTCAATATGATCTATTAAAACTAAATCTGAACGGCCCACCATGATTATTAGCCCTTGATGTTTATCGTTGGGTTGAACATTGAAACTAGTTTCCATATAATTAGTATATATGTTTAAGTTTTCTAATTAATTATATCATGCAGTGCTTGCATCATGGTTCAGGCTAAAGTATCCTCATGTTGCTCTTGGAGCTCTGGCTTCATCAGCACCAATTCTTTATTTCATCGGCGCCGCCCCACGAGCTGGATACTACTATATTGTGACCAAGGACTTCCAAGTAATTTAATCTATCTCTAACTTAAAAACTGTTTATAAGAAAATATTGATCATACCATATTTAATCCTTGAAGAACAATTATATATAGCAAAACGGTGTGTGTGTGTGTGTGTGTGTGTGATTGATGCAGGAAACTAGTATGAGCTGCTACCAAACTATACGGAGATCATGGTCTGAAATTGACAGGGTAGCCAAGAAGCCTGATGGACTCTCAATTCTCAGCACCACGTTTAGAACTTGCAAGTAATTAAGTTTTGTTCTCTATCTTTCATGATGCATGAATACAGATTTTTTTTTTAATCATATAGAACAATTCAAATATAAATACTAATCTCTTTTTATTGTTCTAGAAAACTGAGTCGTAGTTCTGAGCTCAAGGATTACTTGGACTCAATATATGCTTCAGCAGCTCAGTATAATGACCCATCCTCCTATCCAATAAAGGCCACATGTGAAGCCATTGATGGAGCAGCTGAGAAAACCAGCAATAATATTCTTGGCCAAATATTTGAAGGTGTTGTCGCCTTTATGGGAAATAAATCATGTTATGACATGAATGAGTTCAATAATCCTAGTCAAACTAATATAGGATGGAGCTGGCAGGTAACTTACTTACATATGGTCTAAAACTATATAATCACATTCTTCCATCTACCAAAGATCCTATATAACTTAGGATCTTTGTTAGGAGTTAATAATGAAAGTGACTTTTATTTATGAACAGACTTGTAGCGAAATGGTGATGCCAATTGGTCATGATAAGAGTGATTCAATGTTCCCACCAGAACCTTTCAATATGAAAAGCTTTGTCAAAGAGTGTAAGAGCTTGTATGGTGTCCTTCCACAGCCTCATTGGGTGACCACTTATTATGGGGGTCCTGTATGTATATCTTATATTCAACTTCATGAAACATATTTAGTTTACAATATACCTATCACAAATAATATTTCTTCTTTTTGCCATAAATCAATATAAAAACATCGCTTTCTGATACGAAACTGCAGGATTTTAAACTGAACCTCCGTAGGTTTGCAAGTAACATCATCTTCTCCAATGGTCTTGGAGATCCCTACAGTTCTGGCGGGTAAATTACTTCAAGTATATTGATGAGCCGCTTCATTTATATACACATCCCTTCTCCAGTCGTTAATATAAGAATTGGATAACTAATTTAGAGAAATTAAGGAAGTTAAATATAAATTGCTTTAAAGTATTTATATTCATTATTTTTCTTCAAAATAATTTGCCTCTAATGATATATATAAAATATATTTTAGAGAGATTATGCGACATATATTATAATGAAGTGATTTAGTTAGCTTCTGTAATTTTTCCTAATCAGTCAACTAACTTTTATGTTAAGGACTGGAGGAAGTATATCAATTTACCATAATCACTTCTTAATCCTCTTTCCTTTGTTTATCCTAAAATGAATTGCAGGGTGTTGGAGAGTACATCAGATAGTGTCGTAGCTATATCCACAGTAAACGGTGCGTCATCTTTATTAGCATTATAACTTTATAAGCATCTCTTATATTATAAATAGATATATGGATATACCAGGGGGCATGGCTCGGATGGTCAGAAAGGGGTTGGTAAGGCACCTCCCCGTCATTTGCCTACAAGGGCCTGAGCTCGATCCCTGGAAAGTCTCCTTAATCCTGGGGGTGACTCCCGATTAGTCAGTTCTCAAAGAGGCCGGACACCGGGGGCTTTTAAGCAAAAAAAAAAATAGATATATGGATATATTTATGCAATATTATCCTGAGTTTTTTTATGTGTAAATTGTTAATATATGCTTTTTTTTAATATTTATTATCTGATATCCGATTCAGAGTTCGATCCTGCCCCTCCCAACACAAATGTCTCTTCTGTGACTCAAAATCCATAGGGATCTGTGTTAGTTAATATATTCTTCTTAACATATGACTGTTACGTTTTATAAAATTTTTAGGATCTCATTGCCTGGACATTGGTGGAGCATCGCCAAGTGATCCTCAATGGTTGATCATGCAGAGGGAAACTGAGGTCAAGATAATCAAAGGCTGGATTGCTAAGTACCAAGCTGACCTAGGAGCATTAAATAACCAAAATATTTCATAATAATGTATTTACTAGTGTTCAAAGAAATTACTAAGATTGTGCTGAAACTCTAGAGCAAGCCGGAAAAAATGGTTATATTCGCACAGGCTCTTGTAAGTGCTTTGTAATGGGTATTGATGATATTGATAATATAAAATAATGAACCATCAAAAATACTGTTTTCAATTTTTTATATTTTTTTAAAGATTTATTACTCAAAGTGAGAAAAAAAAAAAAAAAACCTGCACCATTTTTCTGAAATATTTTTGAAAAATCATAAAAAATTGAAAAAGAAACTCCATGTTTAATCCATAAGATATTAAAATATCACTCATTTTATATAAAATCTAATGATAAGAAAGAGCATGAAAAAAACACTTGGGAAGCCTCTCAAATTTGCCGTGCAGCAGGGGGCAGCACCAAAACGCTCAGCAACCCCCCCCCCCAATCCCATTGTGGGCAACATTGAAGAATTTTTTATTGTCCAAGGCAAGTGGATTACCGAAACGTATATAGGTCAACTATATATATATATATTTATATGGGTTAGTGGGAAATAGTGCCGACTATACTGTGTTATTATGCTTAGTCAGTGCTTCTATTTGAAGGTCTAAGGATTGGTGCTTGTTCTATAGCGAACGAGTGATAGATTATTATTGTTTGGTATGAATTAAAGTTAAGAAGGAAAGAAAAATAAATGATATGTAGATGCATATGGGTGAGGCCTGAGATCTTTTTACATATTGCAACCGAAAGAAAACGAAATCAATTGGAAGAAGGATATGAACATATGTGGTTTTCTCTACACATTACTAAATATATTTGATAAAATGACTAACTTAAGGGCCCGTTTGGTACACAGGAATTAGGGTATATGGAAATGGAAATAGAATTGATTTTCATGAAGATGCTTGTTTGGTATGATGGAATTGGAGAATTTCACAATTCTATTTCCATCAAAATTGATTGAATTCATTTCCATCACACAACCCCAATATTTGTATTTCCATGTGCTGAGTTCATTTTTGCCCCTTCTTTCTTTCATTCATATTTCAAGTTCATGGTCCTCCTTTTCCACTGACGATGATGACCCACCTCCAACAGCGGCGACTCCACCGGCCCACGATAGTGACTCTACCTCCCAACGGCGGCGACTCTAGCGGTCAACCCTTGACAGTTCGACAACCATCAAACTTGTCGCCGATGACAACCCACCTTAGATCTAGCAGCTTGATGTAGGCAAATGACGACGACAGTGACCTTCTTTGAACTATTTTTTTGCTTCACAATCTTTGGGTTTTAGATCTAGGAGGATTGTTAGCTTTTGATGATGATGTTTGCATGAACATAAGATATGGATTCTCGATCTTCCTCCTTGACCCCCTTTTCCTTAACGATGACTGTGATTTTTGGAGACGCCCATTTATTTGAAAGCTGAGGATTGTTAATATCTTCGGACAGTGGAGAAAATGATTGTTGATTAGTTTTGATAAACAAAGATGAGGGTAAAATTTCTTAATGCTATCCACTAACCTACCTTTTATAGATTATTGATTAAATTGTTAGTTGTTGAATATTACTTGTATATCTATTTCTATCATTATGGTGGTTTGACAGTGATTGCTCTGTTAGGATATCGTGGTTTGTTTGTTGGTGGTGTCATGTGAGTTTATGGCAGAGTTTTTATTTATTTTTATTTAGAAGGGTATTTTGGTTTTCTTAAATAAAAATTAGGTCAGATACTACCAACATACCAAACATGTTTTAAACTTCATTTCTATATTCATATCTATTTTTATTTCTATCAAAATTAATTCTAATATACTAAATAGGTCGTAAATTGATAGTGAAACGGGTTCTTTCTTGTTATTTAAAAAGGTGGTTGAGAGTTTAAGAGCGACAAGATTTGGAGACGTTAGAGGGTTTGATTCTCGAGATCGGTTAGATTCTAGTGCATGGACCGGCGATGGACAAAACGTTCCACATTTTATTTAAAAATAATTAATTAAGTTCGCCGGCTGACCCTAACTAATTTTGGAATTGGTTTCCTGCTAAACAAATTTTTTTTTTTTTTGTATTACAAAGGCAAGCAAAGCTTGTGAGTGTCAGGACCTATTGATTAGGCCGATAAAATTGATCCCATGGAGGCACAGTCTTGGGCAAAAAGGACAGAACAAGTGGCAGGAGAAGACCCGAGCTCGACGTAGTCGTGAATGTTTATGTGTGCCTAACCTGCCAGATAATCAGCACAGCTAATACTATCCCTATAAGTGTGGGAAATCTGCAAGTCCCAGTCAGAAAAAATAAGGGATCTAGTGTTTAGGATAACGTCATATAATGGGTGGGAAATAGGGCAAGTAGATCGTAATAGTTGGATAGCCTGGAGGGAATCGGTGAACAGTTTGATTTTGGATAAACCCATCTTCTTGCATAGCTGGAGGCCTCTGTAGATTGCATGGATTTCTGCAGCAGTAGGGAACGAATGTCCTAACTTTTGTTGAAATCCCCGTATCCATGTGCCATGATGATCACGAATCACACCGCCGCAGGCGCCCTGTCCCCCATTGAGCACGGATCCATCAACATCTATACGAACAAAATCCGGATCTGGTGGTTCCCAGTGGACTACCCCTCGCTCTAGGACATGAAAAATCTGTTGATGAAATCTTCCGTTCTGCACTCCTTCCGAGAGGTGAAACAAGCATCTATGTACTATCTGTTGCGGCTGCTCAGCCGCCCCTTCGAACGCTTGGCTGCATCTGTTTTTCCATAGTAGCCAGCACGTAGTGCTGAAAACTCGTTGCCATGACCATCTAGAGGTTCTCCTCGCCTGCTAAACAAATTTGTTTAGCTGAGGGAGGTAGGCAAATATGGGCTGTCAAATCTAATTTTTCAAGATCAAGAGTGTATATATTTTTTAAAAAAATTTATTTTAATGTATATAAAATCTAAAATAAAGATAATCTTTTAACAATTATATGTTTCAAAAATAATTTTTTTATTTAAAAAATTTAATCGTCGTTATATGTCTAACTAATTTTATGCTTCGTGTTTAAACTTCAGCGATACGTTGTTTTTAAGTTTTAACTCATGATTTTTTTCTTTTCATTTATACCCAAAATATATTTTATAAATTAATTACAGCCAAATGTATTCTCAAAATTATAATTATAAATCAATTTTATTATATATATATATATATTTTTTTTTCTCTTACTGCTCATTCAACACACCATTAATCCAACATAGTAAATTTTTAAATAGCGTCAATTTTTTTAATTTCTCAAATTAATATTGAAAGAAATGTTTAGAAAATATTATAGCACCCAGAATTATTAAAATTGATTACTTTTTATATCATCAATATACCTCCTCCTAGTTTATTATATTATTTTATCCTCTCCAAGCATAAATCAAATTAACTCATTCATATGTCTATGCACCAAGGGTCAGGAGTGTTCAAAGTTTGCTTGTCCCAGACTTCTCATCCCAATCCCAAGCAATTGGGACGGAAAAATTTTTGGCATGGAAAAATTTAGGATTGAGAATGGGATTTTCCGATTTTGAATATTTTGTGTGTGTGTTAACATCATATTTTTGCAACTTTGAGAAATCATTTGGGTATCATTGTTGTATGATGCGTGCAAAATAAAAGCACACAGATCTTAAATGCATCTTTTTTGAATGGTTTTCCAGCATAACTTTGGGAGCTTTAAAACTTACCAGGTGCTTAAAATTTGTTTTATCATGTACTGAACATTTAGGTAGAAGTGACTAACAAAAACAATGCTGCATTCAGCTTAAATCTGTCTGCTATTAACGTTGAAACCAACCATTTTCTATGTCCGTGACTAGAATGTTGTTACCATCCATCTGAAATTTAAATTTTTAATTCTAATAACAGATTTTCTTTCTTTTTCTTCTTATTTGAAGTTTTGTCAAGGTTTTTGTACACAATAATAATATAAAAGATTATAGGGTCAAGTTAACTGGCCTAGGATCATGACCCAAAACTACGGTAAAAAAAAAAAGACCCAAAATATTTTTCGGGAATTCCCGATCCTGATCTGAGAAATCCAAACCTCGAATGGGAATTTTTTGGAATTGGGATCGGCAATGATTTTCTTTTCCAGGCCTTCTTGGGGATCTTGAATGGGGTTTATTGATACCATTCCGAGAACACCCCTATATGCACCTATATTTGGGTACGCATATATTAACCAAGGTTCTGAAACCTGGACCGGTAGTGGTACTGGGTTAAGGGTTAGTGGATGAGATTGGAGTCAAATCGGAGCTAACCCAGGGCCAAACTAGTGAAAAATTGAAGATTTCAGGCTTATTGATATGAAATTCTAAAGAAAAATTTAAAAAAATCGATTTTTCAAAAAAAAATAGTGACCCAAGTTGACTCCCATATTAGACTGGTTCACCGGTTTCCAATCCGAACCACCCGGTCTAGTCCGGATTTCAGAACCCTGATATTAACTTAACAACTAGCTAGACCCACTACTTGTATACGTTACTTTCCAAATGCAATATGTAATTTGGGTTATTATCAAATAAAAAAAGTATAGTTAAAAACCCAGCTTTATATGCTAAGAAAACAAGAAGATGCAGATCAACGGTAGGAAGAAAGCTAAGGTCCTTGTCTTCTGGGGCCAATCCCTTGACGCGGCTTCACTTGATGCACTCTTTGATTTTACAGACACGTTGAAGGGCTTCGAGCCTGAATCAATCAAATCAAGTTAATTGCATGAGATATCTTATAATAATTAAATTTAATCGATCGCAAATGTTATCGTCGGCTTTAAATTGTTTTATCCGTTTTTATTCCCTGGCATGAGTTAGATCAACTGATTGAGGATAAGTGATTATATATGAATGAGTATATATACTAAAGATGGATTTTACTTTCTCCGGTCTATAATATAAGACATATTTACTTAATTTGATTAGATTAAGGAAGTTGGTTAAGTTAGTTAATATGACATGTATTTTCTAAAACACCATAATCATCCTTAATTCCGTCATTCTCTCTCTTACTTAATTATTGTTAAGGAAACATCAAGAGAAGTAAATTAGAAAAAATTGATCAAAATGAAAACTGTGTTTAATATTTAGAACTTAAAATCAACTCCTCAAATATATTTTATATTAAGGACTGAAGGGAGAGTATTATTTAGATGTTTGTTAATTTAACTTTCTTGATTATTGTCTACCAAAAAAACCTTAATTCCATTATATATGTCATTAATAAAAAAATTGGCAGAAACTCACAGTCATAGTTAGCCCATCCAATGCGTTGACCAGCCAGATCATAAACTACAATTCTATCTTTTAATACAATATCTGCCAGGAAAAACAATACAAAAAATTTGTTATATGAGTGCATATATATCCTAAAATTTTGGGCTGAACTGAAGAATGAATCACTTGCAAATAAAGATCATAATTATTTTCATGTACTATTATATTGCTGCATATAAGTAGTTAAGTAACAATCCCAAAGGCAGTACTTGCAATTAGAGTACGATCCAAAATTTCCAAAAATAAAAAAATATATACGAAAAAATACGTACCTCCTAAAATAGCGAACCCTTGAGAACCCGGCATTTCCTGAATGCCCATACACCACCCTTTTTTACCGTTATTCTATGTATATATCACACACATTCACCCTTTTCAGTCAAGAGTGATTTAAAAAATGAAACACACACACGAGTATAGATACTCCCTCCGGCTCTTAACATATATAAGTTTTACACTAAATTCAACCCTTGACTAATTTTTATATTAAAGATCGGAGCCAGTGTATATATATAATAAGAAAGTAGTGTAGCTTGAATAATATTTATATTTACACTTACGACAGTCATGTGGTGTAAAAGGTAGTCCTTGGGCTGAAGAACCATATATGCACCGCCGGCGAAGTTCAAACTTACGTTAGGGAAAACTTCAGCGACGCTAAACAAACAAACAAACACCACATAATCAAACACACACAAAAGAGACAAATCAAGCTCGATTCATCAGTAATTATTATATTAATTTCAGAAACGAAGAATATCAGTTGAAAACATGGATGATGGCCCAGAAAACCTTTTCTCCATTAAGAAACATTGGGCTCCATATGAAACGTAAGTGGCGATACCAGGAAGCGATTCTTCTGGAACAGCAGCCGTAATCTGCATAAAAAACAACATATCAGCTTTACTTTTTTGGCCCTTTTAATCAATCAATAATGACAGGTTAAAAAGAGTTTAAACTCATCATTCAGGTTCAATAACGTTTACTGAAACGCACCGCATTGAGAAAGGCATCGTAAACCCCTTCAGGAAGGTACGCCAAAGTTGTTCCAGAATCAATAACTGTGCCTTGGTTCTCCATTGTTTCAAAAACCGATGAATCAATCGCTAACGCTTGGCCTTTTACATCGATGCCCTTGAGACCTACATTGTAATGAATCCTGAAAAACACACAAAACACAACCCTAGATCTTTAAGACAAGCAATATATAATTATATCGGGTCATGTGTGTGTGTGTGTACACAAGAAGTTGGTGAAGATGAATTATTATTATTATTTACCCCGAAACATCAGGAACGAGAGGTGTAAAAACAATATTTGGCTCCACAACCTCACCAAGAACCAAAGTGCCTCCACCTTGTTCATCTCCTCGGAGGCAGTGAGAGAACACTTTTGGGACTAATCCTTTTGATGAGAGCTGTGATATAACTGATGTCTTGCCTTGCCCAAACCCTAATATCCCATCCACTCCTCTTTCATTCGCCTCCAAGTTTCCCCTCAACTCTGTGCTACACCTGCTCTATATATACCATACAACAGAGCACAACACAGCGTACAGTACATACAGAATTATTAATGTTTTAATACTACCTCCCGTCCATAATATTGGAGCCCCGTTGACTCTTTTTTTTTTTTAAGAGGTGAAGCTAAATAAGTTTCTTTAAAATATTTATATTAATCATTTTTCTCTAAATTAAATTGCCTAACTTATAAATTACTAACTCCGGTTCTTAATATAAGATCCAGTTGATGTTTTTTAGAGAGATTAAGGAAGCTAAATAAACTACTTAATCATGATATATGTTGTATATTATTACATTATATATCAGTTTATAAGTCAAGCAAATTAATTTGAAGAAGAATTATAAATGTAAACATTTAAATTAATTTAATTAGCTTCTTTAATCTCTCAGAAAAATGTCAACAGGGTCTTATGTTAAGGACTAGACGTAAGAATATATAATATAATAATAAACAATATATGCTATAATGAAGTAACTTATTTAGTTTCCTTAATTTATTCAAAGAAGTCAACTGGCTCGTATATAGTTATATTAACGACGGAGAGAGTGTGTGTGTGTGTATGGAGGGTTATGATGATGTTTGTGTGTGTCTATATACCCGAAGATGATAGGTGAAGAAGCGTTGGAAGAAGTGGGGGTGTAAAAATGAAAGAGGTCAGTGAGGTAGTAACCAGAAGAGGCACTGGCATCTGCATAGGCGAATGTGTAAGTGCAGCGATTATCTTTTGAACACACTGCTTCTGGGGACTGATATGCGCTGTTACATATTGAGTCATCTGAACAAGTTGACGGTGAGGATGTGGATGATTTCTCAGGATCGAAGGAACTCAGCTGGATCTGTAGCAAATGATCTTGAATTAATTAATTATACATGGTGTGTGTGTGCGCGCGCATCTATATAGCTTAGCCAAAAAAGAGAAAGAAACAAATAAGAAGAGGGATTTATTAATTACTTGAAGTTGGGTTTTGTTAGGGCAGCCAGAACAGGAGCTACAGGTGACCCAGAGAAGGTCGCTGCCTGTGTCTACTTGCAAATGAAAATTACTTGGAGGAGAACCCAATTGCACCTTTGTATAATAAATCCTGACATAAAACACAAATTGTTGACTTGAATGTTCATGTCTCATATTCTTTAAGGAACAAGCTTCAGTATTAAGCCAACTCATGACTACCCAGGACTCATCCCTAGTAGCCACCGTGTACAAAATCTAAAATAAAGTACATCTTAACTGTGAGTTTTTTTTTAATAACCTTTTTAAGTTGAACATTATTTATTAAAAATTTTAGATCTAGACCGTTGAAACTTTATTTAAATGGTGTAGATTTCACTGCAACGATCAGCATTAAAAACTTGTGTTGATAGTCATGGATGATAAATACTCATTGTTCTATTTGTAAACTTGTGCTGATTAATTCAGTGATAAATATATTTTTAGTTGGACATTTGCATTGCTTTAATAATAATACTTAATACTGGTAATTTGACTGATAAATTTATGTCAAATGATAAATTTGAGAGTCAATTTAATAATTAATTTAAATTTGAGAGTCTAACTCTCCCATTGATACTACGGGCGCAGATCATGCTGCGCTATTAATTCCGATCAAAATAAAAAACGTTCATCTCAAATGAAATCTTCAGTTAATACATGTAACGTCAAAGATATATATATGCGAAGAAAACTAAAAGCCAGAGTTAAAAAAGAAAATTGATAAAAAAAAATTACCCGGCTTGGTAAGGATCATAGGTGCCCTGGAGAGAGAAACTAGTACCATTAGAAGATTGAATCAACCTTCGATGTCTGGAATGGTCGAAAGCTTTGAGTTCACTCAATTTCGTTGTATTATTCAACGGAGGAATTGCTCTTTCAAGAGACAGAGTCATCGGAGATTCACATCTCACCGTGGTCGTCCGACATAAAGATAATGATGTCATAATAGTGGCCATGAGAATCCCGACGGGAAGAGTCGCCGCCGGCGCCATTTGTGATGGAAAAATCAAATCTGGAATTCACATGAGAATGTGAATCAGAAGACGATGATCTTGATGGCAAAGATTGAGCTTTTTGGGTCTCCTTTTTCGTCTTATTAATTCCACATGTCAGAAAGGGGGATTCCATATTTCCACACACAAAGAAGTTCCATCCTTGGTCCACGTACAATTTACCATTTTTATGGGAGTATATCCAATGTAATTATTTTTTTTTTTTTCCATTTTCCTCGTTTCTAAAGTATAATACAGGTTCAAAAAATGTGTTATTAAAAGTTTGCATATTTTATAATTTTACAAGTAGACGTAATAACATTTTAAAATTTTTTGTCGAATTTAAATAATTTTTTTGAAATAAAATTATATATAGAATAAATGAAAATTAGTCTGTAGTATGATTTTAATAGAATTTTTTTTTTAATTTTTATTTGAAAAATTAAAAGTAAAAATAATTTAATTTCTACAAATTTAAAAATTTTATATAATTAATTTTTTTATTGAGCAAGGTAAGTATTTGTGGTTGGTTTATAGTACCTCCAATTCTTAATACCCCTCCAATCATAAATATAAGATAGAGTTGACTTTGTTTTTTTGGAGAAATTACGATAGTAAATAAGCTATTTAATCATATCATATGTTGTGTATCATTATATTATATATCAATTTATATGTTAGGTAAAATAGTTTTTAAAAAATAAGAAATGTAAATATATTAAAATAATTTAATGAGCTTTTTTAATATATTCAAAAAAATCAATTTTATCTTATATTTAAAAATGAAAGGGGTATTATTTATACTTGAATGAGAAAATTGGCTTAAGGAATCTTAATTATATTAAAGGCAGGATTAACAAATTTGCCAGTGTGACTCACACGCACCTCTCACTTGGCTTACTTTCTTTTATATTTTTTCCCTTGACAAACATATCACAATTAAAAGAAGGAGAAAAATTAGGTTCAGTACTTGATGTAATGAATATCCAGTTCCCCACTAAAAAACTACCATCTGGATTTTTTAACACATCAATAAAACGTCCGTCTTTCTCACTCCATCTACATTACACTATTTTCTGTCGACAAAACAAAAAAACCCTATTTTCCGCCAATTCCCCCAAATCCCAAATGAACCCGCTATGGTAGAATATTCATGTGGTATTTTCTCAGATTTTGCACGTGTGATACATGTTCCCTCTATTTCTCCGAGCAAAGCCCTTCGCATCGCAATGCCTATTGTGTCGGCTTGACCTTTCCTAAGTGGAGACAGAATAAAGCGTCCATAACAAAGACGCTTACTGTTTGCTCTTGATTCAACATACTTCCACTGCAATGTCCGAGTGGATGCTCTTACTTTCTCTCGAACCATAATAATATATTTTGATCAAATCCTTGAATTTGAATTATTTATTTCTCTTGAAATCTCTTCAATGTTTATTTTTTCTTTCTTCATAATCTTCTACTGTGTCCTCATCAGAATTACCCTCTGTGATGTGAATATGAAATTCCAAGCTTTATTTTCTACTGTGATCTCTCTGAGTCTACAACACTACGTCGCGAACTCGATTGGTGGATGGCCATCACAATGATGCTTCCGGTGTGTGCGATCGTCTGCAGAACCTTCACCACCAATATGAAATTCCAAGCTTTATTTTCTACTGTGATCTCTCTGAGTCTACAACGCTACCTCCTTTCCCAATCTCTAATTCCACCAATTGTCTCTATCCCTCTCACAATCTCACTCTCTACTATTGATATACCTTGGATCCGAACTAGAAGGAAGTGCAACTATTCTTCTTATGGGGTGTTATGAAGGGAACAGAACATAGCCAAGTTTGGGGATGGCAGTGGACGAACAGGGATAGAGACATGTAAATCTAAGGAAGCAAGGGGCGGAGGTTTTGCTGATGTGTTAAAAAATCCATATGACAGTTTTTTAGTAGGGAACTGGATATTCATTATATCAAGTATTGGACCTAAACTTTTTCCTTAAAAGAACTACTATTCACATATCGTAATATAAATGAAAAATAATTGCAATGTTATTGATGTATTAGCTCTAAATAGATTCAATTGCTCTAATAATTTTTTTTATATAGTTACTTTATATTTGGCATTACTTAAATTGAACAACAAAATACATGTTCTGATTTTCAGAGTCGTAGTTAATTTTGGTCAAAGTCCTTATATTTTTTCATTAGAGAATCAATACCTAGAGTTATAATTAATTTGACTAAGAACCTTTGAAATGACGTATAATTGGTGTGTTATCTTTTTTTTGCCCCAGACAATTGGTGTGTTATCGTTAATTAAATTTAAATGTGTGTTCGGATTAGTTTTTGGAGAATAGCTTTTACAGCTTACGAGGTAAGTATATGAGAGGAGTTTTGTCTCGATTTACGAAAACGGGATTCTGAAACCATGATTTTTGGGGTGGCCGAACACACACTAAGAAGATTTTTTTAAAATAAAATAAATTTAACACAGAGATCTCAGTATCTCACACGCCCCGCATGTTCCAACCATGTGGCCTTCGTTAAAAACTGAAAAGGGCGGTTTCCAGTGACTAGACGAAGGTTCTGTGGCCAAATTAAACCACAAGTATACAAAAGAAAGTTAAGTTCTTGTCTCCGTATCTCGCACATTCTTTTCTTCTGTTTGGGGAAAAAAAATCCCACACATTCTTTTAATATTTTCCCGGCAATAATCGCTCAAGAACCCTAATTTCATTCAACGGTTTATAGTTCCCTCTAGCGCCAATATCATCGAAATTAGATAGCTGCTACCGTGCTTAGTGGCTTTTGCGTTCTTTGATGGCGGAGGATCGGAACGGTGATAGCAATGAGTTAAGTGATTATAGTTCGGAAGATGAAGGGACTGAGGACTACAGACGAGGAGGTTATCATGCCGTTCGAATTGGTGACACTTTCAAAAATGGGTGCTATGTGGTGCAAAGCAAACTCGGCTGGGGTCATTTTTCTACTGTGTGGCTCGCTTGGGATACCCAAAGATCGGTATGTGGCCCTTATCAACTTTCTGAATAAGTTATAGGAAAAATTAATGATATTGGGCGTAAGCTGATTCTTGCTTTCTGGACCTGTGGTAAAGTTGAATGCTTGGGGCAAAATGTTTTTCCAAGCTTAATGTGCTTTGTAGTTCATTCTCCTTTATCCATGGATAGAACCTGTCTTGGTTGAGCCACTTATCGTCTCTGTTTATAAAGATTTAGAATGGAATTATGTTGTTCTTCACTTATTTTGGATATCATCTGGTTTCTCAATCAGTTTATCTCATGGTCGGAGATAGGCCCTATGTGATTCTGATGATGTTGTTCTCTGAATCTAAATAACACAAGTACATGGTGTAAATTTATTTTGCTGTCCTCTTACGTTGGAAAATTTCTTTTGTAGCGTTATGTAGCCCTAAAAATTCAGAAGAGCGCCCAGCACTACACTGAAGCTGCAATGGATGAAGTAAAGATTCTCAAACAGATCGCTGAAGGGGACCCGGATGACAAGAAATGTGTCGTCAAACTTTTAGATCACTTTAAGCATTCAGGACCCAATGGTCAGCATGTGTGTTTGGCTTTTGAATTCTTGGGTGACAATCTTCTGACCGTTATAAAGTATAGTGATTACCGAGGGATTCCTATCTCAATGGTTAAAGAAATTTGTTCCCATATTCTGGTGGGATTGGATTACTTGCATCGCGAGCTATCTATAATACACACAGATTTGAAGCCAGAGAATGTCTTGCTTTTGTCAACGATGGATCCATCCAAAGATCCTAGAAAATCTGGTGCCCCACTTATCCTTCCAAATACCAAGGATGAGACCATTTCAAAAAGTGGCGCCACAAAAGACAGTAATAATCCAAAAGGGGATCTGACCAGGAACCAGAAAAAGAAATTGCGGAAAAAGGCTAAAAAGGCTGCTCTAAGTAGTGTTGAGAAGGAGATTCCCAGGGAAGATGAGGAGGATTCTAAACCACCTGAAGTAAAAGATTGTGGTGATGATGTGAAAAAGATTGTGGAATCTGAAGATAAAGCTAGTAGTCTTGTAACCAAAGATGAACCAATTGAAGTTGTTGAAACCGAGGACATCCCAAATGGTAGTCATGGTCAACTGAGAGTTAGTCGTTCCATGAAAAAGAAGTTGCTTGCTGCTGTTGATCTTAAATGCAAGCTGGTTGATTTTGGAAATGCTTGTTGGACTTATAAACAATTCACGAATGATATTCAGACAAGGCAGTATAGGAGTCCTGAGGTTATTCTCGGGTGCAAATATTCGACTCCAGCTGATCTATGGTCCTTTGCTTGCATTTGCTTTGAGCTTTCCACTGGAGATGTTCTTTTTGATCCCCACAATGGAGACAACTATTCAAGGGATGAGGTAATTGTTCCACTCAAATATCATTTTTCCTTTCTTTCAGAACTTGTTTCCTGTTGCCTTTTTCTGTTTCAGACTAGAATGCAAGTTCCTCTGCCCCATGCACTTAATTTTTGCTTGATTGCCAATTTTCCATATACCTTGTTGCTGTTTCTTGTCATGCTCTTATAGTTGCATAGAAATAGTTCCAGGAAAGTTTGCTTCTGATGTTTTCTTGCTTTCATCATTTTTCTCAAGTATGAGCAGAGTTGGTTGACTAAATCTTAACTAGTCTTTTTTATTATGAAAAAGAAGTAAAAGATCCGTCTTTTGGACGCAATTTTTTTTTCATTGGGCCATAGGAAGATTGGTTGAAATATAGTTTCATTTATTCAAATAGAGGTTTGAAAATTGTCTTACTTAAGACTGTCGTATTGTTGATTGGATGATGAAAAGTGTATCTTAGACAAGGCCAATGATAGAAATAGAAGATATGCCCAGTAATTGATAGAAAACCCTTGACATAGTTAATTATACATGTTGCTGATTTTTTTGTTGACGTTTCAGCATTTGGTTCCCCGCTCTTAGTTTCATATAGTATTATCTTTGAGATTGAGATGCATGTCTATTGATTCTTTTTCTTTTATCTGCTGTTGAACTTTTAATGTAGATCTGTTCATTTGATATCTGTAATGTACAGAGACTGGTTGCTTAAAGAGTGGCTTCTATTCTAACCACGGATTGTAAATATCTTGTATTCAACATTCTCTTCTGCAAGTTGAAATAAAGGCTTTTCCCAAGTCAATACAGCTATGCTAACAGATTACTAGAGCACAACTTAAACCTCCCTTCAAATACATTTGCTTGTTTCAATGGCATTTTGAAATTATAAATCAGCTATACAAAGAACAAGTGGTATTTCTTTCTCAAGAGAAAATTTTGTAGTCTTGCTTTTGAATTGTATTTGCTCTTCATTTTTGTTGGTGATCTTAGGCTCAAGGGTTTGCCATACATTTTTTCCCCTTTCATGCATGGGTAAAAATTTAGAGTGGTTAGTGAAATGATCACTTGAACTATCAAATGCTTATGCACCACCGTTTCCTAAATAACTTCATAGTTTTCCTTGCTTTATACTTGCTAAAAACGTACAAATCTATGCCAATGGTAAAGCTGAATTTCTTACTACCGAAGGTAGCTTCATTTGACTACAATTTGTTCTCTTGGGATCAATTATGTACAATGTTGTCGGTGATTAAAATTCAACCTCAATCAATGGCCTTTTGATAATACTGTACTTATTACTTTTCAGGATCATTTGGCATTGATGATGGAACTTCTTGGATCGATGCCACGGAAGGTAGGAATGGTTTTTCTTGCTGAAAAATTTCAAAGTTATTTTATTAATTGTCGTGATCATCACGTGTTCAAGAAACAATGTGGTAGTTTACAGCAAATAATTCTTCATTACTATCAATACTTTTAGTTATTCAACTTGCAAAAAAGTAAACTAATATTTCCTTTAGATTGCTCTAGGTGGTCGCTATTCTCGAGAGTATTTTAACAGATATGGTGATTTAAGGCACATCCGCCGGTTACGTTTCTGGCCTCTTAACAAGGTGCTGGTGGAGAAGTATGATTTTAGTGAGCAAGATGCAAATGACATGGCTGACTTCCTTGTTCCCCTACTTGATTTTACCCCCGAAAAGAGGCCAACAGCTGCTCAGTGCCTTAATCATCCATGGATCTCTGCAGGTCCTCGGACTCTCGAGCCCTCAGTGACTACTGTCCAGTCTGAGGCCACAGACAAGGTAATGTCTGAAAAGATGAAGGAAAAGGCTGAGTTCGAGGCAGTTGAAGTTAGTATGCGGAATATTATCATTGATGGATCTCCAGAGGCACTCGCAGATTCACAGGCTACACATAGTTAGCAGAATATATGCGAGGTAGCTCATGTTGTGCATAAGCATCACTACTTTTGGCGCACTAAGTTATGGGATTGAGATTCTCTAAATTTCTTAAAAGAAGTTTACTGTGTAAATTGAGTCAAAATGTAATAGGCTTAATTTAATAAATAATCAGAGAACCCCACTTGTTTCTAAAACGTGAGTCACATAAATTATCTTTCTCACTTCAAATACACAATGTAAATTTCTCAAAAGGAACTTAGATGATCTCAATCCTTGAATGTGACGAGGGTGTCGATTTTGGTAGCCTGTCATAGGGTGAGGACAACACAACTGCTACTATGGACTTGTTAGGGGATCGCACGTTGTCTGACACGGCCGCCTCCACATTTAACAGATCTGGCACAGTATGTTTTACAATTTGCTTACAGAGATTGAGTTTGGAATGCCTCTTCAGATTATTCTGAGGTTTTCATCTTTTAGGAAGGCTGTATTTGAAGGTTTTGAATTGTACTTCAATTAATGTATTTTTTAAATGCGAAAACCCTGTGAATTTTTTGTCTATTTAAAGGTGGCAGAAAAACCCTATCATCCAGCTCAAGCTGATCAGTCGTATCACCTTCATTAGCAACCTAACAATCGCCTCTTAGCAGGGTGCGTGTAGTATTTTGTATCAACATGTTAGTACGCAATTGTGCTGAACTTACGCTGAAAGTACGAGGTTGTTCCTGATATGAGGACAATGTTTTAAAGGAAAATGATAGTTAGGTCCCAAAGTACAGAAAAAATATTAAAAAAAGTCTCTTTGAAAAATCAATGGTCAAAAAAATCTAGGGATTTATCTGACATGAATTCTCAATGTCCATTTATCTAAATACCCCTCAAGTAATTTAACTACTGTCATTAATCACAACATGTTATACTATGTTTACAATATCGTAAATTATATTAACAATATAATCAGTTACGTTTACAACATGTATATAAAATGCGTGATTGTGTCGCGTTTACAACCTCTTCAGTTACGTTTACAACTCATTAAATATATCATAATATGTAACTGACTATGTTGTTAATATGACTTGCGATGTTGTAAATATAACATAACATGTTATAACCAATGACAGTGATTAAATTGCTTGGGGGTATTATGGTAAATGGACATTGGAAATTCATGTCAGAAAAGTTCCTAGGGACTTTTTTGACCATTGACTTTTCAAAGGGACTTTTTTGATATTTTTTTGTTACTTTGGGACCTGGCTGTCATTGTCCCATGTTTCAAACATTCTGTTCACCAACACAGCCCGTTAAATTCCATAAAAATTAAGCAGTACGAGATTGTACAGAATTACTAGGGAATTTTACACAACATAAGGTGCATGCATGCCGCTAAGGCATATGACGCACAAGCTCTGATTTTATTCAATCAATTCAGTGATCAAGAATGTTACAGCCATAGTCAGCTCCACGAATAAATAAACATTTGTTAATACAAGTTGCTTAAAAAAGAAATACAGCCCAGGGATATGAGTCGTGTGAAACCTATCACATTGTACAATGACCGCATATGTTGAGTGCTGAATCATTCGTCTTTTGGATGCCCTTCAGATATCGAGGACCTTTTTAGTAAAGGTGACTTAATCTTGAAGATTGAGAGATCTGAAAATCAATATGTATGCACACATATCATGAAAACTATATGAAGCTATACTGTTCATAAACCATGAAAGCATGTGCAATGTAGGGAGCGTAGATATCTTGGGACTTGGCGTCAAGATACTACTTGGATAATATCATTAGAGAATTTCCTCAGCTCTTCGTACAAGAAAGAAGAAAAAGATTTTTCTTTTTCTTTTTTTTTTGAGAGGTATTGCAAGGATATAAGCTAGAAACAAATGAACATTGGTACCCGAGTTTGAATTTTCACCCCGTCAAAGTATTTTCCTCGCCTTGAGATAGTAATACATGAGGAAAAAACCAATAACCGCGCCAACTATAATTCCAGCTGTTGTCAGCCAAAAAGCAAACTGCAACAAACCCAAAAATGTGGTAATTTAAACGAAAATTTATTTTGAACAATGTCCAAGAAGAACAAAGCAGGTCATGCATGTAATCAGATAGCAAACCATATCTCACCACATGTTCTTCAAGATATGACTTCAAGTTCATGCCAAATATACCTGAAATCAAGAAAGTTTATCATTATGTCAGGCAATGTGCATAATACCTTAGCCAACAAACCAGCCCTATGCCTTTGATTTGTATATTCATGTCTTACTGACAGATACATATAAAATCCACATGACATTGAAGGAAAAGCTCACGATATAGAGATGGCTGCAAGCTTTTCCTTCGTAACAAATTCCGTTCAAAATCATATTGAGTAATGAGTAGCTTCCATGTTTACAATACATTAAATGCAAGACGTAATTCACATGATTTAAAGGTTAAATCAGAAAGCAGTAGTTTGAGAAGCCCCCTTTCTCACAGGTTGTCAGAAGTTTTATGATCATTCCAAACAATATTTGCATATAATGCTTGGCGGGCTTGGCATCTTTCAGCCAAAAATGAGCCTCTTTAGAAGAAGAACAAAGAGATGCTAGAAATAACATTCACAAGTCTGAAGATTGGACGTTCACATCAATGAATCTCTACTTTGCTACATCTTAGCAATCGCAGAGAACACCTAAAGTTTCATCAGTAGCTCTTGTGCTCCGTTAAAGCTAAGCTTGCCTTAGCTTCAGTTTCTAACATCTAGAAGTGTCCTTTACAGTACAGCACATCAAAGTAATGAAGTTGCATTAAGATTACGAGTAGCAGCAGCTTATTATTGCATGTAACTTGGTGGTCAAATAAGGAACTAAGTTCATATATTTCAGACATAACCGCTGATAAATGAAATGATAAGATGACTATACCTGCAACTAGGGCTCCAACTGCCACAAAGAATGTCCCAACCTGGAGAAGCAGCTCTACTCTGCTAACCTCAAGCCTCCGTGAGCTGATAGATGAAGATAATTTATTAAAAGGAACCAGATTAAGATGAGCTATCAACGCTGATATACAAAATCTCTTGATATTTGATCCAACAGCTAAGCTAAACTATGGCATCTCTTATATGCATGAGCTCTTAGGAGACCTTGTGTTCCATCATTTCACTAAGTAAACAGTATTCACTAATTGTTAAATTCTACAGAGTTAGCGGAGAAGAGTTCGTGCATTCTTACTCAGATTACTTCTAAACAATGAATTTTAAAATCTAGATTGATCAACAGGGTAGTTTGCAACCCTGTACATGATTATATTATATCATGTTTTGACTTCAATAACAATGCTGGTTTTTTATGGTTCAATACCTAGATCTCCAGGGTTGACTAGCCTATTCTATTGTATCCAAAGTCAACCAAATCACAAACTGAGGAATACAAGCACAGTCGCTGGAATAACTTTACCTTCAGAAGAACAATGAAGTTTCCAGCATCAGTTTATTTTTGTGAACATTAAATAAATAATTACACTTCAGCTGGAACAATTAAGCAATCCCCAAGATGAGGGAAGATGATTCTGGCGGCAAGACTTTGCTTGATTTTAGCTATTAAGGTCAATTTTAAAAAATGTATACAGCAATGTTCTGTCATCTACAGCCAGCTGATACATCAAGCTCATCTCACAAGAACAATCAGGTAGAAAAATACTGCTACCCCCCCCCCCCCCCCCAAAACACACACACACACAAAAATAGATTCAAACCTCAAATTGACAGCTATAGAATCTTCCATTTCCCTCGCAGAATTAAGAAGCCTTTCAGCTTGACCATGACAGGATTCACATCTGCAATGAAACAAGGCAAAGAAGTCAACTTCGTGATAAAAATCACTGTTTGAGATCTAGAGTCTAAATTGGCTAGAAATGGAGCATTCATTAAAATATCTACCAATTAAAATAAAGCTTCAGAAAAAGCCAACTAAGGCTACCACTAGTGAGGTCAAGTAATTTCAAAATCAGGTCCTCTGTAGACTGTCAGATGAATTATTAATTTTCCACAAAAAGCATTATGAGATGACCTCTTACTAAGATTATGAAGATAGAGAAAAGATTAAATCAAATGGATTGGATATGCCTGACGGTATGCCTCTGGCCTGTGTACCTACGCTCTTTTAGATGAAACAAACAGCTAATAGTTTTAGAAGGAATAACTAACTAATATTGACTATGTAAATGAATATTACATTTTGTCGAAACACCCTGATACTAAAAAAAATAAAAGGTGAAAAACGCAAGAAATTTTTTTTTTTTTTGGTAACCACAATAATTATGGAATTCCTTGCATGAGATTGTATGTACATACACACATATGGATGTTGTTCAGTAGATACAATATATAAATCTCCTGTTCTTATTAGTAGTACAGAGAATATTAAAACTAAAATATAAATAAAAACAAATCAATTTTGGTTTTAATATGTTTCCTGTGATAGTGCCTTCTCAACTCAAGAAACTGAAGGTCATGGGGGCATGAAATAATGGTGTATGACTGTATGGTGAGTTAATAATATCAGTATTAATCCTCAGAATTGGACCAAAAATAAGGAGAAAAACTCAGAAAATGCACGCACGCGCAATTATAATAAGTAGTTCTTCAGCTGGGATTAAGAATAACCTTTGAAGATAATTCTCCAGAAGCATCTCAATTTCTTCTTCTTCTTCTGCAGATAAGGAAAAAGAAGCAAATGAGATTATGTGACAGGTCATTTGAGAGTCAAGATCGTATTGAAAGACTTTAAATAGCTTACCCTCAGCAATCTGTTTTTCTAAGGGCACCGAGCACTCCACAACATCACTTCCTCTTTTAAGAGAGCAATCTCTTCCCATAATACATATACGGCGTATTTCATGAGGGTCCTCCAGAAGATCAAGCAGCATTTGTCTGAGAGCTCCTGCTCTGGAACCTAACTCAACCTACCAATTTGACAGAGAAGCAAATATATAACTGCAATGCATTTCCAGGACCATCAAATTTAGTAAATTTATTGAAAGAGAACTTCCAACAATATACCAAAGTTTGTTTACTAATACGTAGTTGCTCCAATATGTCACCAGTTAACCGATTAGGCAAGACCTCAAGAAGAGCTTGAACCTGGAGCCAAAAGGAAGTGGGATGAGTGAGGGGGAAGAGGGGGGAACAGAGGTGGAAAGAGTTGAAGAAACTTTAAGTCAAATCAGGATATTAAATTAGAGACAGGCAAAAATCTTCACCGAGAATTCAAAATGAAAAAGTCAAAGCAAATACGTAAATATCTTGATGAGAAAGAGTTCTTCAATCAAGTGTATGCTATGCTCATAGATCTCATTAAGCGCCTGGAAATCTACAGAATATTCTGCTTCTTAGAGCTAATGAAATGCAAGCTCAGAGATAGTAGGAGGAAGAAATCACATTAAAAGTAGTAAAGCTGAGGAATTCCCATGACATTTAGTTCACATACTCACATTAGGTTCTAAATCCATCAATATCTGCTCTAACCGCTGTATTCTTGATAGCAACGCTGCTTCAACAACCTGAAAGTTTGACCAAATGGCCAAGAGTAAAACAGCTCACAACCATATTTCGATGATACGAAGTCTAATCAGATGTGTTAACAGATTCGAAAAATGCAAATAGAGCCAAAGGTCTCGCTCCAATATGGCAGGTATAGGCACGAGTGATGTTCAAAGTGACAAGAGCATCTTCTTTAAGGAAATATTATTTTCTCCCTTCATTAGAGAAGGCATATAACATGACATGAATAGTATGCCCTAAGCTTAAAGACTTGGAGTAACTATCAGAAAATCTAAATTATTAAAGGACCCTTATGTGATTTCCCTTTCGCCATCCAATCTTACCAAGGGCACACCTATTGTTTTTATTACTTCCATCAGTGTCCTCCTCAGCTATTCTTTCTTCTTATTGGATTCTCCACTTCAGTTCCTTTTGGCCTTAAGCATTGGCATTGTCACAAGTTTATACCAGTATGCCCAATCCTTTTGTCTTGAAGTTACGATTTTATTTGGCATGATTTCTTGTTCAGTAACATTTCAATCCAAAGGTTTCATTTACCAGTAAAAAGCAAATTAGTAGTTTTACGGATGTTTTTAACCTGCCCTGTTACACAATAAAGACCTTATTACTTAAAGCAAAGACAATGCATAGGTTCAGTTTGTTCAAGAACAGAGGTAACAAGGATCAAATTCCTTGCCAGTGTATACTGAAGACTCTGATGTCATGTCAAGAACTATTTAAACATAAATCAATTAAGCAAAGACCCGTGAATAGTTTTAGTAACATCTCTGTTCTCTAACAATCATTAGTTCCCCATCACTTAGTCTATCCTTCCTTGTATTCCTTAACGTCTTGAATTATCACTACCTCTATCACGGCTTGGGCCACAATTATGAACCCAAAAACAATATTCATATATATTTTATATATTATCATATGAAATCAACTAAAAAAACATGCCAGCAGTATATTTCAAGTAATTTCAGCTATCAATTCCAAGGATTTTCCCATAAAATAAAGTCTATAGTATGTATATCAGTGTTTCTATACAAACACCTTAAAATACCCAACAACAGGGAAGCTAGAATATATGTAGGACAGCCACGATATTATAAAATGCCATACTCTTCGGGTTTGTTTCATCCAATTACTTTCTCAGAAAGATGACCAAATAAACCATCCTTCCTAAGTATTTGTCATCTGATATTTCTCTTGCCCCCTCTCAACCTCTTCCTCTCCTGCCTCTAAAGCTCTTCCACTTTAACATGCACGCATAAAACCACAAATCCAAAGATAAAAAAGACTGCTTGCCAAGTATACCATGGCTCTTCTAATATATTTGACACTGATGGTTGTGTTAGTTTGCAAAGCTACAACTATGGCACTTGCATTAAGCGGAAATTCAACTCAAATATAGCACTCGTACAATAGAATTCATCAAAGTCAGTTTTGTGTTTCATTAAGTCAAACAAGCGATAAGCATTTTAGACTAACCTCAAGCTCAAATGGCATAGACGGTCCACCACTGCTGTTCTTGGGGTTCAACCGAGGCAGCAATGACTCAAGAAAAGCTTTCCCACCTTTACTGATTAACATAAAAAAATGCAGAAAGCTGTGTTTAGTTCATTTGATACTTTGTTAAAGAATCAAGATAGAGAAGCAGCATGCAACTATACCGATTATAGTCAAAAAGAAGTACACGCTCTTGCATTGCAATTGCCCGTAATGAACCCAGATTTAGAAGAATAGCATACTCACGGACCTGATACATGAAGCAGAATATTGCAAAGATCACAAAACTATATAGCTGATCAATAACATACACTAGATATTGCATAATTGTGTTTGCCAGAAAATACTCAAGGAAGTAAAAAACTTTCAAGAACAAAAAATTGTTGCCATATTAAATTGGCGACAAGAAATATATATATGACCATAAACTGTTTCATTTTTAGGTGCTGTGGAAATTTTGACTGATTTTTGACTAAAATGCAATATCAGGGAACGGCTCAAGAAAAGCTTTTCTGTCCGCCTTCATAATTAAGTTAGTGATATCTAAACTCTCCATCACTTATAGTTTTAGAACGAACTTTTTACTTCCCATTTTACTTATTTATATGCTTGATTGTACTTAGAAACTCCTGCACAGCATGAGGGCAAACTGAAGTAAGACCACAAAGTTCAAATGTTCAAATTTCATTTTTACTCAATGTAACGCAACACATAATTGCCAGGACAAAGGCAAACTATGTGAATTGTAGACTAAACACCAGAAGAGAGCTCCGTCGGCATTTTCATGAAAGTAATATATGCCAGCACAGATCTTCCATAGGCAAAATAATAAAATTTAAAATAAATATAGTAATAAGTAAATATAATGCGTATCTAGTCATTACAAATATATAACTCATCTTATCATTACAGAAGTTCTGACTAAATAACTCAATGGAACTTAAAACTCTAGCCGGTGGAACTACTCAAGTAAGAAATAATTCCTTTTACCAGGAGATGGTGGAATATTATAAAAGAAATTATACCAGCAACGAAGGCATCGAATTTGTCAAAAACAATGATGGATCCACACTTCGAATGTCTCTTGGACGAAGACCTGCATATAAGAAAGTACAGTATTTATAAGAAGACCAGATTATTTTTAGGAGGTCAACTGAATTCTATAGATATGAGCGAAAGAAAAGTATAAAAGACATGAAGTAGGATGCAATGGACAGTCAAACAGCAATGTTTATGCCACGTACACTACGGAAAGCACCTCAATATAAGCATAACACTGAACATGATTGCATGGGATCTTTTCAAGTTCTGTCATGAAAATTAGTTACCGCTCATCCTTAACAGCTGTTTCCTGTTGATTTTCCTGGTTGATGCCGCCCCATCTGGCTTTACTTCTACAACCTTGGAAATATAAATATAATACAGTAAGAGATAAAGAATAAATAACAATCGTACGGGAAAAATGAACGCCACGAGTGAAGTAATGGAAAGAGGTAACAAAACCAAACCTCATAAACTGGTTCCCGAATTCCCAAGGACACAGAATCACCGAATGCGTTGGTCGCACTTCTCTGCGATAGGGAGTTAACCCGACCATTAGTAGCAACAGAAGTCTGGCCGCGAGTCTCATTCTCCTCGTCTCTGCCCTCAGTATCGGAATCTGAAACAACACTTTCCGCTTCAGTCCATTGCTTATCTTCCGAGGATTTGCTGAGGCATCTGAGTGTGAACTTCAAAAAAGTATGGGCTGTCAAGGTAGATGTAGACAGCGAGGAGATGTTTCTCCGGCGAACCAGAGTGAAGGAAATGGGGCATAGCGTTTCAGAGGAGCGAGATTCGGAGAGATCGGAGAAGGCGGTGCTGGACCGAAAGAGTAGATGGTTAGGCCAAGCTAAAGCCATAATCCGGTAGCTATGGTACTAGTGGTCATGAATGTACGTATTTAGCAGGGAATTCTGAAGGGGAAGAGGAGAGCTTGGAGCCTGGAGCAGGTGCCTCACGCTCTGTAATGATCAAAACTAAACAACAAAATTGTTTATTCTGGATAAACCGATAAAGCATGAAATTATTATTAATTTATTCATCCTGGTCAATTTTAAAGCTCACTTGTTTGTGAAAATTATGTGTGTGGCTGAGATTTGACTGCTACGCAACTGTTCTCTCAGCCCACTCGAATTAACTTCATTTTACAATGTTTTCTTTTTCCTAAGATAACACCTCGCGCTTGTATTTCTCTATGTGTTTTTTTTATATAATCGTTAATTTTTATTTTTTATTTTTGCCAGAAATCGTTAATGGTAGTGTTTATTACATAAAATTAATATTAATAAATATCAGTATATTTAATTTAAAAATGGGTACATATATTTGATGTCCAATTTCATAGAAAACCAGCATTTGCACCATGCGCGTTACGCGATATAAATATAATTCAACGTTCTTTTTTAATAATTTTTTTTAAAACCACCACCTAAAAATAAAATCATAAAAAAATAATAAAATCTCCATATGTACGTGCATGAAATATTAACCTAATTAATATTACGCTAAGAGATTGAGCTTAAACACTTCCAATCTTTGTATGCATCAATTTTATTCTCGAAAACTTGTAATACATTATTAATAAGAAATAGGTCAATTTAAATCCATTAATCAATAAATATAATTTAATGTTAGTTATTTCATACAAATAATTTTGGGAGAATCAAAAGGTTTTGGTCAGCAAGATAAGGAGACTTAGTGGTGGGATGAGACTGTTCAAGAGAAAGTCAAGCATAAGAAAGATTGTTTTAGAACAATACACTTGTG
Source organism: Inga laurina (assembly GCA_963855925.1). Classification (NCBI taxonomy): domain Eukaryota; kingdom Viridiplantae; phylum Streptophyta; class Magnoliopsida; order Fabales; family Fabaceae; genus Inga; species Inga laurina. Next base: position 64,130,909 of record OY979707.1, on the reverse strand, counting down.
TAATAATATGGAAAATTGGGAAAGGCATCGTTTGGCTAAAAAGGAGACTAAGAAGACAGTGAGTGAAGCTCATAATAAAGCATACGAGGAGTTTTATAAGGAGTTATGAACAAAGGCGGGAGAGCGTAAGATTTACAATATTGCAAAGAACAAGGAGAGAAAATCAAGAGACTTGGATCAAGTGAGGTATATAAAGGATGAAGAAGGAAAAGTTTTGGTTACTGATGGAGATATTAAGAATAGGTGGAAAGCCTACTTTTATAAGTTGTTCAATGATGGAGGGGGAGGGCCTTGTGATTGCGAAGATTTGACAACTCGAGAAGGTGATCTCAATTTGTCATTTTACCGCAGTATTCGAGTTGGTAAGGTTAGGGAAGCTCTTAAGAAAATGGAAAATGGTAAAGCTGTTGGGCCTGATGGGATTCCTATTGAAGTTTGGAAATGCTTGGGTGAAGAAAGTGTTTTGTGGCTCACAAAATTATTTAATGAGATTTTACGATTCAAGAAAATGCCGGATGAGTGGAGGAAAAGTACTTTGATTCCTATTTATAAGAATAAAGGGGATATTCAAAATTGTGCAAACTATATAGGAATTAAGCTTATGAGTCATACAATGAAATTATGGGAAAAGGTGATTGAACGCCAATTGAGATTGGAGACTGAAATTGCTGAAAACCAATTTGGATTCATGTCAGGAAGGTCTACAACAGAAGCGATTTATTTATTAAGAGGGTGTATGGAGAAGTATAGGAGCAAAAGAAGAGATTTGCATATGGTTTTCATCAATTTGAAAAAAGCATATGACCGTGTGCCAAGATATATACTATGGAAAGCCTTGGAAAATAATGGGGTGCAATTTGCATATATCAAAGCCATTCAAGACATGTATGAGGGGGTTATAACCAATGTTAGAATGCTTGGAGGTGTAACAAATGACTTTCCTATAAGGATTGGCCTACATCAGGAATCAGCTTTGAGCCCTTATTTGTTTAATCTAATGGTAGATGTTCTAACTGAGCCTATAAGAAAGGAGATCCCTAAATGCATGCTTTTTGCGGATGATATAGTTCTGTTGGCTGAATCCATGAAGGAAATTAATTCTAAACTTGAGATATGGAGACGAACTTTAGAAGTGAAGGGTTTTCATCTGAGTAGGAGCAAAACTGAATATATGCATTGTAAGTATGATAAGAGACAAGGTTGAAATGAAGTGGAAGTTAAATTGGGAGGGCAAGTCATTCCACAAGTGACAAAATTTCGGTATTTGGGATCAATTATACAACCAGATGGTGATATTGATGGTTATGTCAATCACAGAATTCAAACTGGATGGTGTAACTGGAGAAAAGCTATTGGAGTTATTTGTAATCGGAAAGTATCTAATAAGGTAAAAGGGAAGTTCTACGCACTACTATAAGACCAGCAATGCTTTATGGTAGTGAGTGTTGGGCTTTAAAGGGATTACATGAGCATAAAATGGGCGTGGCCGAGATGAGGATGTTGAGATGGATGTGTGATCATACAAGAAAAGACAAGATTCGTAATAATCATATACGTGAACGAGTTGGAGTGACCTCTATTGAAGTAAAAATGGTAAAGTTGTTTGATGTGGTTTGGACATGTTCAACGAAGGCCTTTGAATACACCAGTGAAGAGGGTGGATCAAGCTGTATGGAGTCCTGTAAAACGAGATTGCGGAAGGCCGAAATGTACGCTTAATGAAGTCATAGAGATAAATCTTTTGATTAATAATATACCAAAAAATATGGTTTTCGACATAGTACAATGGCGTCGTGCGATCCATGTAGCCGACCCCACCTAATAGGATAATGGCTTTGTTGTTGTTGTCAGTTATTTCATACTTTCCTTTTTTGTATATTTTTTTCATAATTCAATGATTAAGTAATCATATTTCCATCCAGCAACATATCCCTCATCTTAGAAAATGTAATTTATTTTCATCTATAACTATATTACTTTTTTTTAATATGATTTTTCTCTAGGCAGGGGGGTTACAAAATATTCTTTCATTTTTATCATCATTGAATTATATTGGACCATCCAGGCAAAAAAAAAGAATTATATTGGATCATACTTATATCAAGTTTTTTATATTCATTATATCAAGTTCTTCAATCACATATGACCATGTGTCATTTTTTTCTTTCATATGGATTTATAATTAAATGATAATAAGTCAAAACTGGGACAATGGGCACATGTAATTAGAGAACTTTGATGAAATAGAAATAAAAAACTTGACCTAAGTATTATTCAATTATATTCATCTCGTGCAACGTGCGAGGGGTAAACACTTGTTTATAAAATAATAGAAGCTATTAAACTTAATATAATTCAACAATAAAAAACCAAATTGTAAATTATTTGATATTAAATTAGATGTCACATAGCAATTTATATTGTCCTAGAAGAGGATTTAGGATTTGGAATGATCAACTAATATCACACAAACTGAAATTTTCTCGACCATCATTGTCACAATGAAAATGATAGAACATAAAATTAAAATATTCAATATATTATTATATACTCTTAAAAACCGATAAACTATATTTCATTAATTTAAAGTATAAGGTAATTGTTAATGACAAAAGCCCCAAGGCAATTGAAAAATGCCAAGTAATGTGCCCTATGCTTTAGAAACCACTATCATATGCTCCTGCAAATCAACAATTGCAAGAGGAGGAGAAAAAAGAATAAATAAGAGGGAAAAGGCAACCTAACTAAGAAAAAAGGGGCCTCCTAGTGTTTGAGAGGAAGCTGCAAATAGAGAGGAAGAGGGCAAGTTGTACCTAAGTAGAATGAATGACCTTTAGCACCAATCATCCCCTCTTCATTTTTTCACCATGACTACTCTTACTTCGCTATTGAAGTAAATAGGAATTACTCATTGCCACGTATAAATACAAGAAAATAAAGAAACAATCATTTATAACGTCTTATTGATATCATTAAAAGAGTTAAATAGGAATACTCAATGGTTATTTATTGGGATATTATTGTTAAAAAGGAGTTATTGTTTTTCTGCCAATGGAGTATCTTATATTAATAAAATCCAAATGTCAAACACATTAGTCCAAATTAAAAAGGAAGTTAGTGGGACATTATTAATTGAAATAAAATCAAATATTGTGTATAATAATAAAATCAGATTATATTTGGAGGGAAAAAACAAGATGAAATCAAAGTCAACAATTACTGCAGCGTTTATTTTTCATTTTAGTTGTGATTTAAAAAAAAATATATATATGAAATCAAAGTCAATCATTACTTCAACATTTATTTTTAATTTTAATTGGGAATAAAATCAAAGTCATTACATAAGCATTTAATCATTTTAAATTTAGATTATGTAATGATAAAGCATTCTATTAATAGAGTATAGAGAGATGATGAATTATTAAGAATTAAGAAAAATATTAAGACAAGCATTGCACATTGAAGTATTCCAATGTTGTAACATTAGATTTTAAGTCTCTATGCATATTGTTTTGTATATAAAAACCCTTATATACCAACTTAGTCAATTATTAGACACATATACGTGATTGTATTAATTTGAATGTTAATCACATTTTAAATGATTTGTAAAATTGAGATATTAGACAATATGATTTTAAGTCATTTGTAATGTCATGAACATTAATTAGTTAGGATATAGATTTATTTGACAGGAGATTCTCTGAAATGTTAAAAGAGGAAGTTATTACTTATTAGGGTATTATTTGAGATATTAATACACCAATAAATTATACTGTATTATCTAAGAATCCAAATATAACTGATAAGCCCGGACTAACTAATTTTCTTAATGAATCTGGTTTTACAAGATTTTAAAGATATAATTGATGATTGATTGGTTAATGATTGTATGTTGTAAAACGAGGCTCCCGCATCGTATAGTCTCGTAATAATCTATTGTCCGAGAGTTTGGCTTGTAAATAGCACAAGGGACTGTTACTTATATGTTGGTGGGGAAAAAAAACAGACTATTACTTATATATAAAAATAATAAATATAATATCCATGCGAGAGCATTGCTGTGAGTTTTCAATTGAAAAATTGTTTTACTATTGGTTATAAATATTGTGTGTGTTCACAAACCTTGCAATAAAAATTCAAACTTAATAATTGTGGTTGAGAACATCCCTCCATCTAAACCTTGTTCATGATGCTAGACCAATTATCCATAGAGATTAGCTGGTTGTGTTTAGTCATGTGTATAGAGATGATGACTTCACTACCAATTATTTAATCAAACTCTTGCATAAACTAGATAATCCTTTTTGTATCCTTGATCTACCGAAATTCAAAGTCTTGATGTTAAAGATTTTAGCAGGCCTTGGCATCTCAGAGAAGGATCCCTATACCCTGTAATTCGTTCTGCAGAAAAGCATATATTGGAACAATCTGGGTATTTTCTTTCAATCATCCTCAGCCTCTCTCTTTCAAGCATTCAGAATTTTTTTTTTGGTTGCATTGTTGATAACATCATCTTCCTAATTGATAAAACCATAGTGGAACATACAGCATTCAATTTCATGTATCAGATTATCTAAAATCAAAAAAGCTGAAAGGAAGTCGTCTTCAGGAGAATCATGAAAAAAAAATGGATAGATATCACAAATGTGCAAAATTTCTCATATAAACAACACTATCAAAGCAGCTTCGTCTCGGAAAAATGTTACATGAAACCGCAAGTTTCTTGGATGTCAGAAGCCAAACTCAATTACTCTTATCTTTAATTATATATGGAAATCATGTGAATTCTTCTATAAGAGGCTGATAGAACAGTTTGTAGGCTTCCAAAACTTCAAGATACCACATTGCCTCTCGGTCAGGAAATGATGAAAGGTCGACCATCTTATGAACCTGCAGTTAATACCATAATCAATTCCACTTCTAATAGATAACTTTCTTTCACTTCAAGAAAGAAGTTGCCCTAAGGATCCTTGCGTACGAAATCTTGAACCCTTACCAAAAGAACAAGACCCAACCAAATCAAACTGGAAGAGTGCAGAAATTTTGTAGGGGAAAAATGAAAAAGTTAAGTACCTTAATCATGGGAGGCTCTCCGATCCGAGCAAGGTAACCTCCAACTACCATTACATACATCCCTAGCACAAACAGAGACAAATTACAAAGCGTAAGAGTCGATTCAATGCAGTATATTGAACAGTTAAGAAAATTGCAGATTGAATAATATAATGCGGTGATAAAATCTCCAGATCACTAAAAGGCTGAAATACCGACATGTGCGAGGGTTGGACAAATAGAAGAAGATTATGTTAGAAAACCTTACCTACTGTCCATGGCCGGAGACGAAAATCGCCGGAGAGGGAGAGCTCAATGAGACCGGTACCGTCGTCTAAAATCAAAGGACCGGCGTCACCGTCAGGGGCGGAGACCAAAACGCCCTGCAACCAAGCGCGTTGGAAGAGGATGCCGCCGAGGGTGAAGCCATTCCGGGAAGGAACTTCTCTGGCTTCTTTCAGCTGTGCGCATAGTAATTTCAACGCCGCTAGACTGTAATCCATCTCAATCTCTCTCCGTTTGGCCCTAGCGCTGCAAAAGAAATTGTCGCCGTTTTCCCTCTTTCTATCAGCCGCTCATCGCCGATGCTTTTGAATTGAATAGCAAGGAGGAGGAAATGGAAGGGGGGGGAAAATTTATTCCCGCGTAATTTATAATGACTTTGATGAATTTCGCGTCTTCCTTCCTTTCTTTTCCCCCCCCCCCCCTCTTTTTCCTTCCTTTTCTTACGTTTCAAATAATTTTTGCTCACAATTTAATTTGCTGTACCATAATCTTCTTATTTGGTACCATTGTCTTCTTATTTCAGACTACACTTACAAAACTTCGACCTTATTGCCTTCAGCATCAAATGATTACTTAATTGCTTCAGTTCAAAAACTTTGCTCTCACCTTATATTTGAAATTAAGGAAAATTAAAGGGGAAAGAACACTAAAAGGCAAAACTTTCAAAGATAATAAAAAAAACCTATTTTTGGAAGTTTTATCTCCTACTATATCCTATCACTTATTTTTCCCTTACTTTTCTCTCTATTCAAATAAATATAGAATGTTGCCAAATTCTGCTTCACTGATAAGTTAATTAATCTTGATCATTTTTGAACTGTGATGTGTTTGGGTAAATCCAAAAAAGTACCTTTAGTGAAGCAAATCATGGTTTTGTCAAAAAAACAACCAAATATTATAAAATCTTACAAAGAGATTTTTATTATTGATACAATATTTGAATATAAAAAGCCATGTTATTTTCTCAAATCACTTCTTTTTAGAAACTATTCTCAAAAGTTAATCAAAACACAACCGCTAATACTCTAATATCAAGAATTAGAAGTTGGAAACAAACAAAGATACTCCGTTGTATGTCTTTAGACACAAGTTAGCTAATTCTATAACTTATTGGTCACATAAATTCACTGAACACAAACTCTTAAAAATACAAAACAGAACATTTTTTATCACCCAAAAGGTGAAACTTTACACAAGAAGAAATCTTACACGAGCATACAACATGATTATTAGTTATAATTCAATAACACAGACCTGAGAAACCCGCATTGAACTTTCCAAATTCAACGCATTAAACCTCTTTCCTATATAAATCCCAAACTCTCACAAATAGCATGAATCAAGTTACAGGCAGAACATGAGCCCCAAAAGTGAGATTGAATTTATGAGATGAGAGAGATGCCTGCACCGAGCAAACTAGCCGCCAAGATGTTGTTTGCAGCTTCTGAAGGATGAAAACCATCCCAAAATACATACTCAGTTGCATTAGCACATGTCCCTATAGACTCTTGATTGCAAAGTATAGAAGTCTCTAGCAAGCCCGTTCCACAACAAGCCTTTCTTGCTTCAAAGAAACCTATGATATATCAAACAAAATAAGCATCCCAGACATATATATAAGTAAACTCTTAATAGGATCATGACACTGATTAACGTTTTTACCATTATCAGAAGGCTTAGTGACAAGCTGATAGAGAGGCTGGTAGATATCAAGGACGACCAATTTGAGATTTGGAAGTTGTTTCTGCAAGCTTTGAGACGTAGTGTTTAGCTTTTTATTGAAGTTGGTAGCATCATTATTGATCCTTTTCACACATTGGTTGCTATCAAAACCAAACAAAGTGATGGCTGCTGGTAAGCAACCCATAGGAGGCAATGTAGTTACCCCAATCCTCCTTGCTCCCATTGCATACAATTTCTGTCAAACACATGTATTTTGAAAATGATAAGGTTAAAGGGCAAGCCTTGTTCTTTATTATTGGCAAGATTTGTATTTTAGATCCAAGGAAAGAAGATGTACCCGAATAAAACTGGAATAGGATTGCAAGAGTATGTCTGAGAATTGATCTGCTGTGTAAACCTTATAAAGTAAAGGATTGATGTAATAATTCTGAAGGAAGTCACTGTTCCCTGAACTGATAAGATGTACAGCCCCAGATATAATTGATGAAGCATTTGATTGTCCTGCTACTTCCACCAATATGTTCTGGCATTCTTTGTAGTTCTCCAGCTGCTGGCTCAAAGGAATTGAATGCTACAACCAAAAAACAAAATAACAATAATAATATTAAGAACCTGTCATTAAAATGAGAAGTAGACGAGGAAAAGCAGGGTTTTGAGTTATGTAATTGTGGATACATATAATTTTGCTGTAGGTTCATAGTAACCAGATGCACCGGAAGCAAAGTTGGCACCGTTCAATAGGTTCTTCCCTTTGGTCTTTAAGTTTACATAAGCTGGCGGGTAAGAGGTGAACCCAAGGTTTTCAGCTGCATAAAATTCATAGAACATAGATTAAATCCTAGTTCAAAGGCTACAGGAGATAACATGAAACCATGATTAATAACAACAGAGAAAAGTGTCTACATGCTCTCCCTTATATTCAAATACACCGCAAATTTGTTTCTTAATTATCTCTTGAAACCAAAAATATATTCCTCAATCTATAACAAGTCTTCAGAATTTAGATCCTTCTATTATTAATTACTATGACAATTCAAGCTTTTTTCTTCAATTATTCTAACTGTATCACAAAAACCATTCAACCAGCATTCTAACCGTATCAGAAGAAACTTTCAGTTCGCGGAACACAGAAGTTTCAGACCAAAGAAAACAAGCTGCATGCAACTGAATGAGCCTTAAATAACATCAGGGACATCTGTTCTGGCTAAAACATTTAAAAAAAGAAGGATCTAAATCTTACAAAGGACCTAAACTGAAGATTAAGATGATTATATGTTCCTTCCATAATAATGACGAAGAAGAAAGGTATTACCAGTGAAATCAGAAGCGAGTTTTCCATTACAAAACCTCCCAGTTGCTGTGTGATTCGCAAAGTCCCTTCCATAAGGAGGGAAGTTTGCTTTAACAATGGTCTTTATGTTGTTATTATTGCCTGCATCAACTACAGAGTCTCCAAATACGAACAATGCAGGAACCAGAGGCTGCCCATTACTCACACTGAGCATTGCAATCAGAAGAATCAAAGTCAAGAAAGAACTTGAACACCCCATTCTTTGAATTTTCTGTTCAGCAAAGAGTTTCTTTTTTTTTTTTTTTTCCCTCGACAGAGAAATAATAGACTGAGCAAGTCTTAAAGATGGGTTTGTGAAGGCTGTGTGTTTCCGAGAAATTTATAGATGCAGCAACATTATTACTGTTTACTCTCAGAATCATCATGTCAGTGTCAAAGACACTGATTACAAGTATTCTTCTTCTTTTGGGAATTTCGAGAAGCAAGTGAAAGCAATTGTGTAACTAAAATTGAGGTCTCAGTAGCCTGCACGCACATAAACATTCTTAGCTGTATTCATCTCGAAGCTTTTGCTTAATGCCTCTCATTTTATTGTGTTAGAGAATTACGCTTCTCCTGCCATCAATATAATACTATTGAGCTCAAATAACCTCCATCTCTAATTGTTTGAGCATTTCTTGTATTAAACGAAACCAATCAAATTAAGATATTGAAAGGATTTAACAAGGGTTAAAATTAATCAATAATGTAAATTTGAATCCTTTTTAATTGTTTTTATCTGTTCGCCTAACTTTATTTTTTTAATAAAAAAAGGTGGAATGGCTAATAGAATAGTACTCCATAAAGGTCTAAAGGATGTTGGTTACTGTTCCTGAACAGTAATAGGAACAAGGGTCAACTTACAGGAAAATAAAATTAAAATAACAAGTATTTGGTATAGAGTTGATGCCAGATGTTTTGAGCTGTACTAGCTTGTGCTTCTACAAGTTCCTTTTAAAATTAGGAAAAATTATATTTATATCCCAGACAACAAAAAAATAAAAAAATAATCCCTTAAAATCTTAAAATTACATTTAAATCCTATAAGATTTTTTTGTAATAAATTTTAATTCTGCTGAGATATTCATAAGCGTCCGTTGGCAAGTTAAGGGGTGCGTCATTGACAAGTCTAGAGATGTTCATTAACAAGTTAAAAATATCCATTGATAAATCCATAATTAAAATTTATTATAAAAAAATCTTCCAGAATTTAAATATAATTTTAAGATTTTAAAAGACCATTTTCATATTTTTTCTTATCCAAGATCTCTTAAAATTGTACCGCATGTCCCACAGAGCCTACGCAGACTTTTTGACATCCATAAATTGAGTGTTGGAACTTGTCCCACAGAGCCTACGCAGACTTTTTGACATCCATAAATTGAGTGTTGGAACTTGGAAAAATATGAGAAGGGGCAAAAGTAAAAATAAAAATTTTGAGGGGCATATTTAGAAATTTATTTTTTTAAAAAAATCAAAGCAAAAGGCACTAAAAGAGACGTCAGGGAACTTGCATTTGGCTTATTTTATTAATTACAGTTGCAGAACGATCCATCAGTTTTGTACAGTGTGCCTTATTTACTTCTTCCATAAAGGGCACTGTTCACAACCTTCTCCATTAATTTTTCTAAGTTTCTCTGATGTTTTGGTGGACTTTTCTGGATTACTACTCAAGATACTCTTTTTTTTTTTTCTGGTACAGTTTTATTTTCTTAACATAGCCTTTCTTATGGACAACACTTTGCTGTTTCTTGTTGCATTCGTCTGCAACAATTAACATCTCGCAATACGTATTGAGAGTGGCAAAAGGCCAAACAAAACAAAAACAAATAATGAAAAGAAAAGAAAACCTTTGCCTTCCTTCACAAGCAACTTCTCAAGTGGGAGAAACCTTGCCAATATTTCCTTTTAATTATTTTATTCATCTATAATATCTGATCCACCTTTCAGCTATATCTTTTTTTATTTGGTATTCTTGGAGAAATTCTTCCCTGTTCTAAATATAAAAGCTAATTTAGAAGTGAATTTTAATTCTAAATATAAGACATTTTTTTATTTTATCTCTTATATTTAATATTTTTCTTTCAATTAATTTACCTGACCTATAAACTAATATATAATTTAATGATATACAAGAGTATTTTATAGAGGTCATGTCATACGTGCTGTAATTAAATAATTTATTTAGTTTCATTAATCTTCCTAAATTAACTGAAAAGATTTCACATTTAGGACTGGAGTGGTTTTTTTTTTTTTTTGTAACCTAAAATTACTTCAGACTTAAGCGATTAAAGCATATTCTTCTCAACAAATATACTTTCAAAAATTTAAATTTATGTTTTCCTTCTTACGGGTTAAGATCACTATCACATTAACCGATAGAGCTTGTTGTTTGTTAGTGGAATACTTTTCCAACTCTAAATAGCAAGTACCAAACATTCTACATGTATAGAACCTAATTTTCGGTGCAACACATGGAAGGAATAGAGTTCAATTCCACGTAGTCATGGGTCCTATGATATATTCATGTGAAATGAAAGTGCGAACCATGGGCCCGTTTTCATTCCTTATCCAAAGCCACAGAACGAAGTTGGTCCAAGAAAATCTCCACCGCGAATAAAGCTTACCTAAATCCTTCTAGATGTGGTAATCGCATTCTTACCTTTTTTTAAAAAAAAAAAATTGACAGAGTTGATGTGGTTTTTTTTTTTTTTTGATACAAAGTTGATGTGAGTTAACGTCAATAAAAGTAGAGGTTTTCACATCAACAACATTAAGTGAGTTTTAAATCACAAAATATTTAATGGAAAAAATTGTCATTCCGTACTGACTATGATGCTATGAGAAAAATACCAATACTTTTTAAGTATTGATTGGAAGGGTAATCACCTAATGGATTAATTTCAAATGTGCTCAACTTATGACCTGTTCGGAAAGGCGACAGGAGCTGAAAAAACACGGTTGAAAGAGAAAAAGTACAGTAAAAGTAAAAGGAGATTTTAGGTTAGTTTTTTCTTTAAATTGGTTTTTAGATTGAAAGCTATTTTTAAAAAGAAGTCTTTAAGATTTGCTTCTCGCATTGTAGATGAGCGTTAATCTAAATATAAATCATATTTATAATTTAATTTTTATTTTATTTTAGGTTTGTAAAAATTATAATTAAAAAAGAGTCCCTTCTATCACGGTTAGTCTTAGGGATGAGCATGGACCGGACCGGACTGAGTTTGACATCAACCCGAGGTCTGGTCTTGAGAAGATCTCGGGTTGAACAAAGCAGTCCGTAGTCTAGTCTAGTCCAGCATCAACCCGAGGTCGGGCTGGACTAGACTAGGTTTGGTGGACTACCTGGACTAGTCCAGGTAGTCCATGACCTAAATTTAATATTTTTTTTATTTTTATTTTTTCATCTTTAGAAGGTAAAATTTGAACCTATTAAACATAATTAGGACCACAAAAATACCTATAATAATATAAAATATGTCAACAAAAATTAAAACATCATAAATCTATAAGAATATCCAACATCATTCAACAACAATAAAAAAAATATGTTGAGAAAAAATATTTAAATATAATAAATATAATAAAGATAATAAAAATACCTATAATCATATAAAAATCATCATAAAAAATAAAAATTGATTATAAATCCTTAAAAAAACTCTAACAACATTAAATAAAAAATAAAAAATAACATATAAATTATAAAAATATTTTTTAAGAAATTGAACTGGACCAGACCGGACCAGTCTAAGTGGTTTGGTCCCCTGGTCTGGAACCCGATCCAACCCGACCAGTCAGTCTGGTCTAGTGTGGTCTGATTTCATTATATTGCTTATTTGGATCAGACTAGATAGAATTGGACTAACTCGAGTCAGACCAGACTGGATCAGACTACCGGATTTTTGCTCATCTCTAGTTAGTCCACACACAAGTCGTCGGATTTTTTTTTTTTTTGGGACGAACACAAGACGTCGGTTTGCTTACGCTCTGTGCGGCAGAGAAAAGTTGAGGTGGAGAGTCACATGCCACAAAAGCATAGAGTACGAATAATCAATGTAGTGCTTGAAATCGAGATGAGCTGGTTCAATTCAGATGAACAGTACGCTTTTCAATTCAGATGCCACAAAAACATGCCCACCGACTAAAATTCAGATATCTCTATCCAACGACTCTATTCATTCAAAAAAACGAATGAGAAGGCTCTAACGACACAGATTAGGAGAATTTCCTACAATACTGCCACAAACAATAGGACGATTACAATTGAATAATTTTATCCAAAAACAAAAAACAAAAAGAAAACATGAGTGACAAAATAGAAATATTAATATAAAAGCGATCCTCAGGGGAATACACAAATAAATGTAATTGAATAGATATTGTCCATTTGAATCTAAAGCAAATTGCATTATTTACCAGACAAATTACTCATAAATCCTGGGGGGGGAATTAAATACAAAAGATTCCAAAGAATTTAACGTTTTTGCAGGTTTGACTTGTAAATATAAATTGTTAAATTTGATTTGTAAATATAATTTTTTTATTTATAAATACACAAGTTTAAATTCTAAATATAAAGATTTTGACACATCCATATGTTTAATTCTGAAAAATATAGAAAAAAATATACATAATTTATAGAGTTCCCATATTTTTCAATGGGGATTATTTTTTTTTCCACTTTTTTTGATTTTATTTGTCTTATCTATCATCAATAAGTAGCTTTTCCTCATTTATAGTTTTGTATCATGTAATGCTTGTTTGGAAACTTATTTTTTAGATAATAAGTACTTATAAATTATGATTCACGGTATATGAGATAAATATATAAAAAGAATTTTATCTAAATTTATATAATAAAAATTTATTTTTTAAGAAAACGCTGAAGTAAATAAATCTGTAAATTTTAGGTAAGCGGTGGGACACGATTCAGTCCGTGGCCATATATTTTACATCTGTCGGGTCGTGATATCCTCAAATCCAGCTATTGGAGGGTACATAGGATTGGCTGTCCAACGCACAGTCACGCCCATGTGTGTGTATTGGTCAACTTTTACAAAGGGAAGAGTCCAAGTTCCACGTCTTTACATATAGATGGCTAATTCCTTATTACTATTTGTAAAGTAATTTTGGAAAGGCCTCTCACGAATCACTATCCGCCATGACAAGGCGCGTGAAGGCCTTGGATGTTCCATAGAACCGCCATGACATAATATTAATTTATTATTAGTACTATTTTTTTTTTAGGGTTTAGTTGCAAAAACGTGCACCATGTGAGACTAAAATATCCTAGTGAAAATGACCAATTAGTAGTTTTTTATAAAAATTTTCAGCATGTTTAGATTTTATTTTTATGGGATTTTTCCGAGCTCACCAACGGCAGCTGCAGGGTCACTTGCTTTCTCAAGACCGTGCTTTGAATTTTCTCCACTTTCCTTTCAATTTTTTTTCATTACTTTTATTTCAGTTATTGAATTGAATTTTGAACGTTTTAAATTTAATATTTTATAATTTTTTTATTAAAAATATAAATATAAAAATAAGTAAACAAATTTAAACTATTAAGTGTGTGTTTGGAACAACGATTGATAATTGGGCTTGTTTCGATTGGGTTTGTTGTGATATTACTTTTGGTAAAAGCCAAATTATGTAATGTGATTTATGTTTGGATTGGTGATTGTCAATTGGGCTTTTGCAAAAATAAAACTTGTTTGGATTGACTTAAGCATAAGGGCTTTTGTGATAATGGTAAGAGAGAGAGGGTGAAAAAATATTTAAAAAATCAAGTAAATATTTAAAAATTACTTTAAAATATTAGGTGCTACTGGAAAAATATTTTAGAGTGGGTGAAAATCAATATTCTAAGTTTTGGGTGCTCTTTGCTACTAAAAAAAATACATTAAAGGTAAAATTGTAGTCAGTCTCCTAAAACTGGCTATAACTGAAAAATTATTTTAAAGAGTTAAAAACACCAAAAAATATTTTAAAGTAATTTTTGGAGCTGAAAAAGTACATTAAGGGTAAAATTATAATAAGTCTGATAACACACTAGGTACAACTGAAAAAATATTTTAAGGTTTTAAAAACACCAAACAAATATTTTAAAGTTATTTTTGGAGCTGAAAAAAATATATTAAAGGTAAAATTGCAATCAATCTGATAACACATTGGCTATAGTTGAAAAAATATTTTAAGAGGTTAAAAACACCAAAAAAATATTTTAAGAGGTTAAAAACACTCAAAAAATATTTTTTGATACTACATACTATTTAAAAAATATTTTATGGAAAAACCAATATCATATAACTAATTTTTAGACAACCTAATCTAGCATAAAATGTCATTAGCTTTTAACAAAAGTTTAATTTTCTAGCTTCTCCCAATTGAGCTTTCACCAATTGGGTTTTGGCAAAAGCTCAATTACTAATTGGCCTCTCCAAACACTCAAAATTTGAGTTCTCAATTAACAATTGAGCTTATAATGGTTAATTGGGCTTAAAGAGGATCCCCAAACACACCCTAAGTTTTAGGCAACATGGTTTAAAACTACGATGAAGAGTATTTAAAAATTATTTTGTAAACCATCACTTGAAGTTTAATTTAACCATTGAGATGGAAGTGGATGTGAAAGTGGGATAGAAGGGGACTGCAGTGTTTAGTTATGCTAATAATAATATTTTTATAAAATATTAAATATTAACTATTTATTTTTTTAAGGATACAAAACCTCCTTAAACTTTGAGGTAGTTGCATATAACCTCCCTAATATAGGACACTTGTAAAAAATTAGCTTAGTTCATAATATAGGTCATTTGTAAGATAATTAATACTTATTTTTTAGTTTTACCCATGTTATTAATACTCATTTCCAATTTACCTACTCATTAACTTTTAAAATACATTTTTCAACAAGGTTAAAAATAAAAAAAAAAAGTTTAATTTAGGATATATTTATTAAATTAATTATCATTTTTTATTTTTTGTGAATTAATTAAAATATATTATACTATAAATCGGAGGGAGTACTAAAAATAGGTTGCATTAGGTTCCATGTCTGGATGGCAAGACCGCGAGACTGTTTTTCTATCCGGGTCGAGGGGATGGGACCGGAAAATGGTTAAAAGGGGGAAAAGTCAATGCCGCGTCATCATACACGTGGCAGAAAAAGACAGCAAGTAGTCACCAAGTCCCTACGCGCGGGATGGCGGAATCCCATTAGCCACTGCCCAATGAATGATTGTACGAGCGTGACGAAGATCACATCCCCTTGGAAACATCTCCCTCACCTTTCAGTCTCCCACCTTTGAATCAAATACTCAAACCACTTCACCTTGACCATTTCCATTCGATCTCCCGCTTCCACGTTCTTCCCCTGCGTCTCCAAATTCTCTCCCACCGGCCACCTCCTCCGCCGTATACGTAGGCAGCACTATCCTAACTCGCATCCTCTTACGGTCAAGAAAATGGCGTCGTCCACCAGGCTGGATCTGGATGGCAACCCCATTAAGCCCATCACCATCTGCATGATCGGCGCCGGAGGGTTCATTGGCTCCCACCTCTGCGAGAAACTCATGGCCGAGACGCCGCACAAGGTCCTCGCCCTTGATGTTTACAATGACAAGATCAAGCACCTCTTGGAGCCTGACACACCATGGGCTGCTCGAATCCAGTTCCACCGCCTTAACATAAAGCAAGATTCTAGGCTCGAAGGCCTCATCAAGATGGCGGATCTGGTATCATTCTTCACCCTCTCACACGGGTGTTTGATTGGGTTTCTTGGATTTGTTCTTATTTTTTGCGTTACTCTCTGTCTAGACAATCAATTTGGCTGCAATCTGTACTCCCGCCGATTATAATACCCGCCCTCTGGATACTATCTATAGCAATTTCATTGATGCACTTCCCGTGGTACGTGATTCTTTTCATCGTCGTTTCTCTCGTAGGAACGCTATAACTCAAGAATGATTCTTCCTGCCCGTTGCTCGCATTTGATGGCAGAACTGGTTGAAGTAGATGTTTGATTTTATTTGGGTTTCTTTCTGTGTCTCAGGTGAAGTATTGTTCAGAGAATAACAAACGTCTCATTCATTTCTCCACTTGTGAAGTTTATGGGAAAACGATTGGAAGCTTTCTCCCGAAGGATAGCCCACTTCGTCAGGTATGTTTTCATTTTCATATGCTTTCCCGTGCAATCACTTTTGGCTTTCCTCTATTCCGCTTCCTCGAAGAAAGTCATCCAGATCTGTCTTTTATTATGAATGATTGTTTGACATTTGTATAATTTGAACCGTTCGATCACAAGCATCCGCTGCTTGGAAAACTGTCGGTGGAAGTCGTAATCCCATCGTGGTTAAATTTACAACACTGTCTAAATTGAGTTTCATTGTACGAATACGTTGTATTTATGTTCTCTCTGGAGTGTGGAAAGTTGAGATCTTATAGTTTCAGAGGAAGCCCTTGTATAGTTCTTTGACTTATTCCTATGAATAAAGGTTTTTTTTTTTGTTAGAATACATGAATTTTGGCTGAGCTGGTAGAATACATTGTAACTTATTCTTCCTGGTCTTTTTAAGACTGGGTTATATAACCTCTCCTGCTCTCTCTCTCTCTCTCTCTCACACCTACGAAGTTTCTTCTGCTTCTGTATTGGAAGCCAGTGGTTGATTGGGAAGAACATGGTCATGGGAGAGTACATTTTGGTTGTATTTGGCGGAACTAATATGTGGGATGCTAAAATACTGTTACCATAATCATCCCTGCAGTTCTTTCTTGTGACGAACTTTTGTTCTTTCAAAATTGCCTTCTTTATCATTGCTTTCTTTTCTGCCTTGTTTTTGTACTGAGCGTTTTTGTTTCCACTTATGTAAGGATCCTGCATACTATGTTCTTAAAGAAGATGCCTCTCCGTGCATATTTGGTCCAATTGAAAAGCAGAGATGGTCTTATGCTTGTGCAAAGCAGTTGATTGAGAGGCTGATTTATGGTGAGCTATCCTTTCTTTATTGCCTTATTCATCAATATTGACTCATCTCACTGACTTTAAATTATTGACAGCTGAGGGTGCTGAAAATGGCCTGGAGTTTTCAATTGTGAGACCTTTTAACTGGATTGGACCGCGAATGGATTTCATTCCTGGCATTGATGGTCCAAGTGAGGGTGTTCCTCGGGTTCTTGCATGCTTTAGCAATGTCAGTGCCCGTTTTGATACAATTTTAAATGAAGCTTGTTGACATACATGTCAACCATGTTTTATTAAACATCTTCAAAATTTTGATTTCTTCAAGTTTTTGGGCAGAATCTCCTCCGTCGGGAGCCTCTCAAGCTAGTGGATGGGGGCCAGTCCCAAAGAACCTTTGTGTACATCAAAGATGCTATTGAAGCTGTCTTGTTGATGATTGTACGTACCCATTTCCAGCTTTTTGAGCTGACCTATAACATGATTATGAGATTTGTACTGTTGTTGGCTGCTCTACTAAATGCTTGGCCTTTTAACAGGAAAATCCTGCCAGGGCAAATGGGCATATATTTAATGTGGGAAACCCAAACAATGAGGTTACAGTTAAGCAGCTTGCTGAAATGATGACTCAGGTGAAAGGATTGAATTTGATTTATTGACCATGCTGTTAGAATTAAGATACGTTGCCTTGGGGCTTCAGAATGATCCTTGTTTATACTTTTCAGATCTATGCAAAGGTAAGCGGAGAACTGGCTCTGGAAAACCCTACTATTGATGTGAGCTCCAAGGAGTTTTATGGCGTGGGATATGATGATAGCGACAAGAGAATCCCTGATATGACCATAATCAACAAGCAGCTTGGTACGTTGTACTCATTGCCTCGCCTGATTTGAGCTTGTAAGATTATTGTTTTAAAGACCTGTGCTGATTGGATTGTTGCATCTCTGTCAGGCTGGAATCCCAAGACATCACTTTGGGACCTTCTTGAATCAACCCTCACTTACCAGCATAGGACATATGCCGAAGCCATTAAGAAAGCCATTGTAAAACCAGTTGCTAGTTAAACCCACAAATGCCGATGGTGTTGTACTGCTTCTTCCTGTCCTTGCTTTAGTGGTTGATTTACTCATACCATGAAATATTATTTCTCCGTGGTTTCTCTAGCCAATAGCCGTTGCAAGGTTTTTGAAGACAGAGAGGGCTATGTGTGGTATTAATGTAGAGCTCTGCGCTCCCTAGACACGACAGTTAAACATATTTTTGTGTTCTAGGGGTCCCCCAGTCATTCCTCTATTGTGTCTCCCAGTTTCATTTGTATTTTGTTTGCCCCTCTAAGGCGCTAGGTATATGTTTTCTATATTGTATTATTTGCCAGTAATTTATGGATTGCCTTTTGTTGCACTATTTGGAATTTTGGATCCTTAGTAAGATGCTACTCACAACGAATGTACATTAGAAGACGAGAAAAATTTATTGGTTTTATTACTTCCTCCCTTATAGCGTGAGTTGAGACAGTATATTAGCCTGTAGCTCCCACTCTGGTTCATCGTCCCCAGTAGGGAAAAATCACTTGGGTTTAAAATTTCTTTTGTTTAATTCGGTTAAGAAAGGGAAATCGTCATTACATCTGTTTGAGCAATAACTCCTCTGCATGTTATTACTTAAAAATTCAATAATCAGAAAAGGATGCAGTAAATGTAACATAGGGAAGTTTCAAAAATCATTTGCTAAAATATAATCGCACGCCCGGTGGGACTCGAACCCACAATCGCCTGATTAGAAGTCAGACGCCTTATCCATTAGGCCACGGGCGCTGTTATTAATAATGCAACAAAAGCAATATTATTGTAAGCACAATACAGAATAAATGAAGTAACGAAGGATCACTAGTTAAATGACTAATTCAATTTTTTAATAAGATCAAAAGGTATCATCAATGCGTGCAGAGATGCTTGACGACAAAATTACTAAAATAATTGATTCATTAGTTATGCATATCCAATCAATTTAACATTCAAATTGAAGTATAATTTTTGGGATATATGTAGTATAATATTTTCGGGTAGCTTTTTTTTTTTTTGCCAAGATAGTATTTTTGGGTAGCTGATTGGGTTGGGAAGACTTCAATGAAGTGGCCATATCCTACTCACTGGCCACAAGTCCTCCACCATATCTACAAAGTAGTACATTTTTTTTTTTCTGACTAATGTGGAAGGAAATGCATTAGATGCTGGTTTATGTTTTGTTGCAAGTTCTGTTTAGTTTTTTTAGTTAATGTTTGAACTACCGGATGTACGGATTTTATGTTTTAACGAAAATTATACTCCCTGCGGTCCTAATTATAAGATAAAATTGACTTTTTTGGAGAAATTAAGGAAGCTAATTAAATTACTTTAGAGTATTTATATTTTTAGTTTTTCCTCTAAACTAATTAATTTGATTAATAAACTAATATATAATTTAAGGATAACATAAATATAAACATTCTAAAGTAAGTTAATTGACTTCCTTAATTTCTCCAAAGAAATCAACTTTGTTTTATAATTAGGACCGGAGGGAGTATTTCGAAGGAATCACAGGTTCGAGTTCAAGTTTCTCTCCCGTAATCAACAATTGGCGAATTTGTAAGCATTTAAAAGGCATTAGCTCTAAGTTCAAAACTGAAGACTTTGCCTTGAGATAAACTAAAACCAGTCATGAAAAGTGCGAACAATTTTAGTTATTTGATAAAGCCTACCATCGGGTCTCTCTCTCTCTCTAACGTATAAAAGATCGTGTAAACATAGAAGAATTATAAATAACTTTTACATAATATACATTATCATTATAATTTAAGTTATTCCTTTCAGTTCCTGGAAAAAATTTAAAGGATTGCTTATTCTTACTTACAAGATAAATTATAAAATTTGAGTAGTTGGTATTTTTCAAAATGCCTCTAATAAATATACGAGATCATAGTATAAAGCGATCTTTTGGCCAGCACATAGTATAAAGCATTTAAACTTGACAGAATACTTTAAAAAAAAAAAAAATAGAAACAGGTTTAAGATATAAATTAATTTTAGGGAGAATCCCAATTAAATCTAACTAAAATAATCAAATTCAAATTCAAGCTAACACTTTTAACAAATCCTTAATGAGGCCAAAAAACCTAATTAGAGATTTATGAATATTGTTAAATTATCATATTACCCTTCAATTCTTTTTTACCAGCATCATCCAATGCTTATGGAAAAAAAACCGCTCACCTGCCAAGCTTTGCCTTTTTTTTTTTACCTGCGTTCCTTACAATAACTCGCTTAGTCAGAATTCGGAGCTTTTTTGTTTCTTTAGTTTCGTTGTTTTGCAATCTTCTTTTGCGAGTCATCATCCTATATGAGTTTTCAGCACTTCAAAAATGGTGGCAACAATTTCTCTGGATTCTGGTGGTGCTTTGTTCCCAGCCAAGTGTGAAGCCCAACTGTGAAATAATCTCTCTCAGTTTACTTGTAGGCAACAGGCAATGGATCCATAGAATTGGTTGAATTGTGGAGAGTAAAATATTGTGTACACAAAAAATGGAAGATTGCAATTAGTAAAATATTGGTGTCATTGTCGATCGGGCTGAGAAAGGGGTCGGCAAGGCTTAAAAGGGAGCTTCGTACATTAACAGTTGGCTTGTGGAAAAGAGGCGTGCTTTGAAAAAAGAAAAAAATAAGGGACAATATGGTCATATAACAAAATTTAGAAATCGTTAATTAGGCCTATTGGCCTTATTAGATATTTGTTAGAGCTAAATTCGGATTTGAGTATTTCGTCAGGATTTCATTAGGATTTTCCTTTAATTTTATAGAGACATTATTAGTAGTAGATAATTTTATTCTATGATCTTATTGGTATTACGGGTTCAAATTTTATTGACAAAAAGATTATGGAGAAATTAATTAATTAATTAGAATTAGTTTTTCATTTTGAAATTCAAATTAGTTTCGATTATAAAATTAATAATTAATTTTAACAGATGCATTAAAACAACACCGTCGCTTTGGCCGAGTGGTTAAGGCGTGTGCCTGCTAAGTACATGGGCTCTGCCCGCGAGAGTTCGAATCTCTCAGGCGACGTTTGTTTTTATCCCCATTTTTTTTTCCCAAACCATTTTAGATGGAAGAAGGTAATTTTCGGTTGCGTCCAAAATTTACATCATGTACTGAACTGAGTATTGGTTTTTTATTCTCTCTTTCGTGTCAAACAAATTTACACGGTGCTTCCATCGCTGGGATAGGAGGAGTTCAAATTATGGAAATAATTCATGATTTTTAATTAACTGTGGGGATACGGTTGGAGCCGGTAAATGGGCTCAACCGCCGGGTTAGGACAGGGTTGGAGTTGGGGTTTTTTCGACCCTTAAAAATGTGAGCCGCACAGGCCTGCACCACTCAACCCGCGGGTTAATGCAAACTGGCCCGCATTTTTTTTTTTTTTACATGGATGCCTTGCTTGGACTTTGGCGGGTTGACCGTTTTTTTTTACATGGATACCATGTTGGGCTCTGATAATTAGAGTTTGGATTTGGGGGGATAGTTTTTTTATTATTATTTGGACTTTGGGAGGTTCTTTACTAGGTTGTTGGTTTCTTTTTTGGGTTTAGACTTTGGGGTTTTTTTTTTTGGGTCCAGACTTGTGTATGGCAAAACCAAAAAACAAAAAAAAAAACAAAATAAGTGTGAGTTGCTGGCTGACCTGCGAACGCTCACTTGTAGGTTAGGGTTGGGGATTTCCCAAGATGCGGCCCGCACCGGCCAGCCCGCAACCCGCAGGCTGGCCCATTTTGCCGGCTTTAGATACAGTTGACTTAACACTGAAATGACACTTAGATACGAATTGAAACTGATCTAGCGTACAAAACCCAACTACGCCAGGGGTGTGCTTTCGGTTTTCTGCAAAAACTAAAAAAATCTATATATAAGAATTTTTTAAATCGAATTGATATCGAAAAAGAGGAGATAAACGAACCGAAATAATTCAGTTCAGTTTCGGTTTTTATAGATAAAACTGAAATTCTTTTGTCTTCATAATTGAATTGGAATATCTAAATTTTCAACAAGCAACACTTAATACAAATTATAAATTGAATAGCCTCAATAAGATCTAAAGAAAGATGATACAAAGTATAAACAATATATATGATCAATGTATTATTGACACTTAATTAAATTAGGGGAAAATGTGAAAAAATATTATATGGTGTATTCTTTATATTTTTTGGTTTTTCGGTTAGAACTGAACTGAACCAAAACACTGGAAAAAGCTGGGAAAAAAAAGAACCGAATAGCAAAAAAACCGAAGTGGATTCGTTTCGGTTCGGTCTTAGGTTTTGGTTTTGGTTTTATTTTACTCACCTCTAGCTGCCAATAACAGCTGCCTTAGGAAACAGTGGAACACTTACACCACCAATAGATTCCAAAGACATTACAGATGAATCTGATTATCTGGTTTCAAGTTCGAAGAGTTCACCGAGACAATATTTTAACTTTTTAAGTGATTTTGTGCAGAAAAAAATAATGAATTGTCTCATAAAATGTAAAAGTGATTTTCTTGGGTGTTAGTTATACCAATAACCACCCTTTCCAATCTCTTTTATGTTTGTTTTGAATTGGCTTTTGAGAAGCACGTTTACACAAGTTGAGACACAACTCCTCTCACATATTTACCTTGTACACCTTAAATCACGTTTAAACAGCTTCTACTACTAACCCAAACGGACACTTACACTCTTGCTAGCTTGTAAGACAGCCTGGGATAGAACCATTTGTGACAGTTTGGAATTGACATTCTTAAATTATAATCACAATAGCACGGGGGTCATACATAAATTCATGTTCAAAATCAAATCCTTTGGGCGCTTCAGGTCTTGTGTGCGGGTGAAATGACGTCTATGAAATGTTAATCTTACGGCTTCAGATTTGATTTATCCGCTAAGATTATCCATGAACATTCAAATTTGTTAGTCAGTAGAAGAATACAACTAGCACGAGGCCACTGTTACCTCTGAGGCAATGTTCCAAGTCATTAATCCTCGACCACGTCCAATTATTAATCTCAAGTGTGTCGCGAAAGCTCAGTTTCTAAAGATTGCCAAAAGGGCCACGTAATGCATTCCAGAAAATAGGGCAAATACACCGTAAACTTTGATGAAGAGAAGCCTCTAACTCTGAACTAGACTTGAGTTTATCTATACAGAATTCTAAATCGGATAAGCACTATAAAAACCTGCTTATCTCACTAATATTTTGAAGCAAATTTATGTGAATCGTAAAATGAAAAATCAAATCCCAGAATTGACTGGAACAATTAGGCCATGTTTCATGTGCCACCGTTCCAGTGCACCGACGTAACTTCTTTGAAGGTTAAATGTCGTGCTGAATGTACTCGATGAAAAAATACTGGTCTATCTAATGACCAAGTCACCGGGGAAACAGCAATTAATGTGGGCAGTCACAGAATTACTCAATGACAAATATTGGTCTACTTAGTGACCAAGTCGCTGGGGAACGTCAGTCTATGTGAGCAGTCACCAAGAAAACCATAGCAACAATGGAGAAGTTGATTAACCTCTTGCAGCGCACAAATACACATAACCTTGCCTAAGCTCCAGATTTATGATCCAAGCATTCACGGTGAGACACAAGCGAGAATTAACCCATCATGCACTGCGCCAGCCAGCAAGATCATTGATAAAATTGCCTTTCAGGTTTCAATTTGCAAGCACCTCCGCCGAAGAAGACGTTATCCAAAATTCAGTACTTAAATCAGCTATTGCCATTCACGACAATTACCACACCTCCAGCTTCCTAACCTAGAAGGTGATTCAACCCAGGGTGAACATTGGCTGTGAATCCAAATCCCACAAATGTCACAAGAGAGATCAGGAGCTGGTTCCATCTGCAAGCATTTGCAACAATGGAAACCACTGCCTGGTATATAAGGTGCAGATTCTTGATCATCGACTAAACAAAGAGCTCCGGATCCTTCAGGAATGCCATCTATATTTGTAGTGGAAACATTTTCCAAGTATCCAGAAAAGTCCCCAGTTCCATCAGCGCCCTCAAAGTGATTATCATCTGGCTGTAGCAATTCTGTTACAGAGAAGTAGGTATGGGGTTCAAAGTCCATGAACTCATAAGTTTCATTTCCACAGTCATTCAGCAGATTATTATCAAAGCAAACAGCAGGGTCATATTCCACAGGAGATGATGCCTTCTCCACAGCTGACAGACTACCTGTTCCATTGTGTGTTAAAATTTCAACCTGTGAAAGTTTAGTTCCAAAGGATTCATCACCATCCCCCTCACGCTTAACATGTCTTCTCACTGGTAGTTTCCCAAGCCCCAGACCAGAGACAGCATTCGCTTCTGCATTAGGGTCTGTTATCAGCTCAGCACTTGAAAGAGAGTAAAGCAGAGGGTCATTGTCATGTCTCAATCCATCATCTCCCATAGGAAAGTTAGGGGTAGCAGGCTCAAACTCTTTTGGTTCAGAAATAACTCCAAAATTGTCAGTGCTAGAATTATCCTTCTTTGAAGGTCTCCGGTGTTTCTTAGTGCTCCCCAGCATATTGGGCTTCTTATCAGAGTAAGGACACTCTGGAGATTTTATCCTGCGACACTTGCAGCATTTGAAGCCCGACACTTCACAAATTTTTGACTCCTCCAGTTCAAGAGCATCAGCATGATACCAATCTGTGAAAACAACATACAGCGAATGCATAAATATGAGAGTTTAAATCACTTTTAAACTTTCATTCAATTGTTGAAGAATACTTACTCTTGCATGTCTCACAGCAGACATACATCAGATCAAACCTATATGGCTTACGGCACAAGTGACAAACAGGTTGTAATCCAGGTGCACCTATACCTCCCTTTAGAAGTATATTTTTAAGCCTAAAATCAACACCTGTATCCTCACTCTTCTTATTCCATATAATACCCCAAGAACAAGACCTGCGACGGTTTTTCGTTGTGAGAGCAGAATCAGGAGCAACTTCTTTCGTGCCAGGACGAGTATCCTTGATGCTGGTAGGTTTCAAGGCTTGATCATAACATTTAGGTCTTTGTCCCTTCAGAACAGTGACAGAGCTATGTTCTTGTCCTTGCAAGAGTAAGGGACTGGTCGGAGATTCGTCACTGGTCCTTTTTTGAGCAAGCAATTTGGCATAACAGCGCTTGCATGTGGCTAAGAACTCAACCTCCTTGTTTGTAGAGAATGTTGAACTTATAGAGCAGCCCTCATGGCAATAACCTAATAACCATTAGGCACATAACATTAAAGATACATGCTGAATATGGCTAATTTAAAAGAAAGGAGGAAAAAGACAACATCCTGCCGCATCCAAAATTTCAACATTAAACATTAGGAAAATATGTGTATGTCTTCTCTAATGTAAAGAACATACTTGACTTATTTTATAAGAAACTGATAGACATTTCAATAGCATCTTAAGAAGTTAGGGCAACATAACATAATGAGAGAAGGGACACCGAATCGCGCATGATGTACCTTGACATGCACTGCACTTGAGAGCATTCCTGAAATTGGGGCAGAGATAGAGCATGAGTAAGGGAAAATAGTTGTGTAAAAGAAACGGAAGGAAGGCATACTATAAAAATATTGATGGCACTGATAGATAATCAAGTTAAGGCAATTACCTAGCTAAAACATCCATCTGACATACAGCACATGAAAATATGTCCCAGTTGTCTCTCTTGCAGGTAAGGTAAAAAAATATATCCTTGCAAGCAGCTTTCAACCGCCTTCTTAGCAGCTGAGATTCCAACTTCAAGTTCTCTTGATGAGATGGCTTTTTTTCTATACCTTCTTCATACTCTTTTACCAAATATAAAGGAACACGTGCTTCAGAAAACCAATACTTTTCCTTTCCTTCTTGACCTTGCTCAACTTCAACAATGTTTTTCATTATACGAGAAGGAAGATGCTTTTGGTTCCTAAAAACAACTCCATACAAAAGTCTCCCCCCCACTTCTTTCTTATCACAGATATTAGCATTTCTAAACGCTGAAGATTCAGTCTCTTGACCTTTCCCATCCTGGAGATTTTGCTCAGGACAAATCAGATCACTCCATCTAAGATGAAAATCAAGGTATCTGACCTGATGCAAATAATTAAAAATAACATCAATTTACAAGCCGTGATGACGATTACATTATTCTGACAGCAGGATAAAATTTCCCAATGCAATGAACAAGCTAATAAAGTCAAAAAGACAACCTGAAGTGCGAACTGTGATGCATTCCTACTCATTTGTACTGCAGCTCTCCAAACTATCTGTCTGCTTCTTTTAGGGATTTCACAGCCATCAGCGTAGGAAATACCAGAAATTTTCTTCAACCCACCTGTTGTTCACAAACATTAGTGCACAACCTTTGATTCTCTCCGACAAATATTACCCATAGAAAAAAATGGCAAGTAGTAATAATTTGTAATATAAAAAATCGTACAATAAAAAATAAAATACCTTGGCGAGCTGCTTTTCTGACCGCAGATTTTGGCAAAACCGCTTTTAGAAATAATATTTTCATGGATTTACCACCATGCCACCAGTCAAAATTTTTTTCTTGAGAAACATCAGCTGTAACTTCATCAATAGCTGATTGTTTCTTGTGGCGCCTTCCACTTGGTGCACGTGTCTGTATTGTTCCTACAGAACTTGAAGCACCTTGAATAATAAAAGATTCAACCAACCAATCATCCATCAGCTTAACCCACTCACCAGTAAAAGATATTATGCGAATGTTTTCCTCAAGCTGGGAAAAGAAGTCAAGTCAGTGACTGAATGAAAAGTACATTGCACATTCACAACTTGGATATGGCAGTTAGCAGATGCAAGCTATTAGGTTGAACATGCACTCATCCACAAATTTGCATGTATAACAATAGACTTATTAGTGTGTAATGCAACTTTGAACTCTAATACATCATATTTCAGAGAAACTTACCAAAAATAAATAAAAAACCGACCAAGTAACAGAGCATGTCTTCATGAAGCACATACACACATTACAAAGTATAATGACCAAAAAAATTTACTACTTGAGACAATTAAATAAATATAACATTGAAATATTGAAACAAATTATAATTAATAACATAAAAATACTCACTTCAAGAAAAAGAGGCTTTATAGCTTTAAATGTTTTAGCCTGTTCAACTCGTTTACGCCATTGTTTTCGGTAATTTGCATTTAGAAAAGGCCCAACTATTAAACCATGTAAGCTTTCCTCCAAATACATGATATATGTTGCAATGCTTGGAAGACTTCCCTCTCCACTCCTTACAGTGGAAAGACCACTTAAAACTTTTATAGCACTTTTGGTGGCACTCAGGGCGGCATGATTTAGCATGCAGCCTCTCTTGCTTGAGGCTGAGGCTTTACAAGAAAGGCACCAGCCACACCTCTCTCTTGGAATTTCCACAAGCTTCTTTTCAGAACTTGGCCAAAAGAAGCGTGAAACTGTCATTGAGAATGCTTTTGCTTGCAAAGAAGCACTTTCAGCTGTAAATTTCCTCAAATTATCTGAGACATGACCCTCTGCCCTAGAATCCTCAGAAGAAAGAATAGCCAACTTAGCAGCGGCAGATGCAGCAAAATCACCATGCATATAGTGATTAATGTAAGACTGAGGCTTAAAAGAAAAACCCATGTATGCAAAATCCTTAGTTGAGTTATGTTCAACCTTTCCAGAGCAAGCTTGGTTGCCTTCTTTAGGTTGCAAGGACAGAGTAAAAGGCAACTGCTTATCATTTGCATGTCCATGACTGTTGGTCAAATCAAAGAGGCTGCGCTGATGGCCACCAGGACCGCCAGAGATGACTGACGCCATTCTAGTCTCCTTAGGAAATGTAGTATGCATAGTAAAGCACTCTCTAGTTCTAGTGTCATTGCTGCTTTCAAAAGCACAGGCCTCTCTGGTAGTGGCAATGATCGAGTCAGATGGAACCATGTAATTACCATGAATTACAATACCACTGGATACAGGGTGTTCTGCCTTCACTGAATCAATAGATGTATGCTCTTTTGCACCCGAAGGAGTGGTTGATAAACTAGAGAACTTTGCATCTTCCTCTGTACTTGAATTGTTAACATCTGTTCCAGTTCTAACAAATACAGGCAGGATACTTTCTGGAATACTCCAATAATGTAACGCAGCCATACAAATTCCAGAATATAGGGGCCTATGGTCTACTGAAGCGCAAAGCACTTGGAGAACTTTTGAGATGTCATTCAGGCTGTAATATCTGAGACAAAGTTCACTGTTGACAGTGAGTCTGCAATAATACATCAGAAAGGATCAAAAGGACGGAAACTCAGAAAATGAAAGCATATATAGTGTAAAAGAATGAAAACAATAAAAGACAGAGAACCAAAACACAGATTTTGAATGCCAAGAAAATGGACTATAAATATCACATCAGAATTCAGTGAAAGCACCGATCCAGTAAAATAAATGATAGAGGTGAAAAAGAAACGTTAAAAAGATGCTGAACATACACCAGCAAGTGGTCACAAGTACCCATGAAGAGTTGTCCATACAGATCCATTCCAAATAATTCAGCCCCTCTAAGTGATGTTCCCCGTGCAATGCTTAACCCATTCATATTAATTTTGCACTCTGGACAATACCATGGCCCTTCTGGTATAAACATTTTCATCACTCCAATACACCTAGAGTGATATGCAGATGGACATCCATCACAACAAAGCAAGGTCCCATCCATGCCACAGAGACGGCATTCATCTCCATTTCTGTCAACATCAGCATCCTCAGTCCTTCTAGTGTCTCTGAAATCTAGAACAGATTTACCAGGTGGCTTCACAGCATTAGATTCTAAACCAAACTTTTTAGCTTCTTTATCCATGCAAGCAATTTTAGCATTTCTTGGATGTGATCTAGGCCAGTTTTCTTCTGGAAGGATATCTTGAGCATCATACTCCATCCCAACTTCTAATTCTTCACGAATGCCCATTTCAGCTTTCATTTCCTCGGACTCCAAAACATCATCACAAAGAATTTGCAGTATGGTCAACTTCCTACTTACAGGTAATAAATAATATTCACCATTAAAAATCTCATCATAAAATCCTTTCCACTCAGGTCCTTTTGTGTATCCATAAATTGCTAGATATTGAATAACAAAAACAGGCCAAGTCAACGCATCAAGCAAGCCCCAGTCATTACACCTGCAAGCACATTTCCAAAGTAAAGTGAGCCTTGTAAGTTGTATATATGGTTGAGTATCCATGAAGTACAAATACTAAATTTTGAGACGGTGAGTCCATCAAGGCATGTATCTTCAAATGTTACAATTACATCAGGGCAAGGAATTTTCTGCCCTTCAAAAACATCGGTCAATATATCAAAACGTCCCATATTCAATTGCATATAAATGGATTGAAAGTAGCAGTAGCATTAGTATTAGTAGTATGCCTCAGTGCTCAGTCAAAGGTGATCTCCCCTAAATACCTCTCCAAAGGGGGGAGGGGGAATCAAATCAGATCCAAAGTTGTGTTTCTAGTAAAAGAAGCATAGTTGATAAATTACTTGTATATTGAATGTCCTCAAGTTAGGAAGTTTAATTATAAATAATGCAGCAGCAAAAAATCAAATGAGGGGGAAAATCATCAAATTCAAGAGTAGGTAAAAAATCACCTCAAGCATTTTGCTGCATGCTCTGACCCCTCAGATGAAAGACTTTCAAGATGACGCCTCAATGTGCGCATCAGTGAAACATGAATGGAATCAAACAAAGTATTTGAAACTTGGCAATTAAGAGAACCAACAAAATCATCCAGAGAAAACGGACTTAAAAACAGGCGAATGCTGAATGACCGTAAAAATCCATAGACTGCAAGAAGATGAGAGACATATGGCTGTGACACCCCAATAGTCCCTGAAGACGGTGGCAACTGCAGTGGAGGAGGTAGAGAAGGTATCTCAGCATCAGACGCGGAATCTCTTTCGTCACTTGATGAATGAGCATCCTCCTCAACATCTACCTCGTCGGGATCAATCAATGACCCACCAGGAAATTCACTTGACGCAGGGGCCTCAAGACCGAGGACATATTTGTTTAAGCCAGCAGAACTATTCTCCTTGCCATATGTTTCCTTGGCACTATATTTCAACACCAATTGATCTAATTTATCCCTCCTTCTAGACAACTCATCATCAAGATCACAGTCGTTGAGAAGCATTCCAAGAATCTCGCTGCTATCTAAATCCTCATAATCACCATCCTCGTAATTGACTCTATATAAACCACACTCGTAATACACAACTTTCCCCAGAAAGACCCCGTTTCCCTTAAACTCTTTAAGTATATATCGTCCAACCAGTGCTATCGGTCTCCTAGTCCCAACAGTTTGCCTTTTCAAATCAGGAACCGATCTCCCATCATCCGTCCCATTCTCATCCTCTTTTCTCCTCCGTTTCCTAGGCCGACCCCTCGATCTAACGACAGGGGCCTCCATAGTCTAAACAGAACCAAATTTGACAGGCTTTTGAGAACCCTTCAGACTAAGTGTGATTTCAGAGACTTACCGCTCTCAAGGTTCACCCTAGATACAAAGCTAGGGCTTCTTAAGATCCTACAGAATCATCGGGGAAAAAACAAATAGAATGTTGTTCATAAAAAAAGAGTCAACTCGGAAGTTCGAATACAAACGAGAGAAGACAGCAGTTCGATTGAAAAAATTAAGGATTTCGGAACGCTTTTGCTACGTAATTGGAAGCAACAGAGAGGAGAACGTAGAGCGCATAAGATAGCGCACGTATTTATAGTTCGAAAACCGCCATTGAAGATGAAACTCCGCTGCTTCAAAGATTAGAGAGAGGAGAACTGGTCGAGATGGCAGAGATAACCCTAGGGGAGAGAAGCAAGATAACGAAGGCGTCTCCATTTCTGTTACCGAGTTGTATTATTATCAAAACGAGTCATGTCGTCGTTGACCCGAAACTCGCGTCCGAGTTATTGTTTTTCAGGGATAGGCAGTTTAGTAATTTCCATAAATTGTTAGTTAATATTCACATTGGAGAAAATGTAAACTAATTATCAGAAAAAAGAGAAAATGTAACCTATTTTTTTACTTTATTATAACAGTAATATAAAATATAAACTCCCATATTGTTCATTATTAATTCATAAGATATAATGTATGATTAGAACAATATCTCGATCATTAAAGTTGGCCAAAAAAGAATAACTCGGTCCTGTAATATTGTGTTATAAAAATTATATTCTTATTGTTATGGCATGAAAACACTTGATAGCTAGATATATCACTTGATCTTGGCCAAAAGATATCAAAATTTTATATTACTTAATGATCAATATTTTAATCGATTTATAATTTTCAAAGTTAAGCAAGTTTAGATATATGACAAAAATATAACCTAAATCTTCTATTATGTCTTCTTAATGAGAAAAAAAAGCAGAGCATCCCTGAAATAATAACGTGAATAAAGACATGCATTCTATAATTTTAAATTTAATTTTAGTTGAGAAAATAATATATTTATAAAAAAAATTTGAGCTTAAAACATGTGACTCCATTGTATATATGTTGCACATGAATTTTTCAAGTTCTGGGACATAACCATGGCGTATACATAATAATTATTTATAAATATAATTAACAAAACAATTCAATGAAAAATAAGAGACCACTGGATATTTCATGAATAGAACTATTTATAACTGTTTAAAAACCCCATGCCTATTTTTCTGTTAAAATTTGAATTGATATGGAAAGATGTGATGTGAGATGAATTGATAAGTATCCATGAGTATGGAACAAATAATATATTATGGATAGTAATGTCTATAAAATATGGGTACGTATGCTTTTTTTTATTGGTGCTTTATGTCTAAAATTTTAAAATAATTTTTAAAATTTCACAAAAAATATGTTTTATAACGTGAATTATTAGTGATGCCATGAGTAATTATCATATTAAAAAAAATTGTAGGAGCCTATGTGGCAATGCTGGTATATTTCCACATGAAGTTTGACTATTTTCTCATACACGGGTGAGTGCGAGTAAAAAATGTTGAAAAGAAGCAAGGGGATGATTAGAGAGAGGGTAGGGCGGGATAACGAGTTGAATCGGAAAAAAAGATTGGCGAGTCAACCCAGGTCGTGTTGGCGATATATCGGGACATGGCAGCAGGGGAAGTTCTTATTTGGACTAGGAAGCGTCCCTTCCAAAAGTTGAAACGGCTGAAATCAAAAGGGGTGAATTAGAGGGAACTTTGGCGGGAACAATCCCTCGCCTAAGTGGAATTTCCCGCTAATTTCCCCCAAAAAAATAAAAAAGATTTTTTTTATTGTAACATGCAACGGTCATGTAAATCTCCATAGTCCGCCTGAGTACGTGCCAATTGTTAGATGGTACGTTTGGGAGTATTACTTTTGCACCATGCTTTGTTCCTGCCGGATTATTGCTTTTTTTTTTTTTTCAATATGACTTGTATGAAAATTCTATCTAAATGTTGGATCGTTTCTTTTTCTTTTTCTTTTTTCGTCAGTTGGTATTTCGCATCAATAATGAGGGTTGAAAAAGTTCGTGGAACAAATATTCATGATGTCCCTGTATTGCAATTTATATAAGTATACTTGCTTGTCTTTCGCCTACTAATAATTATTTGTTGCACCCCACGATGTGTGAGGATCACATCTGAAGCAGGAGGGAGATGCATAGATTGAACTTGAGGTGTGTGTGAAAAAAGATGTCCATGCTCGTCAATTGTAGGCAGGGATTGTTTTTGGAGTTTGATGTTTCCATTTAGTTAGCACGTTTGCATGGATTTGTTTTCAACGAGTGGTTGTGCCAAAATAGGGGTTTACTGGAATATATGAAACCTGCGACAATTTGAATCCATCTTGTGAGGGAGAAACGTAATATCCTAAAATATGTATAAGGGTTTAATGACTCTATAAGAGAATGTAACTAATGTTAGGAAACATTTTTGTGGAATAAAGTGTGAATTATAATCCAAATTAGCAGTGAAAAATGCCTAAACTCATTGTCAAAAATTTAATCATGATAATAAAGTCTAGTTGGGATATTTTGAAAAATCATTATCCTCTTCCAATGAGCTATAAATTTCGTCAACATGAGGGAGCAAAAGGGAGATAAATGTTGAGATAATTATGCTAAAAGATGAAGCAATTTTAGCCAAGTAAATGTGGTGGAAAGTCAAAAGTTGGCATGTGCTTAATTGCAATTGGATATTAATTTTTAAGCATGTAGAATGGCTTATTCAAGAAGCCACTTAACTCCTTCACAAGGCCACATTCACGTCACTTTAAAAGAGGAAGGAGGGAATCCAATTGTGACCAAGTATTACAAGGGGAAGAAAAATCAAAAATATCATTCTAAAAGCAATACGGATGAAAATATGATAAAGTAAGGAGCCATTTTATCTATTTCTCTTGTCTCATTTTCGGTCAACAATTGTTGGCTAAATAAGAAGTGATGACTTGCATTAAAAAGAGGCATCTTATGTATGGAATAAAGAAGGTAAGAGAAAGATGATAATATCAATTTATTTGGCACATGTTAAAGCCGTTAAAATATATTATTCTGAGGAGGTGGAAGTGTGATATTTTTCATAGATCATTTATCCCTTTTAAGTCCCATATTTTGGCTGGACTTTAAGAGATAGGAGGGACAAAAAAAATATGATTATTAAATCACACATTTTCTCTTTCTTCAAGTCAGTTCTGCAGCTCCAATGAAAGAGAAAGAAGAGCAGGGTAAAGGTGAGGCTTTCTACCTTCAGTTTCACCTCCTTAACCTCATCTATGGCTCAAGTATCCTTCATAAACATTGTTCCTTTTGATGAGAGCTTCATTTCTATGGTCTTAGAATTTCAAGAGGAGGTGTTTTGAGTCATCATCCAAGGACAAAAACTGAAGAATCAAAGAAAGAACTTAAGGAGGAGCAATAGGTGAGTATTAACATCAATTTGAGCTATTGGTTGTGTTGGTTGAATGAGTATTTTGGCATGTGTAAATTTGCCTTGATTTTGACAGAACAAGGGTTTGGGTAATTCATGATGTTTTGGTTATGTTATTGGTGGTTTATGATGATTGAGAACCATTTGACATAAGTTTGATACTGAAATTGAAAGTTGGTAATTGTTGCAATTTATTTTGAATTTTCTGCCAAAACAGGACATGGAGAATGAGTGGGGATTTGTTTATTTTAAGGTTACCATTGTGTTCTACACGAAAAATTATGTGAGAATATCTCCGGGTTGTGAATTTTGGGTTATTGAAACTTAAAATGCAAAACTGGATTTTTGCTTGAACAGAATTCTATCGAGGTACCCTATTATTATGATGTTTTTGGATAACCAAATGATCTCTAAAAAATATGAAACTTTCTAATCTAATAGTTCACATGCCAAGCTTCAAAATGGACATATAATAGGTGTCATTTCGATTTGTGTGCTGAGAGTTATGATTTTCCAAAGTTTGGGGTTGAAATTGGAAGCAATTCTGGAGCAGTATAGAATTTCGTGTAATTCTGTATTTTTGTAATTATGGACAGCATTGATACATATTTTTCCTGTATAGAGGACTTCAATAGCTTTCCATAGAACTCGAGATCACCTTATTTTGATTTTTGTAAAATTAGTTATGATTTTTTAAAATATGAAGAAAATTATGCCAGATTTAGTTCAAGTGTGCAAAAATTTAAAGGCAATGGCACATAGTAATATTGTTGAACTTTGAGATTAGGAATTGGTCTTGTAGGTTAATCGACCAATTTAATTCCTTAGTTGATTTGATTAAATATCCCTAATGATGACCAACTTGAGTGTTTGAGTTAAAGAATTGGATTAAGTAATAACCTGTCGCCCATAATTCTAATTATAGGATTTGACATTTGCCCTGCATGTGATAAACCGGTGCCAGTTCACGAGAGAAAAGAATAAGGTAGTGACCCTTTCTCTTATATTGTGTATGACACATTGTATGTATAACTTATCATTGAGTTGTGAGACATGCTGTCTAAAACATACCGTTGTGGAATATAATGTTGTGGAATATGCCGTTGTGAAACATGCCGTTGCGAACACAATGAAAACTATCGCAGAAATGCCGTTGATGTGTTGTTGCTTGTGATTTACTTACATGCTTTGTGATTGTATATGTTATAAGTGAACTATTACTACTGAGATTCTCTTGAATCTCATCCTTCTCATTGACTAACCTTACAGGCAGGGCAAATGGTTCCAAGGAGAAACGAAGACTAGGAGTGGTTAAGACCATGTAGGGATATTTAGTTCTGGGTTGTCGGTTATCTATTTTGGATTTAGAATAACTGTATAGTTTTGGAATGTAAATATTATTTTGGGATGTAATTATGTAATCCCTAAAAAGGGAATCCTGTAAACCCTCAGTACACCTACATGAAACCTGGGGGTTGCCAAGATTTTTGCTGTGCACTCTGATATATATATATATATGAATGTGATTTAACTGCATAAGGTAGTTATATTCGAAATTTTTATTTGAGAACATGATAGGAAGAGAAATTTTTGAAAAAAATTGTGAAAACCCTACCATAAGGAAGGGATTGAATTAAGTTTAATTATCCGTCCGTCTCCAATCAATATTAACTATGCCTTATCGAATTATAATTACGCTTATTAAGGCAGGGGTTGTAGAAAATATATTTTTAAGAGTCATGGGGTGCTTTATTTTTCTAGCTGCAACAGGGCTTTTGTTGTAAATTTTGGCGTTTGATATGGAGCATTGAAGTAGATTATGTGGGAAATTTGCCCACCTAGTTATATTGTTTATAAATTACGGACATTGGCATTACAATAAATGATTAGCCCGTTTTTGAAGTACATATACCATAAAGTTAAAGTGATGTTGATATTTTTTAAAGGAAAGGGTTAGAATGCCTATTTATCATTACTATGTATCTATCCATTAAAAATATTACACCACCTTTATGGAAACAAAACTCTTATCACATTTAGCCCCTACGGCAAATGCTAATACAAACATTCATTTAGCCCTTTTCACATACATATGATTATAGTATTATGGGTTAAAGGACAGAAATACTTTAGAAGTATCCACCTATGGGTATTAGGCACGTGGAAGTCTTTGAAGGGGCAATTTCACCCAAAAGTTTAAAAAACAGGGTGATGTTACTCCTCTATTAATCTTGACTATTGAACTTGACTCATTTACACACATGTCGTTGTTAATTTTCCAACTCGCTTAGTCTCTATTATAAGTTTGTAACTCTTTCGGTTCTCTTTCTCCCTCTTCCTTTTTTGATAATGGTTGGCAAGAAAAGCCGCGAATCCTTCCTTTTCACCTCAAAGCTCCTCCAATAAAGCATCCATGGAACTTCTTCCCTGTGCCTTCTTCCATAAGATAAGACCCTCTCCTTTTGCGCCTCTGACATTCTCCCCTACGGTTACATGAAACAACATCGGTTCCCTTGTTCTTACTCTGAAACTGTTTGCAGAAATTTTTCGAACTTTCCCCCCCATTCTTCAATCTACTCATATATTCTTCTTTTTGTTTGTTGAGGACGTTGATTTAGTTTTGTTTGCTGTTGATCTTGATTTGGTTTTGCTAATTTTTAATTTCTTTTATTGATTGTTCGTCTTTCCTTGCTCTGGATGCTCTATATTTTCTCGCAGGCTGTTTTTTTAAAAGTTGGTTCACTGCAAAGATGACCGTCGAAGGAGATCAACTGAGGCTGACACCTCTTGGGCATCAACTGAGAGTGCAAAGCGTGGTGATGGCTTCTCTTGGGGCGCTAGATTCTTCAATTCGAGCATCTTGTTCATGTCACCTTGCTCTATCCCCACCCATGCCTTTGCCAATGCATGATGAAGAGGGGGATAGGGATCAAGCGAGTTGGTAAGAAATTACTGATTTTGGATGATAAGGCGGCATGTTTTGAGTCCAATGTATGCAAATCAGTAACTCTGATGGTCAAAATTGCCTTATTTTTTAAATTTTTAAAATAAAATTGCCTCCTCAAAAATTTTCAAACACTCAGTGCTTATCAATGGATACTTCTAAGATATTTTTACCCTTTAACTCGAGTATTAAAATATACTCCCTCCGGTCCTAATTATAAGACAAAGTTGACTTTTTTGGAAAAATTAAAAAAACCAATTAAATTACTTTAGAATATTTATATTTATATATATTTTTTTAAACTAATTAATTTGACTAATAAACTGATATATAATCTAAAAATACTAAAAATATAAATACTCTAAAGTGATTTAATTGACTTTCTTAATTTCTCCAAAAAAATCAATTTTATCTTATAATTAGGACCGGAGGGAGTAATAAACACCAAATTATCAGGTTTGCACAATAAAAAACACAATTGATACTCTTAGCAAAATAGACGTGAACTACTCTTAATAATAAGAGCTATAACTTGTCAAATTACAAGGCTGGGATCTTATTTTTTGCCTTTTCGGTTCACCTGATCAAATTTTTTCTTATATCTTATTCAATCTTAATAATAAATAGATAAATTACCAAGCCTAAACACACCACCCCAATTATTTTTTAAAACTCATTAGGATTAACCTGTTTAAGTTTGAATGATCACAAAATCATATCAGTTTTAAGCTCTACGATATATTTTTCCAACTCTATTCCTAATCTTATTTTGCCAACACTCTAATTCTGACTACATTCAAGTAATCCAACGTATTTCAATAAATATGTTTTATCCACCCTAAAAGTAGTTTTAGGACTTTGCAACTTTAGATTGTTCATGCTCAGCACATAAATATTTTATGCTAGCATTTATGTTTGTCCACATATACAAAAAGCATAAAATTCACATTAACGCAATATTTATACCAACCCCATCTCAATAACAAATGAACAAAGTTATGGCCAAATTTAGATGAAGAGCTTGGAAATTTCTTAAAGCTTTCTGTCTCAAGATGGTTGAAATTTAGATCCTTCAGCCCACGCGTCAAGGCAGGAGTAGTGGGATTCGCTGTAGCTGTCAGGGTAAATTTAGAACCAGCATCACTTCCCTATCAACAGTAAAAAAACAAAAATAACTCTATTCCCTGTAAAATAAAAATGGTCTTGGTGCCCAATCAAAACGCGGCGTTTCAGCGACTCCCTGGAGATGGCGGGAAGCAGGAAGGCATGAATGATGAAACGAGTGCGTCCCGCACGAACTCCCGCCATACACTGAACTAGGTTCGGCTCTCATTAATGCATTCATCAGTTTGAAAACTTCGCCAATCCACTCGGACTCCGTTCTCCACAAGACTCAACACTCCTGGCTTTCTCATACTTAGCTTAGTTTCTTGGCTGTTGGCACTTCTCAATCGCTTTGGAACTCTTAGAACTTAGGTTAGGGTTAGGGCTCTGCAACATGAGGAATAATAAGGTTGCAGGCCAACAATTATCTATTGTTCGATCCATTGTTGGCGCCGAATATACTGACATGGA
Source organism: Inga laurina (assembly GCA_963855925.1). Lineage (NCBI taxonomy): Eukaryota > Viridiplantae > Streptophyta > Magnoliopsida > Fabales > Fabaceae > Inga > Inga laurina. The sequence goes on along the minus strand of OY979707.1, from coordinate 64,092,059 downwards.
TATCATTAGAGCCCTGCACCTGGCCAACAATGACGTTACCGCCGCCATTAACATTATTTTTGATACCTCCGAGCTCAAATTGAAAGAGAGAGCAAGTGTGGGCACTCAGAGGAATTCACAAGTTTCGCGTCGAAGTTCAAGCTCTGATGGTGGAACTGGAGGTGTCATGGCGAAGTCTAAGCCAACTGCTGCAGAGGACAATAATCGCTCTCTGGGGTCGGAAGCAAATGTTGCGGACTCGGTTTCGAACTCACGTGACTGTTCCGCCGAGGCTGTGGGAGGGCATTCAAGTTCAGCTGCAAGTGATTGGTGGTTCGTGGGTTGTGGGGAGATGGCGGGACTTTCTACCAGTAAAGGGAGAAGTATGAATCCTGGTGATCAAGTGTTGTTCAACTTTCCGCTGAAGACCGGGGCAACTACGCCGTCCCCAGGTAAGGGTTTTGGACGGGGACGGCAGGCAGCAGCAACTTGTTCGGAGATAGTGCGATTCTACACCAAAGAAACGGGAGAGGTGATGCACAAGACAGTAAAATGGACGTGTTTTTAATGTTGTAAATACAGTTTCTGAATTGTCTGTGTTTTGGCAGATTGGTAGAATACCGAATGAATGGGCTAGGTGTCTCTTGCCCCTTGTACGTGATAAGAAAGTTAGGATTGATGGGCATTGTAAATATGCTCCTAATAATTTGAGCATTATGGACACCATTCTTTTGTCGGTCAGGTATGTTCAATAATTTGGGGAAAAGCCCTCCTGTTAGTATGCAGTTACTGTATATGACAGCAAGTAATTATTAGATCCTGTTTTTGGTTTCAGAGTATTCATCAATAGTTCAATGTTTCGTAAGCATCACCAGGTTTCTCTTAAGGACGCCACCAATTCCACTGACGAATCAGTGTTTCACCCTCTTCCAACATTGTTTAGGTTGCTAGGCTTGAGCCCTTTCAAAAAGGTGGTCGCTGTTCCCTTGTTATCTGAATCTCTTATACGTTCTTTTGCATGAATATGATTTATGTCTAAGGAATGAGTTAGCTGCAAGATTATGAAAAGTAATATGAGCTTAAATGAAGTTGTACTTAACCTTGACCAATACTATTTCTTGATTTTTAGGCAGAGTTCACTCCTGGTGACTTGTACTCAAAGAAGCGCCCTTTTAATGAAAAGGTGAGAACCTATTTATATCTGTTTTATCGCCTTGTCTGCCAACATTTAGCATATTGATTTGCATGTACAGGAGAACTCTTCTCTTCAGGAAACATTACTGCACATCAAATCCAAGCGTCCTTCTGTAAATGATGATGAGGCAGACAATGAGGATTCAATATCTGAAACTGATCTTGACAAGATTGTTGGTGTTGGATCTTTCTCAGAGCTTGAGGTGCTCCATTCTAAGAGTACTATCCACTGTTTCACCTTCATTATGCTTATAGGAAATTATAGTGTGTAGTCACCTGACTGTATTTGTTCAGGAAATGGATCCCCCTGGTAGTCTTCAGTGTGAATTGCGGCCCTATCAAAAGCAAGCTCTTCATTGGATGATCCAGCTGGAGAGGGGACAGCCTATGGACGAGGCAGCAACAACCCTTCATCCATGTTGGGAGGCGTATCACATGGCAGACGAGTATGCTCATGGTCATGCTGACTAATATATGTTTGTCTGTGCATGTGGGTGTGTGCATGTATAACTCATTGATTGTCTCTGATGGATTTTTTGTGGTCATACTTTGTAGGAGGGAGCTGGTTATTTATTTGAATGTTTTTTCTGGTGAAGCTACAACAGAATTTCCAAGCACACTTCAGATGGCCAGAGGAGGAGTATGTTGATTAGTTAATTATGGAGAATTAATTCTCTGAAGATGAAGCCATTAACTTCGCTAACATTTACCCTTTTTTTAGTATTTTCATTATTTCATCATTTTTTTATAAAATATAAAACCACCTCTCTTTTAAAAAGGCAAACTTCAGGAAATTCATGGATCCTCAACTTTAGAGGGCCCATTCTCTGGACTATTCTGTGACTTTCACATATTTTCTTAACTTTTGCAACATATTGATTTTATTGCGATTTTGAAGATTTTGGCAGATGCTATGGGGCTTGGAAAGACTATTATGACCATAGCCCTCCTCCTTGCCCATTCAGGCCCGGGGGGTTCATCAAGTAGTCAACTCATGGATCAGCCCTTATCTGAAAGTGAAGTTAATGACACATTGCGAAACTCTTCAAATGTACCTAAGAAGGCAAGCAAGTTTTCTGGTTTTGATAAACTGAGGAAGCAAATAAATACTCTAACAAATGGTGGCAGTCTGATAATATGTCCCATGACACTTCTAGGACAGTGGAAGGTAATCTGTAACTAAATTTTCAAGTTTTAAGTTTTTTAAACTTAGTATGTTTGGCCAAAAAAACAAACTGACTTGTTTTGTAGCTTATCAGGTCACTGTATCTTAGTTGAATATTGGTTCTTTGCGGTAGTTGGCTTTAATATGTGGAATATATGCTTTCATTACCATTCTAAACATTTAATTACGCCTTCAGGCGGAGATTGAAACCCATGTGCAGCCCGGGTCTCTGTCTTCATATGTTCATTATGGACAGAGTAGACCAAAAGATGCAAGAACTCTGGTTCAGAGTGACGTTGTAATTACCACGTATGGAATTGTAGCCTCTGAGTTTTCCAGTGAGGTAGATGAAAACATGTTTATTCTAAAAGTTGTCAGCCTCCTTTTAGTATTGTCTTAAAGTTTTAGCCAATGCATATTTATATTTGTCTTATATATAGAATGCAGAGGATAATGGTGGACTTTTCTCAATTCGATGGCTTAGGGTGGTTCTAGACGAGGCACATACTATAAAATCCTCCAAAAGTCAAATATCGATGGCTGTTTCAGCTTTAGTTGCTGACAGACGTTGGTGTCTTACTGGCACTCCTATCCAGGTGAGATATCATAATTATGGCCTATTGCATGGCGCCATAGGTTTTTGTGGTATCTGTTAAATACTAATTAGTTTATCAAGAATGAACAACGGTGCTCTAATTTTAAAGTTTTACCTTTCACCCAGTCTTTTTAATCGTAATTCAGTTGTTCTATGTCATAAGGAATGTGAAGAGCTCTACATATCCTGTATCTTTATTAGCATATGCTTATGTAGGCACTGTAAAATTCAATATATACATAACTAGTCCTTATTTGAAATCCAATTTGGGGGATGATCTCCACTGAGTTTATGTATTGAGCCCTTAATGGGGATGATACTGCAATTTATGTTGTCATTGTGGAAGGAAGCTGGAAGCCTGGAATTCCTAGACTGCCATGTGATGCAGAGATGTAATTTACTAAAAATGTTTGGTTAGTGCTAAAGATAAACTTATGGGTCTTGAAATTTGAATCAAATTTTAATAATCCTGCTGAGCTGATTGTATTATGGCTGTGCTCCATTTTTTTGTATAATTAAATTATGTTATAATTCTTATATAAAAATCTTTTATAATGACATTTCACAGAAGTATGTACCCACATGCTTTGAGTTGTAGTTACTTTCCCTTCTATCTGGGTTCCATACTTGCATGTTCTTAAATGTTCACGTGTCATCGTAGTTTTCCGTGCAGAGACAGCTTTGCATTGTCATGATGTTCATATATTGTCAACGACTTATCTGTTACATACTTCTACACTCTTCCCTGGAGTCATATACTTGATCCTGTCTCAAATATCAGCTGGCCTAATTATTGGCTTGGTTTTGAGTGCAAATGTAGTCTTTTTACTACCTGACATGTTATTTTTCAATCACAGAACAACCTCGAGGATATTTACAGTCTTCTACGATTTCTGAGAACAGAGCCTTGGGGTCATTGGGCCTGGTAAATTGCCTTTTTCTTAATTTATACACTTGCATTTTCTCTATACTTTGATAATTTTTTTCCTGTTCTTCCCCATCTGTCATTAATTTGTGTGCGAAACAGTTTTTAGAAAGGATTTGTATGTAGATAAGCTTTAGCTGATATGTTGATTTCCTTTGTATAGGCATGTAAAGAATTATACTTTATAGGGAAAATGCTCTGAAGTAGTTTTCAAAGGTTTCCTTTTTAGGTTTGAAACAATGATGACTAAGACTTAAACTCATGCATCAATATCTCAGGCTTAAACTTTGGGAACACATGTCTACTTAAGACAAGTAATCTGTAATCTGACCTTTTGTCTGAAGTTTTCGTTTTAAACTTATCTCGCTTAATTATGGTGGCACTGGCATCTATGATGAAGAAAGGAAAATTGAAGCTTTATGATTAAATAAAGTCTTACAGGTGTTATGCATCCTGGTTAAATTTTCTGTAAAGTAGCTGAAGTACCTAAATCTGAAATCAAACAATCTGTCTTGTTTTTTCATCACTCTGTCTAAGTGATCATTGCTAATTCATCATCTAATTTGAAGACCTGGTTGGAAAACAATTTCTAACAAGTTTAAGTTGCGTTCCCTTGGTGAACTTTGATTGTTATTTAAGTGAGTATTTGGGTGTAATGCTGTATTGTGAGGATTTATTTTATATTGTTCAGGTGGAACAAACTCGTTCAGAAACCATTTGAGGAGGGTGATAAGAGAGGGCTGAAGTTGGTTCAATCCATCTTGAAGCCAATCATGTTGAGGAGAACCAAACATAGCATGGATCGAGACGGCAAGTCAGTATACTGGTCAAGATGTTAGTGTTATATTTGTATCTGCATCCTATAACTTGCTATTTTTTGCAGGCCTATTATTGTTCTTCCTCCAGCTGAAGTGCAGATAATTTACTGTGAACTCACTGAAGCTGAAAAGGACTTTTATGAGGCACTATTCAAAAGATCTAAGGTACTTAGCATCAACTGTGTAATTACTATTTTTACCTTTTTTTTTTGGGCACACTCAAGGAAGTTATCAATCGAGTTTTATTGGTGAATAATATATTGGAAGAGTTGGTTGTAATTAGGTCCCAATGGCATACCACAATTAGCGGGATAAGCTTTGTTGTTGTTGTGTGAAAAATAACTTATATTCAACATGATGTAGGTCAAGTTTGATCAGTTTATTGAGCAAGGGCGTGTTCTTCATAATTATGCTTCCATATTGGAGCTGCTCTTACGTCTTCGGCAATGCTGCAACCATCCATTTCTTGTAAGGAGGTATTGTGCTAACTTTTTATTTATGCACTTGATGGTGTTGGTGTATATGGTATGTGTTATATGCCAGGCCCATGGGCTGAATAACTTAAATTCAGATGTCTTATATGAAGTAGCTTATCTACTCTATATATCTGCTGTAACACTTAGTTGAGATTGAATAAGGTTAATCACTTCAGATCCGGATATTAGCAGATGGTTGTAATAAACTTCTGCCGCTAGTACAACAAGAGCTGGTATAGGCTGAGTTAAGGACTATTATGTTCATGCTCCAATGATCTTCTCTGTTGAATATATGTAGATATATATATATGTTTTGAAAAATTACCCATATGTCTCTAGTCAGAAAATTAAATAAAGGTCCCAAAAAATTCATTGTTTTTTTCCCCCCAATTTCTTGCAAGTTTGACTTGTAAATGAGGCAAATCGACTAGTAAATATGAAAGGTTAGCTTGTAAACAAAAATGGTGAAATTTGGCTTGTAAACATGCAAGTTTAAATTGCAAATATGGTTTTTTTTGACCTCTTTATATTTAATTTTCTTACCTGGGTCTATGAGCAATTTTCCCAACTTTTCTCATTGGTCTTATGAATATATAACTCTTCTATACTTCTGAAGAGATGGTGGTTATTAAATATTGAGATCTGTTTAATATGCAGCTAATGAGGTGTCTTAATATTGAGGGTGTGAATATGATCATGTTTGTTTGCTATCAGACAAGCTTTTCAGTTTTCACTGTCACTAATTTTTATGGCCATTTCTGATTAATCTAGCCGAGGTGATACTCAAGAATATTCTGATCTAAACAAGCTAGCTAAACGTTTCCTCAAAGGAAGCCATAATGCTCCAGCAGGGGAAGCAAAAGATGCACCTTCACGGGCTTATATTCAAGAAGTTGTGGAAGAGCTACGTAAGGGGGAACAGGGAGAGTGTCCAATATGTCTTGAAGCATTTGAAGATCCAGTGTTGACCCCTTGTGCTCACTGCTTATGCCGGGAATGCCTCTTGGCTAGTTGGAGGAATTCTAATTCTGGTTTATGCCCTGTTTGTAGGTATCATACTGTTATGAATTCAAACTTCAATGGCTTGGATCTCTTTTGTTTAAACTTTAATTCATGAAAGTTTAAGGTTTGTGCCAAGAACAATAATTTTCAAATGAGTTTTGGGTGCAAACTCAAAAAGTATCATTTCTGCCTCAGGAAAACAATAAGCAGGCATGAACTTTTAACTGCCCCCAGGGAAAGTCGGTTTCAGATTGATATTGAGAAGAACTGGGTGGAATCATGCAAGGTAACTGCCCTTTTGCATGAACTTGAAAATCTTCGCTCATCAAGCTCTAAGAGCATTGTTTTCAGCCAGTGGACTGCTTTTCTAGACCTCTTGCAGATTCCCTTTACTAGGTAATGCTGTTTGCTTATTGAATCATGCTGTAGGAAATATGCTTTTGGCGCTAAATAATCTGACTTAATGTGCTCTCTTCAAATCTCCAAGTCAGGACATGTTCATATAATGATTTGTACTGTAGTAATTATCTTTTAAGTTGATGTCAGCTTAGTGGATTACTGCGGTATATCCCAGATCTTAAGGAATGCATCTATTTTTCCGTTTTCAACCCGCTTTAGTTTTTTATGCCATTATGGTTTTTTAATCCTTTTCGGCCCCCGACATTCCCAAACAACTGGATTGTGGGCTTTATTAACTTTTGGATAACGTGCAAAAAATTCCTAGGAAGTATTTTTATTGATAATATATGGTAACATGAAAAGATATTAAGTGTTGGTATTTGATGGACATGGGCCTAAAACCCAATATTGGGATGTAGGTGCAGAACACGTGGTGATGGGTGTTTTTGGTGTTCTACGGGTGACAGTTAGAATAGAGATGAGTATATATAGCATGAGAGATGTCCGTAGAGGGCATGAATGGTCTGAGGAGTGATTTGAGGAGAGAGTGTTTGTGCCTCTCAACTGCAGGTTGTTTCTATTTGCTTAGGGCATGCTCTATAAGACTTGCTCTGTAGAGCAACTTTACCGTTGAATAATACCTATTTTCTTGGATTTGTTCCATCAGTATGTGACTTTTAAGTATCATCTTATGTCTAGTATGAGTATCTAACATGCATCAGACATAGACACTACTGATTTTTTGGTGTGTTAATGCTTCATAGAATGATACCAAAGACGTGGAAATTTCATTTTTGTCCAGGAATAACATTCCATTTGTTCGTCTTGATGGGACTTTGAATCAGCAGCAGCGTGAAAAAGTACTTAAACAATTCTCAGAAGACAGCAATATCCTGGTTGTTGATTTGTTTCCCCTCTCTGTGGATATATATATGTATTTGTTGTGGACTGTGTGACCTTGAGATTTAAATGGAATGGCTGTTAATACCTAATGAAAAATTGACTCCTTGTCAGGTGTTGTTGATGTCTCTCAAAGCTGGTGGAGTGGGTATAAACCTAACTGCAGCTTCAAATGCTTTTGTCATGGTATGTAACTGGGGTGTTTATCTAGCTACAACCGTGTCACTCAAAAGTTTGACAGTAATAAACAAATTTTTGAGATTTGATTCTCAATCTTGTGATCTTATTTTTCTTGTATTACCGGCATTGGGTGTACACGAGAACAATGACTGTTTTGGTAAAACTGACACAAACTACTATGCTGATATTTTACTGGTTTGCAACCTGTCATCTATGCACTTATTGGCCATTAATACTTATAATTAAAATGAATTTGAATTTTGCGACCTGAGGCTCGGTGGTTGGATAGATGGGAGTTCAGATAAGGATTGCAGCGTTGAGTTGTGATATTAAAAATATTGAACCCTACACGGGAGAGAGCAAGTAATAGCACATATATAAGATCTAGAAGTTGAGACAGGAAGGGTATATCAATGATTGTTTGAATTGATAGACATATTATGTTATATTTAAAATTTGTGCGTTAAAATGGATAATATGCCTATATGAATGTTTGAACAGGATCCGTGGTGGAATCCAGCTGTAGAGGAGCAAGCTGTCATGCGAATCCATCGCATTGGGCAAACAAAGAATGTGGCCATCAAACGGTTTATCGTGAAGGTGCATTTACTATCTCAACTTTGGAAAAATGATGCTCGCATGTTATGTGGTTTTAGTATTGTTCATTTTTTCACCGGGTCAGAGCAAACGGGGAGAAATGAATCAGCTTGTAAACTAGTGAGGCACTAATAATAGTAATACACTGAAATGCTATGGCTAGACTCAGGCATAGTTCCTTATATCTTTGTTGTTAAATTCTCCAATCAAGATACTTCCAAAACAAAAAAAAAAATCTCCAATCAAGATATAACCTATAAACTATTTTTTGAAATATCCAATATGTAATGTTGACCTGTGAAACCATACACTTGTATGCCAAACTCATGCACCCTCTATGTCATCATTGGAGAATTCGACAGCGATGATATAACTTGTATCAAGTTTTATCTGTATTATTGACTGAGTTGGACCTCCCCTTCCTGCTTCAGATTAACTGCATGATTTCTAGGACCAGTTTGCTTCACACGTTCCATTTTGACCGTCGCACTTGCTTATATATTTTAAATTTCAGGGGTCAGTGGAGGAGAGAATGGAAGCAGTGCAAGCTCGCAAACAGCGAATGATTTCTGGTGCCTTGACTGATCAAGAAGTTCGAACTGCTCGAATTGAGGAGTTGAAGATGTTTTTTACTTAAGATTGTTAAAGCAGTCGCAACTCGCAAGCATCTTTGTTGGTCAACAGGAGCATTGTGCGCATTTTGCCATTTTGCAGTTGGTATTTTCCTCTTGATCTCTAGGGATTGCAAGAGCAATATAGTTGTGACTTGAAGCATGGAGGTGCGTCTGAACCAAAGTTTGGTTCTGTACGGACATCACGTGCAAGGGAACGTCCATGTCCATTTTTTTTAGGTGGATGCGCACAGCACCAACAAAGGGATGCAAAAGCAGGGGTTGGTTCAAACTTCAAAGTAGATGAAATTTTTTGAGTTGGGGGCAGTAATTATCGACCAGGCAATTATTCACGAGTGATGAATTTATTGTACATAGGTTAAGCCATCGAGAGAACCCGCTGTATTTTACATGTAATGATCCTCGTAGTATCTATCAAATTATTTGTTCTTTGTTCTCGCACGGTGGTCAAATGTGCCCATTCTATTTTTACCTGACACTTCAAAATTGTAGTAAAATTGAGGCTTCCAGGATATAATGGCTGAACAAAAGGACTTTAGCTTCCCTCATTTGCACTTCCCATTCACTTCGTCCTTTGCTCTTCCCATTTGATTCCACTTCTCTTCCACTAATCATCTCCGTCTATAGATTGAAATTTGAACTGTTCAAATTTCAATCCTCATATTGCGCTCTTCTCATGCATACTAAAATTGTGTTAAAATAATATATAATTATTAAGTTTCTATAATGTTAAAAAAGTAACATTTAATCCTACTAAGTACGGTTTTTTAACCATCAATCCTAATACTTTAAAAGAAAAATAAGATTGCGTCGATTATATTTTGATTAATAAGAAATATTGATTTGCTATTTATTTTTTAAATTTTTTTTGTAAATTATCGGGGACAATGTAAAACCCAATGGTGTGTATCAACTCAATCCGATGGCTAAAAGAACGTATTAGCCCAACCCAATCTCAACACAGGTATATATAAGGGTTAAGGGGAAAAAATGTCCTGGAAATTTTCGCCCAGGGGCTATGGGTGTCTGAAAATCCTTGAGGGGGCATTTTTACTCTAAAAATTTAAAAATGGGGCAATTTGCCCCTCCGTTAACTCACCTTAACGGTCAACGTTTGTTGACCAAAGTCTGCACAAGTGGCATGCCTACGTGGCATCCACTTCACCATCCACGTCATATTTTTATGGGGCAAAAATGCCCCAGAAGTTTCCACTGAGAGGCATTGGGTGTCTAGAAATTTTATAGGGGAGCAATTTTGCCCGAAAGTTTTAAAAATGGGGCAAGTTCGCCCCTTCGTTAACATATCCAAACGGTCAATGTTTGTCGATCAAATTCTGTAGAGTAGGCATGCCACCTCACCTTTTTTCCACATCATACTTTTCATAAGAATAAATTTAAAAAAAAAAAACTCAAGGTCGAGAATTGTGCAACTCTTCAGTCTATCCCTCTGATTCACCCAGAAATTTTCATCCAAAAAACTTAGAAAAAATTAGATAGCCCTTAGATGCAATTTCTCACATTCATTTGTTTTTCCCCCTTTTGTGGGGTAAGTGATTGAATAAGAATTTAGTAAAGTTAGCATTTTTCAGATTTTTCCTTGGTACTCCCCAGATGCGATGGAGAATTAAACTTTACAAAATGATGAAAGTTGGCTGCAATTAACTATGTGTTTGGGGGTTGATTTGAGTTCCATTTTGTTGACTCTCTTTTATCCCTAAACTCAGAAGTCAAATCGTCTGAGAAGTGTTGCTGGAGAAGACCCAGCTTATCAACCAAACTAAACCTATCACTCCATGCCACTGGAAGCTCAAAATTGTTGCTGGTAATACAACCCTTAGGTCACTTTGAGATTTGAGTAAGGGAGATCGATATGTCTTCTAAGTTTTTTGGATGAAAATTTATGGATGAATTAGAGAAACAGACTGAAGGGTTGTACAATCCGCGACTTTGAGTTTTTTTTTTAATTTATTCTTATGAAAAGTATCACGTGGAAAAAAGATGAGGTGGATACCACGCAGGCATACCACCTCTGCAGAATTTAGTCAACAAATGTTGATCGTCTGGGTATGTTAACGAAGGGGCGAAATTGCCCAATTTTTAAAACTTTAGGGGCAAAATTGCTCTTTTAGAAAGCTTTCAGACACCCAATGCCCCTCAGTGGAAACTTCCAGGGCCTTTTTGCCCCCTAAAAATATGATGTGGAAAAAGAGTGAGGTGGATCCCACGTAGGCATGCCATCTGTACAGATTTTGGCCAACAAACATTGACCGTTAGAGTGAGTTAATGGAAAGGCAAAATTGCCTTATTTGTAAACTTTTAGGATAAAAATGCCACCTTGAGGACTTTCAGATACCCATAGCCCTTGAGTGAAAGCATTTTTACCCCTTAACCCTATATATAAAAATGGGTACCAGCTCCCAGGTAGGTATTTTCATGTGACGGCAGATAAATATTTATTATAATAACCCATTTAAATAATTTTCTATAAAAATAGTTGTTTTGGATTTGTTATCTCGTTACACGGATCCCAAATGTAATTTGAAGTTCAAATTATAATGTTTTTTTTTTTGGCCAACAAGTTCAAATTATAATTTGAACGTAACAAATTTAAGTATAATTTATAATTCATGCATTGAGGTATGGGGGAATTATTTGTAAAAATTAATTTCCAAGTACTTTTTTTATAATATAAATTTAAATACCTGAAAAATATCAATATTTAATATTTCATTTTCTCGTCAACTGAATATTTTATTTTCATTTGATTATTTAGAATCACAAATAATAATATCTATGATTATTTTAAATTATAAAATAATTAGTTATATGATATTAATATTCTAGTTGCAAAAAACAAAGAAAACACGTTTTGATTGGAGAATAAAATTCAAAAAATTTAACAAAGATTTGTTAATGAGGGTTATTGAAGAGATTTTTTCGACTGATTATCCTCCCATTTTTTTCTATATATTCCCCTAATTGGATATTTATTTGCAAGGGCATTCTTGTCAATAAAGGAAGTTCAAAACCCGCCGGATGTATGGGTGGGATACGTGAACTTATACTATTTAATTCAATAATTAAATAGTATAACATCTATTACTTATTTTTTGGTCCTTAATATAATATATCTATTTTTTAATATACCTTTGTTCTTTTTCTTAATTCTTTCTCATTCTTTATTATTGTTGAAGGAGTATCAGTTGGGGTAAAATAGAAAAAGATTAATAAATATAAAAATTATGTCTTATATTTTAGATCAAGATCAATCATTTAAATATGTCTCATATTAAGGACATGAGAAAGCATATAATAACATAAGTGACTGGCAAGGCTGGCTTATTAATCTTACTTATATAAGTATATAACATCTATAACCAATATACTCATAGTAGATAAATTAAAATATTTAATATATTAGTATTTATAATAGGAGGACCACTTATTTGGCAAAAACCGGAATATGGTAGTAAGGTGTTTGACAAATTAAATGTCTACTTGATTGCCAATTAACAATGTCAAATCAAGTGTTAGACAAATTAAATTATTTAATATTATTATTATTATATGAGGAATAAATTAAAATATTTAATTTATCACAAACATTTAAATATTGAATCCTGATATAACTTGATAATTTTTCTCATAAACATGATAATTTCTTTAACTTGCCTAATTTTTTAACAACACAAATAATCAATTTTTACATAGATAAATATATATATATATCATGAAATTATATCTCATTTGAATATATTTTAATTGCTGAAATTTATTTTTGATATATTCATTTTGAATAAAATAGTATTTAGAAAATATGAGAAGTTATAATGAAATTTAACCGCGCGTGCACACATATATATTAAGGAGAAAAGAGAAATTCTAGATAAAGGGGTTAGGATTATATAGATAATATATATATATATATATATTACATTAAAAATATCATACATATTAATTTAAACCTTTTTCAATCTAAGGGGCGGAGATCCTTACATATGCAAAGAGAAGGGCTCACACCTCTACTTATAGAAGAGATAGATTTGAAATACTTATTTGAATATATTTTAATTTATTTTTAGGTTTACCTATTTATCTTGAATCAAATATGGTGATATCTATTATTTTTTTCATAGAATTATATTTCATTTGAATATATTTTAATTGCTGAAATTTATTTGTGATATATTTAGTTCAAATAAAATATTTTTATTTTTATATTTAGGAGAACTGTTATAGGGAGATTAACCTTTTTTTATTAGGATAATATCTAATATAAGATTTTTATTTGATATTTATAAAATATAAGAAGTTAGAATGAAATTCAAGAATAATATATATATATATATATATATATATATATAACAAGGAAAAAAGAAAAATTCTAAATAAAGGAGTTAGGATTGAATAGATAGAAAATAAATAGTATATATTAATTTAATCGTTTTGATTGTTCCTGCTATAAGAGAGCGAAGTCAGTTTCCGTCTTTCTGCTAAAAAGACAGATCCTTCTTCTGGCGCCTTTTTACTGCGCATTCAAACTCCAAAATCTTCCTTCAGCTTCTCCCACAAGCAAAAGAGAAAATCCCCTCTTCGCTCTCTCTGGGTTGTCAATTAGTGTTCAAAGTTGACACCTTTTTCTCGGATATTCGACTTTCATGGAGGACTGTACGGTCAACCCGTCTTTGAACTCCCCGCAGACCGAACAACACATGGCAAGTACGGCCGACATTAACGGGCCCTCTCTTGCCTTTGGGGTCCAGAACTCCGCCGTCGGAGGAAATTCTGAGGCTTCCGGTTCGGAGGTTGGGTTGAAGAGGAAAAGAGGAAGGCCTCGGAAGTACGATGAAAACCTTCCGTCACCAAATTCGGCGCCGCCAGGATTTCCAACCTCTCCATCTTCTAAGCGAGGCAGAGGAAGGCCACGTGGCTCTGGAAAATTGCAGATGCTAGCTTCAATGGGTGAGTAGTTTATACACATCTCTTACATTTAAATATGCTAAAATATTAAAGCTTTACAATTTTATCATGTCACAATTGAATTGTGCCCACTTGTGTCTTGATTGGCTGATCAATCACCCTGCCTAATGTAATCTTGGGTTTTAGCATCTTGTTTAGTTCATCTCCCTATGCACATACACATACACATGTTGAATTTATAATATTAAAATATTATCAAGCTGGTTTGGAGAGTTTAAACTTGTTTCTCATTTGTGAATTTTTTTTTTTTGGGCTGAAGGAGGAATATTTTCAGCCACGGCTGGAGGAGGCTTTATCCCTCATGTCCTGATTGTGAATCCTGGGGAGGTAACATCAATACTCGAGTAAAAACAATTACTCGTGTTTCAAGTATTTCCTTAACATGATGCCTATACTTTCTGTTATGAATGGGGAACAAGAATTTAGCTTTTGGTTATTGCAGGATGTTGTGAAAAACATAATATCATTTGCTCCTAAAGGCCATCGAGCTCTTTGCATAATCTCAGCTATTGGAGCTGTCAATGTTGCCGACATTCTGCAACCTGATTCTTGTGGTCGTCGTTGTGTGAGATATGAGGTATATTCTCATGCACATTTTATGGAAATCTTTCTGCTTTCTCAATGTTGATTTTTTTATCTTTCACTTTATATCTCGACCATGATAACTGAGTTTGCTTGGTGAGAAAGACAGTCATCCTACTTAAAGCGGTTTGATTCTTTGGTAAGAAGATATCATTTATCTGTATTTCAACAATTCAACTTATGTTTGAAAGAGCACTTTTTGATAAAATCCTAAATGCACAATAATAATATGACATAATACCCCCTAAAATAGTCTGGAAAGGAGATTTTATTTCAAGCAAACTCTGAGGAAAAGGTGAAAATAAAGAAACTTAAATGGGTCACTGATATTGAAGTCTGTTAAGTATGCAATTTATTAGTGTAAGATAAGCTATTTCACTTACATTTTCTTTCCTGGTTTTTGAGTTCTTTTGATGTTCTCACGTGCAGGGTGTCTTTGAGATAATAAATTTATCTGGATCATATACCTGTGGTGATAAAAATCAGACAAATCTCGCCATGAGGATTTCACTGGCTAAACCTGATGGGATGATTTTCGGAGGTGCAATTGGGGGCTCACTGATAGCGGCTGGCCCTATTCAAGTAAGATTTTGTTTTAACTATCCACGTGACATTAAAATGGGCTAAATTATTTTGAAGCTCAAAGTGGTGTCAGAGCATTTTTTATAGACCTGAGTTTACATGGTAGCATAGCAATTTATTGTGCGTATGGAATGTATTCTTAAAGGGAAGAAAATATGAAAGTTGTGTGGTGTACTTTTATAAACTTGATTGTTTTCCATAGGACTGCATTGAGCTAGCTTCTTTTTTTAATTTTGCCAATACTGATTTTTGGACTTTAGGAAAACAAGTGAAAATACTTGAGTCTGATCTGATTCTACATGTTACTAAACCAGAATTAGATACAGGCAAAAGGCTTGAGAGTTTTTTTATGAATTTGCTGTTAGGCCTTTCATTATAAGCATAACTAGTGAGCATTTTTTTTTGGTGGGATCGAAACTAGCAACCAATACAATGCTAACCTATACATAATACTTCCTCCGGTCCTATTTATAATTAACTTTTCTCTTGATTTCGCAAAACGAACTTGTAGTTAAAAATGTGTAAAAAACGTCATGTTTTTTCCATATATGCCCTTATTTATGAAAAGAGTATAGGAGAGAGAATGTATAAACGTATGAGAGATAGTAAAATATATACATTTTCCCAATGCTTTGTTGACTTCATTCACCTAGTTTCTTTCACTCTCTCCTAAATATAACTCTTGGTGTGTGTGATAATTAATTATAGATTATGTATTTAATAAGGGTAAAATGGGAAAAAGAAACTTATATTTTCAGACACAAAGTGAAAGTTACTTATAAAAGGGACTAGCCTTATGAGAGGGAAAGTTGCTTATAAATCGGACTGGAGGGGGTATACATTTTTCATGCTTTTTTTCTTGAAGAACTTAAAGACAATTAAAAATTGTGTCTTGATGTATCCCATTACCAAAAGTAACTGACTTGAACTAAACACTTAATTTTCTTGGTTCATCAGCTAATTCTGGGCAGTTTTAAGCAAAACATCAGTAGTGATATCAAAAGGAGGCTGTCTCCCGGAGAATCTTCTGGTGCTGCCGACGACGCGCCTGGCAATTCAGATGCAGCGAGGCTTTCCTTGCAAATTCCTCGATTGATAGAATCTGAACAGGGCTTTCCTTCACCAACATCTGGACTTATGCCAACATCTAATGGTTTGGCTGATCATTCCATGCCCAGAACATCTAATGGATTTCCAAACAATGTCACTGCTACGACAACTAATGGTAATGGTTTAGCAGGTTTCTTTCCTCAGAGTCAGAGCATGCCCTCGACCTCGTTGAATGGCAGTAGTCTGGACTGTCATGTCTTGCAGCCCTTCACAGATCCAATGACATTTGGAGATATTAATCATAGTGTCTCTCATATGTGATTCTGCTTGAAACAGTCACTTTCAAGCTTATATTTCTTTTTTCCTTCTTTCTTATGCTAGGGTCGTATTATGTAGGGGCTGACTTAGAACTTAGAGGTGGGGGGTTTTTTTTTTCTGTCTAGCTGTTAAGGTGGTGAATATTTTACTTTCATGACTTATAATTGAAAGCTTGTGAGGGAAAAGGTAGGCATAGTGAATCTCACTTGTAGAGGTTGTATTTCAATCTTAACTATCTTTCATGCGACAAGAAGATTCAAATGGTTTATAAAGAACTCCGTATCTACCTTTAATAATTGTTTCAATACATAGTTCGCCATTTGCTTCTTATTCAATTTTTGGGGGAAAAAGATGTCATCTAATATTCCTCTTAATCTTTCAATGTTTGCATCCCTTAAACACTTGGAGGTTTTATTTGACTTGAAGCTATTAAAATTAATCCTGTAAAATATTTTATCACTACTTTAGTATTTTTCAAAAGGTGAAATACAAAGAACTATTATATTTCAGTGATGCAATAATAATAACCAATACTGTGATCGGAGAGAGAAAAATGAGAAAAAGATGAAGTTTTGACATGAAATAATAAATTGACAAACTTCGTGGCCTTGGGTGACTTGATTAACAAATAGATTACACATTTTTAGGTTTGATTAAGACCCCTTAGGTTTAAAGAGCAAAGTGATTTTGCTAATCTCAATAAATGACTCTTCAATATTCGAATTTTTATTCTCATTCTTAATTGGGTAAATATATTATACATTAGCAAACAATCTGTAATTTTTAGCATCAAGGACTATTTGTCTGACGGCTGCAATAGCTGCTAAGGCTCCCACAGCAGAGAAAGTGACAGCAATAATGACGTTCAGCCAGAAAATTGGGCTTCTCTTGCGTGGCTTAAAAGTGAGGTTGAAGAAAACGGCAGGCAATACGAAATCCAATGGAGTGAATCCAAAAGCACCAATGAGTGCGTTTATGTCCCCAAAAAATGGAAGCATGGCTGCTATCACAATTGCCAGAGCAGTGCTCAGTGACCTAGAAATCACTCTGGGCATCACATTTCGCATCGAAAATTCTGCTCTTTTTGGATCTGCAAATGCTTGTTCCATCATTTCATTGGTTGGCTGCAAGTAAACCTGCGCACCACACAGTAGTAATGTTGAATTGAAGCTTCATTCTGAACAAAAGGTGTTTATGATTTGTTCGCTGAACTTAAAAGTTGTAACGTTAGATATAAGATTATGCAGAAGATGTAGTTTGTAGATACATACCACCCCAACCGCTGAAAGCTGAGCTATGGTGAAAATGTTGGTCATATAAATGAACCACCTGGGAACCAAAGGTGTCCCATTATCAACAAAGTTGTTTAAAACGAGGCTACCAACATGGTCGCCAAAAGCCCAGTAACCAGAGATTGAGACGCTGAAGAATGTGACTGTGAGTACTAGGTAACAAATACACAATCCCTTGAACATCTTCCCTTTCACAGGGGGTGCCAATGTTGCCTGTAATATCATAAGCCCACAAACAAAAACATATATATAACAAGAACATCGAAAAGTGCGAAGTAGTAAGTAGTTGTCTTCTTGTGGGGAACCTGAATTTCAGGAATGATTCCATTTCCGTAAGTGGTGGCAATGATGGCAATAGCATTGAAGATTCCAAAGAGACGAGTCCGTGTATTGCCCTGCAGAGAATAATCTTTTGGTGGGCCTTTGGAGGAGTTACCTGTAGGAATTTGAGTGAAAACGCCAGGTAAACTAATCACTACAATGCAAGTTGGTGGTAACTTGAGAGAATGAATATAGTGAAATAGAAAGTGAGAAATACCAATATAAATGGAAGCACCAGTAGCACAAGCACTGTAGGCGAGGCAGAGAACCAAAGAAACCATATTGATATGCCTCAGAGAGTGAAAAGATGGGAGCTGAGCTAATATTAGCATCAAGCATCCAAATATTAACACAAACTCGTACAGCTTCATACCCCCATTTGGGTGTGCCACCAAGTAAATTGCCTTCATTTCACAATGTTCAAAAAATTCACTTCAAGAATATAGTAGTATTTTTCATTTCATTGTTCAAAAATTTGGGGTAACTATAAATTACCTTCATGCATTGTCCTCCCAGAAGAGTGCAAGCCACAACGGCACCGTAGCAGACTGCGAATTGAATTGGCCCCACAAAATACCGACCCCACCCTGGCCCTGCCATTCGTAAAACACACAGTAGCTTAGAATACGGGATAATTGGGCCGTTTGATTGGCCCATTTAAATGGGGCCTATAGCTTCCGAAGCCCGGTTGAAAACTTGCAAAGTTGAAACTTGAAAGTAATACACTATCTCTACACAAGATCTCATTTATAATGTAAATTGGATTATGAATGAGATCTTATGTTAAGGATAGAAAGTAACATGTAAAAATAAGAAACCTAAAATGTGGTGAGCCACGTCTCGGAATCGGAGGAGGCGGTGGCCTTTCTGAGCATGGTATTCAAGGACAAGGGACAGTAAATTGTAGTTATAGAAAGAGACGACGGCGGCAACAACCAAGCAGATGATGCCGCCTGTCCAGCCGAGGAACGTGAAGGCGTATGGAAGGCTAAGCAATGGTGGAGCCACTATGGAGGTCGTGAGGTGGTACCCACAGTGCACCCAAGATCCTGCAATTGGACAGTGATAGTAATAAATATGTAATAATGGTTGATGACAACATCTGAGTAAATTATAAATAATAGTAATAATAATAATTTAAAAAAAAAAAAAAAAAAGCCTCCACCACTATGTGCCTCATCCCTGAGAACAAGGAATATTGGAGGAGAATGATCCCAGCAGAAATCACAGAATAATTCCATGTTTGGGAAACCACAAAATAATGATTTCATAAACCTTTTTTCCGGGATTGAGTCAACTCCTTTCAAATACTTACTTTATAAATTATAAAATTTATTATTTAAAAACTAATCCAAACTTGCACCGCTTCTATCTTGTTCTTTCGTAGGAAAAGTTTGAAAGAGACAAGACAGAAATGAGATCGGAGGGTGTGTGTCTATATATATATAGATAATCATAAAGACGAGTAGCATATGAGAATATATATATATGCGTGTGTGTGTGACCTTTAGATTTAAGAACAAAGAGGGCTCCGGCATCATCGGCAAGTTGCTTCTGAGGAAGATCGAGGCCTAGAGAAGTGGTTGGAGGATTGTCTGCTCCGTCACTGACTGCTACGTTAGAGGTGGGAAGCAGGGAGCTCATCTTCTTGTTCTTGTTCTTCTCTCTTTCTCTATATCCCAACTGCAAGTCCTGCAATATAATATTATTGCTATATATAGATTTGAGTCAACGTATAAACAGGGTTTATTATATAAATGCAGATTCCAGCCAGTCAAATTTGGCGGGGCCCCCCGTCTGGTCTAATATAATATACATATATAGAGGCCAACTTGAAGATGATGACGATGATGATGATGTGGACGACGCCATTAAAGACGAGGAGAGAGGGTTGGTATCAATATAACGGAGCTTGCAAGTCCAACAAAAAGGGCGCCGTGGAAATTTCAAAGGAGTTGGAATATAGAATATGTGATCATCGTTTGGAGAGATCGGGAGATGATACTTTTACTTTGATAGCTAATCAGTGTTTGGGAGAGGATTCCGAATCTCCTGTAGATTCCTCCCACAAAAGATTTTCCCCAAGCCTCCGTCCAAAATTTTTTAGTTTGTTGTACCCAGAAATAGACGTCAGTTAAAAGTAATAAGTATAGATTTGGTTATTGAATTTTGTATAAAGTTTTGTTTCTGTAATTTCATAAAGTGTTTTTTCAGTCGTCTAATTTTAGTAAATATAGTCTATGACCATCAATGTTTTAAAAGTCGAATCGGACGTCAAGCCAGAAAAATCAGCGGGTGAAGGTTCAACCGGTTGGAACGGTTGAGCCATTTAGCCGAACCGGTGATGTAATAATTAAATTTAAAAATAATATATATAAATATATTACAATAATTATTTATTAGTCTAATTTTATATGAAGTTAATAAAATCACAAAACATCATTTAAAAACCTCATCAATTATCACTTATCAAGATAAATGTTTAAAATATCAACTCAAGGGTTATACAAATATGATTAAAAACGTTGGGAAAAAGCATTAAGTTTTTTCTTTTTTGCCAACAAAAAAGAGAGCATTTAGTTTTTTTGCCATAAAAAAAAGCATTAAGTTAAAGCTTTAAACCAATGGGTAATGGGTAACTTCATGTCAAATAAAACCAAATGGATAACTCATGTATCCCACTAAATGACAAAACATGACAGCTTTTTGTATTGAAAAAAGTTATGTTGGAGACTATAACACGAAAAGAACAGAACAAGAAGGCAAAAAAAAAAAGAAAAGAGCAGAACAAACAATATTATAATACTCTCTCTCTCTCCACCCTCTTGTCCTATCTTTTACAGCCAGCTCTAAAGCTTCGTTTCACTTCCGGCGAGCGTTTTACTTCAAGCTTTTACTTTCGGCAAGCTCGTGCCTGCATTTTGTTGAAGAGGAGTCCATATTCACAAGAAATAACAAAAAAAACACTCATCTAAATAGAAATGACGGTGAGAAATACAATTTTTTTTGTCAATTTGGTTATTATTTCTGCTTCGATCTCTCTCGTCTCCTTCACTTACTCATTTTTTTCTTGCCAGGAAAGTTGGATGGTAGCCGTCCGGTTAGCTAAAAACCGCCCCGGCTCCCGGCTGGAAAGCGATTTCCAGCCCCATGGCGGCTTCTTCCCGGTTCAATCCGGCCATATTGTGAAAACGGCTGTTTCCATCAATACGAGCCGGTGACGACTTCGGCCGACGGTCCGGCCGCCCGGTCCGGCTCGGTTTTCAAAACGTTGATGAGCACACAGTGACAGATGAACAAGAGAAGAATTAAGGAAGCGTTCGAAAAGTATCTGCTCCTTGGGACTATGGAGGAAATAGTGAGTTTTCAAATCCAAATGACTGATTTACTAAAACTAAAGGAGTTGGAAGTTTTAGTAAGTGTTTGGAATAGCTTATTTCTCATAAATAAATATTTATTATGTGTGTGTTTGGTTGAGCTTATTTTTGGGTAATAAGTCCTTATTACGTAAGTCGAGATAAAACTCCTCTCATATATTTACCTCGTATATCGTGAATCACGATTTATAAGCACTTATTACTCAAAAATCTATTCCAAACAAGCACTATATAAGTTGAGATAAAATTTTTCTCACATATTTATTTTATATATCGTGAATCATGAATTATAAGTATTTATTATCTAAAAATGAACTACCCAAACAAATATTTAGAAAAGAACAAAATACTTACCCGAGTGAACCATATTTATCAGCCCTGTAAGTTGCCTTTCTTTGACATGTTATTGATAACAAGCACACTAATCACTCATTCTTTCCCTGTTCAGCTATGCTCAACCTGTCTTTAAATTGATCTGACCAAGGGAGCAGCTTTTATTCAATCTAAAGTAATCGCTACTAATTCAACAAAAGTAAAAATTGGTAATTAACTTATTAAATTCATCTTAAATTTAAAAAATCCAACTTTATCCATATGATCAAATGAGGTTTTCAAGGAGATTAAAAAAAACACATTGAGTCATATTTAAACCTTAATTATAAGGAAAAAATGACAAATAAATATTAATTACTCTGTAGGTGACTTAAACTGTAGATCAAATAATTCTTCTAAAAAAGACTTATATTATAATCCGATAGAGTGCTCGTTTGGAAGAGTTTATTTTTGGGCAATAAGTGTTTATAATTCGTGATTCACGGTATACGAGATAAGTATGTGAGAGGAGTTTTATCTCGGTTTGTGTAATAAAGACTTATTTTTTAAATATAAGCTCTCCCAAACACACACGTACACATCAAGTATTGCCCTGTTAACATGAGTTAATTTTTGTAAAAGGTAATATTACCTCCAATCCTTAATGCAAACTTTTGCTTATATGTAATATTATAAAGAAAAAATTGTCGGCTGCTTTTCTCAAAAAAAAAAAAACATATGGGGCCGTTGTGGAAAAAAATGGCAGGGAAGGTATTATTAATACCTTTCCCTTCACCGTTTTCATTATTTCACGAGAAGCGATCAGCGGAGAGCGAACGCAGTTCAATAGGTAAGGTTTTAAATTTATCAGATAATTGATACTTAAAATCACTTTTTCTTAACAAACTTTCTTCATAAAAGTTGTTCTACGTATTTTGATCTTCGTATTGATAGTAATATTATATTGATTAACGAGAATTTTGGGGTTAGGATTTTTAGAGAATTTTGAGTTTTTACAAAAGATGTTTATAGATATGTAGAGAATAAATAATAGTTGATTTTAATCGGTTTATATTTACCATTTGGTTGTTTTATGATTTTATAATTAATTTCTTCTTAAATAAATAATAAATTATGCTTTAGAAACGTTTTTAACCGATTAAATTTGGATTAAACAATTTATTTGAGTTATTGGAAGTATTATTGAAATTTTAATCGGTTTAGTTTTGCAGATTTTGAGTTATGTGAAATTATAAATTATGATTGGATATTATAGTTAGAGAATTATGGTTATTAAATATTTTATTGTGAAATAGAGTTAAGAAATTTTGATTTAAAAAGGAATTTGAGGAATAGATAAATTGTTGTTATTTTTAAGAAAATTGAGCCAATTATGGGGATTATTATTTGCTATTTGTAATAGTTAACAATTATTATAAATTATATTAACATGTAAATATATATATTTATTGTAGAGTGAATTTGAATTTGACTTGTTGGAGTTAAATTCTCAAGTTTAGTTGTGTCAAGAACTTGAGGTAACCACTTTCCAATTTATCATGTATGCTTGTTGAAATGATTACATGCGTATGTTGGTATTTTTAACTGTTATAAATATGTTATAGTAATTTATATATGAAAAATGTACAATGATAGTATTAATCATGTTTTTAGTAATTTTTAATTAAGTGGGTATAAATGATTGATGATGCATAGCATTAAATATGAAATATATGAATAAATTATTGATATTAAAGATTGTGATGTTGGATGTGGTGTTGTGATTGAGGAGAGGTTTGATTCTTTTATACCACGTGGTGTAGCCACCACCGTGTGCACAGTGGATGGCTTTGGCATTCTCAGGACCCTTGGTATCACTATTTCCTTTGGCCAGGTTAAGGGCCAGCTCAAGGGTAGGTGACACCTTTTCATTTTTGACGGAAAGGGAATCCATGATCTGATATAAGTTCTGTAGCCTTTAGCCGAGTTACACCTCATTATTGGAGAGCTTGGTGCAGTCTTGTCAAATAGACTAATCCTATTATATGTTATAGCTCATGGGTTTTGTCAGTGGTTAAGGAGGTTATAAGGATGGTTAAGGGAGTTTTATGCATATTGAATGGTTTTCTTGAAATAATAATGTTTTGGGAAGATTAAACTATATGTTATATGAATATATATTTTGCCTGCCTAATTATCTTATAATCATTCCTTGCATACTCGTTAAAATGGAATTGTGGTTACTGAGTCCATGTGACTCACCCTATCGATATTTAAATTTTTTTTTTCAGGAGAGAATTCAGGTGGTGCTACTAAAGGGAAGGCAAACGAGAATTGATTTGATATCAATTGTATGTTTCGTTTAGCTACATGAGCATAATGTATATTGCCAAACTTAAGGGCCTTTTTGGTTTTACGTTGCATATGTTGAATACTACGCTGCATACTGAGGTTTGTACTGTGGACGGAGCCCCATAATATATTGTATTATGTAATATTTAATGATTTACTTGGTTTGGAAATTAATTATATGGTAATTAAGAGGGGTTGTTACATTATAACATAGATTGCATGCAAATAAAATCTTATACTCCCTCCGATCCTAATTATAAGACAAAGTTGACTTTTTTGGAGAAATTAAGGAAGCTAATTAAATTACTTTAGAATGTTTATATTTTTAGTATCCTTAGATTATATACTAGTTTATTAGTCAAATTAATTATTTTGGAGAAAAAAATAAAAATAAAAATACTCTAAAGTAATTTAATTGGCTTTCTTAATTTCTCTAAAAAAATCAATTTTATCTTATAATTAGGATCGAAGGGAATATTAAGGTATAGAGTAAGTAATAAATCATCCAAGGATGTAACTAGAAATAATGAAATGAAATCAGATACTGCTAGTGGTGAATGTTGGAGTAATGAATGACGTATGTCGGCAAAAATAAAGAGTAATGAGTGACGTAGTCCCAGCCTTATTGCATGTGTTATGAACTTATGACGGTTAGTCCCATTTTCCACCTAACTTTCTTGTACCTAATATTCCACAAGTAATCTAACCCCCACGCATTACTTGATCGACAGATCACTTCATTCAATAAAAGCCCACACAGTACTTGGACTTGGAGTGGTCCCTACTCCCTACGAGCTACGACTTTTGTAAGATGGGCCTGTGGGTATTCTTCCTCAATTTTGATCATGATTAAATCTTTATTAAGGCCCATCTTTTTTTAAAAAAAAAAAATCTTTATATAAAATACTCCCTCTATTATTAAATGTAAGTGTCAAGTGAAATTGGACACACATATTAAGAAACTTTTTGGGAAAATTCCAAAAAACTACACTCAAAATATCTAAAGGACAAATCAGTACAACAAAATTCAGAAATGACAAATCAGGCGGGTGTCAGAAAAATGTGCAATCTGTCCTTTTGAAATTTCGGCCAAATTACCAAAATGTCCTTCAGCCCTCAGTCGTAATAACAACATCAGAGTTGTTAATGGCGAATCATGAGTTGTTAATGGCGAGGTGAGTGTTGTTATTGGCCCTGAAACTTGTTAAATGTTGAAAGAAGAAATTGGAGTTGTTAATATCGAATCCGAAGGTGTTAATGGCGAGATATGTGTTGTTATTGGTCCTGAAATTTGTTAATTGTAAAAGAAGAATTGCAGTTGTTAATACCGAATCTAAAGGTGTTAATTCCGATGATTATGTTGTTATTCTGAAAAGTGCATGAAGGGCATTTTGGTAATTTGGCCGAAATTTCAAAAGGACAGATTGCTCATTTTTCTGACACCGGCCTGATTTGTCATTTCTGAATTTCGTTGTACTGATTTGTCCTTTGGATATTTTGAGTGTAGTTTTTTGGAATTTTCCCAAACTTTTTCGTGTTTGAAAAAGTGTTTTACCTTTCTTATTTTCCCCCAATAAATATATGTTGTTGCCAGTTGGGTCAATCGTTATTAAGATCACTCTTCAAGAAAAAAGGGGGAGTCCAATGATTATGTATTAGGGGCATTTTTGTAAATGTAAAATTACACATTCATAGAAGATTGTAAAATTTCTTATATTTGACAGCGAAGAATTCTTCTAAAATATAAGGCATTTAATTCTACAAATTAGAATTTATGCATTATTAATTACAGGGTTAGTATTTAGTTTGTTTTTAAAATAAGGTATAATAAATTATTTTTTAATAATACAAAGCCTATTTTATTAACACTCGTTTGCATTTCGATATGCATGGGGTTATAAAAGTATAGTTCCACAGACATATAGAAAAAATACAAATATACTGATAAAAGTAATTATTTACATACATAAATCATCCCCGCAGGGTTTAATAATATTTACAGATTTGTCTAAAATATTTAAAAGTAAAGACAACATATAACCACTATCCCTATCTCAGGATCCGCTCTATCAGTTCCCTCGTGCCTACCACCTTGCCTTTGGATCCACTAGCTCCCGCTGGCACATTTATCATTTATGGAAAATGATGAGATTTCAAGGAATGCTAGTAGCAACATATAATCAATCATATACATGTGGTGATAAAAATCAGACAAATCTCGCCATAAGGATTTCACTAGCTAAACCTGATGGGATGATTTTCGGAGGTGGTTTTAGGGGCTCACTAATAACGGTTGGCCCTAATCAAGTAAGATTTTGTTTCAACTATCCATGTGACATTAACAATGGCTTAGAGAGAGAAGCTCCTCCTTCTCTCTAAAAGTCTATTCCGGAAACCATCAACATGTTACACCCTACACCAATCACGAGTTCACTCAAAAACGAATCACCACCTCATCTAAGAGGTGACACAACAACAAGAAGGCTAAGATGCATGACAGCCCATAAATTGATCATGAGATGGAAACCGAGTGCCTTGTAGTCTCAATGACCCCATAAGACTACACTATGGTAACTCGGTCTGAAGAATTTGTCCCAAGCACCCAGGATATAGTAACAAACGAAGGTCAAGCTGATATTGCCTGGATGAACATTGACAATGCGCTTAATGTTAAGTCGATTCCTTCTTTCAAGGAGAAACTTCTTAATACTGACCAGGAAGCAACTAAGGAAGGCAGGGAAGAAGAGGAAGTAATACTTAAACAGAGAGATGTCACCATTGGATTCAATGGCAACATTCCCACTGTGAATTTTGTGGACCATGTTTTAGAAATTCTGAACAAGAGGATGGGATTTCCAGTTGTTGTGAAGTTCTTGGGCCGCCCTATAGGCTATAGATAGTTACACTCACAAATCCACAATATTTGGAAACTATCAGGAAAATACCAACTCACTAACCTGCACAATGACTGTTTCCTAGTCACCTTCAAGATGAACTTGACTTCCAGAACGTCCTCATCAATGGCCCATGGCTCATATATGGGCATTATTTAACTGTTCAACCTTGGTCAGCCACCTTCAAACTGCAGGATCACAAAATAAACCAAGTCGTTGCCTGGATTAGGCTTCCTAAACTTCCAGCTAGATACTACCACAAGAACGTCATCCGCTCTGTAGGGAGCGTCTTTGGCGAGGTACTTAAGGTTGATTACAACAACGACTCCGGTGATAGAGGAAAATTTGCAAGACTAGCGGTACTTTTAGATCTAACAAAACCTCTCACTTCCAAGATTCAAGTAGATGGAGAAGTCCTATATGTTGAATACGAAGGATTACCTACAATTTGCTTTAGTTGTGGTTGCTATGGGCATCTTGAGTCCTCCTGCCCAGAAAAAATCATAGCCGCATCGACAAAAAACGCAAAGTCATCGGCTGCACCACTGGCGTGTGCACAACAAACCACAACTGACATGCGTGAATCCAGCCTCTATGGCTCTTAGATGCAGGTACAGAGAAGGCACCAAATTCCTGATAGAGGTGGGAATCACAACATGGAACAAGGGGAATCAGGATTCGCCAAGATCTAGTGATTTGCGGTCCTAACCGAGGCGAATGTGTTTGACGAGCCTCAACACCAAGTGTACGAAAATGTCAGACCCATCCACCAAGGGGAATCAACACTGGCTAGAAGGAAACCAAAGGACCAAAGGTATATTAAAAAAGGCGATCATAATGGAAAACAAAAAGAAAAGAGCCAGCAAGGACCTTCTGCAGAAAACATATTCCAATCAACGGCCTACAAAGCCCTACAAGGACAAACCACCTTAGATAAGACCTATAATTCAGCCGTCCTTATAGAAGATGAACGTGTGCCAAAATGCAATCAGGGTGGTAGGGCCAATCCTGCTACCACAGGCCCAAGTTCTCGAGTCCAAGCCCAAATTGCAAATTTAGCCTAGTTCCCCCCACTTGGTAAACCGTCGGACCCATCATCTTATGGTAAAGGGATCAAGGTTGCAAGTGGGCTTCAAATCCACAACACGGGGGCAAAGCCTCAAGAAAGACGATCTGGACCATCCATCAAAATGATGAAGGCCATTGCTCGCGAATTGTAAAATGAACCTAGAAACGAAGATATTAATATACCCACTGAGGGAGTTGATTTCTCCTCTAATTCCTTCCTTTAATTGTTTTATAATGTTAATCATTACCTTGAATTGCCAAGGAGCCTTTAACAAAAGGTTTCCATCAATTTTTAAATCCTATGTTGACAGTTATAAACTGGATATCTTTGTAATTGTAGAGCCACGCATCTCTGGACAGAAAGCTGATCGAGTAATTAAAAAACTTGGTTTCTCACACTCCCATCGTGTTGAAGCTACAGGGTTCTCTAGTGGGATTTGGATATTGTGGGCTGACAAAGTGAACATCAAAATCCTCACCAACCACTCCCAATTCATACACATGGATGTTTAACATATTAACAACACAACTCAATTCTTATTCACTGCAATATATGGCAACCCCCAACCCAATCTTCGAAAACTAATGTGGCAAGACCTCTTAGAATTATCTCAAGGTCTCTCTCATCCCTAGCTACAGGCTGGTGGCTTTAATGCCACTGTTCATAGCAATAACAGACGTGGAGGATCATCTTGAGCAGCCTATGGTTGTAACCATTTCAAAGACTTCATTTATCAAAGAGGCCTACTTGATCTGGGCTTTAATGGGCTAAAATTTACCTGGAGAAGAGGCATGATTTTTGTGAGATTAGATAGAGTTCTATCTAACCAAGCTTGGTTGGATCTGCATGGTGGAAGTCAGATTAATCATCTACCAAAAATTCTATCAGATCACAAGCCAATTCAAATCAATCTGGGTATTTCAACAAGAGCCAACAGACAATTGAAGTCTTTCAAGTTCTTGGCTTCTTGGCTCTCACACCCAGATTTCCCCACATTACTACAGCAAAATTGGACAGAAAATAAAAACATGATAGAAAATATTCAGTCCTTTACTGAGGCTGCACAACAATGGAACATTAATGTGTTTGGATTCATTGGCAAGAGGAAAAATTGTGTGCTATCACGACTAAAAGGCATCCAAGCAAAAATGGAAAAATTTCCCTTTTCTGAATAGTTATTGAATCTTGACCAATCCCCAAGAGATGAGCTAGAAGACACATGTCTCCAAGAGGAATTATTATGGACCCAAAAGTCAACCTCTAACTAGATTTGTCTTGGAGACAGAAACACCTCATTCTACCACACCAAAGCAATCATGCAAAGAAAACGGAGTGCAATCATGAAGTTAAAAAAATAATCTCGAAGAATGGATCATTGATGACAAAGATCTAACAACAATGGCTAGGGATTTTTTCACCAATCTTTACTCCATTAACAATCAAGAATTCATCCCTTTGCCGATCATAAGAGCTTTTCCTGACTTATCAACTTCTGATTACGACACCATGAATGAGGAAATTCACATCATAGAGGTTAAGAAAGCACTATTTGACATGAAACCTCTCAAGTCCCCCGGAGTTGATGGCTTGCATGCAATATTCTTCCAAACCTAGTGGACCACTATCAGTTCTAACTTCTTGTCCCTTGCTTGGCAACTTTGGGCAGGGGGACCCCTACCGCCTGAACTGAATCGGACTCTTACAACTCTAATCCCGAAAGTGGCCCAACCCCAACTCATTAGTGAATTCCGGTCGATAAGCCTTTGTTCAATTGTTTATAAAACGATTACAAAGGTCCTTTCAAACCGGCTATGATCAATCTTACCAAAAATAGTGGGCCCCTACCAAACAGCTTTGTACAAGGGAGAAGTATAATTGATAACATTATTGTCACCCAATAAGTCCTTCACTTAATGGGCCTAAAATAGGGAAGGAGTGGCCGGATGATTATCAGAATAGACCTAGAAAAAGCTTTTGACAGATTTAAATGAGATTACATTGAAAACACCTTGAAAGATGTGGGATTACCTGCCAACATGATTCAGCTCATTATGACTTGCATTACCACAGCCTCCATGCAAGTGTTATGGAAAGGCATTCCTTCAGAGTCATTCAAACCACATAGAGGTATAAGGCAAGGGGACCCTTTTTCCCCATATATCTTTATACTCTGTATGGAACGCTTGTCCCAAGCAATCACAGCTACAGTTAGAACTGGGGAATGGAAAGCCATCAAATTGGGAAGAAGAGGTGTCTCGCTTTCCCACCTTTTTTTTGCCGACGATCTAATTCTTTTTGGTCAAGCCACGAGCTCACAAGCTATAGTGATGAAGACGATCTTACAGGCCTTTTGTATATCATCTGGGCACAAGATTAGACACTCTAAGTCCAAAATTTATTTCTCCAAGAATGTTCCTAGAATGGCCCACAAAGACATCTGTGATCTAATGAATTACCAACAAACAGAGATGTTGGGAAGATACTTAAGTGTACCATTGATCACGGGAAGAGTAACAAAACTAGTACTTACAAATACATTTTAGAGAGAGTTCAGGGCAAGCTTGCAGGTTGGAAGAGCAAGTCCCTTTCACTTGCTAGGAGAATCACATTAGCCAAATCAGTACTATCCACCATCCCCTTTTACACGATGCAGAGTACTCTCCTCCCCATTACATGCTGCAAGGAAATTGAGAAGACTATCAGAAAATTTATATGGGGGTCTTCAGATCAACAACAGAGCATCAATCTTGTTAAATGGAGTGAGCTTTGCCAACCATTGAAAAATAGCGGTTGTGGACTCCTCAAACTCCAATCACAAAACAAGGCCTTTATCTCCAAATGGATTTACAAATTATACTCTGAACTTGAGGCTCTATGGGTTCGAGTATTGAAAGTAAAATATGATATGCAGACTATGGAGAAAGGACTAATACGAAAGAGCTCATCTCAGCTATGGAAAGCCATTGTTAGAGATTGGGAGGATGCTTATCACCACATCAAATGGAATCCTAGTGATAAAAGGAGAATTAGGTTCTAGTCTGATTATTGATTACTGGGTAAGTCGTTATAGGCCCCTCAAACTTGTGTCGTGGAAACCAATCTGTGAGGAGGAGCTCAACAAACCCATCTCTGACTTCATCAATAACGAAGGTCAATAGAAATGGAACTTATTTTAGGATTCCCTGCCACCGGATGCCCTCAAAGCCATATCAGAGGTCAAGATTGCTTGACAACAGCAGAGTTAGTATTGCGTTTAGGACCTATCCAGTAACAGATTATTCACCACCAGATCCTCCTACCGAGCGGCTGAATGCTCTAATTAGAATGACCCTGAAGACAAATGGAAAAAACTTTGGAAGCTCCCAGTGGCTCAGCGAGTCCGCACCTTTTCCTGGCTTCTGCTCAAAGAGAAATTACTCACTAACGAAGAACGATACAGGAGGGGGATGACCACAGATCAGTGTTGTAGTCTTTGTCAAGATAGAGTTGAAGACACAAATCACGTCTTTGTACGATGCCCTTTTGCCTCAAGTGTATGGAAAAAAATTCTTCCTGCCGATATGTTTTTGGACTTCTCTCGCACATATTTTACTTCCTGGCTCACAGGTCTCCTAAGAAGTTCAACGGTGCATCTGTCGTGGAAGATTGGCATATTTGTTACTTGCTGGAAGTTATGGCAAGCCCGGAATCATCGGCTGTTTACCAATGAAGTTTACACTGTTGATGGACTACTAGCCCAAGTCAGAGCAATAATTACCAATACGACAACTTGGCGAAAAAAAATTACCAATACGACAAGAAGTTTTGATATTTTTAATATTCTAATGTAAATTGTTCAGCTCATTATTTCAGTTTTAACTTTTCTTACATGAACGTTTCCATCTCATTGATTATTGTACAATTTGACCAATGAAATGAAATTCCCTTTTACTCAAAAAAAAAGGGCTAAATTATTTTGGAGCACAAGTGGTGTCAGAGCATTTTTTTATAGACCTGAATTTACATGGTAGCATAGCAATTTATAGTGTGTATGGAAGAAAATATGAAAGTTGTGTGGTGTACTTTTATAAACTTGATTGTTTTCCATAGGACTGCATTGTGTTAGCTTCTTTTTTTTATTTTGCCAATACTGATTTTTGGACTTTAGGAAAACAAGTAAAAATACTTAAGTCTGATCTGATTCTACATGTTGCTAAACCAGAACTAGATACAGGCAAAAGACTCGAGAGTTTTCTGTAAGAATTTGCTATTAGGCCTTTCGATATAAGAATAACTAGTGAGCACTTTTTTTGGTGGGATTGAAACAAGCAACCAATACAGTGCTAAGCTATACATAATATACATTTTTCATGTTTTTTTCCTTGAAGAACTTGAAGGAAGACAATTAAAAATCGTATATTGATGTATCCCATTACCAAAAGTAACTGACTTGAACTTAACACTTAATTTTCTTGGTTCATCAGCTAATTCTGGGCAGTTTTAAGCAAAACATCGGTAGTGATATCAAAAGACGGCTGTCCCCCGGAGAATCTTCTGGTGCTGCCGACAACATTCCTGGCAATTCATATGCAGCGAGGCTTTCCTTACAAATTCCTAGATTGATAGAATCTGAACAGGGCTTTCCTTCACCAACATCTGGACTTATGCCAACATCTAATGGATTGGCTGATCATTCCATGCCCAGAACATCTAATGGATTTCCAAACAATGTCACTGCTATGACAACTAATGGTAATGGTTTAGCAGATTTCTTTCCTCAGAGTCAGAGCATGCCCTCGACCTCGTTGAATGGCAGTAGTCTGGACTGTCATGTCTTACAGCCCTTCACAGATCCAATGACATTTGGAGATATTAATCATAGTGTCTCTCATATGTGATGCTGCTTGAAACAGTCACTTTCAAGCTTTTATATCTTTTTTCCTTCTTTCTTATGCTAGGGTCGTATTATGTAGGGGCTGACTTAGAACTTAGAGGTGGGGTTTTTTTTTTCTGTCTAGCTGTTAAGGTGGTGAATATTTTATTTTCATGACTTATAATTGAAAGCTTGTGAGGGAAAAGCTAGGCCTAGCGAATCTCACTTGTGGAGGTTGTATTTTAATCTTAACTATTTTTCATAGGACGAGAGGATTCAAATGATTTATAAAGAACTCGATATCTTACTTTAATAATTGTTTCTATACATAGTTCGCCATTTGCTTCTTATTCAATTTTTGGGGGAAAAAGATGTTCATCTAATATTCTTCTTAATCTTTAAATGTTTGCATCCCTTAAACACTAGGAGGTTTTATTTGACTTTGTTGAGATTGAAGGATCACATTGAAGCACAGAGAAAATACTAACATTATTGATCCTTAAGAATAAAAGAGAGTACAAGGAGGCCTTTATATATAGGCAAATTAATAGGTTAACCCTAACCCTAGAATCTTTGCTAATCTAATCAAATCAAATCATAATATCTCGAAGATATATTCCTAAAATATAATATTCATATATAATCCTAATAAATACTAAATGATATACCTAATAATAATATTAATTAATTAACATTTTCTAAACTTGATATTCTCAACACTCCCCCTCAAGCTGGAAGCAGCTTGCACATGGAACAACTGATCTTCAAGAAAACAATGATCCATAGCCTAGAACTCGAACAACGAAGGCTGAGGTAATATTCCACCAGCTCCGCCAGCTTTACCAAGAGCTCGAACAACAAAGAGTACCAAACTAAAGTAGAAGCCACAGAAAATGGTCTCACAAGGGACCAAACTAACAACAAACAGTCTCAAAAGAGACCAAAGCAACAACAAATGTCTCTTACCAAGGACAAACATCAAACGGTCTCATCAGGGACCAAACCAATTAACAACGAACGGTCTCACAGGGAACCAACGCAACAACAAATGTCTCTTACCAAGGACGAACATCAAATGGTCTCACCAGGGACCAAACCAATTAACAACGGATGGTCTCACAGGGAACCAACGCAACAACAAATGTCTCACCAGGGATGAACACCAAACTCTCCAATACCCTAAACGTCTCACCAGGGACAAACACCTAAGGTCTTACCGAGGACCAAGCAACACTCCAAATGTCTCACAAGGGACGAACACCAAAGGTCTCACCGGAACAAATGGTCTCACCAGGAACCAAAATCAAAAGAATGCAGCCAGAAGAAGACGAAACTCATCCAAATCTAAAACCATGAGATACGAGAATGAAACCATCAAGGGTAAAAGAAAGAACCCTAAGGCTCTGATACCATGTTGAGATTGAAGGATCACATTGAAGCACAGAGAAAATACTAATATTATTTATTCTTAAGAATAAAAGAGAGTACAAGGAGGCCTTTATATATAGGCAAATTAATAGGTTAACCCTAACCCTAGAATCTTTGCTAATCTAATCAAATCAAACCATAATATCTCGAAGATATATTCCTAAAATATAATATTCATATATAATCCTAATAAATACTAAATGATATACCTAATAATAATATTAATTAATTAACATTTTCTAAACTTGATATTCTCAACAGACTTGAAGCTATTAAAATTAATCCTTTAAATATTTCATCACTGCTTTAGTATTTTTCGAAAGGTGAAATACAAAGAAGTATTATATTTCAGTGATGCGATAATAATAACCAATACTGTAATCAGAGAGAGAGAAATGAGAAAAAATGAAGTTTTGAAATGAAATAATAAATTGACAAACTTCATGGCCTTAGGTGACTTCATTAACAAATAGATTACACATTTTTAGATTTGATTAAGACTATCCCCCTTAAAGGTTAAAGAGCAAAGTGATTTGGCTTATCTCAATAGATGTCTTCTCAGTATTGGAATTTATATTCTCATTCTTAGTTGAATAAATATATTACACTTTTTTTTTTTTTTTTTTTTTTTGGCGCCTGAGGCGCCGGGGTTTGGTTGCGGGGAGAGGCCTCGGGCGAGCCGTCGCCCTCCCCCGCTCAGAGTTTTGTTCCAACCGGTTGGCGGGTCGCAAAATATATATATATTACACATTAGCAAACAATCTGTAACTTTTAGCATCAAGGACTATTTGTCTGACAGATGCAATGGCTGCTAAAGCTCCCACAGCAGAGAAAGTGACAGCAATAATGACGTTCAGCCAAAAAATCGGGCTCCTCTTGGATGGCTTAAAGGTGAAGTTGAAGAAAACGACAGGCAATACAAAATCCAATGGAGTGTATCCAAAAGCACCAATGAGTGCGTTTATGTCCCCAAAAAATGGAAGCATGGCAGGTATCACAATTGCCAGAGCAGTGCTCAGTGACCTAGAAATCACTCTGGGCATCACATTTCGCATCGAAAATTGTGCTCTTTTTGGATCTGCAAATGCTTGTTCCATCATTTCATTGGTTGGCTGCAAGTAAACCTGCACACCACACAGCAGTAATGTTGAATTGAAACTTCATTCCGAACAAAAGGTGTTTATGATTTGTTCGCTCAGCTTAAAAGTTGTAACTTTAGATATAAGATTATACAGAAGATGTAGTTTGTAGATACGTACCACCCCAACTGCTGAAAGCTGAGCTATGGTGAAAATGTTGGTCATATAAATGAACCACCTGGGAACCAAAGGTGTCCCGTTATCAACAAAGTTGTTTAAAACGAGGCTACCAACATGATCGCCAAAAGCCCAGTAACCAGAGATCGAGACGCTGAAGAATGTGACTGTGAGTACTAGGTAACAAATACACAATCCCTTGAACATCTTCCCTTTCACAGGGGGTGCCAATGTTGCCTGTAATATAATAAGCCCGCAAACAAAAACATATATATAACACGAACATCGAAAAGTGCGAAGTAGTAAGTAGTTGACTTGTTGTGGGGAACCTGAATTTCAGGAATGATTCCATTTCCGTAAGTGGTGGCAATGATGGCAATGGCATTGAAGATTCCAAAGAGACGAGTCTGTGTATCGCCCTGCAGAGAATAATCTTTTGGTGGGCCTTTGGAGGAGTTACCTGTAGAAATTTGAGTGAAAACGCCATGTAAACTGGTCAATACAATGCAAGTTGGTGGTAACTTGAGAGAATGAATATAGTGAAATAGAAAGTGAGAAATACCAATATAAATGGAAGCGCCAGTAGCACAAGCACTGTAGGCGAGGCAGAGAACCAAAGAAACCATATTGATATGCCTCAGAGAGTGAAAAGATGGGATCTGAGCTAATATTAGCATCAAGCATCCAAATATTAACACAAACTCGTACAGCTTCATACCCCCATTTGGGTGTGCCACCAAGTAAATTGCCTTCATTTCACAATGCTCAAAAAATTCACTTCAAGAATATAGTAGTAGTATTTTTCATTTCATTGTTCAAAAATTTGGGGTAAGTGGGTAACTATAAATTACCTTCATGCATTGTCCTCCCAGAAGAGTGAAAGCCACAACGGTACCGTAGCAGACTGCGAATTGAATTGGCCACACAAAATACCGACCCCACCCTGGCCCTGCCATTCGTAAAACACACAGTAGCTTAGAATCCCGGATAATTGGGCCATTTGATTGGCCCGTTTAATTGGGCCTATAGCTTCCAAAGCCCGGTTGAAGACTTGCAAAGTTGAAACTTGAAAGTAATACACTATCTCTACACAAGATCTCGTTTATAATGTAAATTGCATTACCAATGAGATCTTGTACTAAGGATAGAATGTGATATGTAAAAATAAGAAACCTAAACTTTGGTGAGCCACGTCTCGGAAACGGAGGAGGCGGTGGCCGTTCTGAGCATGATGTTCAAGAACAAGGGACAGTAAATTGTAGTTATAGAATGAGACGATGGCGGCAACAACCAAGCAGATGATGCCACCTGTCCAGCCGAGGAACGTGAAGGCGTATGGAAGGCTAAGCAACGATGGAGCTACTATGGAGGTCGTGAGGTGGTACCCACAGTGCACCCACGATCCTGCAATTAGACAATGATCTGACAGTAATTAATAATATGTAACAATG
This sequence comes from Inga laurina, assembly GCA_963855925.1. NCBI lineage: Eukaryota > Viridiplantae > Streptophyta > Magnoliopsida > Fabales > Fabaceae > Inga > Inga laurina. The sequence goes on along the minus strand of OY979707.1, from coordinate 64,055,081 downwards.
GTTGATGGCAACATCTAAGTAAATTATAAATAATAGTAACAATAATAATTAAAAAAAGGGAAAAATATCATTTTTACTCCAAAAGTTTTGTCTTATGAGCAATAGCCACTCGGAAGTTTTTTTTGGATCATTTTATCCTTGGAAGTTTTGCCTTAGGAGCAGTAGGCACCTAAAAGTTTACAAAACGTAGCATATTTGCCCCAACCTCACTTAGCACCAACAAACATTTACCATGTCAAAAGAAATGTTAGGCTTCCACGTTTGTGAGGCAAATTAATTTATGGAGGTCTAAATCGATTTACACATATATTTCAGGGTTTAAATTTGTTTACCAAGTTCCTGTATTTTTGCTGCTTTATGCACTATGGTCCATATTTACATCCTGATAAATCAATTTATAGATGTGTAAATCGATTTAGACCCTCATAGATTGATTTGCCTCCCAAATGTGGAAGCTTGCCTCATGTTTCTTTTGACGTGGCAAACGTCTATTGATGCTATAGTGATTTTGGGGCAAAATATGTAACGTTTTTTGAACTTTCAAGTGCCCACTACTGCTAAGACAAAACTTCCAAGATAAAAATAATCCAAAAAAAAACTTCCCGGTCCTAAGGAAAAACTTCCAAAACAGAAATGATACTTTTCCCTTAAAAAAAAGCCCCCACCACTATGTGCCTCATCCCTGAGAACAAGGAATACTGGAGAAGGAATGATTCCAGCAGAAATCATAGAATAATTTTATATTTGGAAAACCACAAAACTATGTTTCAGAAACCTTTTTCCATTTATCATCTAAAAAGCTAATACAAACATGCACGCCTTCTGTCTTGTTCTTTCATAGAAAAAGTTTGAAAGAGACAAGACATAAATGAGATCGGAGGGTGTGTGTCTATATATATTTAGATGGTCATAAATACGAGTAGCATATGAGAATATGTGTGTGTGTGAGAGAGAAACCTTTAGATTTAAGAACAAAGAGGGCTCCAGCATCATCGGCAAGTTGCTTCTGAGGAAGATCGAGGCCTAGAGAAGTTGTTGGAGGATTTTCTGCTCCGTCACTGACCACTACGTTAGAGGTCGGAAGCAGAGAGCTCATCTTCTTGTTCTTGTTCTTCTCTCTTTCTCTATATCCCAACTGCAAGTCCTGCAATATAATATTATTGCTATATACAGAATGGAGTCAACGTATAAACAGGTTTTATTATTATATAAATGCATATTCCAACCAAGCAAATTTGTCGGGGCCCCTCGTGTGGTCTAATATAATATACATACAAAGAGGCCAACTTGAATATGGTGATGTGGACGACGCCACTAAAGACGAGGAGAGAGGGTTGGTATCAATATAAAGGAGCTTGCAAGTCCAACAAAAAGGCTAGGGGGCGGTGGAAATTTCAAAGGAGTTGGAATATAGAATATGTGATCATCGTTCGGAGAGATCGGGAGATGATACTTTTACTTTGATAGCTAATCAATGTTTGGGAAAGGATTCCGAATCTCCTGTAGATCCTTCCCACAAAAGATTCTCCCCAAGCCTCCGTCCAAAATTTTTTAGTTTGTGCCTGCAAACAGATGTTAGTTAAAAGTATAAATTTGGTTACTAAACTTTATATAAAGTTTTATTTCTGTAATTTCATGTAAGTGTTTTTTATTCATCTAATTTTAGTAAATATAGTCTATGAGCACACAGTGACAGATGAACAGGAGAGGGATCAAGAAGGCGTTCGAAAAGTACCTGCTCCTTGGGACTATGAAGGAAATAGTGAGTTTTCAAATCCAAAATTACTGATTTACTAAAAGCAAAAGGACTTGGAACCAATAGAAGCAACAATTTTTGTGTTTGTTTAAATTAGATAAAACTCATTTTACACATTTATCTCGTAAACTATAAATCACGTTGAAAAATTAATTTCTACTGCTAATCCATTTTGACACTTAGAAAATAACAAAATACTTGCCTAAGTGAATCATATTTGTCTATGTTTGATATCACTTATTTTTAGGTAATAAATCTTTATTACATAAATTAAGATAAAATTTTTCTCATATACTTATTTCATATACTATAAATCAAGATTTATAAATAATTATGAGTCAAAAATAAATCATCTCAAACGAATATTTTATTAGCCCTATAAATTGCCTTTCTTATTTAGAGTATCTTGTAGGCGCAAGTCTGACATGTTATTGATAAAAAACACCATTCACTCATTCTATCCCTGTTCATTTATGCATAACATATCTTTAAATTGATTTGACTAAGTGAGCCGCTTTTATTGAATCTAAAGTACTCACTCCCGTTAACAAACAAGTCATCTCAACTAATTCAAGGAAAGTAAAATTTGATAATTAACTCATTAATTTTTTTTTTTTTAAAAAAAATCCAATTTTATCTATATCAAATAAGGTTTTCAAATGAGAAAAAATAAATACAATGAATAAACCTTAATTATACAAGCAAAAATGACAAATTAATATTGATTACTCTCCAGATAATTTACACTATGAATCAAATCATTCTTCTAAAAAAGACTTATATTATAAATCGATGGAGTATTATATATCAAGTATTGATCCGTTAACATGAGTTAATTTTTGCAAAAGATAATATTACCTCCAATCCTTAGTATAAAATCTTACTTGTAGCATAGATCACATGCAAATGAAAATCTTATGTTAAAGTCCAGGTAGTATGTAATGAAATAATGAAATGAAATCAGATACTGCTAGTGGTGAATGTTGGAGTAAGGAAGGCCGTATGTTGGCCCAAAAAAAGAGGAATGAGTGACGTAGTCCCAGTTTTTTTGCATGTGTTATGATGTTAGTGTGTGTTTGGATTAGTTTTTATAATTTATAAAGTAAGTCTATAAGAAGAGTTTTGTTTCGGGTTGCGTAAATCTAGATTTAAAACCTAAGTTTAGAAGAAACTCTAACACTCACTTAATCCAATTTCCCACCCAACATTCTCGCACCCACGCATTACTTGATCGATCGATCACTTCATTCAATAAAAGCCCACACAATACTTGGACTTGGAGTGCTCCCTGCAAGCAATGACTTTTGTAAGATGGGCCTGTGGGTATTTTTCTTCTGCCCCAATTTCGACGAAGATTAAATCTTTATTAAGGCCCAGCTTTTTTTTTTTTAAAAAATCTTTATTTAAAATACTCACTCTATTATTAAATGTAAGTGTCAAGTGAAATTGGACACACATGTTAAGAAACAATTTCGTGTTTGAAAAAGTGTTTTACCTTTCTTATTTTCCCCCCAATAAAGATATATAGTTGCCAGTTGGGTCAATCGTTAGTGAGACCACTCTTCAAGAAAAAATGGGGAGTCCAATGATTATGTATCAGGGGCATTTTTGTAAATGTAAAATTAAACATTCATAGATGTTTGTAAGATTTCTCATATTTGATAATGAAGAATTCTTCTAAAGTGTAAGACCTTTAATTCTACAAATTAGAATTTATACATTATTAATTATAGGGTTAGTGTTTAATTTGTTTTTAAAATAAGGTATAATGGATTATTTTTTAATAATACAAGGCCTATTTTATTCTTAACACGGTCTTCATAGAAAAAATTGTTAAGAGTCATTGCACTTTCTCACTGAGGAACATCCAATAGAGTTTGTTACAGCTATTGGTTGTTGTGGCGGCAACAACAATAGAAGTAGATGAAATGAGATGAGGGAGGCAAAGACAAATAAGATTAAAAAGTAAATTAATATTTTTCAAATATGCAATGATATAACAATAAGTATTCAATTCATAAGGAGCATGAATGGGGACTACCAACAAAATACTCTCCTTTTGATAGCGCAATGGTAATTACCATTATAAACATATAATAGGTTGAAACAAACATATTTGTAGTCTTTTCTAACTGTCAAAGACAATCTACACATTAGGTTTCTAAATCTCAAGGCAAGGTGAGGTGAAGATTCTTTAAAGGCCCCTAAACGTAAAATTCCCAATACCACACAATCATAACCTATGATTTTGGGAGCAGTTATTCAGGACAATCATCAAATCGTTAAGCATCATCAGTTTAAAATGTAAACAACTTGGTGGTAAAATTTTGATTGAAAACAACGTTCCCAAAGTCAGAAAAATAAAAAATTTCTATACGAGGCAGACCACATCTTTAAAAAAATCCATAACATCACAAACACTATGGCAACAAAAAACACTAATGAATGGACAATTTGCAAAGAAGAACAACACTGTCAAATTTTGTGAGTGAGAAACACTCACTTTGCCTCAAACAATAAAATCAAAACATCAGCGCAAGCTAGATCATATTATTCTGGAGACTGATAAATCAGCATATATGCATGTGAACAACCATATGAAATAGGAAATATTGAACTGTAAATTACACAAGATGCAAGAAATAATGTTTATCTCCACACTGTTACTAACATAATTCAAGCATCTTTCATAAAAATAAAAAAACACATAATTCAAGCATCCAAATGCTACCCGTTTTATTGGGCTCGTCGGGTTTCGGGTATGAAATATCCTTGCAATAAAATTTCAGGGCAGTGACTGTTCTATTTTAAAGATTAGTTGTCAGTCAGTGCCTTAATGGCAACAGAAGGCATTATATTTGAGGGCTTATTGAAAGTTAAGTTGCATATCACTTTAATCCTTTTTATAAATCTAGTTTGTAAAAAAATTTGGTTCTTATTATAAGCCCATTCAAAGAATAATTAATGGTAGTGTTGCAAGTTTGCCTCTCTCTCTCTCTCTTTTTTGGACTGACAAGCTTGCCTCTACTAAATATAAAGAAAAAAATGAATTGATTCATGTTGGGAAAAAAGAAATATGAAAGAGATGATTGAGAATGTTATTCATAAATAAAAATAAAATTAAGAAAATACATCAATTTATGACATATTTAATGACTTAACTAACATTTATTGGTTTGTAAGAATGAGGTAAATTGGACTTATAAAAAAAAAAAACCTAGGGTGATATCTACAATAAACATTTGGAAGGGCAACATAAAGCATGACATGTATTACGTTGACTCTATACAAAAACTCCTTCAGGATTATATTATCATACTAACGAATTGAAACTAATATAACATCCCTGAAATTATTTATTAATGATCAATAAAAAGTTTATCATAATATACATAATTCTTCAAATTATGCCTTAACACTAGCTTAAGTGTGAACAATCCATCGAATTGTTCAATCATGGTTATCCCACCAAACTTTCTCATACCTAATATTCCTCAAGTAATGTAACCCCCACGCGTTACTTAATCGATCGACCACTTCATTGAGTTCATTCAATAAAGCCGACACACTACTAGGCCTTGGAGTGGTCCCTATATAACGACTCCCTCTGTTATTAAACATATTATTATTGCGATATTTTCAATTTTCAAAGGCAGCAATAATACTGGAGATTAAAAAAGAAGAAGAAGAAGAAATTGCAGGATTTGTGTATGAGATTAAGATATTAAAAGACCAGGTGCATATATAATACTCCATCCAGTCTTAAATATAAAACAAAGTTGACATTTTTTGGAGAGGTTAAGAAAGTTAAATAAATTACTTAATTATATCATATGTTGTGTATCCTTAGATTATGTATTAGTTTATTAGTCAAACTAATCAGTTTTGGGAAAAAAATAAAAATAAAAATATTCTAAATTAATTTAATTAACTTCTTTAATTTCTCCACAAAAATCAGTTTTATCTTATATTTAGGATCAAAAAGAATTTTTTTTTTATCCTAACAATTCAAAACTCCCTCCTCCCACAATGGAGGGGATCCACGCATGCCCGTCACGCCCCCTATTTTAGCATTTTTGAAGTATAAAACCTTCATTTTTTTTATGCGAGAAGATGTGTGGTTTGATTTAAGTTTTGAATTTTGACAAGTTCTATGTATGTATGTATGTATGTTTATTTATATTATATTCTCTCCAATTTTTTATATAAGTATTCAAAATTTAAATTGCCTTAATCCTTTTTATAGAAGATAGATAAGAGTTGCTTAAACATTTAATGAGTTCCCCCCCCCCCCCAATAATTATATATATTTTATTAATTAAAATATTGTGATAGATATATGGCTATATTTACTTTATTTTTCTATTTTACTTGCCTTTCATAAATAAAGACATACTTGATTGTGTCTTTTTTCCGACAGTTCATAACATCAAAATACATAAAACCTGAAACTGTGACCACCTTGTTTTGCTCCTACATGACATCCTCCCTCATTTTTCTTCTTTGTTTTTAACTAATATTAAAAAAAAAAAAACATCTCCTTCCTCATTCTTTTTTGAGTTCAGAGATAGAGTTAATACACACACCATTTGGAGGGAAATAAAATGTTACTCCCTCCGGTCCTAATTATAAGATAAAACTGACTTTTTTGGAAAAATTAAGGAAGCCAATTAAATTACTTTAGAGTATTTATATTTTTATTTTTTTCTCCAAACTAATTAATTTGACTAATAAACTAATATATAATCTAAGGATACTAAAACTATAAACACTTTAAAGTAATTTAATTGGCTTCCTTAATTTCCCTAAAAAAATTAACTTTGTCTTATAATTAGGACCGGAGAGAATAATTATTTGTAACACTCTGCTCATTGGAATAATAAGTATATCGCCACCTAGTTCTTGAGTTCATCACATCTTTCTTTTGGCCAAAAAAGAAAAAAGAAAAAAAAAAGAGTTCATCACATCTTTCTTAATGTTCCGCATTTTTTGTGAAATTTTGGGCTTGCATGATTTTATTTTTAAAAACAATTTATTTTTTTTAAAAAAAAGCTTGTTTGGAAAACAGTTTTTAATAAGCTGTTTGTAAAAACAAAAATAAATAAAAAGTTGTTTTTAAAAACTAAAAAATAAAAATGATTTTTAGATGTCTTTTTTTAAGTCATCCCCTATTCACTATTGACACCATATTACAGGCGGTGACCACTATCATATTACTACTAATAAGGGCTTCCAACATGTCACTTTAAAAACAGATTTTTTTTAAAAAAAATATTATCCAAACAGGTTTTTTATTTTTATTTTTATTTTTTTAGATAATTTTATAAAACTGTTTTAAAAATAAAAATATAGAAAAGAGAATCAAACAGGTGCCGTCAATGTTGTTCTCTGTCTATTTATTTTCTTGTGAGATATTGCGGCACTCGTCTTCCAAAATTGCCTGCGCTCTCTGTTTTCTTGGTGCACCCAGAAAGTGTCTCCACGTGGAAGCATTTCTAATTCCACCCAAAAGTCCCAGCCGAGGAATCCGCTTTCCTTCTCTTGTAAGTTTGCATTCTTCTTGGGTTCTTCATTGTTCGCAATCCACATGTTTTTTTGACCTTTTAAAAAAATAGTTAAAATTGATTCAGAGAGAGATTTGCGGGTATTTATGTATAAATATAATTTGCGGGTATAATGATGTTAATTTGTTGATGTATACCCTGCACTTTAGAAATTTGTTTAAAAATTAATATTTGGTAATTGCCATTCTGTGTTAACCTGTTTATTTACGTACAAAGTAAGATTTGTTGTTTTTTCAGTCATATTGCATAAAGATATGTGATAACAAATCCGTCCTTGTCTTGAGGGAAGTCGTTCGTTGTTAACCTGATTTTGTTTGCATGTGCCATCAAAGTTCATCACGCAAAGGAAAAACCAATTTATGATTATATTCCACAAATTCTTCCACACCTACTGACACTAGCTAGCACTGATAATATCATATAAGTAGGTGTTTTAATTGTCAGGCAGCACGAAATCACAAATACAGGAGATTAAATATAATGAAAATAATAAAAATATTCAAGGAAATAAGAATTTAGAAATTTTGTGGGTTTGTGACTTGTGAGTGAGAGAGTCAAGGAGGGTGGCCAAGTGGGGTAGCAATTTTTTTGAGACAAAACATGGTTTAATACAAAGTGTTGCCGGTTGTTAATTGACCTGTTATTCACAGGAAGAAATGGTCGTGTGAGGCAGAAAACTTCAATTTCGACAAGAATTGACAGAATGGGATGTTCGATGTTTCATATATTTGGTCACCTTAATTTAGTGAATGTGAACGAAGCTTGTATATATGGCCTTCTTTTTATTCATTTATCAATTTTAAATATCGCCGACCACTCCTTTATAGCCATAGGGGCAGCAATACTTCATCTGAAAGAGAAGGAAACAAATAGAAGTGGTATTAAACTATATATATATATATATATATATATGTGAAAACAAAAAGAATAGTAGTAGAAGTAATTTTCAAATATTAATTTGCAACTGCCTTGATCGCAATTACTAACTAAGTAGTCGGCGGAAGTTGATTCAGTAACGCGCGTGTCTCCGAATGTATAACATAATGAGTGAAAATCGGATTCGACTATAGGATGTACTACTATATATATATATATATATGAAAAAGAAAACGTCGATTACATTGCTAATAAGGAGGCGATTGCAAACATACAAAACGACCTCATAAGAAAATTAAAAAGAACAAAAAGTGGTTTCAAATCTTCGGTGTATAGTTACTACTACTAGCATTATATGTAGCAGACAGGGTGAGCATGGTACCTAGGTGTCTAGGTGTCTGATATGCCCACCCAGACCTGATAAAAAATGATATAATCCAGCTCAAAAAGCGACCCAAAAAAAATGTGAGCATTATTTTGCCACCTTAAAGGTTTTGTATATATGATATTGGTTAGAGAGTTATCACTTAAGTAAAAAAAAAAAAAAACCTATCCTACTAGCACACCATTGCTATGCTCAAAATGATTAGAACTTCTATCATATAGGGTCGGACATCAAACTACAAAATACAACATATTTATCCTTCAAACTAGACAAGGATCTCTGCATGTCCAACCCTATCAATCCCCACGCCTGAAGGGTAGGTCAAAAAGAGCGAAAGCCCAACAACTACAAAAAGTGCTCGAATTACTAGCAGCAATTACTAGGTAGCAAAGCCAACAAAACTACTAGGTACTAACACGAGTCAGTTGAAATGGCGGGTAATAAAAGAATCAGTTTTAACTTTTAAGCAATTCGCGGGCCCAATCATCTCATTCTCTCTGTTTTCTGTTTTTTAACCCAAAAATAAAAATTAAAATACAAATTTAACAATGAAATTTTATCATAGGACGTTTGGCATAAATAAATTTTAAAAAGTGTGAAAATAATAATGAACAATTAAAAAAAGTGTAAATTTAACAAAATCGTTAAATTTGATCTAACAGCATTAAATTATAAGAGAAGAAAACCCCTAACGACGTTAGATCAAATTTAAGGGTTTCATTAAATTTGTAACATTTTAAATTATTTATTGTTATTTTTTCCCCTTCTAAAACTTATCTGTGCTAAATGCTCTCTGGACAAAACTTATTACTAAATTTATACCAAAACCCTAAAAAAAAGGGCATCGATATATTTAATTACTTATTTATTTTATTTTTCTGGGGAAAACCAGAGAAAGTGGCAGATGCCTGTTTGCGCACAAGACAAACTAAAACGTCTGATGTGATATCTGTCACTGATTGAGTCAATTATTGATGAAGCGATAGAATCATAAACTAAGGGCGATAAAAGAAAAGGGCAATAATGAATATTTTGAAATTCATATCTAATATAAATAAATAGTTATAAAACTTGAATGTCCAAGCAGGTGAAGAGTGAAGAGGGTATGGCGCAAAAGAGGCCGTGGTAGATGGAGAAATTGAAGTCAAGTGCAATGTACAAAATGGTCAAAGTCTCTATTCTTGTTTATTTATCTGAAAGCAATGGTCCTAACCGTATCTCTCTCGCGGTATCGTCGGTGGTGTTTCAAAAAAAGCAGATCTTTTTGTCAAAATTAGAATTTTGGGGTTTGTTTGATACAGGGGGAGGGGAAGTGAGCAGCGTGAAAAAATTTTGGAATTGGATTTAAAATAATTAGAGAGATGTGGTTATAGGTTTTTAATTAATTTTTCATGCTCTTTAATTTTATATTTATTCTTTATTAAAATTTTATAACCTTATTTTTTAAATTATTTTAAATTCAGCTCACAAAAATCTTCTCTCCCTTCTCTTTCCCTCTAAATCCCTCATTTCAAACAAACCTTAAGGGCTTGTTTGGTATGAGGGGAGGGGAGGGAAAATGGGCGGAGGGAAAAAATTTTTATGTTGAATTTAAAAAAATTAGAGAAGTGGGGTTAAAATTTTTGAATTAATTTTTCATACTCTTTTATCTTATATATTCTCTTTATTAAAATTTTATTACCCCATTTCTTCAATCTTTTAAAATTCAACTCATAAAAATTTTTCCTCCCCTCTCCTCCCCTCCAAATCCCTCACACCAAACAGACCCTTAGTGTAACATAATGAACCAATTCTCTACGATGAAGCGAATTAAGGTTGGAATAAGAGTTTATCACATCCGACTCCAGTGAAAAGATTCATGTGTCCGTGAAAAAAAGAAAAAGAAAAAGCAAAGGCCTTCACATCAAGCTATAGTACATTTATCCTTTTACTCTGTGTCTTGTGCCTCACTTTGAGTCATTTCATTTCCAAAAGTATCTAGGTTTAGGCTTAGGCTTATTTAATTTTATTATTTATTTAGAAACAATTTTATAAAACAGGCTTTAGAAATAAGTTTTAAAAATAAAAAAACAAAAAAATTATTTGAATGGATTATTTTAAAATATCTATTTTTTAAATGATATGGTAACGCAGTCTGATGATGATGTAGCGGTAATCATTATTGGTAGTATAGTGTCAATAGTAAATAAATGAAAACCTTAAAACATAAATAATAGGAAAACAAAAATAAGAAAACAACTAAAAATTGTTTTTATTTTTTAGTTTTTAAAAATAATTTTTTTTTCTTGGCAAAAAAAAAAATAACTTTTTTTATTTTTAAAAATAATAAAATAATTATTTAAAAAAAAACAGTTTTTAAACAGTCGCTGGATCTCTCTTGGTATCTAATTAATTTTCACCTATTTCCTTCGCTCGTGACTTTCTCTTTTTCTTTTTTTTCCCTGCTTTATTTTTTTGGCGCCAACAATGTGCAGTGAGCTGCTTTAGATAAAGAAAACACGAAAGCCAAGAACAAACAAAAAAGGTGGGAATAGTTTTCGCCTTCCAATATCACACACACAGTATATAGGAGGTTCACTAGATTCAGTTATATTTACACATATAAAGGTAACTCGTTTTTTCCTTTTAACTGATTGGCCTAAAAAATCTTACTTTTTACAATTAATTGAGGGTATATTTAGAATAGCGATTGGATAAGTGACTTATTTTTATTTTAATTTGTAGAACCTTAAAATTGAAAAAAAAAAGTAAGATTGGGTAAAATGATAAATGTTTGAATTGGAGATTGGATAAGTAACTTATGTAAAAGTGAATGATATTTGATTTAGCTTTTGCATAAGTGACTTTTGTATTATTTAAGAGAAAAAATTGTAAAAATTATGAAAAAAGAAAAAATGAAGGGATAATTGCGAAAAAAAAACCTCATTGGCAACTTAATTGCCAAATGGAATCTAGGAAGATATCTACACACGAAGAGATTTTTTCACAATTTTTCCAAAAATTAACTTTGAAAATTTGGCAACGACACAATTTTAAATAACATGCTTAAGAGTTCTGACTATCATGACAAACAATGCAAAAGGCACATACGAAGACAATTGTCTTCACTTCATTTTCATTTGTTAACGCGACATTCTTGGTAATAGATTGATTCAAACCATACAATGGTGATAGTGTTACCATAAGGTACATACTTAGGTGTGTTTGATTTGGTTTTTATATAAGTGGCTTTTATGATATTTAAATGAAAAAATTTTAAAATTATGAAAAGTGAAAAAATTACAATACAAAATGTGGATAAATGAGAACTTATACAAACTTAAAGTTTTTGATAAAGTAAAATATAACAGAACTAATTAGATCAAAACTCCCGTAGAATCCGGTTGAAGTTGTACTTACGCATTTGTTGAATATTTCAAACTTATTTAACCACCCTCCAAAAGTCTTTTCTATTATGCACCTCAAGTTTAAATTTTATAAATTATATCAAACTCTAATTTAAATATTAAATCCTAACTCATATTTTCACATAGCTCAAAATCTAATAAAATAAACTGATTAAAACCTCAATAATACCTCCAATAATCCAAATAAATTATTTAAACTAAATTTAATTAGTAAAAACACTATATAGAAACTAATTTATGACATGTTTATAAAAGAAATTGATTATAAAATCATAAAATAACTAAATAATAAATCTAAACTGATTAAAATTAATTATTAATTATTCTCTACATTTCTACAGTCATATATTGACACAACTCAAAACTTGTCTAAACTCTTATCCCAAAATATTATCTAATTAGCAGAAGATTACTATATAAGGAAAGATAAAATTATTTAGAACATTTCTCATAAAAGACGTTTTGTGACTGGAAGTGATTTTGAGTACCTCATTAATCTCAAAAAATAGAAAACACTCCTATCAATATTATTTTATACACAAACGCACATAAGCTTCAATAAGCTCCATTTTGAGGTTTATCACTTTCTCCAGCTTTTGTCTTTTTTTACCTTAAATTTCATCGCTGAACCAAACATCTCTTTAGGCCAAAACACTATTCAAATCCGTTTTCTTCACTGTTCAAGCCCGATTGCGGGCCCAATCGTCAAAACAAACACCCACTGAATTGCTTAAAGGAAAAATGACATCAATATCCCAATTAAAAAAATATTAAAAAAATCTCATAACTTATCAATGATAGCTTTTTCACTTATTCATTTATCAATAGATAATCTTTCACTTGTTATTGATAAATCATCATTGATAAGTTATAAGATTTTTCTAATATTATCTTCCTTCATTAAGATTCTGACGTTATTTTCTCTTGTTTAAAAACAAGGACGTATAGTCTAATAGGTTTCTCTAGTTTTTTATAATCCCATTTTTTGGAATTACCAGCATAAAAAGTGAATATGAGATTATGGTTTTTTTTTTCTTTCACTTAATCATGATTAAAGAACTAAATAGGCTGGATATAATTTAACATGTGTGTGTTTAGATTAACTTTTTTTAATAGCTTTTACGACTTACGAGGTAAATATGTGAGAGGAGTTTTATTTCGGGTTTCGCAAATCATGATTTGAAACCATGGTTTGGAAGTTTCCCAAATGAATGAAAACCGATGTAAATAAATATATTTTGAGGCTCAAAAGAAAAAGGTGTCGGCGTTTTGCTATATATGGTAAAATTAGGGATCGAAAAATTTAGTTGGCTATCTTCCAAACGTGACAACATAATTTGCTAAGAATGATTATGCTTTCAGACAATTTCCTAACAAGTGATTAGTCATAAGAATAACATCTTAAATGAGCAGATAATTTTGACGAAATGACATACACAACTCCTAAATCAAGGGCTTGTGAAGTGTGAAGTTGCTTATTTGTTTATTGAAATTGCCATTAATATTAAAAATCAATACTAGTACTAGCAGTACTGATTATTCAAGGGCACTAAATTTAATGTCCCTGATTAACAGGTCACTCGATGGATTAGTTTTTGCAAATGGTAACATAATTCCTTGATTCAAGATTCGTCAAATACCAACACTGCGGATAGTTATGCTTTATCGCCGTAATTTTTTATTTTTTTTGGAATAAATCGAGATTTGAACCTTCTAGCTGTTGAAAGAAAAAAGAAGTCAAGATTTTCAGCACTAGTAGCCCATAATCCCCGTAATATGATCTTATCTATAACACACACACACACACACACATTCTCATAATAAATTATCTATTGAAAAAGGGTCTAATTCTTTACCAGCTCTATTGCTTCAACAATGGTTTTATTTTTATTTTTTTAAAATAAAAAAGAATAAATGAAAGGGGAAGACCAGGAGAAAGCGAATGCTCATTGAAGACCCAAAAAGTTTTTTTCATTATAAGTGGGAGTGTGTCAAGTGAGGTGAGTGTACACAGGGCTCTAGGCTTAACCTGAATAAGCCCCATCTAATAATTTTTTTCATCACTTTAAACTTCAAAACTAATCAATTACTAGTCTTTCCCTTTATGGGATTGACCAAAAACACCACATTTCTTGATAAGAGTATATAAAGTACAAATGCACGATTCGGGAATTTTGTCACGAGAGGATATGAATATAGGTGCTTGCAGACGAACACTTTTCCCCTCCTATGTATTTCACCGAATCTAAAGTTGTATATAACCACTAAATATATATTCCCTCCGGTCTTAAATATAGGATAAAATTTGTAGTGTAATTTACACTATAAATTTTATCCTATATTTAAGATCAGAGGTAGTATGATTTAGAAAATATTCATAACAGACTACGGTGACTTACAATTCAATTGTAAATTGTCATGATCAAATGTTTATATAGGTATTTTATTGTTTACATTCTCAATATAGTATACTATCTAAAGGCTAATATACTTTGACAAAAACAAAAACTCTTCTCATCAATATTCTATGTCTACCAGGCGATTCCCAGTTTAATAATTTTATCATCGTTTTTAAGATAAATGTTAATAGAAAGTGTGAAAAGGTCAAACCTCTTGAGCCAATAAAGGTTGGTTAAGACGTTCAGTTAGTAAAGAATTTATTCATAAATTTATAAGATTGTAAGTTCGCATGCCGATGTCAACGTAAAAATCTTGTTGATTGTGAGTATATGTCCTGATTCCAGTCAACCCTATGCTAAACTCACAAGAAGCGTTTAGTTTAATTTAGTTTATATACAAAAAAAAAAATGTCAAAACCTCCTAATTCACGGGGCCCAAGAAAAACAGTGGAGGGGGGAGTCGGGGAGAGAACCTTATTTCATGTTAAACATGGCTAGCAGTTTAGCTTTCCCGAGTTACGATTGAGTAATTGTTGTGAAATGAACAATTGCCGTTTTTTAATCACTTATTACCGCACATTTACCCCCCGAACAAGGATCAAAAGTCCCTCATTTATTTTGGTATTTTGTAACTCGTGAAGACATCTAATTTTGTATACTGAGGAATTAGAAAAACCAACAATTATATACTCCCTCTGGTCATAATTATAAGATAAAGTTGATTTTTTTGGAGAAATTAAGGAAGCCAATTAAATCACTTTAGAGTATTTATATTTTTAGTATCTTTGGATTATATATTAGTTTATTAATCAAATTACTTAGTTTGAAGAAAAAAATAAAAATAAAAATAAAAATATTCTAAAGTGATTTAATTGGCTTCCTTAATTTCTCCAAAAAAATCAACTTTATCTTATAATTAAAACCGGAGGGAGTATATTCCTTTCCTGCTACTCGTGCTTTGACAATGAGATAATCAGAGCAAAAACAAAAGAAAATCAAATACAGAACATATGGTGAAAGTATAGAAATGAGGGCGAATAAGGGACAGGGGTCCTAGCTTAATTAGGGGTGGCCTTGATTGCACGTGTAGGGCTTTTGTCTCAATAATGATAATGAAACAGCATTTTTAGTGTGAGTCTGTGCCCCCCCCCCCCCCACATGGAAATGACCCTGCGTTCTTGTGTTGCGTCCTAACCCACACATATCAAACCCGTACCCTCTTGTTCCTTTTTCATCCTTCACGACAATACCCCCAATAATAATGTTAACAAACTCATTCTTATCTTACCTCATCCTCCTCACACACACACAGTTGCTTTGTCTTCCTCACTCACCCACACCATTGGCATAACACCCCCATTCACATATTATCATCAGTGTTATCAAAACTTGATCGGGCTAGTTGATTTGGTCCGAAAATTGGACAATTGGTGGTCTAAATGGTCTGATCTAGTAGGTTGGACCTACGCAACTTTTTTAAAATTTAAAAAATTAATCTAGGTCTTTTTTCAATTTTATTTAGAATTTTATATAAATAATCTTGAAATTTTTACTTTTTCACATCTGGTTAGTTTTGGTTTGACTCCGATATGACTCATTGACATTTGACCTAATACCTTAGCCGGTTTAGTCGCTGGTCCGGATTTAATAACCTTATTACTATATCCTTCATTCATGACTAACAAACACTCGACACGTCATGTATTTGTTTCTTTGAATTGGAGTGGCAAGCACTAGCTAGCAGTCTAATACACAAACATGATTAAATATGCAACATCCTATTTATAGAAGAGCACATGCCACTCAGTTACAAGGTAATTTAAACATGTTTAAGCTTAATTAGATAAAAAACCCTAGGCTCTAATCCAATGCTTGAAACCCCCTCAACCATATGGATTTAAATTTAAATTTAGAATTATCAAGGGGGTCACATGGAATTGATTTAAAGTTTAGGGGATTTTATAAAATTATTAACTCACATATGATGCAATATGTCTCATATTGATTTGATTCGACAATTTTCATGAAAAAGATAGCAGTAATAGAACAGTGAGAGGTCCATAAAAAAAAAACAAGGGAGTTAAATTTGAATATGCCTTTGAAATGTTAGGTTAGAATGGAGTTTTATGTAATTGTAGCCATGCGCGCGCGTATTTTTATTTGTTTTTGTTGAGGGTCAATCCTTAATAGGCAATCCTGCCACCTAAATCAAATCAAATAAATATTGATTTTTTGTTTGGAGGATTATTATTATTATTGTTATTGTTATTTGTTTTGGGGCGGGCATATAACTTTTGACCAGGCATGTACCTCGAGGACAGGCATTACACGCGGAGCGATGATAGCAAGAATTTGGGGGCATTCCATTTTGCCAAGTGATCACTCACGCCTTCCTTGTTCTTGCTTACTTCCCTCTTTCGCAGAAGTCCACACTCCACATTAACCTCCTTCCATTTTTCCTTTTAAAAAATATTTTTTTTTTCAAGTATTCCTTCCTATCCCAATTATAAGATAAATTTGATTTTTTTGAGAAATTAAGGAAACCAATTAAATCACTTTAGAGTATTTATATTTTTATTTTTTTCTCCAAACGAATTAATTTAATTAATAAACTAATATATAAACTAAAGATACTAAAACTATAAACACTTTAGAGTAATTTAATTGTCTTCTTTGATTTCTTTAAAAAAGTCAACTTTATCTTATAATTGAAAGTATATCACTTTTGACTTTTTCTATGGTCATCGTCAAAGGTAGTCCATACATTTACAGACTTTTGAATAATCTGATCCATGCTTCAAATATACTCACTTTTATGCACTACTCCTCCTTGATATAATTCACCATGTAATTTACATATAACCAATGAGGCCTTATGTTAAGAATACAAGGTAATATTATGTTTTATGTTCGGTACGTACTTGCCCAAAAATCAAAAAAAGAGAAGAGGGAAACTAGATGCCTTTTAATTAATTTTTTTGTTACATATGTGGTGTATTCATATTAATTACAAGAGGAGCATCCTTTTTTTTTTTTTTTTTTTTGGTTCAGTTTTAGTACGCACAATAAAGTGTATTTAATACTTTAGCTTGTTCATTGAACATGAAGAGAAACTTTCAATGTTTTTGTTGGTGATAAATTTAAAATTTAATATATTTTATCTTACCATATTCATTTATTTTAGGGATTATCTTAGGTTAATTTAAATTTATTAGATAATTTTTGGATTGTTAGCCAATTTTAGACAATAATATAAATCTGAATTAATTATGAGATTATTTAACTTAAATTGTTAATATTTTAATTGCATATCTTGTGATTGAAAAATATATCCAGATATATGATATATCATTAATTTACTTGATTATTGTAGAACAAGGAAAAGCATGTTATTAAATCCCAAGCTACATAATTAATTTGAGAAGTTTGAAGAAGATCCGATGATTAAGTTTGAATGGGCTAATTAAATTCTAATGAGCTCAAATTCCACATCCAAAACTCTCTCATTTCCCTATAAAAATTAACCTAAACACGTGGAACCAAAGTACTGAAAATCGGATCGATTACTAAACCGGTCGGTGCATTGGGTTAAGGGTCAGTGGGTCAATTAGGTAGTCAAACCGAGGCTAAATTCGTGAGAAAGTAAATATTTTAGGCTTATTTATATGAAATTCTATGTAAAATTAATAAAAAAAATGGGTAAACCGGACCAGTTTGACAACCGGTTCGTCGATTCACGGGCTGAACCAGCCGATTCGGTTCGATTTTAAATTCCCTGTGTAGAATTGAGCATGCTCTCTTGTAAAGCCACCACTCACATCCTCCCTCGTCCTCTCCTTACATGCACATAGACATGAATTTGACTGCTGGAAGCTCTGTCATTCGGCTGCATTCACTCATCTCCCACTAGTGGAAAAATCACTTTTAAGATCGGTTAAAAACGAAATTTTAGATCGGTTTTAGATCCAGAGTATTGATACCGCCAGTCTTAAAAGTATGCTATTTCGTTAACTGGTCTTAAAAATAACTTTTTTAGACCGGTTTCTCAAAAACCAGGTCTAAAAAGTTTAGATTTATTAGACCGGTTGTTTAGAAACTGGTTTAAAAACTTTTTTTTCAAAACTTTTAAGACTGGTTATTTTAACAACCGATCTTAAAAGTGATATTTAAAAAAAAAAATAAATAGGGCCTTTTTTTGTAGTCAAATGTACAAATGAGTAGAAGGGAATACAGTGAAAAATCGATTGCGGATACTTCCAAACAAATTACCACTATTAGATTTCACAAAAACACCTTCCTTGTAAATCCTGCTGCTAAAATTTCTGAAAACCTGAATTCCTGTATCGTTCACTAAGAACATCAAACAACATAGAAAGATAATGAACAGCTCTTGTAATAAAATTCAGGCACGCCCATAAGGATCTCTCTTCTCTTTGTAACCCTTGTTCTCCTGGTAAAGAAGCAAACAAGGAATTGTTTTAAGCGAGACACTTCGCTCTGCACCTTCTTCTTCCTCTTTCATCTATCACCACCTTGCAATATATACTCAAAAATTAGTTTACAAATTAATTAAGTGTTTAAAAGAAAAGTTTATTCAAACCTCATAACATCAATTGCATTTTCTTTACGCATCTCTGGGTCAAAGGAAATGAGCAAGCAACTTATGGCAGCAAAGAAGTGAGGTTGCCAATGTAGGTTGCGATGAAAGATTGATGTCACGGGAAAGAGAAAAGTCGCGATGATGGAGATCAGAGCAAGCGAGGTTGTGGCGGCGACAAACTCATTCAATGCAAGGGTGAGAGCACCACAACAACAAACATGAGAATGGGATCGAGCGAAGATAACCGAGCTCACAGAGTAATCGCACCAAGAAGAGATGTTTCGTATTTTAAAAGCGAAATTTAAGCGCGACAAAGAGGAGATTAAAAAATTTAGGGTCGATTTTTTAGACCGGGTATATATAAAATCAGTCTTAAAAGGGTGGAAAAAAATAATTTTAAAATTTTTCATATTTAAGACCGATTTTTATTAAAACTGGTATTAAATGTTTGATATTTAAGACCATTCATTATTAATAACCGATCTTAAAAGTTTAAAATTTTCAATTTTTTAAATATTTTGATATTTTTTTAAAAGGTCCTATTTATTTATTTTTTTAAATATCACTTTTAAGATTGATTGTTAAAATAACTTGTCTTAAAAGTGATATTTTTAAAAAAAAATAAATAGGGCTTTCTTTTTTTGCAGTCAAACGTACAGGTGAGTAGAAGGGATTACAGTGAAAAATCGATTGCGGATACTTAAATTTTTCATATTTAATACCTGTTTTAATAAAAATCGGTCTTAAATGTTTGATATTTAAGATCGGTTATTATTAATAACCGGTCTTACAAGTTTAAATTTTTTTATTTTTTAAATATTTTGATTTTTTAAAAAAAGGCCCTATTTATTTATTTTTTTAAAAATATAAATTTTAAGACCGGTTATTAAATTATCTGATAAATATATAATATTTAATCATTATTTTCTGTATAGGTTCGGTTGAATCTTTGTTATAAAGATAATCAAGAGAAATAATATATATATATATATATATATATATTATAAATAATCCAATTATTGCCATTATGGAAGCTTACCTGTTAATCCAGACACTTTATTGCCTTTGCCTATTACAATATATATATCTCTATATATATATATTTATTATGTAGTCTTTAATACAATTAGATAAAGATCAGGTTGAGGAGTGAAAGGGAGTTGTTTTTTTTTTTTTATTAAAACCGGTCTTAAATGTTTGATATTTAAGATCGGTTATTATTAATAACTGGTCTTAAAAGTTTAAAATTTTTAATTTTTTAAATATTTTGATATTTTTTTAAAAAAAGGCTATATTTATTTTTTTAAAAAAATATATCACTTTTAAGACCGGTTATTTTAACAACCGGTCTTAAAAGTGATATTTTTTTAAAAAAAATAAACAGGGCTTTTTTTTTGTAGTCAAACATACAGATGAGTAGAAAGGATTACAGTGAAACATTGATTGTGGATACTTAAATTTTTCATATTTAAGACCGATTTTTATTAAAACCGGTCCTAAATGTTTGATATTTAAGACCGGTTATTATTAATAATCAGTCTTAAAAGTTTAAAATTTTAAATTTTTTAAATATTTTGATATTTTTAAAATGGTTTTATTTATAACCGATCTAAATAATTTTTTTAAGACTATTTTTTTTTAGAACCAGTCTTAGAAGTTTTATATAATTATAAAAATGCCATCGGTCAAATTTTTTAGACTTTATCCGCTATAACCGGTCTAAATATGACGGGCTAAAAAGGAAATTTTGTATCAGTGTCCTCACCGTTATCAATTCCATCCCTTCTATTCACGTGGCTTTTTCCCTTCATTCCACCAACACATTTTGTGTTTGTTTAAGATAGCTTAATTTTAGGTAAAAAATGCTTATAAATTGTGATTTACGGTACATGAGGCAAATATATGAGATGAGTTTTATTTCGGCTTACGTAATAAGTGCTTATTCTTAAAAAATAAGTTAATCCAAACATGCTTTGATTCTCTCATTTAATTCAGCCTACTGCCACACACCCACAGCCCCACCTTCAATTCCATCATTGTACTTTCTCCGGTCCTAAATATAAAACAAAACTGATTGTTTTACAGAGATTAAATAAGCTAATTAAATTATTTTAGAGTATTTATATTTATATTTTCTTCTTCAAACTAAGTAGTCTGACTAAAAAACTTATATATGATATAAGGATATACAATATATGATATGATTAGGTAATTTATTTAGCTTCTTTAATCTCTTTAAAAAAATTAACTTTATCTTATATTTAATAAAAAAAATATAGAGTATTTCCCCTCCTTTTCCCATTGTCACAGAACACCACCGATTTAATCTTCATCACCCAAGCATCACGCCACCTCATCAGTGTTTATCCAGTATCCTACTCTCATGACTGACTGTGACGTGTTGGAAGCTTGGAGAGAGGACAAAAATAACGGAGGCTTAAGTTTTGGGGGAGGGGGTGTTTAGAGTTCAAGAGCCTTTGAAAATTATAAGGAAGTATTTTTTGTTTTTATCTTTTTAATTTAAGACTTGAGATTATTTAGTTTTAAATAATTTTAAGTTGTACTAATTGAGAACAATCTAATTTTAGATTGTAAACATATCTTTTTTGAATTGGATTTATATTTTAGAATATTCTATGCTTGAGATATCTGCTGGAATTTTTGTTTGCAAATCTTTGAATTGTCAATTGAATTATTAATGGAATTTTCATTATTGATTTAATTATTAATTTAGTTTATCCTCTTGATTGTTCAATGTGGGTTGGTTAATTGTCTAGTTGTTTATTTGGACAATTGTAAACAATATTTCCAAAATTAATTGTGATTGGTTTTTAATGGGTTTAATTAACTAGCCCTTATTTTATTGTGACTTTTTTAGTTGAGTAAGTGTTATTGAGCTTGAGGGTTTCTCATGTTTCAATTTGGTGATTAAATTTATTAATTTCTCTATTTCATCAATCTCCCTTTAGTCTAATTAATTGATCTAGGCTAAGAAAGCTGACTCTATATAAATTCTAGGTTGTTCTTTTCACTGTATTTAAATAAAACATTTATTATATTTTCTTATTTGATTTTTTTAGATATTAGTTTATTTCTTTTCTTTAGGATTTTAATTTCCCTTGTCATAAGGAACCCCCCAAATTGCATTTGCATTCAATTTGGTGAATTTCATTTTCATATAGGTTTTAGAGTCATCTGCATCTTGCATCTAGTTATTTTAATTTCGTTTAAGCAGTAGTTTAGGTCAATTCCATTACATTTTTCATCACATAAATTCAATTATAGAGGAAACCCATAAATGATTTATTGAGAGAATGACCTAGTTTGTTACTATATTATATTAGTAAGTTGTTCTAGTTATTCATTGATTGCTTTAGTAATAGAAACGACATCAGTTTGTTGAACCCCAAAGAATAATTAAGGCACATCAAGTAAATAACATCCATTATATATATATATATATATATATATATATATATATATATATATATATATATATATATATATATATATATATATATATATATATAAAATAATAATAAAATGCGAAGAGGGTGCTGGATACGCAAGAGTGTAGTAAATTAAATGAAAACCAAAACCATTATCACCCAAATCAACATTTTCATTTATGTACACATCTCTGCAATCTGCAATAAAAGCTCTGTAAAAGGGGGGAAAAGAAAAAGGAGTAGGCTACAGTACTATGGAACATGTTGATCGTCGGACACAGGGTTCTTCTTAATTACATCACCAATATTCGGATTCTCTATCAATAGAAAGCACATGCCCCTCACGCTTCTTTCTGGTAAAGAGGTCGTAGACAGTCACAGAGACGACAAACTCCACCAAAGTGAAAAATGAGGCCCAAATAGTGGGGCTTGTAGGAAACCGCTTTCCAATTAATGACTTCTGATCCCTCCTCAACCTCTTTTTACCTCTTTCTTCCCTCTGTTTTTTTACTTTTCACACTTTCGTCCCCCCGTTTTTTTGTGTTTGGCCCAAGCTGTTCCCACTAACCATTCATCATGATTTTTCTTGGGGCATAACGTTTCATATACTGACAAAATCTTCAGCTAGTGATATTTCTCAATTCTTCACTCTAGATATTTTATTATTACCTTTTTCTTTAAAAAACAAGAAAAAATACATCCACTTCACGAATCATGTGAAGCTCAAGATAAAAAGTAACTCGATCACTCACACTAGGCCATAGTGCCACGTGGCAACAGTTACGGAGTGAAGAGGCATCTTTTTTTCAGAGCCCCAGGCACAAGCATAACTAACATATTAATGACCCAACCTCTAATTTAATTCTCCAGATTTGGTACAGAAAAATTTAATGACATAATATTCTCATATTGGACTTCTACAAATTTTCCTTTTTCACAGAAAGTATCAATTGAAGAATTTGAAGGCACCTCACTCAGTCACCGTTTATTTATTTTTTACATAAAGAGAGCTGAAATCCTTCACTTTTATTTTTTATTTAAATTTAAGAAAATATTTTGCAATATTTTATGATTAAAATATCCTTTAAAAATGATAAAATCACCTTTGCATCTAAAACTCGGAAAAGGAAAAAAAACGAAGTTAATGTGAGAATTTTATGACTTGACTCTTGCTACGAGGCCCGACCTTTAATGAGATTTTAATGTAATAAATATGAAAAAAAGACATAAAAGGGGGGAAAAATCAACTGAACAGTGAACGTTTGACTATAAATTAATCCTCACACACACTCTCTCTCTATCCTCTGCCTCCTTCTCTCACTCCCCTTCCTCTGTTATACTCTGTCTCCGGCTCTCTGCTTCTCTCAGATAGAAGAGAGAGAGAAGAAGCATTGTGTGGCAGTGGTAGTTGTAGTAACGTACCTTTCCTTCTGAGAATTGTGGCCTTCATCTTCTTCTACCTTGTGCAATTTTTTCCCTTTTGTCTTCTTTCTCAGACACCACCGACCCAATTTTAACCAAAATGGTCGAAGCTGAACCCAAATTCTTGATGCCGGGCTCAGTCCGAAGTGTGAGTGACGACATCGCCGGGCAGATTCAGCTCATATGGGAAATGGTCAAAACGCCATTAATTGTGCCACTTCTGACCCTCGGAGTCTACATTTGCCTGGTAATGGCTCTTATGCTCTTCATCGAGAGGCTTTACATGGGAGTCGTCATCATCCTCATCAAGCTCTTCTGGAAGAAACCAGAACAGCGTTACAGATATGAACCTATCAAAGACGATGTTGAATTGGGGTCCTCCAATTTCCCTGTCGTTCTCATCCAAATCCCAATGTTCAATGAAAGAGAGGTAAGAATTAATGGCATTCTGATTCTCTGTTTATTACTCTTCTTTTTCTCAGCAATGAGAGAGGTTAATTAGAATTAAATGAGATATCCCAATGTTCAATGTTGTTTTGTCGGCTTATTATGCATTGAGTGGTTTCTGGGTCAGGTTTACAAGGTCTCCATTGGAGCAGCTTGTGGGCTTTCATGGCCTTCAGAGCGCCTGGTGATCCAAGTCCTCGATGATTCTACTGACCCTGCAGTTAAGGTACTTAAAATCTTTCAGAAGATTTTGCCATTTCAAGTTTACGGTTTCATAATTTGTATGCACGCATGGAAGAATCTCTGGAATATTTGTGGTTTGGAATTAATTACAGCAATTGGTGGAGCAAGAGTGTCTGAGATGGGCAAGCAAAGGATTAAACATAACGTATCAAATCAGAGAGAACAGAACAGGGTACAAAGCAGGGGCGCTGAAAGAAGGGCTGAAGCGAAGCTACGTGAAACACTGCGAGTACGTGGCCATTTTCGACGCCGACTTTCAGCCGGAGCCGGACTTTCTCCGGCGAGCCATTCCCTTCCTGGATGGCAACCCCGACCTGGCTCTGGTTCAGGCACGCTGGAGATTCGGTAAGCTAGTAAGCAGATAAAGAAAGCTCAGTAAATTTTCCCTTTTTTCGCATCCCTATTGTGGCCTTTTTTTAATCAAACTCGTAAACCTTTTTTTTTTTTTTTTGCTTCATTTGTAAAATTGACCGTGTCGGTGGTGAAGGAAAATGGGATTGTTTGGTAAAACCAAATTCGGGTAAATTTTGTACTTGTGTTCTCTCATTTGTTACTTTTGTTCCCCTTCTCATGAGTTGATATGACTGCATGGAAGGTCCACGATAATGAAACCATCAATCACGGGTGGGCCCCACTGGCTTGCCCGCCATGACCACCCGGATCGTGAAGCTTGTTTCCTTCGCACCTCCATGGCCAAAACACTGCTATACATATGTATGTACTATGTACACACATACAAATACATATATATATATATATATATATTTCCTGCTAACAATAGCAAAGTGGGAAACCCTCGCGCCATTCATTGGGAGGCGTTTATACTTTTTCTTTTTATTGCCCCCTCATTATTTAGTGTTAGTTTGGAATAACTTATTTGTGGGTAATAAGTGCTTATAAATCGTGATTTACGGTATACAAGATAAGTATGTGAGAGGAATTTTATCTCAACTTGCGTAATAAGCACTTATATTCAAAAAATAAGTGTTCCCAAACATACACTTAGATAATATTTTTTCGTTTTTTTGGATAAAATAGTGCATTATTCCTCAATTCCTTTCCACAGGAGATGTCATGACATTTATTTTGAAAGGGATATTTGCAAACAAACTCGTTGAAATGACTCGATTATCCTTGTCAATGTTGTGGCTGGGATGGGTGAGAGATGGTCCATAGGCCATAACCATCGTCGTTGTCGATTTGGCATTTTCCTCGGACTTACTGGCAGAAATTGCGACGGCGTTGCGGGGCAGTCTTGTCATTTCACTTCCCAGCGAAAGGGAAAAGCCGGGTATTTGCTGCGGGGTCATCGTAGAAACCGAACAGCTTTTGACGCGACAATGCTACTGGGGGCAAAATTGTCCTTTCATTTCTTATCCAAATTTGCACAGCCAGCCACACAGCCCCATTCCCACGTGCTTTCTGAATTTAGATAACATTTTGGGCTGCTCCATGTGCATAACGGTGGACCTCCCCTTTGCTTTGCCGACACTTTTCTTTCAATTGCATCTCCATGATGACGTGGCATTTTTACAGTTTTGAGTCACATACAAACGACAGAGTGAAATTTAACAAATGTGTGTTATTTTGGACAGTGAATGCGGATGAATGTTTATTGACAAGGATGCAAGAGATGTCTCTGGATTACCATTTCACAGTGGAGCAAGAAGTTGGGTCAGCAACTCATGCCTTCTTTGGTTTCAATGGTATATATATTTCACTTCACTTGTCGGCTCTCCCTTCTCATTCATTTCTGTGACATCATATTCATTCAAAACTATTTTTAATGTTTAGCCACTACCCACGTTACATAGCCAAAAGGCCATTACTAATAAGTCAATTCCTTTGTTGTGGAATATTATAATTGCAGGCACAGCAGGTGTTTGGAGAATTGCCGCTATCAATGAAGCAGGAGGTTGGAAAGACAGAACAACTGTGGAGGACATGGATCTTGCTGTTCGTGCCAGCCTTCGAGGTTGGAAATTTCTCTACCTTGGTGACCTCCAGGTATTTAACACACATATATCATATACACATACAAAACTATATTCACATATATATATAGTGATTGATATTGATGGTTCGCTTTGATTTTGAATCTGTGTGTGTAGGCCAAAAGTGAGCTTCCCAGTACTTTAAGGGCCTTCCGTTTTCAGCAACATCGATGGTCTTGTGGTCCTGCTAATCTTTTCCGCAAAATGGTGATGGAGATTGTGAGGAACAAGGTTAGGTTTTTTCAGTAACATGATACATATCGAGAGGGAAAATGGGGGATTAAATTGAAGAAGCTTGCTGATTTTCCTAGTTTTTATGGCAAAACAATTTGTATTATGCAGAAAGTGAAGTTTTGGAAGAAAGTGTATGTGATATACAGCTTCTTCTTTGTGCGTAAGATCATAGCCCACATGGTAACCTTCTTCTTCTACTGTGTGGTGCTTCCCCTCACAATTTTGGTCCCTGAGGTTCATGTTCCTATATGGGGAGCTGTTTACATCCCTTCCATTATCACCATCCTCAACTCAGTGGGAACTCCGAGGTCTCAATCATTATTTGCTTCTAATTATGCCTTTTAAGTTCAGTCCTTTTGTTTCAACAATTAAATTTTTCAATTCTCTGGCAGGTCCTTTCACTTATTGTTCTACTGGATCCTCTTTGAGAATGTCATGTCTCTGCATCGTACAAAGGCTACTTTTATCGGTCTGCTTGAAGCTGGAAGAGCTAATGAGTGGGTTGTCACAGCAAAACTTGGAGACTCCGTGAATCATAAGAAGTCAGATTCTGCTAAGAACAAGACAAATGTCACAAAACCTATTAAAAAACCCAGACTCAAACTTGCTGAAAGGTCATATATATCTATAGTTTTTTACTGTCTCAGTTTCAGTCGTTTAGAAACTGTTAGTGTTTTCAATATTGGCCAGGTCAGTTCTAACTGTTTATATTGCTGCTTATTGCTTAACATGTAACAGGTTTAATTTGCTAGAGCTGGGATTTGCAGCCTTCCTGTTCTTTTGTGGATGCTATGATTTTGTGAATGGGAAGCACAACTACTTTATTTACCTCTTCCTTCAGACCATAAGCTTTTCCATTGTGGGATTTGGTTATGTTGGCACCATTGTGTAAAGCTCTTTTATCAGAGTCACCGGGAGATAGTTGAAGTCTTATATACAGGGAGTGATTTCTTTAAGAAACAAATTTATATTTACCAAACCATGAATTAATTTTTATGTAAGAAAAGTTCTTCCCCATAATTATAAGCTATTGGAGCCAAGAAAAAATTTCAGAAATCACAGTCTGATACTGCTGCTAGTGTTTCCAGAAAGCATACATAGACCTGAGGCAAGGAAGAAGGCCTTTCAAAATGTGCTTCATTTGAGTTTTATAGTTAAGTAGATAATGTTGTTTTGTTTGCATAGATATTGTTCTGTGAGAACTTGTAGTTATTTCATGATTATTCTATATATGCATTGGTTTCGTCGATTGGAGCCCACATATCTGCTGGATAGTGGTAGTAAACTAAATCAGATAAAGCATTATTTTGGTCATCTATAGCTTTTGAATAATGTTGCAAAAATTCTTAATTATGATGGATTCAAATACTAATTACCAGAATTTTCTAACATTAGTTGCATTTTTGCATTAAATAACCAAGGTACTGAAAATTGGACCGGACATTGAACCAGTCGAGACACTGGGTCAAGGGTCAGTGGTTCAAACCGGAGTCAACCCGGGGGTCAGACAGGGAGTCAAACTGGGGTTAATTAAAAAAAATATAATTTAAATGTTCATGTATACCATTTAAAAAACTACATAAGAGTCTTTTTTTCCAAACCAATAATCAAATATAACCTCGTGAACCTAATACCCACAAAAGTATCATTAAGTATATAAGGATTTTACTCTAATCAGTGCAAAGTAGCAAAAATATTCCACAATACTTTTAAAACTCCTTGCAAATCAAAAAATTTCAAAGAAATAATTTTAAAAAAAAGACAAAATGACGTTGTTTGGGATATAAAAAAAATTAAAAAAAGAGGCAAATCAGTTTACCACGGGTTACTCCGGGTTACCCCGGTTCACCCCGGGTTGGACCGATTCAGACCGGGTCGACCGGGTCAGTTAGACCCCGGTTTTTTGACCTCAACCGGACCGGTCCGGCGACCGGTTCACCGGTTTCCGGTCTGAACCGACCGGTCCGATCCGATTTTTAATACATTATAAATAACTAACATTCCATGTGTTAGGATATCTCACTGTTATGGTTCAATTATCATGTCAATTGCTACAAGTTTTGCTTTTATTATCTAGTGAATTATATTCAAAAAAGTCAAACAAATAGAAGATTACAAACAGGTCAACATAAAAACAAATAGAACATTTTTAAAAACTCATTTATGAGATGGCAAAAAACTAAACGCGACGGTAGACATGTTCTCAAACCAAACTGTGAAACAATACTTTTTTCTATGGTAATTGTTAGTTTGTTACCACAGAATTCAGAAAAGTCCAATGATGACTCTATCATAAGCATTTTTCACATTACTCTTTTGATCGCAAAGTATCCTTTTATAGTTTGCGCTGAAAAAAAAGAAATAAAGTATTCTTTTCGGTTCTAATTATAAGATAAAGTTGACTTTTTTAGATAAATTAAGGAAGCTAATTAAATTGCTTTAGAGTGTTTATATTTTTAGTATTCTCATATTATATATTAATTTATTAGTTAAATTAATTAGTTTGGAGAAAAAAAATAAAAATATAAATACTCTAAAGTAATTTAATTGGCTTCCTTAATTTCTCCAAAAAAAATTAACTTTATTTTATAATTAGGATTGAGGAGTATTCTTTTGGAAACATTTGCTGGTTCCCTCTGCGTGCCTTGCGTTCAATTAAGTATCCATGTTAGCAATGTAGCATATATATCATATTGAGAAGGTTGCATCGGAACTAATTTTTTGAAGTCAGTGCGTGAATTTTTTTAGGAAGAAAACTTTCAACTTTCAAGTCCATATATCTTGGTCATGAGGTGTGTTTGGTTCAACGAACGGTAGGTTAAGTGAGGTTTATTTAAGTTAGGTTATAGGATGTTATAATATTGTTTAGTTCAAACAGAGGTTAGGTGGGGTTTGATATCTTATTTGATTCAGGAGGTTAGGTTATGTGAGTTAATTATAAGTGGACAAAAATGCTCTTCTATATATTTTTCTTCCTCTTTTATAATGTATTAATTAATAATTATTATTTATAAAATAATTATTTATAATAATTATTAATAAAATTATTATTATTTATAATGTATTGTAAGCATATTCTTAAACAAAATAGTTCAACGATTGGGTTGCAGATTCCTCCTTCGAGTTGTGTACGAGAGAACAATAGAAAAGCAAAGTGAAAAAAAATCAAGGAGACGAAGAAATCCGGCCAGTTCAAGTTGGATCCCATTAACACCAAAGAAGAATGTGGAAAGTTCGTTGAATTAGGAAGTCAAGTTTTACAAGAGATGATAGTGCTCGAATTTTAAAAAATTGTTATGAGCAATTTAATCATAATTGAAGACAAATATTCTCTCACCTAAGAAAAACCCCAATTTTGGAGGGTTCACAACCTAGATTAAGTAATCACTAGAAGACAGAAAAACATCCAACATCCAACCTAACCTTTTTCCAACCAAACACTACTTTTATACCTCCAAACTCATCCCAACCTAATCAAAGCTCTAACCAAATAAAGCCTAAATGTCAGATCTCCAGCTTATACAAAAAGACTAAGCATGTTTGTTTCAACTTATAAAAACTTATAAGTTGCTTTTTACGTAAATCGAGACACAACTCCTCTCACATACTTACTTCGTATACCGTAAATCACTATTAAAAAGCAACTTATAAGCAATCGAATCGCTCAACCAAACATATGTCTTCTTGTTGATCGCTGAGTCTAATAACCCAGCCTGCTCAGCTTAATATTTTAACACACTTGAAAGGGCTGAGTTTCTCATGGAAAAAGTTCGAACCCAAAGGATTAAAGAATAGCACGCTCACCTTAATATTTTAAGTTTTTACCTCACTGAGTGGGCTGGGCCTTGGAAAAAATTCTAGCCCCTAACATAAAAGAATTTAAAATCGATGCTGGCTGTGGGGTTCGAACCCACGCGCACTTATGTGCAGAAGATCTTAAGTCTTCCCCCTTAACCTCTCGGGCAAACCAGCTAGTTGTGATGGCAGTTAAGTTTTTAAGATAAAGACTAATTTAAAAGATTTTAGTTGGCAAAAAAGTTCAGCGTTTCGGAACTATCTAGAACTCGAAGGAAGCTTTCATGAAACAATAAGAAAACTAGACCTATTTCGTGGATCCTTGCCTCTCTGGTTCGGCTGGTGAGACGAAGAGCTAGGGTTTCCGATGGCGGAGCACTTGGCATCCATTTTTGGTACCGAGAAAGACAGGGTGAATTGCCCTTTTTATTTTAAGATCGGTGCTTGCAGGCATGGAGATCGATGCTCGAGACTCCACACCAAGCCCAGCATAAGCCCCACTCTTTTGCTCTCCAACATGTACCAGCGTCCCGACATGATCACCCCCGGCGTCGACGCCCAGGGTCAACCAATCGACCCCCGCAAGATTCAAGACCATTTCGAGGTTTCTTCCTCTCTGTTTTCTATGCGTACAAGTCGATTTTACCAATTTTTATTGGATCTTATCTGTACATTAATCTCGTAAATGCAGGAATTCTATGAAGATTTATTTGAGGAACTAAGCAAGTATGGAGATATTGAAAGCCTCAATGTTTGCGATAACCTTGCCGACCATATGGTATGCCTTTTTCATTTTTAACGATCCCCTTTTAACTGATCCTCAAAGGCTAAGTTCCTAAATGCATTTTTTGGCAGGTGGGCAATGTGTACGTTCAGTTCAGAGAGGAAGAGCATGCTGCAAATGCGCTTAAGAACCTAACCGGCAGATTTTATGCTGGTCAGTTATCTTATTTCGGTTTTTATTTTTTTTTTCCCAAGCTTTGTTCTGCTTTCCACATAATTGGCAGTCTAATTTTAATGCATCCCCAAATGTAATGATCATCAAATAGTAGTAGTTACTAAATGCTAATTACTTGGGTATATGTTCCTTTGAATGTGATGTCGAATGACGCGCCATTATCTGCGGAATAGTGAAGTGAATTAAATTGTTCGCTGTTTGAACATCAATCTTTGTGTACAGGCCGGCCAATTATTGTTGACTTCTCTCCTGTGACGGACTTTCGTGAGGCCACCTGCAGGCAGTACGAGGAGAATACCTGCAACCGTGGTGGCTATTGCAACTTCATGCACTTGAAAAGAATTAGCAGGTGAGATTTCCCCCTGATTTTCATGTTATGAGCAATTACACCACTCTTCTTTTCGGCATCCAACTTAGAATCCCATTTTCTTTTGTAAATTTGTTTTTTTTTTTGCCAGTAATTTGTAAATTTGTTATCTGCAGGGAGTTGAGGCACCAATTGTTTGGGAGGTACCGTAGAAGGCACAGTAGAAGTAGAAGCGGTAGTCCTCATAGGCATCGGAGCCATGAGGAACGATCACATCATAGTAGGAGGCATGATGAGAGAGACTACCATCATGAAAGTCGGAGCAGGAAACACAGGAGTGTAAGCCCTAGGCATTGGAGGGGACGAAGTCGCAGTCGAAGTCCTAGAGGGAGGAAGAACCGCAGTCCTGAGAGAGCTGGCAGTGAGGAGAGACGTGCCAGGATTGAGCAGTGGAACAGGGAGAAGGAAGAGCAAGAACATGCAACTAAGGTTAATACTGAGGAGAACAACGGTAGCTTCAATAACAATGGCCCCTTGCAAAATGGTAATGAGCATCAGCGGCGGCGGCAATCTCCACAGGAGGGAGGATATGGATACTGATTTTTGTTTGTGTTATCCTGGTTTGTGTTCTCTTTTTATTCTTCTTTTATTATTTTAATGTTATTGATATTCATATAGCCCTAGATGGAAGTTTACATTTAACTGGAGACTGTCCTCAAAACAAAACTTATTAGCCATTTTCCACTGTGCAGGTGGTGCAGATGAACAGTTCTGTGATATGGAATGTCTTACCTCGTTTCTCTTTTTAAATCATAGCATATGGGATTTTCTTTTTTGTATAAATCATGCATGACCAGTTGCCCAAAATATAAATTTTGAGCATGGGTCATCAAAGCCAGCTGTGTTTGTTTTCTTCGATGGGCCAACAATTGTTCTAGAAAGCAGTAGAAATATTCAACAGTCCCATATTCCAACTCTATAAATGTGCGCTTAAAAGTCATGGGAGAAAACTATTTCTAGTTTCTCCCTTCTGCTGTTCTTATAAAATTTCAAACCCCACCACTATTATTGGGCGAAAACATACCAGCGATTTCTTTCTTTAACAATCATTATTCCTTGATGCCATTCTTGCCAAATTTTTCAATGCTGTGCTTGCTACCTCTTTTTACCTTGTCCTTCGCCTACTGTGCAGTGATCTATGAGCATCCCAGTTTTGCAATTTATCCCTTGAAAATTTGGTTTGTTCTTGACAAAGTAGATTATTATGTGCATCTATGATCTATATTATTTTCAAAGCAATTGTTTTATTATGAATGCATTGTTTTACAGTCAGGGCCACTGATGAAGACTATTGCACGACCAAATTTCGATGATTCTGTATGGTGTTCTGATTTATATGAGATGTATTTTAGCCGTAATTAATTAAATAGCCATGTTATCTTACGTTATGTTATCGAGTGTTGCAGGTTCAGGTATCCCTGTTTCTCAGGACCGAGGCAATGATTTAATCGCAGTTTACCATGAAATTTGTGTACAGGTTTTCGGGAGCACTCTGGCAGCACATGATTTAACGGAATCTTTCAGGTTTACTAATATGGAGATATCCTCAGCATTTCCTCCGGCAAATATCTTAGGATGTGTCGCGGTTGTCGGTGGCACTATCTGCTGCAACATATGCCGTTTCTTATTATAGGCTTAAGTAGAGCTGCTGTTTCTGTTTGTAGCCTCTAGGACATTGGCTTTTGAACACTGGAACACTCGTTGTTGTAAGTGGTCTTTTTGGACTTGAACATTTTGAATGTTGTTTTCTTCAGCACTTTTTGGCATTTTAAAAAGAAAATTATAAAGCATTTGTTCAAGTGTTTTGGCGAGTTAGGTGATGTAAAATTTAATTCGCTTTTACACCCAAAAAAATTTAACTCGCTCCTTGGGTAATTAATCTCTTTTCTGCAGTGTTCATCAAAATTTGATCACATTAGGTATTCAATACAGAACAGGAGAAAATTTTGGGATTCATAGGGATAAAAAACCATAAGTTAAGGATAAACATGAAAAGATAACTTTAGGTCAAATTTATAGCAAGGTTTGCTGGTTAATTTTAATTATTTCGATGAAGACACTTGTGCTGTTGTGCAAAAAATAAAGAGAATCAATTGTAGATTTCTTAATTTTTCTCACATGTTGGAGGATTTGTAAACTGGGTGAAATTAATGCTATAACCTTTACATGTTATTCCTCTATAATTTTCCTATTAATTAATTTTGCGTACTTTTCTTTCTTTTTGTCAATAATTTTAAATAATTTTTCTTGAAGTAATGAACCATGCAATTGAGTTAAAATTAGACGGACAAGATATTGTAATATCCTTCGAAATAATTTACTGCTAAATGCCTCACTTTTACTTTCTTCAGTTTGAAGTTACGGACCGAAAGAAATGAGTCTACGTTCTTCCATGCCCCACCAGGAGGACTTCCATTTTAAAATGAAACGAAAGATCTTGAACATGTCGGGGCAGAAATTTTGCGGTGAAAATGCCTACTTTATTTTTTGGCATCCCAATTCCCAAATCAGTAATCACATTCTTTCCTCAACATATTTCATTTTATGTAGACTCCTTTTTTCGAGTTGTTTAAAAATTAAAAATCCATCCACCAAATCAAAGTAAACCCAAGACAGTGCTTTTTTGAAGTAGGGACCTAAACCACTTGGTTGTGTTAACTCCGTCTGATTTTTTACTTTGTGAAAACAGTTGTATTACATAAAGTTCCATTGACACAACAGATTTCGAGAAACTGAAACGTCCCATTATCAGAGATTAAATTTTGTAAGATGTGGTTAGGCATTCGTGTGTAATATTACAATTGGATAACATATAAAGTATAAAACTGAAGTTCCCTAGAAGCTTCACTTGCCCTCAATACCCTAATTGTAGTGCTGATTTAAATTCAGGTTTTATAAACAAAATATTTAGAAGCTCAATAATGTCATCCGACAGTCAAACAAGTCTAGAAACCTCGTACGTACCAATGCCACTGTTTACTCACAGACCAAAATAGCAAGGATAATAACCTAAAGCCCTCACCGCAGACTCATGGTAACGCCTAATTCCCTAATGAAACAATCACTTATAGCTGCTAATACTCTGCATCACTGACCCCCATGCTTAGCCTTTGAATGTTGTTGCAGACCCCCTTCTGAGTTAAAAGTCCTACATAACAAATAACAGAAGAGGAAATATTGGACCGTTAAGAAAATCCAACAAAACTATACCTTTTTGAGTTGTTAAGGTCGAAAACATACTTGCTACAAGATTTGCATGTAAACTGTCCCCCGGATTTGGGAGTTTGGTCGCCTTTAGGAGCCTTTCCATCCTTTTTCAGTGGATAAGGAGTTGCTACATGGCCACCTTTCTTACCATCTACAACATAAACTCAAACAGAAGATATTAACCATCTACATATAATCCATATTCAACACAGATGCAAACAAGCTATCAACACTACTCATAATGTAAAGCAATAAAGCTTCACCAATTTAAACCAGGATATCAGCATGAGCTCTGATAATTGCAAGGCATATAAAAAAAAGGTCTAAGAACAGGATATAGTGAGACGGGTTGGGCTCCAAACCTATTCCTGCCAAAGGGTAATAACCACATTTTTCATGTGATGGAGTGGAAGCTCCAACTATTATAAACTTTCACTCCATCTGTGGACCCATAAAAGCCATCCACATCGTTTTATCAGCTAATGAATATTAACCACACAAGACAATATTTCAAATTTTCATGCTCTATTTGTATATTGTTTTCCCCTTTATTCTCTAATTGCTACACTTGAGAGAACAATTTAATTTCACCTGTCACCTAAAGGAACTATATGGGACTAGTGTCATAAAGGGTGTCTTTCACCTTTGGCTTCCTTTCTCCCCTCCCCTTCTTGAAACTCACAAATCAACCCAAACAAAAGACCAAAACCCTATGTTTGGATCGAAAAAAAAAAAAAATTAAGTAGGCAAGAATACTGAGGGAAAGTTCCCAAAAAATAGTAATTTTATTTACCTTTTTTGGAAGTTTTCCTTCCTTATATTCCCTCCCCTCATTTTCTCTTTACTTTTCTCTCCATCCAAACATAGCCTGGAGTTTAAAAACTTGGGTTGTTATATAGTACAAACTCAATACACATCCAACCCAGGTAACCTTCATCACTCTCCTAACGTAATCAGATTTAAACACATCCAACCCAGATAGCCTCCATAGCCTCCTTATTCGTATGCATAAAAACTAAACAAAATTCAATAAGATTTATCAAGATGCCGCCAAGCATAGTAAGAAAGCCTTTACCGGTCTTTTGAGGGGTAGCAGATTTTGCCTTTTTGGCAGGAACAGGAGTTTTCAGGGCAGATTCAATATGTCTCTTCTTAGCATGATCCGCCTTCAAGACAAATTACTGAGGTCATGAATTGCAGACCAAATAACCAAAGATAATATGAATGCCCAACTCTTACCTTCTTAGGAGGGGTTTCATCATCATCTCCGCTACTCTCATCACTACTATCACCAACACCACCCAACATAACCTACAACATCAATTGTGCAAAGATAAAAATAATACTACACATAGGCATGCTATAAGCATGCTGCATACCGAGAAAATCCCCCTTTCTTTGGCAGAAAACGGCAAATAAAGCCGAACTTTCTAGTCTTTGAACCTCAAAGAACAAAAATTAACAGTAACTAGAGTAAACCTCACAAAAGCACTTTCAAAACACTATTGTTTCACCAGTTTATGCATATCATACAGATCAAACTACCCACTTACACCTATCAGTTCGAACTGCCTTTCATTCATTGGAAAGGATTCTGTCCATGAGAATAATCTACATCTACAGTGAAGAATGAAAATATCACAACTACTAAAGTACCTCATCAGCACTGTCATCTTCATCATCTGATTCATCATCCTCTTCATCATCTGATGACTCATCCTCTTCATCTTTTATTGCATCCACAACCTTGACTTGTTTTTTTGAATCAGCAGGCTTGTCATCTTTACTTTTAGATGCAGCAGCCTTTCCTACTTCAGGCTTTATATCAGGTTTTGCTAAACAAAGACCAAAATTAGTCACCCTAACACCCTACAACAATCTTGTTGAGGCAATATATTCGATAACAAGAATTTAAGATTCAAGAAGCAATAATACCATTATCTTTGATCGTCAATGGGATAGCCTCCTCATCCTCACTGTCTGGTCAAGGGACAGAAGAAGCAAGATGAACAACTAACAACTATCGTATTCCAAGACCAAGAAAAAATTCAAGAAATAAGTTTTAGGCCTCACCAGACATGTCCTCATCCATCTCCGTGCTACCAGCAATCAATCAAATGTTAAGGGAAAATTAAAGTTGAAGAACATGTTTAGTATAAATCAATTATGCTTCTTTAAATCAGCTTGCTTTTGCCTCAGCATAAAATTACCATCACGATGGGGAGAAAATTCTAACAACAAAAATTAGTTGGCAACAAATTGATCCAAGTGCAAAGGATATCCTGGTAATTCCGCCTTGTAACCACAGAAATAAACACTTCCACTTTTCCAATTGTGAGAGAGCTCAAACTTTTTCTCTAGAACCAAATCAAAAGACAGTTGAGGGAATTTATCCTGGGAAAGGGTTCCTAAAACAAGCTTCTGGTCATCAATCTTCAGATAAAGGATCACAGGTTCACTTGCTTTATTCTTTGCCTCGCCAAGAGCAGCCTGTCAAGGGATATATTAGAGGTTTTGCAGCAAAAGTAAAAACAAGAAATTAGTACAAATGACAAATAAAATATCAAGAAACAAAAAAATTCTCACCTGAGACAGGTGTATGCATTTATCAAACTCTTCTGGGTTTACTTCAACAGGTGCCCCAGCCTTGACCTCAACGCCTATTTCCAAAAAGAAAATTGTATTAGCTAACATTGCAATCTCCAAACAATGTCAACACCGGAAGGGGGCCTCCATTTCTTTCCTAACTACACATTCAAACACAGAACCTAATCTATTGGCTTCACCTCTTCCCTCTCCATTACTTCAATCATAATCCAATAAATGACACCTCCACTCCACTCTCCATGAAACACAGCCTAAAGGAAACACTAAACACCGCGTCGGGTAAACAAAGCTTATCAAGGAAAAGAGTCAACCTCCAACAGCATTCGTACTTAAATTACTGGTAAAATGAAAATATGCCGAGTAAAATCGGAAAGAATGCATCAAACAAGCTAACACAGTAGAAACCACATTTGCGAAAAAGATGAACCGAAAAGATGATCACGAGTATCGAGAGAAGAATGGATCGAGGGGGTATGGATACTATACGTCGGGCAACGCAAGAGCAGAAGAATCCCACTTCGCACCAAAGACAATCAGTAATGAATGTACATGAGACAAAAATAAACAGATAGAGGAGGAAACAAGAAAAATAGGGACGAGGAATACTGGAACATTTCCGCATAAACATTTCCAAATAGATAAACGAGGATGAAGGTGAATCTCACCCCAGAACTCCATTGCAGTAACAAGGAAACGATTCGAAGACGAATAGGGTTTTCAGACCGACCCGAACGACGTGCAGACACGCGACACTAATACAAATAGCTGATTCGAAGCTTTTATAATAGTGTTGCCGCCTTCTAGGGTTTTTTTTTTTTTTGGTTAAAATTCTGAAAAAACAAATAAATTAAACTTTAAAATTCTGTTGACAAAAAATATAATGAAATTGATAAAAAGAGTAATGAGATTAATAATATAATTTCTTATTAAATCACTCGTTTAGAATTTAGAAGTTCAAAGGATATTTGTCTGAAATTTTCCCCTTTTTTTTAATGCTTGTCCGTTCCTTGAAAAAAAATTTCACAGTAATTCCGAGTACTGATTTTGTAAAAATTCTGGGAAAGCCTCAAAATGACAAAATATAAAGTTATAAGGAATAGAAATGAAAATTTTTATCGTGAATGAATAAAGTGCTCTTGAGAGAATTACCTCGAATTTAATATGATAATACTGAAAATCTGAAATATACTACACTAAGAGACATAAGGTCATATAAAAAATGAAACTTTATATGTATTAGTAATAATTTTTTTAGGGTTAAAATATAATTTTACAAACAAAGTGTTTTTTAAGGGGCATCTAATATAAATAAGGTTTAAAAGAAGTAAAAATGTTAATAAACAATTTAAAAGGTTATAAATTTACCAAGACAGTTAAAATTGCATCTTAACTCTAAAAAAATTATTGCAAATATATATAAAGTA
Source organism: Inga laurina (assembly GCA_963855925.1). Lineage (NCBI taxonomy): Eukaryota > Viridiplantae > Streptophyta > Magnoliopsida > Fabales > Fabaceae > Inga > Inga laurina. The sequence goes on along the minus strand of OY979707.1, from coordinate 64,015,947 downwards.
GAAAATGAAAATATGGTACAGATATGTTTGTGGATGTAAAGTAAAAATCATATAATTATTTATAAACAATTTAATATCGTGGTCATGCTATTTTAATAAAAATCGCCGGGTCGTATTAATTTACATAAATTATTCTCCATTTAGAATCAACATTTTCTTTCTGCGTGTTTGGGCTTGGATTACTTTACGTCCTATTCGGTCCCAAAGAACACAAGATTGGGCCTTCCGGGTTAGTGACGGAAAATAATTTAAACATCATACCAAAAAAGTGGGAAAACGGAGGGAGAAAAAGAATTTCATGGTTAAAAAAAAAAAATTCATACAAATATATGAACAATGTTCAAATTTTGTTCGTTGCTTCCTCATTGTCGTCTCCTACCACCCTCACCGTCAAGGATTCCTCGTAGCAAGAACTAAAACCAGCTCAGACCACATCAGAGAAGGAAGAAAGTTCTTTAGCGTAACACTAGTAACTCCTATTTAGCTAACTATGAAATTTTAGCACGTTAAAAAATAATGAAAATTATTGAAATTGAATTTTATACACTCACTGCAGAATAATAAAACTAGCACAAAAACTTTTAAGTATGTACCCTAAGAACAAAGAGAGAGAGCGTGTGTGTGTGTGAGATGGACATGGCTTAAACATGTTATTTGTGTACCTTGCAGATAATAAGACAAAGGTTTGTCATTAGTGTTGGGTGTATATGAGATAGTGGGTGAGGGGCATAAGCTTGTGGCTGATATACTTGGACCGTGTGTGACACTGAGGAGGAGGAATGGCATAATTTGTGGTGAAGACCGTGCCAAGCAACTCAATTATGCAAGTGTTTGGTTTAATGAACTCGCAGCCTGGCAACCCCTTTGGCATCCGTAAGAGTCACGGTTTCTTTCAATAATTGCAACTGGCACTACAACAAAAGTCCGGAATTGATCAGATTGATAACCATTTTCAACGTGGTAAGATAAAGATATGGTGCTTGCGTTGCAATGTCAACGCGGGCATGTTGTACTAACCAAATTCTGACACAGTTGATAGATAGATGAGTCATTTAAACATGATATATTGAGTTTTAGTTAGGCGGTGTGATCTGTATATCTTAAGAAGATTAATCTTTAATTATGAGTTGAAGGATACCACCTAGAATCTACCAAAAAACGTACAAGTTGTCCCTTAAAAGAATATTGACATGTACAGCCCGAGGACCCCCCCAATGAATTTGCCTTCTTGTGCTCTTGAATAGTAGATAGCGAACCTAATTTGGGGGCGTTTGAAACCCCCAACGTTAAATTGAGCTAAGAAGCTCAATAAGCAATTTGAAGAAAAAAAATTTAGTGTTTGGTTTTACCGGTGAGCTATTGAGTTTAATTTCATCTTAATAGCTTTTGTCATAAGTTTCATTTCTCAGCTTTTACTGATTTAGCTTTTGGGGAGAGTGAGAATGGTTAAAATATTTTTTCATTTGTGTTCAGTATATTATCAGACTTATTGCAATTTTACCCTTAATGTACTTTTTTTTCTACAAAAATTAATTTCAACTATTATTTGGTGTTTTTAACCCTTAAAATATTTTTTCAACTGTACCCAGTGTGTTATCAGAGTGATTGCAATTTTATCTTTAATGTAATTTTTCAGTTCCAAAAATTATTTTAAACCATTTTTTGGTATTTTTAACCCTTTAAAATATTTTTTCACCCACTATATCTTATTATTATCACAAAAGTCACTTGTACTTAAGTCAATCCAAACAAGTTTTACTTTTACAAAAGTCATTTATACAATCGTTGTTCCAAACATAAATCACATTACACAATCGGGCTTTTACCAAAAATAAAATTACTAAACGCTAAATTGAGAAACTCCTTTTTTCCTATCGCTGTTCCAAACACACTGTAAGAAAATAATTAAAACCAACGTGTTTTTAATGCTTTTCTGTACGATAAAGGCAATAGAGGTGATTGGCAGTATTCATTTTGGAAGGCGTCAAGATGAAGATAAAGGTCACCCAATCCGCGTGGAATTTGATCCAAAAAATGAAACGATGTTTCCAGTATACCTTCCCCTCTCATTGTGCCACTCACACCTCATTTCTGATTAAATTAAAAGGCAGGCACTAACCAATAGCCACCGAGTTCATAACCAGGATCGAATCAAATATCGCTCATGTCACTGGATTACAAGGCAATTGACCAATCAAACCACTTTAACTCCCTCATCTTCATCCTTTAAATTCGGTAATAAAGGAATACAAGCTAGGCTCATCAACTTGCATCGACTGTAATCAATTTTTTTTTACAAGGAGACATAGTAGAGACAGAGGAACCGATAAAATAAATCACATGCTTTGCGTGTTCACTGCAACACAGCTTGAAATGGGACCTATATGTACAGTGAAACTGCCGCCGACCCAATTAACAGGGGTTGCTGCCTGTGCATAACTAATCAATCACTTTCTCACAGCAAGAAATCCAAGAACTTGAGCCAAGCAAACCCACTCTGCTTGCCAACTTTCTCCGCTTCCTTTGAACACCGCCCTAACACGGTCGTCGACATGCTTCCGCCTTCCCCGGTGCTACCCTCCGCCGTGTCTGGCGTCGCCGCCTTCCTCAGGCACAGCAAAAAATTCCTTGATCCGAGCTCCATCACCTTCTCCCCTCTATCCACGCCTGCATCCACAGGCCACATATCAGAACCATAATATAATTTATGAATTCCTAAAAATGTAAAAATATAAAATTTGAACAAATATTCAAATATAGAAAAGTTGCACATAAAAAAATATCAAAAGATGATATTGTACAGATTTTATGTCTATATATATATTAATTCAAATAACATTAACATACGTCAAAATATTTCAGGTATGTTAACAAGTAAACTAAAATGATTCATAGAATTCATAAATTTTTAATACATTTTTTCCTATGAAGCATGGGAATGATCTTTAATATGAGACTATGAATTACTGAAACCAGAAGAAATAACGATTAAAAAACTGAATGAGAGAGAGAGATTCTTATCGTGAGACTCACTTTCTAGGCTGAACTGCGAATAATGGAGGTCAAAGGCGGAGGGGTCGGTGGTGGGCAAGATTGGCCGGCGGCCTTCTTTCAGGTACTGTCTGACCGACGCCGCCACCAGATCACTCACTTTTGATTCCTGCGTCATCACAACCTTAACCGGTCCCAGAGTCCCCAGAAAAGTCACGTGAAGCAGCAGCTTTGGTGGTTGCCGGGGCAGTCCTCCATCCGGCGGCGATCCGGCTTGGTTTCTATGCGAGACGAGGTCAGGTACAGTCTTTGGTCGGCGAAGTTGAGAGGACATCGCCGCAGCCGCCGAGCTCTGGCCGCCGTGAAACGAAGACGATTTATCGCCTAATAACTTTCCTCTCCGGTGAGACTCAAACTGGGCGGTGCGGTTGTTTTTGGGTGCAGGCATTGAAAATTAACAGCAACCAATCAAAAGAGGCTAGGTTGAGAATAGAGAGAGAAACCGCGGGATAGCTCGGATCACCTCAATCGGCGGTAACGAACAAATCGGAGGCGAGGGAAGCCGACGGGTGAAGAAGAGCTTGGGCTCAGAATTTGACGGCGGCCGGAAGCTATCATAACCAGACGGAAACAATCGTAATCATTGGCACAAGGAACGAAGATGAAGGTTTGCTGTGAGGGGAAGATTTGCAGCGGCACTGGTATGCTTTGGTGTATGAAGTTGGGGATGCGTTTTATAAGGTAGCAGTGGGGGCGGATGAGAGTGTATGGGGGAAGCCAATGAAAGAGCGACGCGTGTACAGAGCGGAATTGGTTGGTGCTTTTGTGAACGGATGAGAATTGTGGTGTCGCCTAGAGACGGTGGAACCTGATGCACTTAATAACTGCCGCGACGTGGTCGTCTTATCAATTGTCAATGATTACTTTTTAATTAACCTTTTCCTTTTGGCTCAAAATAATAGAGGAACTGTATTCCAAAAAATAACACTCTAGTAGTCCTTAGTCCCTATTATTTAAAAACTTAAACGACCTAAATATCTTTTTTTTTCTTTAACTCCCCCTGGTACATAGTCCTTAACCTCATAATTAAATTATGCGGTTTATAAAGATAGTTAAAATTATTTAAAAATAATAATTATATTTGAAATATACTTGTTTTTTAAAGTGCGCCATTTTTATAATGGAATAAGCAAAAGGGAGAAAAATAGATTAAATATAAGTATTATCAATATTTTAATTAATACAGTATATATAATTAATTTGAAATAAAAAGAGGAAAAATTCATTAAATGATTAGATAACTCTTATCATGTTTTCATAAAAATGATTAAAATAATTTAAATTTTAGATTCTTATAAAAAAAACAAAAGCAGATACTAAGAATTGGTTGAAATTTTAACGAGACTTATAAAAAGAACAGTAGTGACATAGTAGTTAATCTATATAACAACGGTGTTTCCTGTTTAAGTTTTAGAAAACAAAGTACGGTCTATGGCAAAAAAAAAACAGAAAACAAAGTACGGTGTTCACTTCCCAATACGTAATAAGTGTACTCCCAAAATTTAAATTTATATTCTTATTTTGGTGGGGTAAAGTTGCTCTTCACCTCAACTAACTAACAGCTTATTATCAAACTTATGAAATTTTATTGGTTAATATAGTGTGTGTTTGGAAGAATTTATATTTAAAAAATAAGTTTTTATTATGCAAGTCGAGATAAAACTCCTCTCACATACTTACCTCGTATACCGTAAATCACGAATTATAAGCACTTATTCTCTAAAAATAAGCTATTCCAAATGAGCACATAAACCAATTTTTCAGTATGTATGGAAAAAAAAAAAATCAGCCAACAACGCGCGCACACTTATTCATGTATTTAATAATCATCAAAAGGCTTGATATGAAAATAATATTAAAACAATGGATCCAATAAATCAATAATTAATAACTATAATAAATTTAGTTGTTGTTCGTATTGGAAGGGCGGCGTCTCTTCATCTTAATGAAGAACACATAAAATTTCAATCTGTTCCAGCCAAAACGTACGAATTACTGAACGTGTAAAATAACGGTGGATCTAATCCATTTTAAATCATCAATACAGTATAAGAAAGCGAGATCATGGGTCTAACCATGATTAATCTAGCATGCGTACGAGTGGTATACAAGTCATCAAGAATTGGCTTAGCTCATTATGGTAATTGAAATTAGTGAAAGAGATACGGAGTAGGAAATAAATTACTGTAGGGTTGTTTGATAATTGAGAAGTCATTCTCAGGATGAGACAAAACTGCAGCAGGAGGATAAGTGAGGTAACTTATTGGAAGCGTCCGGGAGGGTGATGTAATATTCTCTCTTAAATATAAGATGGAGTTTGTTTTTTTAAAGATTAAAAAAATTAAGTAGGCTATTTAATCATACATGTGTTATGTATAAATGAATTATAAATCAGTTTACAAGTTAGACAAAATAGGTTGGAGAAGAAAATGATAAAAATAAATATTTTAAAGTAATTAAATTAATTTTCTTGATATCTTCAAAGAAGTCACTCTCTGTCTTATATTTAGAACTAAAGGGAGTAGTAGCTTACATTACTAACTCTCTCTTTACATATTAATGTTTTAAAAATCAGACCGGACGTCGAGCCGGAAATGTCAACGAGTCATGGTTCAAACGGTTAGAATGATCGAGCCGTTCGGTCGAACCAGTGACATAATAATTAAATTTAAAAATATTATATATTTTTAGTATAATTTCATAGGAAGTTAACTAGGTCACAAAATATCATTTAAGGAATAACATTAAGTCAACCATCAAACTAACAAAATACACTAACAATAATGATCTCATGACTTAGCAAATATTGATAACTCTTAGGCTTTGTTTGGTTCAACGGAGGTTAGGTTAAGTGAGGTTTATTTAAGTTAGGTTAGATGAGGTTATAATGATGTTTGGTTCAACGGAGGTTAGGTTAAGTGAGGTTTATTTAAGTTAGGTTAGATGAGGTTATAATGATGTTTGGTTCAAACAGAAGTTAGGTTAGGTTTGGTATCTTATTTGGTTCAGGAGGTTAAGTTAGGTGAGTTAATTATAAGTGGACAAAAATACCCTTATACATATTTTCCTTCTTTTTTTATAATGTATTTAGTAATAATAGTTATTTGTAAAATTATTATTTATAAAATAATTATTCCAACAATTATATACACTTCTTTCACAATATATTTATTAATAATAATTATTTATAAAATTATTATTTATAAAATAATTATTTTAACAATGATATACACTTCTTTCGCATATTCTTCTCTTTTTATAATACATAAAAAGATGAGTTATAATAAAAAATTTGGATTTAAATTAATTATGGACCATAAATATATAATAAAAAAAATTAAGTCCTCATTTTGGGTTGTATACATTTTGCTTAGCAAATCCAGGGTTAATAACATAGAAAATCCCATCAATTGTTAAAGAAGCCTCAACAATATTAGTTGCCACAACCACTTATCTCTTCCCAGGAGGCGCAAGATCAAATATCTTAAATTGTATTTCACTCTGGTAGAATAATCAACTATGGATCATTCTTACCTAATTCTTTCATTCTCTCATAAAGAGATTGGACATAACGAAATATAAGTTATGAGTACAAAGAAGCCTTCTGCTTTCAGCAATATCAATAGAAATATTAGAAAATTCAATCCACATACTTGGCTCATTCTTGCACTCTCCATTCTGCAAAAAATATAACAAAAAAGATGGACAAACCAAGAGAGGGAAAAATATGACGCACAATGCACGCTATAGACAGAACATTGAGTACAAATAAGCAAACACTGCAAGTCTCCATTAGTTTCTCATAAATGATCCAGCATAAATCATTGATCTCACATCAACACTTCCCAAAATAACATAGTTAATAAACTTAATGGGCTTGAAATATACATATAGTGAACAAGTCTCCAAAAGGTTATCAAACTATATTGCTAACATCAAAAATCTACAAATGGTTAGCAAACTTAGTAAACTAAATCACTTTAAGTCCTTCATAATATCCATAAGTAAGTCCTTGCGGGCAAGAAGGAGACATTCAACAAATGTCCTTAGTAGGTCACCATCACCCATAAGAACCCTATAAATCTTGGTGACAGTGGTTGTTGAGAACCCACAATCTTGAATCAGTTTCCAGATTTCTTCCCCAGACAATTGAGGAAGCTTTCTTGATCTTTCTCTAGCTATTTCATTTGCTTCTTTCATTGCTTCATTTCCAGCAATCATGGCTTGATTTCCAACGTTAATGGCTTGTGTAAATTCATACATGATATCCTTAAGCTCAGCGAAGTCAGAATCTTTGTCTTTGTTGGAATTGACTCTTTGCTTCTTTCTTGATGAACCACTTGCAACTCCAGGTGAGTTCTCTTAAGTGGTGCTATTATCAAGAGCTTCAAAGTTGTCCACGTTTATATCATGCTGGGAAAACCAACATTATCAGTATTGTTGGTTGCATCAAATAAGTCGGCCTCATTGAGTGTGAAATGCCTCTTTCGCATCTCACCAAGTGTACGAGTGCCCTCCCCTGAAGCTCTATCATTACCATATAAAATTACCATTTTGTCATAGTTTGGGTAAGGAACATTTCGCCAATTCGCAGCTTGTAGCTTGGACTACAAAAGGCAAAGAACAGTTTGTCAGATCATTCCCTTTAATCTCAAATGGAAAAATCATCACAAAAAATTAAAATCTGGAAGCATATTTGAATTCTATACTAGATGCAAAAAAGATGTTCTATACTAGACATCTTTGTTATTACTTGTGAGACGCGAGCATATTTGAATTCTATACTGTGCAGGTTTTGCTATCAGTTTAGTAGTGCATTGATCCTAACAAACAACAAAACTTCCAGTAAAATAACAAAATACATTTCCACCAGTAAAGTGAGAAAAACTTGTCCTATACTAGATGTAAAATCTAAAATAAAATAAGATTTAACATTCATTGAAACTAAAATACGATGATACTTTATGGGGTTCATTTTTTCCATGTTAATTATCAAAACAATACCAAGGACATCTCTGATCTAAAAAGGGGAAAATTTAACAAAGCACACCTTGCCACTTTCATTTAATTCATAAAATTTGACATTTCATTCTATTCTTCATACCAAATAGGTTGTTAGGTAGACTTATATTCCGAGTAGCTTATAAATAATTGATGTGTTAGTGATTTGAATAGAATTGGCTCATACTTTAGTCTGCACAAGGTTAATGGAAACTAATTTTGGGAGCTCAAAACTATTGGTCATACTAATCTGTTCAGTGACTGCAATGCACGACTTGTGGCAAAAAAAAATGTCCGACTTTAACTGATCTTTGAAAGTCTTTAATAAATGGTGTCTAACACACTATTGTCCCATCAGGTTGTACAACAAATTTATCTCCTACTTCAATGATAGCTCTTAACACATTATGAAGATGACGACTAATTGTCTCACCAGATCGTCAAAAGAAGAAATTTACCACACGATTTTTTGCTCTATAGGATAATATGTAAAGAGTTTTTGCCACTTGTTCTTCCACAGTAGACCATCTTGTGGCTTTTAATCCCTCCTCTCTTTCTAGCAAAGCACACAATGTTAGGAAAGCTCTAGGAGTCATACGGATAATATTGCGGCTCCTTTCATTAGTACTTATTTGACTCATTAGTTCTTCACGAACCCTTTCCCTTTCTGAACTCATGCTATAAGTTATTCGTCTTTTATGGCTCCTCCGAATAAATAGGTAGACAAAGACACATGTGAGTACTGCTATAGATTTTTGACGCAAATCCAGCCATCGACGACGTAAGACTAAACTCTTTTGAAATGTTGACTCCATCTAACACACCAAGTCAACATGCACCCAATTAATACTATACCACTTGAGATATATCAAAAAGCCCCAAAAAAGTTTAAGTTGAGCAAGAACTATGACTTATAATGTGTTAGTGTTTGATTATGGACTTGACTATAAAGATCAAAAAGTGGAATTACAATCTGGAATGCTAGTAATCAGGGATGCTAGTAATTACAAAGAAAACTTGGGTGAAGGAAAAGTTAAAATAATTTTGCAAAATATCACCACTGGCTCGTAATATTGCCTCAATAGGGAGAACAACTTCCAATAACCTTTTGGTTTTAGAAACAATTTATGGATATGCCAATCTGCTTCAAAATATTCTCAGGCTTCCATTTAAAGTTGCTCTTCCGAAGGCATTATCAGAAATCTCGCTCAATCTTAAAGAGCAATGGCAGTGGCATTTGTTTAAAGCTTCCCCAAATTTTACATATCAAAATAGCACATCAAGAAGTAACACATATTTAGATAAATACGAGGAGCAGTGGAACCATCATCCTAAAAGCAGATCTAGTGATAAAATTGCTGATCATGATTCATTTTTGTATAGAATTTGGGAGGAAGAAAATAATATTCAGATAGCCATTACAACAAGAAGAAGGGAGGAATCACGAGCAAATCTCCTTAATTCATTCTCCTTTTGGTGGGGTAGCAAATCTCCTCTATTAGATGTTCTTTAAAAATTAATGCAGCTAAAGGATGGAATAGAGCAATCATGAGCAAGATTACTCACCTGAACGAAGGAGGCAGTGACGTTCGATGAGCAACCAAAGGAGCAGGTGCGACGTCGGTTGGAGGGGCAGCCTGAAACGACCCAGGACGAGCTGAATCGCGAAGAACTCCACTCGATCTACAGGACAAATGGACTGGCAGACCTTCGACGAGCAACCGATCGTGGTTGCAAGTGCCGGAGGCAGCGGCGCCTGGTGGAGAAACGGCCGGACACCACACTCAACTACCGAAGGCGCGAGGGAAAAATGGATATCACGCGGGAGAAATGGGTGAAAAAATTGGCAAACGAGGTTGTTTATTCAGAAGGCAGGCATGGGGTAGTGATGGAAATACGAAAAAAAACCCATGGGTAATTTAGTCATAATTGAACACAAATATTCTCACCCCTAGAAAAAACCCCAATTTTGGAGGGTTCATAACCTAGGTTAGGTGCCCACTAAAAGACAAAAAATCATCCCACACCTAACCTAACCTCCTTCCAACCAAACACCTATTTTTAATCTCTAACCCCACCCCAACCTAACCTAACTTAATATAACCCCCAACCAAACAATGCCTTAATTGATCTAAGTATGAGTTTTTTCAAAGGCATTTAGACCATAAATGTCATAATCTATTTTAGGAAATGACCCAAAATCAAGACCCTGAACTCCAATCCTAGAGCTTCCAAATCCATCCTTAGCTTGAGGGTGAACCTCATTGCCTTGTTCTTCAAAAGCATCTTTATAAAATAGTGTGTAACAAAACAAATTATTAAAATTAGTAATATATAATATAAATAACAAAAATTAACATGCCTTAAACTTAAAATATCTAACCTTTGTTATTGATGGTAATTTTTTGTATTGGTAGTGTGATATCATCATAAATGATGTCTTTTTCTATCTCTTCAGGACAAAATGTTGAAAGTGGAGGAGAATCAACTTATTTCATTATCCAATATTTAATCTTAGCAATACTTTCATAATCAATGGGGTCAAAATCTTTTTTCTTGTTAACAACACTAAAAAAACACATAAAAACAAAATGTTAGTATTATTTTTACAAGTCATTTAATTAATTTTTTTACCCATACAAAATTAAATAAAGTGTAAATTGTAAAGTGAAAAGCTCAGGAAAAAAATTTGCAGCATCAAATTTTTTTAAAAAATTGTTTTGCAGCACATTTTTTTGGCATGTTTATTGGGCCGGACGGTTCTTGAAAAATCGGTCCGAGTTCCTGCCTAACAACTGTTGATGGCCTAAAAATGGATAAAAAATGGCTCAAAACGACTCCCAAAAAAAAAAGGTCCAATGCACATATCTGGCCTGCCTTAGTGACTGGCTAATAGTCCGACTGTCCGGTCCAAAGTCTCAAATCACTACTACATATCACAAAATTATGCTATTTTAGCTATACAATTAGTCCTCTATCTCATAACGGTGATTACATCACCATTTTAAATTTGAGTTAATTTAATTCTCACGTAGAATTAATTAATTGTATGCCACAGATCCTTTCATCCATCCGAGAAATCCTTGCATGAATCAGGTCTACCATGTCATATATGCAATATCCAATGAAATCATACCACCTCACTCTCATTAGATCCTATGTGAGAGATAGGGGGAGATTGGTGAGACATTTTCAAATGACATAAATGAGGAAAGAAAAAAGAAATTAAACATGTAGGACTTAATAAGAGTGATGTGGCATAATTTTATTAAATAGTGCACAATTGATGTGGTGCACCCGTCCATGCAAGAATCCTCTCCCCCCATAATACATTTAGCATCTTATATAAGAGAAATACTTACATATTTCCGGAGTATTATTGTCATTTGAACTTTGTCCAATAAAAATATAGCAATCCAGAACATTTTAATCCTGGTTTGGAGGATGACTCTTCTAAAAATATTCAAATTCTATATCTTGTTTTTGAGAGAAAAAAAATCTTAATTTGAAGGGAAAAAAATAAAATAAAATGATCAGCCAATATTTTTCTTAGAAAAAAGATAGAATTTGAATTTTTTTTTTTCGAATAAGTCATCAATCAAATAAGATTAAAATTATATAAGTCATATGAGTTATATTTTTATTGGATAAGAGAAATACTTATATGAGTCATGTTTTTATTGGATAAAGTTTATATGAAGTGGTACCCCTAGAGTTATATAAAATAACGAAAGCACATATCATCATGACAACAAATTTAATTTACTTAATTTTAAGGAGCCTAACAATGACTGATCCACACGAATAGATAACCTGAAAAAAAATAGAAAAAAAAAGCTCCTAGGATTCTAAAAGGAGACGGAATCTGTATTACCAAACAGTATATATATCAATATGCATTGGTGGGTGATTAATATTTAAACATAAATTGACGTCCCATCTACCTCTGGGGCATCTCATTAGGGAAATAAAACACAATATAATTAAGTAGTATGTTTGATTAATTGTTGGGGAGAAAGAGATGTCGTCTATGTCTGAGATAATTTATTTTTGACTTATAAATATTTTTTACATAAATTGAGATAAAATTTTTTTTACATACTTATCTCGTATATCTTAAATCACGATTTAAAAATACTAATAAGTTAAAATCAAACTATCCCAAACTAACACGATAAGTAAGGACGAAGAGAAAATATTTGACCAAACAAAAAAATAAAAAGAGAGGAAGAAGAGAGGCTTGGGAGGTAGCAGGGAAGGCGTTAACTAGAAAGGAAAGACGCAAGTGGTTGGCTGCGGCTCTGTCCCAATCAATTAAATATTAGTTGCATGCGCTTTCTATTTTCTGTTCCTCTCTTCGCTGTTGCTTTCACCATCTCCATGTTCCCCACTTTGTTCATATCCCGTTATAAATATATTACTCTGTAAAATACCTTGTAGCCTAATAATCAATGTTGTTAAATTTGTGGGTTGATACTCGGAGCTTACTGGTTTTACGTTTTGACTTTCGAGTTTACCAAATTATTTTAGTTTGTGCTTAAATTTATGCGGGCCATAAGCCCGGTTAAACTAACAAGTTTACATATTGAGTTTGCTGGTTTTATATTTTTATCTTATAAGATTGTGTCAACTAGCTTTTCAAATTGTGTTAGTTCATTCGTTTTGATTATGTTCAATGGCTTTATATAAGAACTTCATAAAAATATCCTTTTTTTATATATGATAAATTATAAATCTTGATGGATTTAATTTTAATTATTCATATTTAAACTATATTTAAATTAAATTATTGCCTTTTTATATATTTATTATTTTGTTATATACCTTTAACACCTATTTATTAATAATCGTAAACTCTTTATGAGTTTACAATCTGAGTTTACATTCTTATGACGAATTTACTTAAACTTGTTAGTTTAACAATCTTACTAATAAAAACACTGAAGCTTCTTTATCATTAAACGATCTGAGTTCGATCCTACTTATAATAACATTAGCCTCTCTCATTCTAATTTTTATTTTAAAACAAAATATATTACTATATACTATCTTATTCATAAAAACCCTGCCCATCAGTCATTAATACAAGACTTCTCGCAAAATTGTTTCCATTCCTCCTCCCTCTCCCTTGATGAACTATATGCCAATTAAAAAACTAAGTTTCAGGAGTTGTAAAAACTTTTAACATTTGGCCCACTCTAATCGCCATTTCTTAAGGGCCCATTTGGTATCATGGAAGTGAGAGGGTGAGAGATGGAAGTGAAAGTAGAAATGAATATTTATGTGTTTGGTATGATAGAAATCAGTTCCTCATTGAACCCACTTCCATCAAAATCGATGGAAGTGACTTCCTCAGCTTACCCTATGGAATTGAGTTCCAGAGCCACTTTCATCAGCCCATTTCCAACCTTACCCTTCTTCTCTTCGTCCTTCCTTCACTAGCAACGATGGGCCTCCTTAGCGACAGCAATGATGGCCTTCACCAGCAACGGCGGTAATAGTCCTCCACCAATAGCGGCGATGGCGAACCCTCAGTGGATTTGATGAAGCGATGGCAATGGCTGACCCTTCTCCTTCCTCTCCTTTTGTCTTCGACTTCTTCTTGTTTGGATCTCTCGTTGACCCTTTTCTACAGGTGGAGGCGACAGCGACAACGAAGTTTTGTTTCCACTAGCAACGACGACTGCAATTAGTACTTAGCGACAAAGATTGAGTGAAGGTGCGACTTGGATATGGTGAAACAATTTGGGTATTTGGTTTAGTCGATTTGGATTTTGGTCTCTGGATTTTTTGTGCTGCGATTATTACGTCTTGCTTCATGTTAATATTTTCCCTTCGATTTCAGTTTCTTTGGTCCTGGTTTTCAGCTCAATTTTTTGTGCTTCGATTTTTCTTGTTCTTATGGTTTAGTTCCTTCGACTTGCAAATGAAGTATTGTGTTTGGTACTGTTGTTGTGGAAGGCGTTCGTAGGAGCATTTCCGGTGAGGGTGATCATCACTTGAAGGTGGTGGATCGAGTAGACGGGGGGAGATTTTACTTTCGTTAAGGGGCATTTATGTATTTTCATATTATAAATGCACATTTTAATAAAAAATAATATTTCACTTCCACCGTCTTACCAAACATGTTTTACAAAGCACTTCCAATTCCAATCCCACTTATATTTTCACTTCCAATTCCACTTTTTTGTCCAAAAAAAAATTCCACTTCCACTTCTATCAAAAATTCTTCCATTATATCAAACGAGGCATAAATCTTTTAGCCGGATCTCATAATTAAAAGGGACATTATGCTAAAGCATATCTAACGGTAGATGGGATGGTAACATGGAGTTACTGCACACCGTTTTTTATTGTTATAAGGAGTGGCCCTTTTTGCAGGCGGCGGTATGACTTGTCACTTTTTTTTTTGGGTTTTGTTTTTTTTTTCCCACAGGGTTTTGGTTAATTGTCTTATGTATGCGTGTTGTGTCGTGCATGTAATTCACTTTTTTTTTAAAAAAAAAAACTCCATGCACTAAAAATTAATTAGGTTAAGATACTGGGTGTTAAAAAATTATTACAGATATTGAGTGCTACTGAAAAAATATTTCAAGATACTGGTGTGATAGGAAAAATATTTCTGAATGCACAACTATAAATTAATTAAATTAAGATACCAAGTGACAAAAATATTTCAGTGTGCAGAATACAATTGGATTCAAATAAAAAAAAAACATAAAAAATTAAAAAAAGTCCCCACCTCAAAATTGGAGGAATGAGCATGCAGTGCGAACCACTTATATATGTGGGTTGTGTGATGCAAGTAATTCGGATTTCTTGTCTTTAACACTTTAGCCTTATTGGAGTTAATAAGATATTAATTGACCTCACTCATTCATACTCATCTCTTCCTTCTTAGTCAATTGCGGACCCCTTATATATGTGGGTTGTGTGGCGCATGTAATTTGGATTTTTTTATCTTTAATAGCTTAATCTTATTAGAGTTAATCAGATATTAATTAACTTCACCCCTCCATCCTCCTCTTTTCCTTCTTAGTTAATTATTGATGTGACATATATATATATATATATATATATATATATATATATATATATATATATATATATTTTGGTTATTAGAATGAAACAAAGGAATTTCGAAATTCCCTATACACTGCATGTGGTCCAAAGCACTGTAAAACACGACATAGACCGGTTTAGCTATAGCCTATAGACCCACTTTAACATCAGACTGCCCAGGTTGTTTACTTCTTACGTGGCTAATTTCAAGAGTTTTTTTTTTTTTTTTGATCAATGGCTAATTTCAAGAGTTTGGCACATTATATTTGGTCCCTTTTATCCATTCTATATTTGTAAAGTGTAAACGCGATGTGGGCACAGAGATTTATTTATTTTTTTCTAGTTACATTTTCTTTTTCAAAACAATGTACATAATAGTATGTCTGGTCAAACAAAAAAAGTGACCGCATATTCTTTTCTATGAGCCATATCCTATTTGGATTAACCCAGGTAGAAATAATTTTTTTCAATTTGATTTTTATAAATTTAAGATAGAATATAATTCAGATTATAAATAAGATTTATGTTTAGATTTAAGGTAATAAAAATAATTTTTTTTTTCAAAAAATTAGACTTTTGAGCTTCTTCTCATAAGCTATTTTCAAAAAAAAAAAAAAAAAAACTCAGTTGCCCAAGTGCCATTCTAAACACCATAGTTAAACACAGCCAAGCATTTTTTTTTTTTTTTTGCTTTTTTCACAAAAAAAAAAACATGTTTGGGATGACTTTCAGGCTCTATGTAATTCACCTAGCAACAGACAAGTGCATATGAGCCTCGGTGTCCCACCATATCAAATTTCTATTGAAGCCTTTAAAAATAGTTTTTCAATAATGATTTATGATATACGGGATATATATGTAAGATGAGTTTTATCTCTATATATTTACCTAAATAAGTATTTTTAGGGATTACAAACATGATCCCAAACAAGCACTGAACCATAGCCATAATTTATACACGAACAGGTAAAAACAAAAACAAACAACAAAATATGTATCAACTTTCGTCAAGTTTTGAATGCCCAAAATTTATTTGCTGCCACTATCACCACTCTAGCTATACACTACATTTTTCCATACCTTTTTTAAAATTGTTATATCTTAGAAATAGTTATTCCTCATTGCAAAATATTTTGACTTCTTCTAAATTTATTAATTTAGTATTCTTATTTTGTGGGCTCGTATTAATTTTAATTTCATTCTTTTATTTTTTCCCAAAAACAAATTATCTTGTGCTCCATTGAAATACTGACTTCAATCCCAAAATTAAATGATGTGATCAAAGAAATATTTAATCTATTATAGTGAATATAGTTAAAGTAGGAAGTTAAGTTTTGCTGAAACTCGCAGAGTCGCAGTAGAAGGGCTCAAAAAATCATGGACACAAATTTAAATATGTTCCATCACATGTTTGATCACGTATAAATATCTTATCAATTATTAAGGACCCGAAATAGTCATTACATTATTTGGGTCATGATAATTACTATTAATGACTTTTCATTGAGTCTCCTTGACAAACTCCCAAAACTAGAAATCAGTAAATTATTCATATGTCCATTTTCAGAAGTTAAAAAAAATGTAAAAATGTGGATACTTGGTTTTTTTTTTTTTTTTTATGTGGATACTTGGGTTAGATCCCCACGAAACATCATGCATATTTCGGATTTAGTAATACAGAAGCAAACTAGATTCCTTGAGTAAAAGGGATGGTTAATTTAAGGCATTAAAGTTTTGAAATTTTATTGGACGAGTACATGTGTTTGGCAAAAGTAAGGTTCGAAATTTCTTGATGGTTGCGTAAAACGAACAAGCGAGCAGCCAAACTTCCTTAAAACAGATGATTGTAAAAGACACTACGAAAGGAGAACGTGTCGCCGTTGTAAGAATCTTAAGTTAACTGATTCCTCAAGTAATTGAAACTCATAATTATACTCCTAACATCAATATTTGAATGATCCATATACGACGGAAGCCAGGGAGACAAAACAAGTAGGGTCGTGTCTTATTCACGAGGTCCAGGCCATGTACACTTCATCAATGAGACAAGATGGTAGGGACCCACCCATCAAATCGGTCTATCAAACACTCCAACATACTTATTCTATTTAATATAAGGTATATTTATATAATTTGATTAAATTAATGAAGTTAGTTAAATTAATTAATAAGATAATCATTTTCTGAAATACCCTATTCATCTTTCTTAATTACCTTCCTCTAATTATTGTTGAGGGAGCATTAATAAGATTAAATTAGAAAAATACTGACAAATATAAAACTCATATCTTATATTGAGGATTAAGATCAACTCCTCATATATTTCCTATATTAAGGACCAATGGGATGGTTAATTAAGAGATTAAGAAAAGGGTTAAGATACATCTAGTGTCCTGAAGCATTTTACAATGCATCTATCACCCTAAAATATTTTTACATGTGTATTCAACATCCTAAAATATTTTTTATATATTGGTACTGGTTGCACCGAAAAAATATCTTGCATGCACCTAAGAAAACAACTCAAGGTATTGGATGCTCCAAACAAATATTTTACAGTATGGGACAAACATAAAACAATATTAGAAGGTGCTAGATGCACCTAAGAAAATATTTTAGTATAGAGAATACACATTAGTTAAATTGATTATTTGTCATTATGCAAAAACTGCACGTAACTTTTTCTAATATGTCATTTTTAATGAAAATATCAAAAGCGAGAGAGAGGAGAGAATGAGAAAAATGGTGAAACTAATAAGGGTAGTATGAAAAACACACTTATCCAAACCTAAATATAGAATATAGTTTATAGTGTAAGCTATACTAAAAAATAAGTTTTACATTTAGAATATAAGTAACTATTAAATGAGGGAGATAAATGGATCAAGGTTCTGGCCATATTTAGAACCAAATCATCTCCATCAACTATGTCATATAAACTTTAGAGTACTCACATAATATAAAACAATGACACTATTCTATTGGCGCGATAGCCATGTCCCGTTAAGGCCTGTTTGTTTTGGAAGGCGGTGGAGAGTTAAAAAAGCACGATAAAAAGGAAAAAAACATAGGAAGAGTAAAATGAAGTGTCTAAGTTGGCATTTTTTTAAATGGGCTTTTAGACTAAAAGTTACTTTTAAAAAAAGTCACCAAAACCTGTTTTTTATAGTACAGATGGGCTTCTATTATCGCCAATTCAAATATAAATTATATTTACAATATGATTTTTACGCTATCTAAAGTTTGTAAAACCCAAGTTGAAAAAAAAAACTTCTGCCACCTCTAATTCAAATGCACTTAGATAATTATTAAGATAAAAATATCATGTGATACCTACTTTAATTTCTTGGCGTTCCTCTCTTGTATCAAAAAATGGGGCACTGCAGATTCCTTATTGTTCAATTATACGTCAGATGGTGCCTTCTGATCAGACCACTCTTTTGTTGCGTCATGCTTATTTTTTAAATTAACTAGTTGTTGATTTTTTAATTAATGTTCGCTAAATATCTGATTCCATTACAGCCACTGCCTGAAAAATGTTCCTTTGCGTCACGTTTTGGCATTGGAATATCATACATGACTAGGGAACAGGCATAAGATAATGAAGTCAATCTGTTAGTGATGTTTTTGAGCAAAAAAAACTTTTAGTGATGTAATGCAAAGCATTATTCGGAAGTGAGGACAAGATAAGGTAGGTTTTTTTTTTTTTGCTCAAAAGATAAGGTAGGTTGGCAACCCAAGCAAGAGTGATTAATCTTTTTAAAAATATAACCACTCCCCCCTAGCTTTTTTTTAACAACTACTAAAGTCGTACAAATCAAATTTTTGTTTAACATTATTTAAAAGCAATAAATACGACATAAATGTAACTTTATTTTTAAATTAGCCCTTGTTTATGAAGATAGAGTGGGAGAGAGAGGGTTTGTGGAAAAAGGATTAGAAAGAATACATGAGAAAAAGACATGAAAGGGATATATATGATTAATTGAGGGTAAAAATAAAAAAATAAATTAAATTTTTAGACAAATATAAATTGTTAGTAATATATAGGACAAACCTTACATGAAAGAAAAAGAATGTTAGTTATAAAAAACCACTCACTGAAGTATCGAGGGATAGTATCAAAATTTTATTGATGTCTTGATAAATTCGATTAGGAGAAAAACCTCCTTTATTATACGTAATCCAGTAGGTTGGCATAAAAATTCTATCATATTTTTTTCCAAAATTTAGAAAAATATAATTAAAGTTAGGTCCATTGTTAATAATAAAAATCACAAATAAAAGATTTGATAGGGAAATTATACCTAATAGATTTAAATGAATAGACCTATGTTTTGTGCTCCTATATTAAAAGACATTTCAAATACTAACTTGTTATGGGATTCTTTTGTGACTTTTTTGAGCTTTGGATCACTAAAAGAGGTCGTTCTCGTCGTTGATGACCAGAAAATTAGAGGCATTGAATCAAAAGCAAAATTCCCAAAAGATGGAATAATAAGGTCGGAGTATATGCCATGATTGACCTTATCAAACCATTAATTTGACCATTTGGGGACCAGTGGACCTTTCTTTAAGACCTTCCTCCTGACCGACAATTATGAAGCTCATCAAGCTACTTGGCAAGTTGCAACATCAACGATGTTAACGAGTAATGAAGTATCTCTTCCATACTGGCGGCTTTGAAAATGCTAAGAATGCCTATCAGAATCATTCACAATAACTCCAAGGAATGAACAAAAACAAGAATAACCACAGATTCAACTGTCATTTATGTTTAACAGCTACAGTTTAGATTGTGGTTTATTGTTTATTGATATGAAAATGAATAAAGTGAAACATTGGTGAAAATGAAATGCAAACATAAATTCACAGCGAGTGATATCCGACAATTCTAATGGAGAATTCCCTTTCGGACAGCGAGTGAAATAAATACACACACAAAAGTTCTCATCTTTGCCAAAAATAAGGCAGGGTCAAAAAAATTGAATAATCCCTCTCGTTCTTTTTTTTTTCATGTTCATCTTTCTTCTCCCAGTTGATTCAACTGAAAATGAAGATACTTGGACTTACACATGGCTTATCTGGATCCAAAGAATCCCATTCGCCAATACACTGTCTTTCTATATGCTTCAAATTATGCGCTGGTGTGTGCAAAGACAATACACTGTCTAAATCCCTCTCTGGTGCTGTATGCAACCACATGGCACCATTCGTTCTAGGCTCTTCTAACTTGTTTCTAAAACTTGAAGAATCCAGGGAATGGCATTGTGTCCGAGACGACGAACGCACCTTAAAACATTTCTTATCTGAACGGCTTTTTACCTTGGTTCTCCCAAGTGCTTGGCCAATAGCTTTCAAGCTTCTCTTCTGGCCAATTATTGGACGAAAACTAACTGAATCAAATGTTCTCACATTACTGAAGCCATCAATGGACAATGGAGGAGCCGACTGCGATCTTGATTTACCCCTTTTCAACAGGGAAAAGGGACTTTGCATCCTGAATGGAACCTGCAAGGTCAACAGAGTTAAGGCCCAAGATTTCAAAAAAGCGGCATTACTCAAGAATGGCTTAACTGAATCAGACACGTTCCCAGAGAAGCATGCATCAGATGAATAGTAGAGAATCATAACTCACCCCTGAAACAAGGCTACTGGATGCGAAGAAAAGTGAAGATGTAGAAAATGGTGATTTCCCGGGTTTGCTACCCTTCTGGCTATCTCTTGACTGATCTTGTTCTATGGAACCGAAGCTTGATTGTGCAACATCATCCTCATCCTCACCTTCATCTTCATCTCCATCTTCTTCCTTTTCCTCTTTCACTTCCCCATTTGCTATGCGAACTTCTCCATCTTGATTGGTTTCAGCAGTCCCTTCTTCTTCTTCTTCTGGCAAACCCATTTCCGCCTTTTTATCCTCCTCTTTCTCTCTTCTTCTCAACAACTCATCCAACTCTGCAACCGCCTCTTCCAGAGACAACTCAGCTTCTACCAGTTCAAGTTCTTTCTCCAATGCCTTCTTTTTTATTTCACTCTTTTTCTTCTGCTCTTCAGTCCATTTCTCCAGATTATTAAATAATGGCTTCAAAGCATTTTCCACTGCTAGTACAACACGCATCAATATGCCGTCACTTCCATCCTTTTTCTCTCGTCCAAAAAACTCATCATAACCAAGGGGAAGGAAGTGGGCCTTCTCTGGGTCCACATCCTCATCCTTGTTCAAGGGTGGTTGCCAAAATAAACGTATTCCATTTTCTTCATCCTCGACATAATTAATTATGTGTCCGGTTGGTGTGTGGAGGATGAGAGGATCCTCGGTATATATGAGCTTTGATGGATCTTCAGGATCAGGTTCTGGTTCTTTGTTAATGAGGATAAATTCAGGAGTTTCATGATACTCGTCTGATCAAGAAATTAAAAGATGAATTAAAGGAAATGTTTCTTGTTGGCAGAGAATAAGATAAAAATTAGAGGGAAGAAAAACTAACTAGAGAACGAGGCATCAACAATGGAAAATGGAAAAAAAATTGTCATATATGCACACTACACACTTGTTTGCGCACACAGAAAGAATCAAGCACCTTTTGACCACCAGTATTCGAGTTCAGCAGGCATGGGTATCCTAAGTGGAGCCTTATAGAAACTGTTCAACCACATTTCCCTTTCCTGATCTACTTCATGCACATATGTTTTCCAATAATCAGGGACCTGCCATAGAATCACGTCTATGTCTCTTTTTCATGCATAAAATGTAAAAACACAATGCAAAGAAGATTGAATCGTGCCACTGAATCTTACCTCATAGAACTGGTTGATGAAGCCTGGTGCCATCCACACATCTTCTTCTTCATAGAAGTAGGCGTGTTGAGGATCACTATATGGACCTCTCTCTTCTCTAACCACTGAGTGGACAAAAGTTGAATGATAAGTAACAAATAATAAGCCAATGTGCGGTCAAAGAAAGAAGATATAACATTTGAACAGCGTCAAGATGATCAGAAAATGGAAATTTTGGTTTTAACGAGATAGCACATATAATTCATAGCAATTACTAATTTGTTGTGTGAAGTTCCAATTGATCAGCTGATCTATTTTATCAGTCAAGCCAGAAATTAGGAAAGGACGAGCATATACCAAACTGTCCTGGAAGAGAATGGTCCAAGTTACTGTGGGCATTGTAAATCAAATACAAGCTTTCTAAAGCCAAGTGATATTCTTGCAGTGGGCCAATCAACTTATGCTAGGGAAGCATGAATTCTCAAAGAGGTAAGAACGATAGTGTAATAATCCTCTAGTAAGGTAACGGATGAATACTATGTTAATTTCTTATGTTCAAGCTTGAGCGGATGACATGAAAAACTTTTAGATGAACACAGTATTGAAATCCAGAAGAAACCGCCCAGGAAAAAGACAAAATGATCCTGTGAATGTTGAAACCAAAATAAGTTCTATGAAGCTCAGGATAACAGAAGGCCTCCATGAATTCAATAAAAATACAAATATATGAGTGTAAGAGTGCATGTGTGTAAGGCGTTGTGTATGAGAGAAGTTAAGGGATTTCAGGCATACTTCCATCAGGCTTGTTGATAAACATCCGAGCCTTTGCAGCAGCTACTTCTGCTATACCAGCATGCAGCTGACAGTACAGAATGTAGGAGAGTTAGTAGTTAAAAGGCCAGTACATTTTCCTTGCTGACTTGAAAGAAATTAAACAACGGCAGATTTCTGCTTACCGCAGAAGTTTCGTCATCACAGCCCTCAGAATCATCTAGCATTTCCCCAAAGTAAAATCTTCCCTGCATGCACATGGATTAAGTGACTAGCAAGTTAAGAGGAAAAAATGAAGTAACAAGCCTCAGGAAACTAGAAAATTCTCCAAAAACACATTATCTGCACTTATTTGCAACTCAAAATTTCAAATATACCTCCACATGGCCAAAACAAAATGAAAGAACAAGAGATAGACTGGACTTGGTAAATTGAGTACATATGTTGTCTACATTAGGCACCTACATAAACCGTCCGCTCATTAACTTCATATACACCACAGCCATGCATTCTCCCATGCTTCCATTGACCAGCATACCGATAACGACCTTTCTCCCTGGCATAAAAGATAAAACTTTCATAAACCAGCACAAAATAAAGATCACACAGAGAGAGAGGGGGCACAGAAGTGTGATACTTAGTGATAACTTACAACAACACCCTTTCTAAAAAATGTAAGGGAAAGTAATGCTTCATAACAACAGGCAAAAAAGAGAAAACTAATAAAACTTACGGTTTTCTTCCAAATTGTTTCACCCACTCATCATTCTCGTAAAAAGGAATTTCGTAGGTCCCATCAGCAAGATTATAACTATCTTCAATATCCATCTCGAGCCATTCTCTGTCTTCAGGGGACATATAATCCCTTGCTATAATCTTCCCTTCAGCACGCATTTTTGCTTCAAGCCTAAGGACATGAGTAAAATCAGCCAATGGCGTTAACTGGAGAAAATGCTCCAGTTGACAAACAGCAATACTAGAAGAAAAGCTCAAAGTTGGAAATGCCTAGCTAGGGGGAAATGTTGTTGATTACGTGTTATTATGCATATATTCTAATTAACCAGTTTCCTCTTCTTTTATTGTTTTTTAATTAACACATATTCTTAGCTATTCTTCAATCTTTGGATGATGCTTCCATGGATTTAGGATTAGCTTAAGTGTTCTGTTTTGATTAGGATAAGACTAGTTTAAGTTTTCAATTATGATATGACAGAATTATCCTATTTTAAGAGCAAAGTCTTTTAGATTAAGTAGGAATCCGCTCTCCCTTTATTGTTGAGCACGAGTCTTCTCTCCCCTTCATTTTTATAAATTTAATGTTGCTCCCATCTAATAAAATAAGTTCAGAAGATTGATAAGCCCTGAATTTCCACACTGATATTCAATCTGTAATGCATTCTGAAACATATTGACAAGTGTAGATGCTAGTTTCATACTTGGAACCAGGTGCAGGTTCAATATCGGGTATATCAACTTCAATGACACCATGACCCTCCATGTCATTTTGGAGCCATTCACCTTCATACCTATGAATAGAAACCAAATTGTGAAATATCAACAACATGAAGAGGCAGAAGATATTTGGATAGATTAATGGATATCAATACATGCTGAAGCAAACACAAGTGGAATGTATTGGCAAATAGCCCCACACTATGGACGATAAAATATGAAAGAAAGATAAGATATATGTTCAGGAAAGATAAATATTTGTTGCATCTTGCTATGTATAATAACTTCATAAAATCGGTTATAGCCAACAAGAACAACAGCTATAAACTATGTTTTCCACAGTAATCCGGGAGGTTGGAAGCACTCTTGCCAGGAGGATGGCTAAATGCTTCTCAGTTCTCACTACATAAGCACACATATAATTTTGTTTTCCACTGACATCAAAATCTATTCTGTTCAATATACGAAATGGGTCCATAGACATAATGAAGTAAAGACAAACCTAACTAGCCCCTCTGGAGAAACATATACACCTTTTCCATGAGCATTGTCATCCCAAACGGTGCCTTCATACCTTGATGAAAAAGAATAGTCTGAGTTAAAAAAATATGGAAGTGAAGAAGGGGGGAGTATCAAAATAACAACAGAGGTAATGATGTAACCCATGAATTTGAGAAGCATTAATTAACACAACTCTCACATTACGAACAAGCTCAATTAGAAATTCATGGAAAGAGACCAAAAAGGTTGACGAGTTTGTTAAATGAAATAAAATAAAAAGTAGAAAGAGCCAAACGTCATGTGGTAATACATAGTAACGTCACAAAAGCAAAATAACTCAACCACTTAAGAAAGTTTCTCAAATCAGAAGACTCTGACAGTATCTTACTAATAACAGTAACCCAAATAGAGAAAAATTCAATCGATAGTACTAGCTTATGAATATGAACACATTCAACGTCCCTACAAACGTCTTTAGCTTACTGTTTAAACAGATTTAAAACAAAAACAGAACTTCAGCAATAAGACTTAGCACGCAAGTATAGCATTACTGCTCCATGATGATAATTGGCTTTATCAATAATAAATTCATCATAAAACAAGAGGAAGACGTAAAGGCTACCACTTTAATTTCATATCTAACATTAATGTGGGGTTCCCAACTATATGAAGCATGCAAGTTACAACTTTAAAATGCGATGGAACCAACCGATTACTCCTTGTCAGCTTTTCAGTTAAACATTCAGTTAATCAATTCCCGACCTGATGCACTAAACCTTCCACAACATACTCAGTAAATGAAAAATTAAAAAGTGAAAATTATACATACGAGCTGCCATCAGGGAAAATGTAGCTGACCCATTGGAGGAATTCCTCAATCCTATCCAACTCTTCAATTACGGCCTTGGGGGAAGATATGTCGAAATGGTTACTGGGGATGACAGGATTACACTTCCGGAATGGCACATAAAATGGAGCAATGGGTGGTGTCCTTCCAGCAGCAAGCTCCTGCCGCACGTATTCCCAATCATCTTCATTTGCCCAAACGGGGTCCCAACCCGTTCCGCTAATTGCCGATGGACCATCCGCCCAATACTCCCCCAAGTCTTCTTCCCTCCAATTCTCTGGGTCTTTGACAAAATCAAAAGGTTCAAACCGTTCCAAAATATCATCGTCCTCCTCTTCGCGCCACATCTTCACTCGCTCGCTGTCGAGAACTTCCGAGAACAGCTCGAAGTTCGCCTCAGGAGTGTTCTCCAATTGGGCCATTTCCTGGCGGTATCGCCGGTATGCCACAACGTCGCGTGGAGCTTCATCTCCTTCCTTGTACTCTTCGTCGTCGTAGGAGTCATACGAGGACTCCGACTCGGAGTCGGAATCATTGTCAGAATCTTCAGGAGAGGATAAGGGCGCATTTGAGTCTTGTTGCCGGTCAGTTCTCTTGGCATCTTCTCTTTGTGACTCGGTGGTATTATTAGCAGAGCCTCCGTTTGCCATGTCCCGCCAGTGAGAGAAGCTGCGGAAGAAGAAGATAAGGTGAGTGAAACCAAAGAGTCAGCGACGCTTCCGAAGTGAAGGCCCGGATCCTGGGTTAGATTGAGAGGGGTTTTGTTTTTTGAACTTGTGTTTCTGACCCAGCTCGGTGTTAAACGACACTTGCACGAGTTTCGGCTTCTAGAATTGAACGGCACTTCATCAACTGTCGTTTAAACTCTGCCTCCCTGTTCATTATAATTTGATATATTAAACTGACATAGGTAATTACTAATTAGACGTGAACTAGTGGCCTAAACATAAACAGATTAAACATGCTCGCAACATGCAAGTTTTATTCATTAGGATCTGAGCATGCAATATTCACCTCCACTGATTAATATATCATATTGTTAATATAGCATCGTTTGAGGGAAATTATAAAATTATTGATAAATACTCCCCCTTGTCCTAAATATAAAATCCAATTAATTTTTTTGAAGAAATTTAGAAATTTAATTAAAATACTTTAAAGTAGTTATATTTATCGTTTTTTTCCAAATTAATTTATTTTACTTATAAATTGATAGATTATTTAATTATAGACAATATATGATATGATTAAGTAATTTAATTAGCTTCTTTAATCTATCCAAAAAAAGTCAATTAGGTCTTATATTTAGGACCAGAGGTAATATGAAAACTATGTCATATATTTAGGATCAAGATCAGCTCCTCAAATACATCTTATAATTAAATTAATTAATATAACATCTATTGTCTAAGACCAATTGATGCAATATTCAGGGTACAATGTTTTGTATTATTTACGTCCTTTTCTTTGTTATTAAGAACATTGTCTAAACTCAGAATCATAATACACCTTCGTACTTTGTCATAAAATAGTAGTAGTACGTTCTTTATCTTATATTTAGAATCGGAGGTAGTATAAAAACTATGTCATATATTTAGAATCAAGATCAACTCTCTAAATACGTTTTATGGTTAAATTAGTTAATATGACATCTATTGTTTAGAACTACTTGATGCAATATTCAGAGTACAATGTTTTTGTATTGTTTACGTCCCTGCCTTTGTTATTAAGAACATTGTCTAAACTCTGAATCATAATACCCCTTCGTTCTTTGTCATAAAATAGTAATAATGTAAAATTCAAATATTGAAATTGTATGATATCAATATAAATAATCAAAATATATGACCCTTTTTCGGGGCCAAAAAAAAATGACCCGATATATTAGGCAAATTTATTCACAAGATCATTCTACGTAAAAGAGATAAATAAAGTAACTCAATTCAATATCTCTGTTAACATAACTTATACTAGCTTTATTCAATTGACAGGAATACCGTTGATAAGAATGAATGAGTTTGAATGCAAGAGTTGATAGTAAGAACTCGTTAATAAACAATAAAATATATTATTTTCTAGCGAGCCTATAAAATCTAGCTCAACTTATTTCACTTTAAGAAGCTTGTAATGAATTAAAGGCTTTTTCCCTCCCCGACTACTTCTAAAAATTTAAACTTATGTTTTACCTTTCGAGGATGAGACTATTATCACCTCAATCAATAACTTATTATTTATTCTTTTTATTTTTAAGTACAATGTTCTCTTATTAAAAATTATTACGTAAAGAATCTATGGCATTTTCTTAAAAATATTCATATCATTACATGTTTAACATTTAATACCTAGAAATAAAAATACCATGATACATAGGAGCATTATGAGGAAAAGTTTAATATAAGAACAAAAAAGCGAAAATTACACTGAAATCCTAAAGAAGAAGGAAAATAAAAAAATAGCCCTTTGAAATTATAAAATAAAAAAATGATCTCATGAAATTGTCAATACCCACTCTTAGAGTTGTCAATGACACTCTCGTGAAATTGTTAATATGATCATTTTTTCATTTCCATATTTTCTTTGGAACTTGAGTGTAATTTTCCCAGCAAAAAAAAGTAGAACATTGTATTTAGAACTAATACAAAACCCTTTAAATAAACCTTATATTTGGAAGGGAGTACAAAAAAATTATCTAAACCAACGTGGTCTCTTGTTAGTCGGTAATGAAAGAAACAGTGATGGCGTATATTTAGAGTTGCCACTATAGCATTTCAAACTTAAAAAAGAAGCTCAGGAACAATCATAACACCAAATTACTGTACTAAATATACTTCAACAAACGATAAAGTAGATGTGCGTGAACATGAAACCAACAGATCAAGGGACTATCATACAATGATACAAAGCAAGAGCCTTCCACTGAGTTAACCTGTTAATGCAAAAAACCAGCCTCTCTCAACATACAACTGTATGTACTATGTAGTACTAACCAATCAGTCTCAAACAAATGATGTTCCTGGTTTCATTTAAGAGAGTGATGGGCATGAGCCTTCAGTCGTATTCATCCTCCATTACTACCACCTACCAAGTCTGTCTTGTTCCCTGTAAACCCATTAAAATAGCAACACATAAACATACATTCATATCTTCTTCATTCCTTGGTTGCATCAACGTCACCTTCGCAATATAATTCTACGCCTAACCAATCTTATGTCTACCTACCATTGCCATTTCAACTCAAATACCTTAACCCATACGCCTCGCCGATTCATGTTATCGCCGTTCACGACGACCCAATGAGTCGTTTCTTCGGGGCTCGACTTGCGGTGCCCGAGCGTCTCAACGGCTCCACCACCGAGTCTCTGAACCTAAACGGCAACGTCTGGCTCCTCCCTCTTTTCGACCTCACCACAGGTGATGTGTCGTTTACTTTGTTACATAAATCCACAACCACCCATCTCTGCTCCGCCGGATCTTCTCTGTTCCTGCTCCGACTTCTCAACCCGGAACCCGGTCCCCCCTCTCCACTCGGATCCTCAAACACTAATTTAGCGGCTTCAATAAGCAAGTCCAAGCAATTATCATAACTCGCCCTTGTTTTACTTGTTGTTTCCCCTTCAAACGGCACCGTTTCACGCCCTTCCTCCTCGGATTCTTTCACCTCTCGATCCTCGCCGATCTGATCTTTGAATCTCGTCTCCTTCGCACCGGAGACTCCCGCACCGTCGTGTCCGCCGGTGGTTCCTTCAACTCCGGAGTAATCGCTCGCAGAGCATCGAAATTCTGCTTTATGGAATGTTGAGCGAAAATCGAGATTGAAGTCGACATCAATCTCTCCGGTGGTCGGAGAAGAGTCGGAGAGATCGTGATTTGGAGTGTGGCGAGGTTGTTGTTGCTGCTGAGAGGGAGGGACGGATGAAATCACGCGCAGAATCTTGAAGAAGCACATTTGAGCCTTGGAGCAAGAATTGCGTGGCGGGAAGGAATCCATGCTTGATTGAAGCATTAAGAAGGAAAGGCTTCGTTCTCCGGCGTTACAAGCTTCGTTCTACAGGACTGGACCCATCGGAGCATGCGAGGATGAAGGCAGCAAGTTCAGAGTGAGTGAGAGAGGTAGCGAAAGCAGAGGGACTAACCAGGGCTACAAGACTTGACCTCCCACCATGTCTCGTAGATTAACCTTTGGGGTTTTTCCAACCAATTCTTTTGAACCACCTTTTCTTTGCATTCTTTTGGCTTGGACGGTGGATGACGTGGCGTAAAAGCTGCCCACGTCATAGGATACGTGTCCAGATATTACAATTGTTGCTTTTTTGACCAACCAATAAAAATGCTTGCTTTCTCTTGTATTTATGGTTGGGTGCCAAGTATAGGGCTCGAAATTAACTTTCCCCATCCTCAACGTAAACATCCTTTGCAATAAGAGCACCAAACAAGTGGAAGAAATAAAAGTCTCTAGTCGCGCCTCATAAAGGTCCTATAAATTTTCAGCATACAAGTGGAGGAGAATGTCATATGCATATTCTACTTTCGGAATTCATCCAATACTGTGGGCTTAAGCTTACTCCGCTTGTAAATCAAAGAGATAATTCATTAATTTATAATGATTAAGAATATTAGGTAAATCAGTTATTTTTCTTGAAAGACCAATTATTTTAATTATTTACATAAAATACGATGGTTGTTCCATTTTGTAATACAATGATCTAACAATAGAGGTAGCTCGCAAGGGGGGGATTAATAATAGTAGCAATCATAACATGATAGATATTAGTGATAGGACCCGGTTTCCATGCTTAGTACATTTGATGAGCATAGAGAGCTAGGAGATCTTGGGCGGTCGGATGTGATCTGGATCGTCCAGATCAGATCCGACGGCCCAAGATCTCTTAACTCCCCATGCTCATTAAATCAGCTGAGCATGAAAACCAATTCCCTAGTGATATGGTAAGGTTGCTCTGATTGAGGATGGTGTTGGGTTAAGGTTGTTGTAGATATATGCTTACATAATATATGTATGGGTATGTTAAAGAAATTAGTCTCACATTATTTGGGAATAAGAAAGTACAAGCATGTATATATCATCTTATTGACTTGGACTTGTAATGAGGTCAAGAGAAGTGGTAGTTTCGCACGTATAGCAACAGACCACCAAAAGGCAAATATAATGGAAATCTGAAAACTTTCCCCTACGCACGGCCAAATACCTAGTACCATATTATTTCTAGATAATAATTTATTTGGGCCTGTTGAAAAAGTCTCCATATTTTAAGGTTTGAGGTTTGTAACCCTTTGCAGCTGAAAGTTGTTAATGGTGCAAGCTTTTAAATTTTGGTGGTGTCTGTTCGGTCTTGAGGGACGCATTGTTCGGACTGTCTTGTGTTTGTGGGCTATCCATGGACCATGCTTATAAAAAGGGCATAGACAAAATGCTCAGTGCCTACTTCTAGTCTCTCCTTCTCTGCGTAGTCTTTTCTCGCTGTGGTTGTTATTATCTTCTGCCAGTTCTGCAGCCTTGACTTGTTCAAGAAGGGTCTGTTTAATCTTAAGGAATACCGCTTCCTCTCTGTCAGTGGTCACGAAATAACTCTCAGAGTGTGTTTGGTTTGAGGGGAGGGGGGTAAATTATAATTTTAGATAAGAGAAACCCAAAATTTACCCTCTTATTTCTTTTAAATTTTGGATTCTTACCCAAAATTTAAATACCTTCAACCCAAAAAGGTAATTTAACCCCCTCCCCTCAAACCAAACACACTTTTAAAGAGAGTACCCTCGGATGCGACTCAGATCATTCACTTCTTCATTCTTGCATATTGCTCGTAATCTTCAACAGTGATGCGGTGGACAAAAACCCATTAAGTGCCTTATTGGATTATCGGTGAAGAATGAGCTTTTTTTTTTTCAGATGGGCTTTTGGAAAAGTAAGATTGTAAATGTAATTTGTGCTTGGATTAGCGGTGACAAAAGTGACTTTTTTCCTAACATTAAACCTGTTTAGATTAGCGTTTGAAAATCCCATTTAGATATAAAATGACTGAAAAGGACATGAATCTCATTGAATACTACACATATATTATTTGTTTAATACAATGTTTATGCATATTAAAAAAAATTTGTATATTATTTTTTTCCATCAATTTTGTAAATTATAATGCACCTATTAATGTTATTTGTGTTTTCCCTATTATTTCTCCAACAAATCCTCACATTTGAATTTTGTTAGGAATTTAATATTGTCAATACCATTTTTTTTTTCATATTTCCCCCTATTATTTCTCAAACAAATTTTCTAAATTTGAATTTGAATTTGTTTTCCTCCATAAAATTATAAGATAGTTTAATCCACCTAACCAATTTGCGTTTTCCCTATTATTTCTCAAACAAATCCACCAAATCTGAATTCTATTTTGTTATCATAATTTAAAATTATAACACTATTTAACCCTTTTGGCCACATATCTTAATTAATGTCATTTGTGATTTCCATATTTTTTCTCAAATAAAGTAATCCGAATTTTGGTAGCAATTTAATATTATCAACAGTTTTTTTTTCAGCTTTTTCCTATTATAACACCATAACCCTCTGTCCAAAAAAACGCCATTTAAGCCCTTTTCAGATCGCAAGATCTCTCATCCAGATTGGAGCCACGATGATTGAAGTTGTGCTGACAGAGATTTGCAGCTCAATCTGCCAACCTGGTACTCGATCAAACCTTGGTCCCTCCACCATCTGTAGTGCACCAATCGGAATGTCTTCACAGGCGGAACTTTGACTACTTCGACGAGCTTGAAGAGCTACCCATGTCCCCATCTTTGTTGAACTTAACGAGGAACAGTTTTTCCGACGCCGGTGGCCCCGTCATGATTCCAGCTTTAGGTTTAGGGAGAGATTGGAGAAGTACAAACTCTGAACAGCTACCACACCAACGAACGGCGATGAGATTTCCGGACTCCGACTAGACTGACGGTCAAAGGCCATACTTCTCTACTTGCTTTCAACAAATGGAAACCGGGATATGAGGTTGGCCACAGCTGATGAGGGCATAAAAAGAGATGAAAAATGCTAAGGATAGGTTGGGAAAAATTTTAATGGCATTTAACTTTTCCACCGTGAAGCTTTGCGTTGCCATGAAAGTTGCCATGAAAAGTAGGTATTTGTGGCTTTTTTCTTGAAGCTGCTTTTAGGTTAGAAGCTCATTAATGTAAATGTTAAGCCAAATACCATCTTTTATGCTTACTGTGCTTTTTCCCCTTGAACAGCACGTTTGACTTTCCTGCGCTAACCAATCAGACACTAAGAAAGTGGCTAGAGCCCAGAAAGTAATTAGTTCTTTTCTTTTTTAAAACACAGCTTTGAAAAATACTTCAAACACTTCACAGTTTACGAGATGCAGTGCTTCTCATGTTTCTTTTCACAAAATGGATTCTTGTGCTTGCATGTTTCTGATCACCTGTGTTCTCAGTCAGATCATTGTCTCATTCTCTTCACTTAATAAACTCCAACCACCTAAACATCCTCCTTCTCTCTCTGCTTAGTCTGCTATCATTACTATGTTTCACTACTGAATCCTACATTAAGTCAATGATTTGGTGATCTCTCTCTCTCTCTCATGCTTTTTTCTCCTATATATGTTCACTCTTGGAAATAATTTCATAGGACCTTTGAAAGGCGCGCGCGCGCACATTCGACAGGTACATTAAGAGTGTATATATATAATTTTCCGCCAAAACATTAATTAAGTGTATATATAATAGTACTGAATTAAGATGACACTAATGAAGCCACTTTTATCAGGAAATAATGGTATACGTAAGTGACTAACTTGGCTTATTAATTAAGCTGATCCAAATCAACAGGGTACACGTACGTGTCTCTTAAGCTTAATCAATCTCAGGTATGGTGCTGGGTGTAGACGTAGTCCAGGTGGGCTTCCATAGTCATCCTTCTCTTGAAGTATTCTTCTTCATCTCCATTATTGCAATCCTCCACCATCATCCCCATCCACTTCTGCAACAACATTAACACACCACACAAATGATCGTAAAGAAGAAACGATGATGGGTATATATAGTACTACTTCCTGTCCTTGAGGATAGGAGGTAGTAGTTGCTTACTGTTATAGGATCAGTGACTTCTAACACCGACAGAGTTTTCCCGGACACTTTAATCGGCTTTATGTTCAGCCCTGCAGAAACCATGTTTACGATATACTTTCCAAAAATTACATTTCAAGAGGTGTATATATATATGGATAATTTAATTAACTAGAGTGAAAAAAAATGTACTACTTTGGTATTACCTCGTTGGGTAGCTGATAAACGAGCAGAGAAACTTGAGGAGGAGGATGTAAGGAAGAGGAGTAGAGAAGCGGGGTGAAAACTTGGCCTCATGTTTTCTTCTTCAACTCTCTGTGTCTGTGCCTCAGAGAGAGAGAGTTTGGAAGATGAAGTTAAAGGGTTGGCCGGGGGAAGTGAAGACATGAATACTTTCTGCTAAGGGGAAAGAGAAAAGAAAAACGAGCGAAAATATTCAAAAGCAATTAATGAAGCTGCGGGTAAAATATATATGAGATTCGATGTGTGAGTCATATATATTATATATATGAAAAAGGGCAAAGATTTATTGAGAGACGGGAAGGTAATAATGACCAGAGCACCTGGGATTACGCAGAACCGCAATTTGTTGTGTCGGAAAATCAGGTCGAATCTGTTAGACCAATTCTTTTAGCTTTCGGTCTGATTAAGGTGAGTGTTGGATTTATAATTTAGGAGGTGAAAATGGAGTTAGGCCTAAAAAACTCAGCTCTATAAGGCTATAGGTTTACATGGGTCAACCTGACTATAATTTTGTTTTAAAATAAAAAAAAATTATTGATGATGTTGATACTTGATAGTGATAATGGTCATGGAGAAGAAAATGATAGATAATGGTTATGAAAAAGAAAGTGATAATGTTATTTATATTGTTTAATACTTAGTTTATTGTTTATGACTTTATCTAGTTATTTATTTAATTATGAACATTAGTTTTTGGACTAATTAGTGTTTGTGTTTTGTTAAATACAGACTATGTTATATGTTTTAATTTAGTTTTAATAATATTTATGTTTTAAATTAAGTATTTTAATATCCAAATCTATAAGAAGTGAAAATATGACAAACGGATTTAAAGCCTGTGGGCTGACCCGTGGCCCTTAATTAAGTAGACTAGGCCTTAAAAATGTGTGTTGTTTTTATATTCGAGATTAAATAAGTTGGCCATGAAAAACTAAGCCGACCTATTTTCTCAATTATGAATTTTTTTTGTTTGATAGTAATTAGATTAGTTAAAAAAATGGGTGGGATATACATATAAAAGTAGGAATCATGCATATATGTGATTTTAATTTGTTTGGGGATACATTTTTTTGGATTATGGCGACCGAAATAAAAATTAGATTAGAATAAGAAAGCCTTAATTTTAAGGCTTTTGGTTATTTCAGTGAAAAGAGAATGGTGTTGGACTTGGATGGTGTAAAGCAGTAAAAGCCGAGGGAAAACAATCAAACATGGTACCCCCGGGTTTTTACCTCCGGGTTTGACAGGAGACATTCTCTAGTGGTCGTGTGAGCATATCTATATGATTTTTTAGATTGAATTACCATTTAGTCCTGTGGTTTTAAATATAAACATTGGTTAGGAGACAAACTAATTTGTCCAAATATTATGAGAAAATCATATCATAAATCTTATGATTAAATAATTTATCTTCCTTTATTAGTCTAACTAAAATTATGTAAGTAGTTGTCATATGAAAAACCGGAGGTGCACCACAAATCTCAGGTGTAAATGTCAGTTAAGTTGTCTGTGTTCATTTGGGATAGCTTATTTTTAGGCAATAAGTGATTATAAATCATCATTTACGATATACGAAGTAAGTATGTGATAGGAGTTTTATCTCGACTTACATAATAAGTGTTTATTGACCCCCAATAAGCAATATCAAACACATATTATACAACCATCAATATAAAATCTCAATTCATTTTATCTTCTAAAATTATAGTTGTGAGCCTGTGATATCATATTATTCTTATTAATTACATTTTATAAAATTGTTAATAGAAATAATATAATATGTAATACAGACGACAAATAGACAATGGGGTATGTTAAAAAAGTTAATAAATGTTTTTTAAATAAATAATAAATTTAACTATGTTTTAAAATTTTTACAAATTAATCACTCACTTCCTTCCTTAATATAAGACATATATAGAGAGTTGATTTTAATCTTCAATATAAGAAATAATTTTTTTATATTTATCGATCTTTTTATTGACCCATATTGATGCTCCTTAATTATAATTAAAGAGGAGTGAGAATAAAATAATTAAAAAATACATATTGTCTTAGGGTTTGTTTGGGAAAGTGGTCAAAACAGCCAAAAAAAAAAAAAAAAGCAAAAGCTCAGTTGGAGGATAAAAAGCCATTTGAAGTAAAATGGTCAATTTGGTAAGGCTTTTTTGCAGATGGGCTTTTCCAAAAAAAAAAAAAAAAGCTTCTGCCATAAGTTGCCTATAGCTGTTTCTAAGAAAAAAAATCACTTTTGTCACCGCTAATCCAGACATATATCACATTTACAATCTGACTTTTATCTTATCTTAAATTTACAAAGTCAGATTGAAAAAATCCACTTCTACCACCGCTACTTCAAACAACTCTTAGTTAAATAAATGCGTTGGATTGCGAATGATTGTTGAATCGCATAATACAGAATAGACAGGTCTTGTTGACTCCTCACTCTTCTTTTCGGAAGCGTCCTCTTCCTTCTAGGAAATGGACCGTTCTTTTCCCTCTTAGAGCATTCAGATGGAGATCTTAACGGTCCATATGTAATATATTTTTAATATATTAATATAATAATAATATTTTTATAATATATTAAATATGAATTATTGAGATATCCATCCAATGACTGTGAGAGGAAAAAAAGTGATCCTTTTCCTGGAAGAAGGAAGAAGACCGAAGCCAAATCCCTCCTTTTCTGTATGTTGCGCCTCCCTCATGCCACCCACTTCCATGTGTGCGCGTCCCGCCCTTCTGTTTAAAATCGCTTGAAAAATTGAAGGGTGTTATTATTGCTATGTTGAATAATTTTAGAAAAATTAATTCAGCTTCGTCCATATATATCAGAGGCTTTAAACAGAATTGTGGGATTCTAAAAACACAGTTAAAAATAATTAAATATAATAATTATGTAAGAAATTTAACTTTTTTTTCAAAAATACCCCTATTTATAAATAAGGGGGAAAGAGTAATAATGAGAAAATGTTAAAAGAGAATGTATGTGATATAATAATTAATTGAGAGTAAAATAAAAAAATACATTTATTACTAATACAAACTAAAAAAAAATACATTTAAGAATAAGCCTACTAATAAAAAGGCTCTTATATCTTATATATTATAACGGAAGGAGTAGCTTTCAATTAAGTTCCTAAGGATCTTTTTATTGGATTCTTGACCTTATCTCAATAAAAAATGTGGGTCATTTTCTTTCAAAAATGTTGGACCAAGTCTTGACCTTGTTATGACTTAAGAGCAGTGATGTGGCGGACATGACTCTTTCATAAACAATGCAACGTTAAAAAAAAAAAAAAAAAAAAAGATGCATCCAAAATATTGAGTTATCATGTTTAAGTTTCTCATGTCATGTGTAGTATGTATAAAGTTGATCTTGTTTTAGGATATATTTTTCATTTTTAACCAGTGGAAGTTAAAAGGCTGTTTTATGGGTTTATTTAAATTTAAGTTCTTTAAAGTGATAAAAATATCAAAAAGAAGTTTTTTTTGGAGGGGGATACAAATAGGGGTGAGCAAAACCGAAAACTGAACTCAACTCGGTAATCTCGGTTCGGTTGATTCGGTTTTTATTATTTTAAAAATTTGATGTTTGGTTTTGATTATTAAAAAAATATTTCAGTTAAAACCGAAAAATTGAAATATGTATAATATATTTATATTTAATATATACTATTTGATAAATGCATGTTTTTATGATTAAATAGATGTAAATTTTCAATAATATTAGATAAAATCTATAGATATTTTAAATTTAATTAATTTATTTTATATATTTTACCCCTTAATCTAATCTTAAGGATAACAAATAATCGTTTTTAAAAAAGTAATTATATATATACTATTTTATAGATAATAAATAAAAAAATCGGTTAATTCAGTTATTAACCGAATCTAATCGAAATATTTTGGTTAATTCGGTTAATCGGTTTTGATTCAATTTTTAAAATTGGCTTTATTCGATTTTCAATTATTTCAGTTTTTATCAAAAATCGAACTGAAAAACCGAATGTTCACCCCTAAACACTAATGGATGGAGAAAATGCCTTTTGTATTTTTATTTTTTGGGTACAAAGAAAATGCATTTGTTGCCCACTCGGTTCAAAGGAGCTTTGCCCCGACTATATCCGGATCCGACCCGCATCGCGCACTTGGTTATGGTGGGAGAGTCTCCAAATAGGAATTTTCTGCATACACAAGATTTAAACTTGAGATCTTGCTTAAGCAGAACCAAGTCGCTTATCACTTGGACCAACTCCCATTGATAAGAAAATGCATTTCTTTAGATCAAGAAGAGAGGGACATGAAATGAATTTGGGCTTTGTGTCGACACGTTACCAGAGAGAGTAATGGAGGCCCACTTGAGGTTGTCTTTAACCCAATGCTTACAAGTAAAGGACGATCTAAAAGGATTTTCTGGACCTCTCTTTTGCAGGCCTTTTTCCTTTTTACGAACAAAAAAAACAGGTCCCGTCAATAACAGGGATTATTCTCATGGCAGGGTGTGTTTGGATTCAATTTTTTTTATTGATTCTTAGCCCAAACCATGGTTTCTCTTAAAAACATCCAAACACCACTCTTTTTGCTACAATCTTGTTTTGCCTCAAACCTTGGTTTTGAAGCCTCAAACCTTGGTTTACCGAAAATCTATTTTTTCCTCAATTCTGCAGCAATTTTTGACTGATGGGGGTCATTATTCCTTTTCTCTTTGTTCTGTAACTTTCTTTTTCTTCTTTTCTTCAATATTCCTTCTGAGAACTGTCCCGTCTGCATTTTTCGGTTTTTTTTTCCTGATTTGCTTGAACAGAACACGCAAATTTTTTTTCTTTATTCATTCACTATGAAAAAATGAAACTTCTTATTATAGTTAGATGAGATTGAGAAAATAGCCAAATTACTTGCTGGGCTTCTATTCTAAATTCAAGTGCACTGGTTTAATTTTGATTGTTGGCGTCATTTTAATTCTGATTAGATAACATTTTCTGAAAAAATATGTAAATACCTACTGATCTGTTAAAATTTTTTCATCTATTTTTTTTTATATTACATAATTGACAAATGTTATGATTTTACAATTTTTTGACAAATTTATTTCATTTTTTGTATTTATTATGCAATTTAATGTTAAATAATACTTAAAATAGAATATTATCATTTATATGTAATTATCACAAAATTTAATGTATTTTTTTAGTAATTTGATCATAAAAAAAGCTATTCTGATCAAAACATCCAAACACTCTCATTTTATCAAAATCATTTTTTTCTCATAATCTGTTCTTCTTATAATCTATTCTCCAAAAGCTATTATCCATTTTTTCTCTAGAAGCTATTAAAAAAAGCTAATCCAAACACACACTAGCTAGAACAAATAGTTTGACAGTGTTTTAAATAAGATTACTTGCAATAAAAGAATATCTATATTTAGAAAAAAAATAAACTTCTCCCAATTAAATTATTAGTATACATAAGATTTGAATCCCAATAAAAAAAATCCCAATCATATGCTTGGGGGACACAACTCCCCTGCAAATTAAGGGTTTGTTTGGCAAAGCGGCAGGTTGCTGTGACCGCACATTTGGAACTAAACAATCATGATGGTGGTTTTTCAAATGTTTGGCAAAGCGGTGGTTTTCCTTGAGCTTTTAACATTGGCGTTTTTTAAAAGCTCATGCCCGTAGCTTTTTGCAATCCCTCCCCGCGCTTCTGCTCTCTCTCTTCAATCAATGCTCGCAGGCAGACCGGAAGGAAGAAGAACATGCTTTGTTTCGCTCCTTTGTGATGCATTGTTTCACTGGAAGAAGAAGATGCTTTGGTCAAATTAGATTTGATCAGGGACTTCTGTGCAAACTTCAAAAGTTTATAAGGAGGGATTAAATTGAAATTTTTTGAAATATTTTTAGGGTTGAACTGTAATTTATGAAAAATTTGGGTCATTTTCTATGATTTCCCCGATCCCTTTTCTTCATCACTTGTAATTTTCATAAATTATGGGGTAGTTTTCTATAATTTTCTCTAGTCCTCAAATGAATGCTTAATCATGTAATAATATCCCAAAAAATACATTAATATGACTTATTGTATTTTATCAAATTTTAATTTTTCACTTCAGTTATCACAATATATACAAATAATAAATATATGATTTATGCCATTTTCAGTCATTTTGCATATAAACGGGATTTTCAAACTCTAATCCAAACAGGTTTAAGGTTAGAAAAAAAAGTCACTTCTGTCACCGCTAATTCAAACACAAATCACATTTACATTTTCAATTTTTTTCTTACCTTACTTTTTCAAAAGTCAGATGGTAAAAAAAACCACTTCTCTACCACTAATCCAAA
Source organism: Inga laurina (assembly GCA_963855925.1). NCBI lineage: Eukaryota > Viridiplantae > Streptophyta > Magnoliopsida > Fabales > Fabaceae > Inga > Inga laurina. The sequence continues at coordinate 63,975,801 of OY979707.1, read as the reverse complement.
CGGGCACTAAATTGGTTGTGAGCCTCTTTCTTTCCTTTTATATAATAAAGATATTTATAGATAGTCCACCAATAAAATCTTTACAGCAGTAGGATTCAAACTCACAATCTTAAGATTATGAGCCAACCCTTTTATCAAGGGAATCAACCTTTACTGGTTGAGCTTCTTTCTTTCTACCTATCTCTGTTTTTTTTCTCTTGACTCTCCCATGTTCACATGATGCTCATATCCCCACGTTTATCTTTGAATTTTATTTGCGGACAAAAAAAATATTTGAATTTTATTTTTTCTGGCAAAAAATGTATATATTTGACTGTTTTTTCCCCACGCTACAGGGGACCACTATGCTTTATTATTTTTGTCATTTATCAGATTGGAAAATATGGGCATGAATTATAAGGTTATGCATTATTTAATATCATCGATCAAGACGGAGTTTGTGGTTTATACAAGTGTCTGTTTCAACCTGACACCATCACATGATAGTTTAATATTAATTACGTTTCCATTTGAATTAATTAAGGAATGGCTCATATGTTGACATAGTGACGTCTTTTCAATTTCAAGAGGTTTGTTTGCAACCACCTCTCCTCACGTCCGGCTTCGGTGCTCAGCAGATGAGATGAGAAGCATCAAAGTCCAAACTCATCAATAAAACACACCATTTTCTCTATTTCACACTGACCAAACCCTATTGACTCATAATCCAGCATGGTGATTTATAATAATATGATTATTCATAAAAATATTTTCTTCAACCCATGATAAAATTTACTGGCAAGTGGTGCTAAAGGATGATGTGGTTGATGATAAGTCCAAGTAGCACTTATTAATTAGAAAATTGGATGGACTGAAATAATAAAAAGTGCGCAAGTCTTATGTCCTGTTAACAAATATCAATATAAATGGTAGTGAAAAAATGTCAAGTAATTAAAACAATAATGAAATAGAAAAGGTATGAATTTGACGAGAAAAATGAAGGTAAAGATGAAGGAATGGGAACAGATAAAGAAAAAGAAACGGTGCGCTTTATTGATGAGCACCATGCTTCTTCTGATATCCTGCCGAGCATTGAAACTGGACCCTACCCTCACCAGGTTCTCATCCCGTGCTCGTTTTTAGTACTCAATATCTTAAACTAATTAATTTTGAGTATATAGAATATTTTTCAAAAAAAAAAAAAATCCTATTGAGGAAATGAACATTACCTGCTTGGCAGGGAATGTGGACTCCACCCTCACCTTTGTTACTTTGTTTATAACCGATAAATCATCTTGAATCATTACTAGTGGGTCCCACGCTGCGCGTCTCCGACTTTAACTGCTCCACATCTCATCTCACACCAACAAGATTAACCATTAAAGGTTAAAAAACTCACTTTAATTATTTTCACCATTCAATCATAATATAAAAAACAATTAAATATATAGTGCATGAACCTGGAGGAGGTTACATGGAAATTGTAAGAATATAGTGTGGAAGAGAAGAAGATGACGTCTTCCAGAAAAAGTGGTAAGTGATTGTGAAAACGAAGAAGATGCTTTTGAATGCAATTTCCATGAAAGATGCCGTTGAAAAGCTTTTCCTTTCTACGATGTTTCTTCCACACATTCAAGTTTTGCCTTACCAGCAATTATGTAAGACTCATAGTTAGGTTATCAAACCACTCATTTGGTCATAAATCATTTTAAACATGTTTCACGGATTTTTTTTTTTTAAAAAAATCTTAAATATTATAAATTATGTCTTAAAATTTAGTATTTTCTCAACTTTATTTGTATGTGATATTCAATTATGTCATATAGAAATAAACTTAATATAATAATAAATCAAGGATAAAATTATATATTCCAAACAGCTCAATCAAGATGTTTAGACTATACGAAGGATTAAGCTATTTTAAGCCAAAAGTTGAAACGAAAAAGAAAAAGTTGATTTGCAGATCAAAATGAAGTTAAAAGAATTAGACATGTCATATTTGGATAGAAAAATATACTGATAAGATAAAAAAAACCTCAATATCTGTCAAAACCTTCTTATTCAATGACACTATGAAGTTCTTTTAAAAATGAGGTTACGAGTTTGACCCTCTATGAATACAGTGAGGATATAATTAAGTTCTCTTGCTAGTGAATAATGATTAAAAAATATCTTAATATTGTTTATATTCAACTATTACATCATTAAATGAGACATTTTGGCTAGTAATATATCTAATCTAAATATTTTTTTCTCAGGCACATTTATTCTCCTATCAAAGATAATTCTGTTTGAGATATATCAAATATTAAATATAAACACCTCTCTCAGTTAAAATTCAAATATCAATTCGTCATATTATGAAAGAATAACTCTTTTTTTGTTAAACCAAATCTTATTAGTCTAATCGAAATATTTGATTATTAATAAAATATAACAACATCATGTGACCCATGAGGCAGCCTTTATGTAATGATATGGATTTTTTTTGGTTGTATTGGTAGTATTAATGTCATCAGTTCAATTATTATTATTGAGCTGTGAAAAGCGAGGCATCTTATCCTTTTCTATTCAACATCAATCCAACACTGGTAATGATGGGTGACTCATTTGATAGGACGATTTGAGTGAGTGGAATCATTTCTTTACAAAACTTCAAAAGTTGACACGTAGTAATTTTTTCCAAATAGAAATTTCTCACCTTCTTCATTGCCAGCAACTCTCATCCACACATAAAATGTACTATTCCAGAAACTACCCTAAACAGAAGTACACCGTTAACTAACTTGTCATGTACCACTCTTGTTCCTATTATAAATCCTTTTTATCAAAAAATTTGGTCATATTTATAAATCCACTTTCAGTACATAAATAAGCTTATGACAATTTTACCCCTATTTATTATACTCATAAAAAATAATTTAAAGAGAGATAAAGAAAAAAAGTTGAAAAGTACACATTTATAGATGAAAGTATTGTTGGAAATTTACCTTATAATCATTGGATTGACTACTTTTTCTTGATATATGGGATTTAGATAAAAAAGATTTATAATAGAGATCAGAGTGGTACATATACACTCAAAAAATTTCAACGATATCCTCTGATACATTATGAACCTGATGACAGATGATAAGTTTGAATTTAGTTTTCTATGACGCCACACATCCAAAAAAATAAATAACTAAAAGACTAATACAAAGAGGCTCTAGTTATAGCTAGTAGTCATGGAACATCAAATTTGAGAAACCCAATTGAACAACTCAATCAATTCTTTGGTTAATGACTGTTTATTAAATTATTAATTAATATAACGATTTGGGAAACCCTAATTCATGTTTTTTCAAAGAGAATTACTGTACAATAAATTTTTTTCTTATTAAATAACAACATTTTAAAGTTCAAAAAATTAAAAAAAAAACATCTTTTTTGTTTTGTATATAATCTAAAATAATATATTACTATCCACACCTACCACTAGAGCTGGTAATATGGGTTGAGACCGTGGGCTAAACCCATATTACCAGCTCTAGTGGTAGGTGTGGGGTTGAGACCGTGGGCTAAACCCATATGGTCTCAAGCGGTGATGGGTTGGGTTCTGAAAATCTGGAATAATTTAGAAGCGGTTCTTTTAGGCTCGAACCCATATAATCCTAACTTGTGACGGGTTGGATTATCGGGTCGGCGGGCCAGCCCATATTTTTTTATATATATAAACTAATAGCAAGAGCCAAGAGCCAAGAGATAAGATATATAAACATGAAAATTTTGGATTATTAGAAGACTAACTCTGCTCATTTTCCTTGTCTTTGAAATATGACGTCTGATGTTTTAAGCATTCCAATAACTACAGTGGCTAGTGAATTAGCTTTCAGTATTGGTTCATGAGTTCTCACAGAGTATAGAAGTTCTCTTCTTTCTGATAATGTTCAAGCTCTTATCTGTACGCATAATTGGATGTTTGGTTTTTCAGCGGAAGATGTTATTGATGACGTAATATAATTATATTTACTCATTTATTTCATTGTCATTTACTCGTTTATTTAAAATTAGCATAGTATTATCTTTCACCTTATTTTATTATTTGTGGCAGTAGCGGATTTACTTGTGCAAAAGCAAAGTGATCGAGCTTAAAATACGGCTTCACATCATGCTTCAAATTGAAACACCTTTAATATTAACTAATTATTGATTATTGTTGAGTTATACTAATGGCTTATGGATTTATATTTATTTTATTATGTGTGAATTTGTGATTAATGTTTAATTTGTAATGCATTTTTAATTTTATTATGGTTTAGATGTATAAAAAAAACAATCTTGGTATATTGTTTAAAAAAATAAAAAAAAAATATGGGCCCGCCCAACTTGCCAACTCGGCGATTATGGTTTGGGTTGGCTAAATTCCAACCCATATTGATGCGGTCTTTTTAAGCCCGAACCCATATAATCCCAACCTGTGACGGGTTAGCACAAACCCACCGGGTCAGACCATATTACCGCCTCTACCTACCACACCACGTCCCGCTCATTTTCACGCTCTTTCCTTCCTCACCAAACCCTCTTTCTCTTCTCTCTCTACTCTCTCTCTATTGACATGATTATCTTTCATCATACGCTATTATGCTTGCTTAATAATCACCTTCATATTATTTTAAGCATAATTAATAACTTCGTCAAAATCCTCATCCTCTTTGTGCGCCGTTATATGACTTATATCACTTCCTTTGTCCTTTTTTTCCCACCTTCTTCCCTTTTCAATCTTTCATTTACCTCTTTGCTCTCAACATATTTTTAAAAGAAATTAAAAGCGCCTCCCTACATGACCCATGTATTAAAATTTATACATGACCTAAGCCAAAGGAAAGTAAAGTGAACAATAAAATTATGACAATTTTCATGGCTAATTAAGCATGTTTTCACCTAATCAAGTACAGCGACATCATTGATCGCTAACAAAATCACAACAAGATTATGTGCATAACTTGGTTATTTCTCGTTAACTTCGATAAATTGTGGGATGGTAGTACCCTAACTTTTATATGCCTACATATATTTTGTTTTTGCCTAAATGAAGGCACTTGAAATTTCAACTTTATCATGAATGTGGGACATATAGCGAGATATTTTGAATTTAGGTAAACGTTTGATCACCATAAGACAAATATGTCAAACAGAAAATCCTAAATTAATACTTAGCCTTGCTAATCACGATACGTCAGAAATAATTTGCAATCTGTAAAGAAGCACTTCATGAAAGGTGGAATGAATTTGAATTTGATGAACCCTCTGTATTAAACTTCAGAAGCAGAGTAAAGAAGAACAGGGGGGATTTCGAATAAATTGTCGTGTCTTCGCTTGGTTTGAAGAAGGGTAATAAAAAGTTAAAGAGGGTTGTTGCACATAATTATATATTTGGATTAGTTTTTAAAGAATAACTTTTACTATTTATAAGATAAGTATGTTAGAAAAATTTTATCTTAACTTACGGAAAATGGCTTTTGAAACCAATCAAACTATGATTTTGTGGTATACCACATATGTACAAGAAACAAAGACCAAGCCATGGATCAAAGCCTTAATTTGTGAAATCTTCAAGCTTTGACTTCCCTGGCAATCAGTTTTGACTTTGGGTTGGTGAGAAAAACTTATTCCCTAAGCCTTTTTTATCTTGAGGCTGAGAAAGCCCTTCAGTTATATATACTGAATATGATATACACGTAACATCTTCATCACAATTTACAAGTGTATATGCAGCTTTCATAAAAGTTGGTGTATGTTTTTATATTACATGGCCAGAGCTTGTGGAATTATAGAATTCATACTATTTTGGTTCAAAAACCTCCAGCCGCTCCCGCAAAAGGCTATTATATGTTTTTATACTATTATACGTAGCTTTCATAGTGAATGTATATACCAAAAGGCTAAATGTGGTGCTAACAAAGGTAGGTAATCAGGAAGGATACAAACAGATTTAGTAGAAAAGTACTTAACATTTTATTTTTTTAAGTGGGTTGCTACATTTTTTCCCAACATAAAAACCTTATTAATATGTAATTTATGAGGATTTCTATATAAGTATTTTTTGAATATGAAATTAGTCAAAACAAAGAATTATCATGACTCTTTAACTTGAAAAAAAAGGAGATATATTAGTGATAAATTGGTGATTCTAAACCAACAAGCTCATTGTCAAGGCAGCAAATATCAATTAAGTTGGAATAATTCTATTGGCCATAAAAATTACTGATCGAAACGTGATGATGTCATTAAATATACTCAACAACCAAATTACACATCCCAAATCTTAAATGACGCATTTCGGCACCTAAATTAAACTTTGGGATCACTCTCAAGCTAGCCTTTCCCCCTGTTGAATATACTATTGCTCTTTAATTCTAAGAGTATTTTTCATGCAAGATAGAAGTGGTGACAAAGACAGACGACAGCATTATAAAAAATAGAGAAAAACCAAATGAAGCTAAAATTTAAAACAATAGGAGCATATAACTCGGTACCATGTATATACAAACGATTAGGTCGGAAAATACATGACTGAGTATAAGAATAAAAATACCAAGAATAAAATAATTAACCAGCTCTAACCACTCTAATGTACACTTTTTTGATCCCCCCACACATAAAAATAAGGAAAATAATTCATCACACGAACTAAAATACACCTAACGGGGCCGTTTCCTTCCACTGAATTTTCAGCATGGTGGCTGCCTACCACATTTTGACCAAAATCTACCACCTCACGCTCTCTATCTCTATGTACAATGCAAGTATTGAGAGAACCCCCACCAACCCCAACTTTTGGCATATCCCTCACTGCTCAATTGTGATCCCTTTCAAGGGCCCAAAACTTGAATTTCGCAATCTTCTTCATAATTTAATTAAGTGGATCCAAGAAACACATACGTGGCAGCAACAAATCGATATACGTGAACGAGAGTTTGAAATAATCTCTTTTTTGTTTCTAATCTTCACAGATTGCAAGATATATGAAATATTCTTAATATTCTTTACTTTCTGGGGAATTTTTTGTGTGCTTGCAGAGATTTTGCTAATCCCCCATGGGACAAGAGGAAGAAGAGGGGCTCCATGGAGTCATGTCCATAGGATAACTCCCCAACACCCTCAAGAAGGAAGTGAATTCCTGAACCTCCGCTAAGGCATTCTGAGCCCTAACCTCCGCCATGGAAGCTTCGAAATCAACGTAGAACATATACTCGAAGTGCTTCGCCGTCCCCACATTCGCATCGTCCACCACCCTAATCGGCCTGCTCCGGTGAGGTCTTGACTCAATCTTCGTCAGGCTAATGTTCCTGAAAGCAAAGGCCGACAGAACCTTGAACAGTACCGACGTTCCCTTATCGTGCGCGAACACTATGCTTGTCTTGAAGGGCCTGTCTGTACGCGGAATTATGGGTTCTCGGGCCAGCATCACGAATCGGGTCACGTTACTCGGGTCGTCGTGGATTCCGTCTGCTAAGACCTGCAATCCGTACAGCTCCGCCGCGCGTGCACTCGCGATTGCCGCCGTGTCGCGTTGGTTGTTGGTTGCGATGAATTCCGCCGCGCCGGCGGTGTCGTCCACGGCCTCGCGTGCCACGTTGAGGCCGAGTTTGGTTAGCGAGTGCTCGCACTGCGCGAGGGCTTGCGGATGCGAGATGACTCGGTTGAGATATTCCTTACGAACTCCCGGGAGCGCAAGAAGGCAGTGGTGCACCGGAAGTTGAACCTCCCCGACGATGTGAAGCTGGTGGCGAAGGAGCAGATCGTAGTTCCGGTGGATTGAGCCGCCGAGTGAGTTTTCCACCGGAAGAACTGCTCGATCAGCGATCCAGAGCTGTACAGCTTGGAAAGCCACCTCGAATTGGTCACAAGGAATGGCCTCACAGTTCGGATAGGCCTTGCCAGCAGCCGCTTCGGAGTATGCTCCGGGAACACCCTGGTAGGCCACACGGAGCTGCGAGCCATGCATCGGAGCGGGAGAGAGATCCGAAATAGTGAGAGGCTTCGGCTGAAGCGGCTTGTTACTGTCGCTACCTTCTACGTCACCGACGTGGACGAGGTTGAGATCCGTCACAGCGGCCTTATGGCCGTTGATGGCGGCGACGTGGTCAGCTGTGCCTCCGTTGGAACCGGTGGAGGATTGTTCCTGAGAAACAACCTTACTAGTTAAGATGGCGCAGGAACTCTGCCAATCAGCCTTGGAGGAGACGAAGCCGGAATGAAACCCAGCGGATTCGAAGCCATAACCGCATTCGACGGAGAATCGGGTCGGAGCGGCCCGATGCGCGGGAAGGCGGGTCTGGAAGAGGTAGCTGAGAGAATTGGAAGGGTGAGACGAAAGAGCCTGCATGTCGAATCGATCGAACCGAAGAGGAAGTGTTGAATTGAAAAGGGAAAGAAAACGGAAAATGTGAAGAGAAAGAAGAAGAGGAGAGAGAATTGAAGCTTGGTGTTCTCTTGGAGAAGGGAACGTCAAGCTGAGAGAATAGGGAGGAGGTAGAGGCTATATATATAGCGCGACGCTTGAGGTGAGGAGGCATACCAAGACTTTGAAGAAAGTGTGGTGTCTGGTGTGTGCGCGATGAGGTCGTTCGTTCATTCTCACACCTACCCCCACTCTCTCTCCTACATGTTCCATTCCTATGATACCTGCCGTTTTTACTACCCCGAATAAATCACCTTTTTTTTAACAATAAATAAATAAATAAATCACCTTTTTTAAAATAATTAAAATTGAAATTTTCAGACCAAAAAAATCATTAACATTTGGATCCTGTTTTAATTTCTTCTTTTTCTTGAGTGAATATGATTAAGCTGACTACAATTATTTATGGCTTCTAAGTAATTTAAAATTCATGCACAGTGCCTTTAATTATTTAAGAAGATGTGATGCACTCCTTCTTATTCTAAATATATGCCACGTTTGGTAATAGTGAACTGAGGGCGGAGAAGTGGAAGTGGAATCGGATTGTTAAATATTACTTGTTTGGTAGATGTGAATCAGTTTCCACATGGAATTAGATTCCATCGAAATTGATGGAAATGGATTCCATCACACCCCCTTAGAAAATAAGTTCCACTTCTTAGAGAATTAGGGGTCTGACCATTTTTTGCCCCTTCTCCTCCCCCCTATGGCAACCACCATCCTCCTTCCCTCAACTAGTGAACACATATAGTGAGGACGCCATCGGCTTCATATATGAGAGGAGGCGGTGGTGATAGCCCAGATTTCTGGTGACGACTTCATATCTCTTCTTCTTCTTTTTTTTTGAGTTGATGGCTGACATTTGTTTTAGATTTGATTTATACTCTATTGTTTAAATTGATTTATGGTTGATTTGGATTTGATTTCTCAGCAACGGTGATGGACAATTATGGCGAATGATGTTGTGGTTGTGGATGCTTTTTTGTGAACGGTGGCTGATGTTCTGATGGTTTTTTGTTGGGGAGATTTTTTATAATTCAGGGCATTTTGGTATTTTTTTATTATTAATACATATTTTAATTAAAATTTATATCTCACTTCCATGATCATACTAAACATACTTTAAAACACATTTCCACCTTTACTTCCACTTCCATTTCTGCTTCCTTTTTTACTTCCAATTCCATTAAAAACCCTTCCAACATACTAAATAGGCAATATGGCACTTGGCACCTTTCCAAAGAAATTCTTAATCCATAAATAAGTTATTTAGTGGGTTATTAAGGAAAGTTTTTCCAAATATCACACCAACTACAATTTAATTGCCAGAAGAAATCTATTGTTTATAAATATGGGCAAAGTTAAATATATTTTTTAGATTCATATAAAGTTAATGAGCTAGTAACCTCTAGAATCTAATTGGGGAGTTGATCTTAATCCTAGATATAAAAATTATTTTTTATATTTATTAGTCTTTTCTTAATTTACTATATTGATGATTTCTCAACAATAGCCAAGAAAGAGAAATAAAAAGAATTATGGAAGATGACAAGGGTATTTTAAAAAAAATATGTCATATTAACTAATTTTCTTAATCTAATCAAATTAGTTAAATATCTCTACTGAAGAGATTAGTTAGAAGTAGCAAGGTTATGGAACCCAGACCGGACCGGCCCGGAAACTGGCAAACCGGTCCGGGTTCAAATTTTAAAAAAAAATTATATTTTTTTCTTTAGAATTTCATATTATAAGTATAAAATTTTCAATTTCTTACCGGTTTTGTCCCGGTTTAGCTCCAGTTCAGCCCCAGTCTGACCCACTGACCCTTAACCTAGTAACTCGACCGGTTCAATACCCGATCCGAGTTTTGATACCTTAGAAGTAGCTTGAGAGTATGTTGAAGGTCTATTGTCTCACTTAGTGGCTATAATTTATTTAATATTTAATGTTACCAAAAATGATCTGAACAGCCTTTAGGTATTTCCTCTGGTCATCAAAGTTGTGAATCTTATGGGTTTTGCTCAATCTTAAGGGGCAGCTAAGAATAAATTGTAGATATTTAAATGGTGGGTGATAATTCAATCAACTAGAGCTCCGTCACATAAAAAATACTCTCTTCGGTTCTAAATATAAAACATAGTTATTTTTTTTTGAAGATATTAAGAAAACTAATTAAATTATTTTAAAATATTTATATTAGTCATTTTTTCTCCAAACTATTTTGCCTAACTTATGAATTGATAAATAATTTAAAGATACGTAACATATCATATGATTAAGTAACTTATTTAGCTTCCTTAATCTCTAAAAAAAGTCAACTTTATTTTATATTTAACATTAAAATGAGTACATAATAAGAAATGTTTGCCAAATCGCCAATCCATAGCTATTATAATGCGTTGCTTGTGTAATAAGGGTTTTCTTAATGTGGTAAATCGGCGTATCCAACGTTTTGTTTGTAGGTAAACACATTATCAGGGACCATGTTGTATATATTACACGGAGAAAGTGTGAGATATGTTATTAATTTGCCGAATGTGACAAATCGCCAATTATGGAAACTTGTCCAAACTGACTATTTGGAACCACAATTTCTGAGTCTCTTTTTCATTCGTTGCCCTTATGCTTTGTGTCTGGGCAAATGTCTGTTTCTTCAAGTTTCACCCTATAAATTAAAAGCCATAATCTAAGGCCACTCAAGTGGCAAATTCATTTGTGGTTCAAATATTAATTACACTTGTTAACATGTCGCTCTCTTTGTTGGGGATATTAAAATGTCTTCTACATATTCTGTTACTATAAAATATACATTTTTTGCGCCTAAATTGTACAATATACGATCTCATAACAAGACTATTTTTCCCCCTGGGCGTGTGAAAGCACCAAGAAGATGGCCCAAAAAAAAAAAGTGACAGCACCAAGAATTTTGATTCTGATCTCATTTGTAATTATTGGAGAAGGGGAAATTGTGGTTTTAATTAGGGAAAATTGTTCATTAATACTTCATTGAAAACTTATTTATCAAATTAGAACTTTGAGTGCAAACAATCTTCCCTGTGTGCAAAAGAATTTTCTTGATGTTCAAACAATCTTCCATTGTATTTAATATATCTTCCCTATGTAACTTTCTCTTATGTACAAAAAATCTTCCCTCAAGTCCCATTTAGAAAATAAGTTTTCAATGAGATATTTATGGGCAATTATCCCTTTTAATCGTTACCTCCACTCCAAAATATAGGGTACTTCAATTATATTACTGAAAATAAGAAATAATAGTTAAGTCATTTAATATGTCTTAAAATATAATTTTTTTTTTCACTTTTATCCTTCTTAAGAAATGTGTCTAATTGCATTGAGAATATTATTTGAGAGAAGGGGATATAATGAGTGAATAAAATTAGAGAGTGGGTATTAATCACATAAACAAAATAAAAAATAGAGTATTAATTAAACTAAAAATAATTTATATTCGAGATCATACCTTCTTCCTAAGAGTGCTTCGTATTGTCGGCGGGTGGGAGTAGTTTATGTAGCTAGCTTCTTTTATATGAAGATTCGAACGAAGATTCTTGGTCACTTCTTACTCAATAAATATCAAGAAGTTATATGAATATTAGGACGTCTGATTGTTGAATTCTGAAATATTTTTTTAAAAAAAATTGTTGACTTACAAGAAACCTAATTATTTTTTATTTTTTAGTGTCTGATCTCTAGAGACTAACGGCCATGCGATGAGAATGAAGTGTCCAATAGTTATGCATTTAGAACTTTAGCATCCAACAATGGAGGAATATGATTATTTCAGTGGTTATTAATCATCCTCCAATTTGATTAGTTGTGGGGGGGGGGGGGGGAATGGAGCATGCGTTATTTAATTATTGGAAAATGTTTTTTTAGGCGAGTGCACAAAAAAAATAAAGGGAAAATGTCATTTAAATACCGTATGAACTTGTAAAACTACAAAAGTTTATTAACATTTTAAAATGACATAAAGATGATACGTATCAGATTGGGATTTTAAAGTGTTGACCTTTCTACCATTTTACCGTTCAACTTTTTTTTTAAAAGGGATAGTGCCCCCACCAGAGCACCACTGCAGGCAACCAGTCGCCGGCCGGCCTGAACCCATTGCAGCCTAACCTCTGGTTGGTGGGGGCTTGTTTTTTGGGGGAAGGGAGGGGTAAATTTTTTTTTTTTGAAAAAAAGTGGTTCAAGGTAGCAAGGGGTGGGATCGGTTCCATCCCACCCCTTCACGAAAGAAGCATGGTGGCCATTGGGTCACTAAAGCCCCTTTGATATATATATATATGCATTACTAAATATATATAATATAAATAAAGACTAATAGCTTTAACAAAATTAATAATAAAAATAACAAAATCCTTAATGGTACTGACTAAACGGGTAATATATACATTAATATATATATATATATATATATATGTATGTATATTATAAATAAAGACATAATGTCTTTAACAAAATCGGTAATGGAAATAATAAACTCCGTAATGGTATTGACTAAACGAGTAATATATACATTATTTTATATTATAGATATGTATATTACTCGTTTAGTCAATACTATTACTGATTTTGTTATTTCCACTACTGATTTTGTTAAAGGCATTATTATGGCTTCATTTATATTATAGATATGTATATTACTTTGTTTAATCAATACCATTACGCATTTTGTTATTTTTACTACTGATCTTGTTAAAGATATTATGTCTTTATTTATATCATACATACATAGTTACATACATACATAAATACATACATATATTAAGGGTTAAGTAGCAAATTTGTTTTGGAAGTATGGGTCCAGGAGTAATTTTGCCCTGGAAGTTTTTTGGGGAGCAGTTTCTCCTCGTAAGTTTCAAAACATAGCAATGTTGCCATTTTTTGTTAAAAAATTAATAGTCAGCGTCAATTTTTTAATAGTCAACGTTTGTTGTTTAACGGAAAATGGCAACATTGCTACGTTTTGAGATTTCCATGGCGAAATTGTTCCCCAAAAAACTTTCAAGGCAAAATTGGTCCTAGACCTATACTTCCGAGGCAAATTTACTACTTAACCCTATATATTAATGTATATATTACCCGTTTAGTCAATACCATTACGGATTTTGTTATTTCTATTACTGACTTTGTTAAAGTTATTACGCCTTTATTTATATTATATATATATATATATATCAAAAGGGCCATTGGGCCACCATGCTCCTTTGGTAAAGGGGTGGGATGTGTACGATCCCACTCCTTGCCATTCTGAACCACTTTTTTTTTTAAAAAAAATGCACCCCCACCCCCAAAAAAGCTTCTACTGGTCGGAGCTCCTGTTACTGGCGGCTGGAGGTTAAGTGGCATTGGATGGCCGCCTGCAGCTGGTGGCCGGCAGTGGTGCTCTTGTAGGGGCACCATTCTTTTTTTTATAAAAAAAATGTTGAAGGACAAAATGGTAAAAAAAAATCAACACTTTAAAATCTCAATTTAATACCTGTTATATTTATGTCATTTTGAAGTGTTAAAGGACTTTTATAGGTTTTACGAATTCATATGGTATTTAAATGACATTTCACCAAAATAAAATTCCTTTTCTGAAAAAAATTCGGATCGTATTATTATTATTTTTATCGGCAGATCGTATCATTACTAATGTGGAATATGTAAATTGTGAGTGTCATTTCAACATATTCTCGGTCAATTCAAAGCAGCGCTATGAGTCATTAGACTTTTCTTCTAACTATCTAATTACTACCTCCTCTCCTAATTATAATATAAAATTGATTTTTTTTAAAAAAATCAAGAAAATTAAATAAATTACTTAATCACATTATATATTATGTATCTTTATATTATATATTAATTTATTAGTCAAATTAATTAGTTTGAAGAAAAAAATAAAAATAAAAATACTCTAAAATAATTTAATTAACTTCTTTAATTTTTTTAAAAAAATCAACTTTATCTTATAATTAAGATCAAAAATAATATTATTTTAACACAATACCGCGCGACAAGACTTGTTCCTTGTTGTTGTGAAATCGCAATCTAGTTTTTATTTAATTCATTAGAACTAATAAAAATTGGGGAAAACATATAAAAAAAGTTTAAAATTGTAAAATTTTAAATCAGGTATTTCTTAAAAAATGAGTTGTGAATTCTTTATCAACTTCCGTCATTCCCTTATCAACTCTTAATAACAAACTTATTTTAAAATTTTACAATTTTAAAATTATTTTTCTGCCTCTTTCCCGTAAAAATCCTAAAGCATTATTGTGATATTATTAACTCCGTAATTAATTCCACTACATCACCATCGTTAAAAAAAGTTATATAAAAATTCATATTAATTAAAAGGGTTAAGGTGCAAAAATACCCATGAACTTTTTAAAATGGGGTAAAAATGTCAAACCGTTAATTGGTACAAACGTCAGTTTTGTGGGACCCACAATTTTATTTTTTGAGGTGCAAAAATACCCATGAACTTTTCTAAAAAGTGCATCCAACACCATAAAATTTTTCTCTGGGTGCAAAAATGCCCATGAACTTTTCAAAAGTTTATGGTGTTGGGTGCACTTTTTAGAAAAGTTTATGGGTATTTTTGCACCTCAAAAAATAAAATTGTGGGTCCCACAAAACGGACGTTTGTACCAATTAACGGTTTGACATTTTTGCCCCATTTTGAAAAGTTCATGGGTATTTTTGCACCTAAAAAAAGTTTATGGTGTTGGATGCACTTTTGAGAAAAGTTCATGGGTATTTTTACACTTTAACCCTAATTAAAAATTTAGAATGTACATAACTTTTCAGAAATTTGTCATACATTTTGATTAAATGTTGCATTATGATGAGTGTTTAAATTTCCATCTACATCACAATACACCATAACCATATGCATTAATTTGCGTTAATGCATAAGTGGCTTAAATATTTGGATATAGCCATTTGATTGGGTTCGTTTCAGACACAGTTGACAGTTGGAGGGGGAGCTCTCTCGAATGCATGTTCTATGTTTATATAGATGTAAATTTGAGACTTCATATTTAAATGATCAAAATTTCTTCAACTAGGACCAGCGCCTATCAGACCTAAAATTTTATTATTATTTCTTTTAGTTCTTAATATAAAATATTAAAATATGATTTTCATATTTGCCAACCTTTTTTAAAAAAAAAAATTACTTTCATTGATACTCCTTCAATAATAATTAAAGAATAGATGGAATGAGGGAATTGAAGAAGATGAATATGGTGGTTTAGTAAATACATGTCATATTAACTATTTTAAGTAACTTTTTTAATCTAATCAAATTATATTAATATGTCTTATATTAAAAAACAGATGGAGTGCCAAAATTAAATTATCAACGTCTCAACAAAAAACTTATTGCACAGATATTATTGCTCCGTAAAGGAATATGTTAAATGAACATTAAAAGTTGGCATGTCGAAATTAGCAAGATCACGTGATAACTAACAAAGGTTGAATATCGCACTAAACTTGATCAACACAAAACTTGGGAAAAGAACAAGAGGTTAGCATAAAACGAAGTCCTTGGAGGCCTAAGAAAAGCATTCATATAAAAAAAGTTTAAAGTTGCAAGTCATTTAACAATTTGTGGGCTCGTTTGGATTGGTGATTGGAATGTTTAAAAACAGTTTTTCAATCATGATTTACAGTATACGAGGTAAATATGTGAGAGGAGTTGTATCTCGATTTATGTAAAAAATAACTTATAAGCAATATGATCACTAAAACAAATATAGTTGGAAACTTGGAGGTATGATAATGGAAAATAATAATTGCTGAACAAAATGGCAGAGTCTTGGTTTCATCGAAACCATGATTTTGGGTGTCCAAAACCATTATTTGATACAATCTATTTTTATTTCTTTTTGCTGTGCTTTCTTTCTTTTGCTCGAAAAACAAGACGGGAGGAGGGAGGGGAAGGCAAATGATGATGAGGAAAGAGAATATGGGACCTACAATAATAGAGAACTTTTACTGTTTTTCCATAATTTTTTTAAGAAAACCTCTACAAAAATTATAAAAGTTACCTTCTTTTTAATAATTTGATTATGAAAAAAAGTTATTCTAATCACAATATCTAAACACTTCCATTTTATTAAAATCAATTTTTCTTCATAATCTATTCTGTTCATAATTTATTCTCTAAAAACTATTTTCTATTTTCTCTTTAGAAACTATTTTTCATAAGCCAATCTAAACAAACTCTTTAAAAACACTTTTTTTTTTTTGGTAAAACCATGATTTTCTTAAAAAAGCGCTTTTTTTTTATAATCCAAACAGACGGTAAAGTCAGCTGGTAAAGAAAACATGTCGTGGGGGCACTTTGGAGTGAGGCAGGAGGACGGATTTTTCGAAATTGATAAAATGAATAAAATTAAGGGCGTGTTTGGGAACATCCAATAACCACTTATCCATTTTCTAAAGTAAATTCGTACTCTCACATTTGCACTTCATACAACATGAAGCTATTTAAAATAAGCTAAGTGTTTATTTAGGTTAGCGGTAGAAACAATTTTTCCAACGTAATTTATGATGTACGAAATAAGTATGTGATAGGAGTTTTATCTTGATTTATATGAACATGCTTCTTAAACGCTCACTCAAACCGACACTAATAGCCTGTTTGGGATCACGTTCAAAAAGTCCGTTCACGCAAATTGATACAAAATTCCTCTTATATACTTACCTCGTAAACCGTAAATCACGTTAAAAAAATAGTTTCTATTGCTAATCCAAACAGACACTAAATCCAACACATCTAATACAGCAAGGCACGAGTTAGGAGGGGTTACGGCTTATCTCTTTTGTTATTCCCTCCCCAACATTACTGTTTATCTCAAATATATGGCTTGCCTTTGCCTTTGTATTTGCATTTTTTTCTTGAGAAAATCTCATATAAATACTTTCAAAATATCATAACGATAAATCAATAACTCCAGATAGTCTCAAATCAGCATGTATGTATCAAAATGAGTTTTGAAAATGTTGTCATTTTACTTATATGCCCTTTTCCTTATTTTGTCCCCTTCTCTCTCCTCTCATTCTCATTCTCAGCCTCCACAACCTCTCTTTTCATTCTATGCTTCGCTGCACCGCTTCTCCCTCCTCGCATGTCTCCTTCGTCGCAAGGTCGCTTTAAGGAGATTAGGTTTGCCACCTCAGGGACGTTTTTGGCCACTGACAACTCAAAGTCCAACACCCAATTCATTATCTCGTTTGCTCTTAGTCACCTCAAGCATGTTTTCCATCAATTTTCATCTCCAGGGTTTGTTTTTTGTGTTTGTAAATGGTCATAAATATCTTGCAAAGATGAAGAACATGAATTGGTTTTCCTTGATTGCTGATTTGGAAATGAGAAACTGGCTGAAATTTACTTACATTTTCGTCTGTGGATTGTGAATGCATTGCCAAATTCTTCCTCCATCCTAAATATAAGATAGATTTGATTTTTTGAAAGATTAAGAAAACTAAATAAGTTATTTAATCTTATCGTATATTATGTATTCTTAAACTATATATTAGTTTATTAGTTAAACTAATTAGTTTGAAGAAAAAAATAAAAACATAAATATTCTAAAGTAATTTAATTAGGTTTCTTAATCTCTCTAAAAAAGTCAACTTTATCTTATATTTAAGACTGGAAGGAAGGAGGATGTTGTTAAGGTAAAGAACATGGATTTGTTATCCTTACTAACTTTTTGTTTGGAAATGAGAGTATGGGTTCGAAATCAATGATGTTTTGTTGTTTTTGAGAAATGAACGGGATTAAGCATATGTTGAAATGGGGATTTTCGATAGCTGTGGCTGGTCCTCTCCTGATGAAAGTCTGATGGTTCTAATGGCAATTAAATTAGAGAAGAAGCCACGAAAGCCAAGGGAATGAGGGTGAGAGACAATGGATTTGTGTGTTAAAATCAGGGCGTTTTAGTCTTTTAGCAGGGTTTCATGATTCCAAATTGCTCCAGACAGATTGATTTGGTATTTTGTATTTTGGAATCACTAATTTTTTTTCATTATTTCTAAGGTATTTTTTTGAGAATTTTCCTTTTTTTTCCTGTTCAATTGAAAAGCAGGTGATGGGACCCAGAAGACGGGAGGCATTCTTACATGGCATGCTGGTCCTTCTTCCACGGCCAGCCACGTGTTCCAAGTGCTTTATTCCCTATCGTCCTCTCCTTTTATTATTATTATTATTATTATTACCCCCCGTGTCTCTTTCCCCTCCTTTATGCCCCTTCCCTTTTTTTATTATTATTATTATTACCCTTCGTGTCTCTTCCCCCTACTTTATGCCCCTTCCCTTTTATTATTATTATTATTATTACCCCTCGAGTCTCGGATGTCCCTCTCCCTCTCTCTCTCTGTTTTTTCTTTATCCATTCTCAGAAAGGAGATGCAGGGCATGAATGTCATTCTATCCCTGCTTTTATCTACTTTGTATATATTTGGTTTAGTGGTGTAAACCCATAATTACCCCCGCAACACAATAGTGATCATAGTGTACATTAATAGTGTTTGGGTGCTATGTTTACACCCTACTCTTTTTTTTTTGACCTGAATGTTTACACCCTACTCGATTGTTATTTAAATTTAACAAGTTGAATATAAGTGACAGGGGTTGCTTTTGTATATTGAGGATTTTGTATTAAGAAAATCCTGATTTAGTTTCATCAATGATAATTTTTCTTATGTACCCCCCAAAAAAAATTAGTTTTCAGCCCAAGCACTGAATTTGTATTGGTATTTAAATATTATCCCTTATAATCAAACATTTTGTTTCCTTACATATAATGAGGACTCAAATTTGATGAATAATCATGTCCCTCCTTATCTATGAATTTAATCTTTTTTTTTTTGAAATCACTGATCCTGGTATCGGATGGGTTCTGATGTGAGTGACTAAAGCCTAAAGGCTTCATGTGGTTACTACATGGACCTGAATTATGAAACATTAAATGTTAAATTGTTTGGAACCCAATTAAAAAAGCATGCGCAACTCAGAGAAGCAAAAGGCTCATGCAATTGACAATTCGAGTGAGTGTGAAAGGGGAAGGAGGAAACGCGCACTACTGAAAAAATCAGTTTTAAGATCCGTTAAAAATGATATTTTAGATTGGTTTTGAATTCGGTCTTGATATAACTGGTCTAAAAAGTCTGTTATTTTTTAGATTGGTTAAGCAACCGGTCTTAAAAATCACCTTTTTAGACCAATTTCTCGAAGACTAAGTCTAAAAAGTCCAAACTTTTTAGACCGATTGTTTAAAAACTGGTCTAAAAACTTTTTTTAAAAACTTTTAAGATCGGTTATTCTAATAACCGGTCTAAAAGTGACATTTAAAAAAAAATAAATAGGTTTTTTTTTTTTAGATTGGAAGGATTTTAAAATCATTTCAATCCAAAAAAATACGTGCCATATTTTTTTACTAATATATCATTTTAAGTAAGCTATGACAACTGTAACTAAATAATGAAAAACAACAACTCATAAGATAAAAAATTGATAATAACTGTAACTAAATATACACTCTTATTTCTCCCCAATATTTCACCAATATCTTATAGAGCTTATAAGATTTGCTGCATGGCATAAAGACAATATCATATAGCTTTAAATCAGGTTACAGTCTTTAGAAGCAATTTAAGAGTGTCTTTAATTATGACTGTAAGCGATATCTTGGTAGTCATTTAACCACTTTTGATGCCAAGTAGCAAAGCATGCAAACAATAAGACTATTGAATGTAAATAATTTCAGTAAAATACAGAAGCATAACAATGCTTACCAAGGAAAATTTTTTGATCATATGCAACATAAGAGACTGAGAAGTCAAAAAATTTCTTATCATATCTATATTTACTCATCAAGGCATGCGTTTAAACATCATATACATACAAAGAGATAAGAGATACAAAATTTGAAAGAAAACATTTAATCTGTCATCATCAGGTAATTTCCCAGTATTAGGAAACACAATATTATTTAGAGTCTGCAGGACACTTACTGGCGAGACCCAGCGAGGGGCCAGCAAGAACAACATAGGTACCAAATGCCATGAGAGGAATATTATCCGAAGTTAAATCCACCCCAAACAATTTGATAGTGCTCATACGGTATCTATTTTTGCTAGGAGCAGTTTTACTTGTGGGAGGCACCTCAAGTTCTAGTTCTGCGTCAGTTGTTAGCATGTCTCCTTTACTTGCATCTAGTTCAATTCAATCATGCATATATTCCATCAACGCTAAAAGGATTTTTTTTTTTTGAAACAAAATGTAGTATAATAGTTTGAGGGTGAATGGAAGAAAATAGCATCTGGAAAGGGTAACAAAAATTGGTCACTGCAAACTGGGAAAAATTGTCCTTCATGCACTGTTCAATAAACACTAAAAGAATAGCAAAGTGACCTCTTACCATACAATACTACCCCTCTATATTGTTAGCAATCACAGAGACCCATAACGTATTACATCGTGAATTCAGGCATCATTCAAACACTTCAAAGTTCAAATGCAAAACTTGCAATAATCTTAAATTAATCATTCGCAAACACAAAACCGTCAGATAAAAATACCAAACGAAATTACCAAGTACCCTAAATTATGGGAAGGAAAAGGAAAAGAAAGCTTACAAGTCCTCTAAGCCAAAAAAGGCTCGCCATCATCGTTAAGCCGGAGAGAGGATCCCGACCTCGAAATGGAGGCTCCTACAGCAAAGAAGTGAGGTTGCCAAGGTAGGTTGCGATGAAGAATGGATGTCACGGGGAAAGAGAAAAGTCGCAACGAAGGAGATCAGAGCAAGTGAGGTTGTGGCAGCGACAAACTCATTCAGCAAGAGGGTGAGAGCATCGCAGCAACAAACATGAGAATGAGAAGTAATCACACCAAGAAGAGAGGTTTCAGATTCAGAGAGCGAAAATTAGGCGCGACAAAGAGGAGATTCAAAAATTCATAGTTGATTTTTTAGACCGGTTATAAATAAAATCGGTTTTAAAAGGGTGAAAAAAAAATAATTTTTAAATTTTTCATATTTAGGACCGGTTTTTATTAAAACCGGTCCTAAATGTTTGATATTTAAGACCGGTTATTATGAATAACCGGTCTTAAAAGTTTAAAATTTTAAAAATATTTTGATATTTTTAAACCGGTTTTATTTATAACCGGTCTAAATAATTTTTTTAAGACCATTTTTTTAAGAACCGGTCTTAGAAGTTTTATATAATTACAAAACTGCAACCGATAAAATTTTTTAAACTTTATCCGCTATAATCGGTCTAAATATGACGATCTAAAAAGGAAATTTTGTACTAGCGACGACTCATTTTTTTTTGGCGTCGAAGAAATACCTTCTACAATATTAATTCACGTTAAAATTATAAACTAACAATTTAAAATTTAAAATTATTAGTTTTGTAAAATTGATCGTTAATTTAATTTTGTACATATTCAAATAATTAAAAATAAATAAATTTGGATTGCCCGATCTAGATTGGGTGGTGGTGATACCCAAACCAAACCATATTTTTTTTTTGGGAAAATTGCATTTAAATCTCGAGTAAGAAAAAATATAATAAATAATCCCTTAAAATCTTAAAATTACATTTAAGTCACATAGAACTTTTTACAATAAATTTCAATTGTGAAATATCTATGAACTTATTAATAGACGCTCATGGACTTATCAACGAACATCTATAGATTTGTTAGTGGACGCTCATGGACTTATCAGTAGAATTGAAACTTATTGTAAAAAAGTTATATATGACTTAAATGCAATTTTGAGATTTTAAAATATCATTTTATTGTATTTTCTCTTCTTCATACATAAATGCAATTTTTCCTATTTTTTTCTTGTAAGGAAATAAATTAAATGCATATAATAATATGTGATTTATTTATTTATTCTTGATTGACAAAATATAAAATAAAAAGAATCTAACACTGCTTTTTCTCTTCAGTGTGAACGACGTGTCTACCGCGTGACGAGGATCAACATCACCACTTGTCGACTTACATGATGATGTTTTCTATCACGTGAAATTGATCAATAACATGAGAAGAAGAAGAAAACATTGATTCACCACATATACATATATTCGACAGAACAAAACAATTAAACAATCTAGTTCAGATATATAATAATCCCAATAAACTTAATCTATTCCATAAAAAGCGCTTACATCTTTTTTAAAACACAAAAATAATGTGTGTTTGGGAAACTTCCAAACCATGGTTTCAAACCATGGTTTGCGAAACCCGAGACAAAACTCCTCTCACACACTTACCTCGTAAGTCGTAAAAGCTATTAAAAAAAACTAATCCAAACACACCCGGCCTCCTACTCGACATCATAGGCACAGAAAATTAATAAATTTTAAAGATTTTAAGATTATATTAGAGAGATAGTAGTCACATTATATCTAGAAAATTTGATATATATATATATATATATATATATGAAGTGAAAACAGAACTAATAATGTTACATGTGATGACGTATTGGGCATGTTTGTTTCAACGATTAGATTGCTTATAAGTTACTTTTCACGTAGATTGAGACACAACTCCTTTCACATACTTACCTCGTATACCGTAAATTACGATTGAAAAGCTGCTTTTAAGCATTCCAATCGCTCATCCAAACGAGCACTTAGTATATATATAAAAACTATTATCATGTGTGTGTTGCAGAAATTTCCAAACCACAATTCTCTGTTTTCGCTTTCAGTGTTTCACCACCGGCCGGCCTATCTCTTGTATGTTTCATCATCCTATCTAATCTATTTATCTGTTTAATTGTTTTTCCAAATATTTTTGTGACTATCGAACATCCCCATCCAATGCATTTAAAATGTTATTCCAGATTTAAAATGTTTCTCCAGAGCATTTCAACTCTCGTGTTTGCTCTTTTCTTTTTTCTTTTTAACTTATGTTGAAGATAATTTTATTTGAAACACTGTTAATTAAATACTAAATGTGATTACTTTTTTAAGTGGGGATTCAAAAATTGATTTATCATATTGTGAGGGATTGTCTCATTTTATTATATTCAAACACATTGATAATTATATGTTATCGTTCTATATAGGGTTAATGTGTAAATCTACCCTGAAAGTTATTTTGGATTCAAATGTTCAATGTTATTGTGAAATTTTTAAAATGTGATAACGTTGTTCCATACCGTTAAAAAACTAACATTAAATATTAAAAAAATGGATGTTAACTATTAAATTTTAATGGTAACTGGCAACATTTCTCATTTTTTATACTTCTGGAGTAATATTAAACTAAGAAAAGCTTTTAGGACAACATTGCCCCTTCGGCAAAAACTTACGAGATAAATTTACACCTTAATCTTTCTCAAAAGGGAGGAGACGTGAGAAACAAGGATAGTGAATGAAGATGATAGACGCAATTCTTCAGTAATAATAAATAAAGACGTTGAAGATTATTTAAGTGAATCTGATGATGTTTTAATTGATGCCCTCAAGTAACGTCAACAAAGATGGTACAAGCAAATTATTAATAATTAACAAGTTAAAACTTCCTCCTAAGTCATGACCAAGCAACTAATTTGCATCTCACACACACACACACATATATATATATATGTGCTTCTGTCTTCTCTGACTTTTAAAGTCATAATTTCTTTGTTTAAAAAACAAGTTCAGTTTTTTTTTTTAAGAAAATACTGAATATGATTAATTAAAAAGTGAAAAAGAATTGATCAAATTTCCATGAAAATAAGATATGCCTCTTTAGTTTAGTAAGCGTAATTCTTTTTTTTTTTTTGGGACCGAAATTAGTTAGTGTAATTCTTCTTCTTCTGCATACAAATTATCTTTAATTTGTATAAAACAACAAAATTTGTATATAACTAAATATATGTACCTCTTTAGCAATAAATTTTGCAATGGAGGATTTTTCAACAATTTTTCATTTTTAGTAGTTTTTTTAAAATCACCTTATAAGCCTCATAAAAATCATAGAAGGGTCCTAGATAAAGAATTTAACTACTGAGAAGTTCAATATACAATAGCATTACATAATGACATGTGAAAAGGTCCAACAATTGTAATAATAATCAAATTTCTTACCTCGGATTCTCCGTGGCTAGCCGTGATATTTACATAACGTGCACAAGAATTTAGGGTAGGCTGGGAAGGAGGGGAAAATGATGATGCATATGAGGCGTGGGCCCTAGTTAAATAGAACAATTTGTGCACGTGATTGTCACCATTTTTTTTTTGGCATGTTTTATGAATAAAAAATGCGAAGAAGAGAAGAGATAATGGTAGGAAGGGTCGTAGATGGATTATAGTAAGGGTTAAGAGGGTAATTTTATTCCGGAAGTTGAGGAAATTTTTGTTCTGGAAATGTAAAAAGGGGAGTAATTTTGTATTGATCATTATCCCAGTTAATTTTGACCGTTAGTTGACTAAATATGTTGAGCTGACAGTTCACATGTCATCAAATTTATTTTTTTAAAGTGTAAATTTAGCCCAAAATTTTTAAATCTAACTTTGAAAAAAAATTGAGTAAATGACACATGGACTATTGAGGTAAATTTGCACCATAACAAAAATTTTTTTCATGGCATGTGGATTGCCAGTTCAGCATATCTGGTCAATTAACAGGGATAATGGTTAAGACAAAATTACTCTATTTTTTATACTTCTAAGCAAAATTGTCCCTGAAAAACTTTAGGGACAAAATTTCCCCTTAACCCCGAATATAATCCATCTGTGACCCACCCTTCCTACCATTATCTCTTATCATTTTCGCAATTTTTATTCAAAAAACATGCTTTAAAAAAATTGACAATCACATGCAAAAAAATGACAACGGTTAAAATAAAATTGGTCTAAAAAAATTTTCGGGATAAAATTACGTTTCGGTGAAAACTTTCAAAGACAAAAGTGTCTCTTCACCCTTATGGTAACATGAGGAGACATAAAATTATGTGCAAAATTTGTCTTTGTGGACTCAAACAACAACCAAAACTCCGTTAGTCTCTAACTCCAAAGTCAGAAAACACCTACTTTTGACATTGTTGACTTCTTCCCTGCTTTCTTTATATGAATGCTACGATTAATTTTAGGGACCCGTATATACCATGCCAATAGTAAGTTATAACCGAGGTATTAAAATTCGGATCGGGTATTGAATCAGTTAAGATACTAGGTTAAGGGTGAGTGGGTCAAACCGGGGTCAAACTGGGACCAAACCGGTGAATAATTAAAGATTTTAGATTTATAGTATAAAATTATAAAGGAAAAAGTTAAATTTTTTTTTTAAAAAAAAATTGGGACCCGGACTGGACCGGACCGGTCTACTGACCGGTTTGGCGGGTTCCGGACCATACAGGCCGGTCCGGTCCGAATCCAAAAACCCTGGTTATAACCCCCAATGTCAGCGCAAAAATCCCCAACAGTTCTATATGCTTTCTATGATCTATTGGTCGTTAAATATCTCAGGTTAAATATCCCAAGATGTGTTATGTGACGAGTTTTAAAAATAAGTTGAAACATATATCATACAATTCCATTACGAAAATATGTAAGTGAATGGTATTTATAAGCTCTGTGATATAATTAATACATTATAAAGAAGCCAGTGGAATGGCTGATTATTGTTATTTTATTGTTCTATTCTTAATATCACTTCATATTAACATATTATATGATGAAAATTGAATCTCTTAGGGTCTGTTTGACATCATAGACACAGAAAATTAATAGATTTTAAAGATTTTAAGATTATGTTAGAGAGATAGTAGTCAAATTATATCTAGAAAACTTGACATATGAAGTGAAACCAGAACTAATAATGTTACGTGTGATGACGTATTGGCGTAGTATATATATAAAAACTATTATTATATGTGTGTTGCAGAAATTTCCAAACCACAATTCTCTGTTTTCGCTTTCAGTGTTTCACCACCGGCCGCCCTATCTCTTATATGTTTTACAAGGTATTAAAATTCGGACAGGGTATTGAACCGGTCGGGGTATGGGTTAAAGGTCAGTGGGTTAGATCGAGGTCAAATCAGAGCTAAACCGAGATCAAACTGATGAGAAATTGAAGATTTTAGGCTTATAATATGAAATTATAAAGGAAAAAATTTTAATTTTTTTTTTTTAAATTGTAACCGGGACCAGACCGGTTTACCGATCGGTCCGGTCTGATCCGGGTTACACAACACTGATGTTTCATCATCCTATCTAATCTATTTATCTGTTTAACTGTTTTTCCAAATATTTTTGTGACTATTGAACATCGCCATCCAATGCATTTAAAATGTTTTTCCAAAGCATTCCGACTCTCGTGTTTGCTCTTTTCTTTTGTCTTTTCAACTTATGTGAGGATAATCCTATTTGAAATAATGTCAATTAAATACTAAATGTGGTCACATTTTCAAGTAGGGATTCAAATATTGATTTATTACGTTGTGAGAGATTATCTCATTTTATTATATCCAAACCCATTGATAATTACCTGTTATCATTCTATGAAGGGTTAATGTATAAATCTATCCTGAAAGTTATTTTGAGTTTAAATGTTTGATGTTATTATAAAAATTTTAAAACGTAACAATGTTGTTCTATATCATTAAAAAACTAATATTAAACATTAAAAAAATGGATGTTAACCGTTAAATTTTAATGGTAACAGGTAACATTCCTCATTTTTTATACTTTTAAAGGTAATATAGAATTAAAAAAAGCTTTTAGGACAACATTGCTTCCTCAGCAAAAGCTTATGGGGCAAATACACCTTAATCCTTCTATTTTGAGGGGAGGGGATGTGGGAAAGAAGGAAAATGAATGAAGATGATATACGCAATTCTTCAGTAATATTAAATAAAGACGTTGAAGCTCATTTAAGTCAATCTGATGATGTTTTAATTGATGCCCTCAAGTAACAAGTTAAAACTTCCTCCTAAGTCCTACCTTAGCGTACAGTAACATGACCAAGCAACTAATTTGCATCTCATATATATATATATATGCACTTCTTTCTTCTCTGACTTTTAAAGTCATAATTTCTTTGTTTAAAAAACAAGTTCAGTTTTTTTTAAGAAAATACTAAATATGCTTAATTAAAAAGTGAAAAAGAATTGATCAAATTTCCATGAAAATAAGATATGCCTCTTGAGATAATATTGCCTCAAAAAGAAATTGGGCTGTGGAATGACGAAATCAACTAATACCTTCAGTCTTAATTATAAGACAAAGTTGACTTTTTTTGGAGAAATTAAGGAAGTTAAATAAGTTACTTAATCATATCATATGTTATGTATCCTTAGATTATATATTAATTTATTAGTCAAATTAATTAGTTTGAAGAAAAAAATAAAAATAAAAATACTCTAAAGTAATTTAATTAGCTTCTTTAATTTCTCAAAAAAAAATATCAACTTTATCTTATAATTAGAATCGGAGGGAATAGTATATAATACGATAAGTATTTATACACATGCGCGATGGAAAATATTTTAATCCTTAAGTAATTTTTTATGTGGCCTAAATCGATCTATCGCAATGTTTTTAAAATGCCAAATACTCGTGTGTTTTATTGACTGAAAAGTTGCTCTAATTTGTTTTTTGGTGAAATAAGTTGTATTTAATCCTAACCCGAATAAAAGTTGGCCGCTAACAAATCCATCATGTATGATTCTTTTCAAACATAAAACATAGGAGTATGTGCATAAAAAAATGCAAAAAGAAAAGAAAAATATAGTAATGTATCTATAGTTTAGTAAGTGTGATTCTTTTTTTTTTCTGGGACTGAAATTAGGAAGTGTAAGTCTTCTTTCTCTGCATACAAATTATTTTTAATTTGTATAAAATAAAAGACATTTGTATACAATTAAAAAAATATAATAACGGCTAAGGTAAAATTGATCCTAAAAAAATTTCAGGACAAAATTATATTTCAGGAAAAACCTTTGAGGATAAAAGTGCCTCTTCATTTTTTTTTTTTTTTTTTTTGTCAAGCCTCTTCACCCTTACAGTAGCATGAGGAGACATAAAATTATATGCAAAATTTGCCTTTGTGGACTCAAACGACAACCAAAACTCCGTTAGTCTCTAACTCCAAAGTCAGAAAACACCTACTTTTGACATTGTTGACTTCTTCCCCGCTTTCTTTATTTGAATGCTACGATTAATTTTAGGGAACCGTATATACCACGCCAAAAGCAAGTTATAACCCCCAGCGTCAGCCCAAAAACAAAAAATCCCCAACAGTTCTATATGCTTTCTATGATCTATTGGTCGTTAAATATCTCAAGTTAAATATCCCAAGATGTATTATGTGATGAGTTTTAAAAATAAGTCGAAACATATATCATACAATTCCATTACGAAAATATGTAAGTGAAAGGTATTTATAAATTGTGATATAATTAATACATTATAAAGAAGCTAGTGGAATGGCTGAGTATTGTTATTTTATTGTTCATTTCTTAATATCACTCTGTATTAACATATTCTACGATGAAATTTGATTCTCTTAAGGTCTGTTTGGCAGGAGGGAAATGGAGGGGAGGGGAGGGAAAATTCTTGTAAGTTGAATTTTAAAAAATTGAAAAAGTGGGGTTATAAAATTTTAATAAAGATAAGATATAAAATAAAACAGTAAGAAAAATTAATTAAAAACTTTCAACCCCACTTCTCTAAATTTTTCAAATCTAATTCATAAAAATTTTCTTTCCTCTCCCCTTCCCTCCAAATCCCTCATCCCAAACAGCCCCTTAGTCAATATACTGTTCTTTTCAGGAGAACTTGAATGTTTGTACAATGCATGGGAATTATTCTGATCTAGTTGTTATTAATAAACATGGTATTATAGCTAATCACAAATTCTTTTTTTTTAATTTTAAATTCAGTAAGATATAATCTGATGAATATTTAACTTATTAGACTCCGCGTTAATTAGTGACATGGCCACTCTAACAGTTGTGCACACGCATCTGTTTTCGGTGACTAGAGACCTTAGGTGTGTGCAGGCGTGTATTTATTGATAAAAAAATTTAGGTGAATTGAATTTTAGAAACTCATCAAGCAGCATAATTAATATATCTGGCAGAAGCCTGAAGTACGTATTGTCAGGTCTAATTGTGGGTAGTTCTCTTCCAAAAGACGCATTCTTCATTCACATGGATTAAAAATGGAGACCACAATCCACTAGAACTGAATAACCCGCTCACTTTCCTATTGAACGTTCAGGAACAAACATAATGACAAGTAACATGTATGTGACGATTTAAAATTACGAGTCATTTGTTGTTTAGGAGTGGTTGGGTTTAATATGGCGTATGCATATGCATACATCTTCCTAAGACTCAAACTTTGAGTGGTAAGTAAGCACGCGTTGCATCCTGACCGGTCAGTTGGTCTCTCTCTCTCTCTCTCCCCCCCCCCCCTCCTTCTCTCTCTCTCTCTCTATATATATAAAAGAGGGAGCGCTGCCTTAATTGCTTGCTTTAATTGTGTCTGGAATTTGGATCTTCACCCACACCTTCTTCCGGCAGTTCATGACTAAGTCCACCATTTTTAATACCAATCTCACCCACTTCTCGCTCTTGTTATCATCTGAGCTACCGGAAAAAACAAATTAGCCAATTTAATTTGTATCATTCAAGTTCTTATAACTTGCAATGTCATACTGTGATTACTGAATGCAGTTTTTTGAGCGAAGTCATAGTGAATACATTAGAGTTGACTTTATCACGTGACAATGTACAAATAAAAAGGAAATAAGAGATTCGAGATCTAGGATTTGTCAAGATTCCCGGCTTAGCAGCACGCCTCACTAGAAAAAGCGTGGAATATAACCTTAAAAATTGGGGATTCATATTTGCTTGTCTGACATGAGTCGTGACAACTCACTATCTAAACAAATTGTGAGTAACAGTTAACAATACATGTGACTTTATAGCACTGATAAACTGAATATGAGGAACCCAAATTCGTCAAGCATTGGAATGTCAGGGTGGCTGGCAATTGGCAAGGGATCCCCCTGAACTGCATCAATCCATCCCATTCGAACAGAGATTTGACTGGAAAATATATAAGGCAAAAGCCCTAAATTGCCCTCAACAATTTGGTTCGCCAAACTAATTAAACCATTAGCGGAAGTAATGAAACAACTGATAAAAATGTCTTTCCGCCTCTGGAGAGAAAATATCTCGAGGATGAAGTTGAATCAAAGACCCCTAGAAAAAGGTGTGTATATCTATATACATAACCAGGATGATATGCCAAAGGCCGCCTTAAAGCAAGAAAAAGATTCCACCTGGACTTTTTGAATGAATCAAGACTACATACATGGTTAATCTAATAAATTACAACACAAACAGATCCCTCTGGACTCTCAATCTAAACAAAGTATCTCCTATAACAAGACACCATTACCAAGAGGTGTCTCATCACGTATGAGATGTTTCCAGAATGCGCTCTCATCAAGAAGACCACATTCCAATCCAGATTGGTGTTCTGAGAAAATGTAGTAATGTCCTTCCCTCATAGCCCCACCCATTTCACCCATCTGAAAACTCTGCCAACTCTAAAGGGCAACTCGTAGTCTTTAGTGACGGCAGGCTCCCTTCTAGCAGCCTCGGAATCTGACCAAACGTAAACCCCACGTTCCTGCTTACTGCCAGGCACAGTATTATCCAGGATAACAGCCACAAGAAATGCTACCACCATGTGTAATGAAAAGAGCGTATTCAGGGCATAATTGAACTGCATAAGAGACATGTTAACACAAGTGTTATTATTCTAGAAAGTTCTGCCACGTCAAAGCACAGTACAACAGTTTCTTCTGTAAGAAGGACTTGGGGAGTGAAGTTATTGGTTGGTAAAATGACGTGGGACCAACATGCATAAGCAAACAGAAACTTCATAAAATGACGTAGTTTTGCAGATCACACTCTTGCAGATGGGACAGGGCTTTAGGTTACTTTTCAACTTTCCAAAATGCTACTTCAAAGCAAGTTCGATGACACGGTAGAATTTAGTTCCATAAAAATTAAATAAGAAATATTCTCAAAACCTGAAAGACAATATATAGAGACATACCCCTCCATATTTGGTGTGGATAGGCCCATGAGAAGCCACAACGTAGGGTTGAAAATAACTTGGCACAGACAAGTTGGAACTTGGAGATATGCCATACTGCTGAAAGTAGGCAGGGATGGAAAGAGAGAAAAACAACGATAACCCAACTATGATGATATTGCGAGAGCTTCCAGCCTCACTGTATCGTAGATTTGACAAACCTAACGCTGTAAGCATTGCCCACATATAGCAGAGGAGACCAGCAACCATGACTTCTGGAATTGAAGCAAGGAATCCTCCAAACTTACCTGTTTTATCATAAAGATGACAATAATTAAAATATATTTGTAATAAAAATTTGTCTTCAGAGAAATCAATTAAGAAGATCTACAATGGAAAAATTAGTCAACCAAGATTTCAGGAAGCAACTGAAAGCATCTCCCAATTGTCATATAGTTCTCATTATTAGGTCCCCGGAAAAAATAGTAGCGGCTATAAAATAATCAACACAAATTGATAGGGCAAGTAATCTCTGACAAAAATACCACTTTGGCAACAAATACACAGAGACACGCAGTATGTGGGATTGTGTGTTGGTGTGCCATCCCATGGAGTCGGATATTCATCAACAGGTAATGACATAAAAGATGGATATCATCCAAAAAACAATTTTTTTAAAAGCCACGTCGTTATCTACACTCTTCAACAGTTATTTAGATTTTAAGAAGAGCCTTAAAATGCCACTCGACCATCAAGCAGTGAAGGGGCAACAGGTCTGTGTGCAATTTCAAAGTAGTTGATGTAACTTCTTCAAGTAATGAGGTAGTATGCAATTTAGAATCCATAATTATTTGTAAATTCATGGATTGAGCCATTGGGCATTACATTTTTCTGTTCCTTAATAGAACAGATGATTGAATATCAAAGGAAGCAATAATACTAAATCATCATGCTTTCCTATCGGCATTCATCATGCCTTGATCACGATCATAGAGGCATAATACTAAATCATCAGTAGGCCTTACAAAATCTAGATTCTTGAGTATTTGATATGGCCCAATGGTTAAGATATCTATATTGATCGAGTAAAAAATTATGGGTTAGTATGTATATCGAGCTTGTATGTAATGTGATCGTCTAAGGATGACAAAAAAAAATCTTGGAATCTGTTAGCCTTAGACAAAATCATGCTTCAGATAGAACATGTGGTATACATGGATGTCACGTTAAAATTAATAAAATGATAGTTCAACTGCTGCATGCATTAGTCCGTGGTCCATTTCCAGAGATGAAGCTTACAAACATCATATGCTTCACTAATTGTCATAAAAAAGAAAATAATCTTACACTAAAGAATTGGCATAAGTGCTACGGACTAGAGTTGTAGGAAAAAGCACCACGGAAGCCAAGGCAAAGACAGGACAAATACCCACAAAATTGCACAAATTCAGTAAAACATCAATGACACGCAACCATAATGGTTTTTAAATCTTCAAGGAATCAAAATAAGTGTGCTTCCACAAAAAGCCTTATCATCACTAGTCACATACACCCCAAAATAAATTACTTTTGTACAGTAAGCACGTCAAATCAGTCAGAAGTCAGAACCCATGAAGGTCAATGCAGAATGATAATTGACACTTACCCACAAGAGACAACACTATCATCATGCATGCACCGAGCTCAACTGCCCTACGACTTCCCATTTTAGTCACTGCAATCGTGTGAACGTTTTCAGTTAATGTTGCAGACCCAGTTCCAGTTCCCCAGAGACCAGCCAAGACACTGGTGAGACCTTCCAAACCGATTCCTCTACTAAGAACTCCAGGAGTTGGAGGTCTGGATGCTACCAATAATGAAGACGCATGGTATGAGCCAACCTAAGAAATTCAAGACAAAAAGATGATACGAATTTGATCAGATAAAGGCAATATGACAAAGGTTGGTTTTAACTTTGCATTTGATAAACTAACCGTTACAGTAATTTGGTTATCCTAGACATCACTCATCTTCAAAATAAACTAACTTCCAAAGAATTTGATTAGATACAGACAATATTGATAACCATTAGTTTTAACTTAGGAATTGATAAGATAAACTAGACAATAATTTGACTAACCTTGACATTGCTCAATTTTGCAATACAATAATTTTGTAGCATTGAAAGAAAGAACAAACAAATGGACAAAAAAGTCAGATAATTACAAAATGATAACCATTGGTTTTATCTTTGGATTTGATAACCTTCATTGTCAAGATTCTTGGTTTAAAAAAAAGGGTTAATATAACTTTTGGTCCCTGAAGTTTGATCCAATTTTGATTTTGGTCCCTGAAGTTTGAAATCGGTGGTTTTGGTCCCTTAAGTTTCACCCGATTTTGGTTTTGGTTCCTAAAGTTTGAAATCGATGGTTTTGGTCCTGAAATTTCACCCGATTTTGGTTTTGGTCCCTCAAGTTTAAAAAGGACTTGGTTTTTTTTTCCGGGTTGGGTCGGGTTTTTTAATTGGGTCGCCAAGTCCTTTTCAAATTTGAGGGACCAAAACCAAAATCGGGTGAAACTTCAGGGACCAAAACCACCGATTTCAAACTTCAGGGACTAAAACCACATTTCAAACTTCAGGGACCAAAACCAAAATTGGATCAAACTTCAGGGACTAAAAGTTATATTAACCCAAAAAAAAATGACCGAAACATTGAGGTCAATATTATGAGCAAAAGCATTTAACACGTTGTGTTGATTAAATATACCTACATCATAATTAACCAGCAGAAGCTCATACTATACTTATGAAGAGGAGCTCATTACATTACTCTAGAGATGTCAACGTCCAGGAGAGGATTAACAGTTTATAGTTTAGCCATTATAACTCAAACAAGTTAAATTATTAACAAATATAATCATGATAATTAAATACAGCACAGAAAATAGAGAAAGACAATGAACTAACCGAATCTACTGATGAGATTAAGGAAACCACACACATTACAAGAGCCATTTTCCAGTGGAAGACAGGAGTACCCCATTGAAGTGGATAAGGAAATCTAAACCAAGGGGATGATTTCAGTGCATGAGAAGAATCAACTCGACAATGCTTCATCCGCGAAACATGTTTCCTGCAGTGCTCTGATATCAAGTTTGAAGCTGGTATGTTTATATCACACCCTTTGTAGTTATAGGCTCCAGCTTCAGTCAGCAAGAAAGCAGCCAACCATGTAATTGCCAGGCCCAAAGGAACCTGGCAGTTAGATCAAGAAAATACTGTCATACTTAAAGCAAATTATTAGGAACCACAAATGATTAAGCACATAATCAAGAGTAATATAAAACTTACAGCATATATTAGAAATATGCGGTGACCAAGGACAGATACCTTACGAAGATACTGCAAAAAGAAAGAAAGAATAAATTAAGTATTTTAGCTCTGTGCAAAGGCAAACCTTAGAGATGAAAGGAATTTTCAATCAAATTTCTCAAGGTCAAGTCTTGCTTACAAGAGAAAATACGATAACCACTAATATCTGCACCACACCAATCTCAATGCATGTACCAACTAGCGGAAAACCATAACTGTAAAATGAAAGTCCGACTGCAGCAATAGTAGGGGAAACAACCACAGGATTTATCAACCTGAAATTGTAAACCATATCAGATAAGGTTTCTTTATTAGCTACACTGAACAGAAGAGTCAGACATGAGAGGTAATTTTTGGGAGCACCCAATGAAACTGAAGCCGAGACCTGATTCTCCAGCCACATTCTCAAAGTATTTACTAAAATAAAACTGAGACACCATTAGACTCACCCGTGGTCCCGTATTGTAAGAATGAAATCTCTCTCTCTCTCTAGGACTGAAGAATGAAAAGTTTAGATAGACTTCTTTCAAACAAATTGTTAAAACACAGACACTAGCTCTGTTTTATACCTCTAAACCAATTAATTCCAATTTGTTTCTTAAGTTGCAAGGACAACAGATCACAATGAAGTCGGACCAGATTAAAAAAAAAAAGAGCCGGGGGATAAGCAGTTGGGGTGACAATAAAAAACTAGCCATGAAGAGAAAATATTCCCAACAAGCTATATATAGCACTTTGAAACACAATGGATGTAGAATTCTTAGGCGAAAATTTATTATTAGTAGCTAACAGGTCGTTTAGTATGCAGAATATCAGGGGTATTAAAAGAGAAAAAGAATGAAAAATGTAAGAAAAATAACATCCGCACCTCCAGGGAAAAAGTTAATAAAAAGTAACAGATACTATTAAGTAATAATAACAAAAATATAATAAACATTACATATTTTGGTTTTTGTGCAAAGGAAACGGAATCTGTTTCCTTTTCTATATAGCAAACAAGTCAAAAGAGTTATCCTTGCTCTAGAGAAAACAACTACCAGATTCATAATCACACTGTAACTAATGATGAAATATGAGCCTTCAAAAATTACTACAAATACTCTAAAAGTAAATTTCTTACCTCACTAATTTTAGTCAACAATTAAAGCAACAGACCCTGCTGAGCGGAAAATGATGCAAATTATTCATGCCAATTAGATATATTCCCATTCAGATGTAAATGAGACCCTCCACATATAGCTATGAATTCACTTACAAATAACTAACTCCATCAGAAAGATATTATACCATGCAGGCATGAACTTTACAAATTATAATTATGTTTATCCCCAATGCCTTTTGCTGCAACATTTTCCTCACTCGCTCGCTTATCCAGTACTTACATTAGAATTTATCAACCTTCAGTACGCCATTACAAATTGCCCCAGATCACCCATGCTTTCTAGTGGAAACGTGAAGCTTGTACTAGTAAAAAGATCAGTAGATGAACAGAAAGTCCAAATACATACCTTACTAATAATGACATGAGCCCAGTATATCCAAGAAAGGCTTGGAATGCAGAACCAATAATTATAGCACCCTGTAGCTCCTTCATTATATGCTTGAATTTCTGCACATTAGGGTGGAAACCTTATTAACTTCCGTAGAAATTCTCACAAAATTGGACAATTTAAAAAGGATGATGCTTGACATAGAAAGATAATCAATAAGTTTAATCATTCGAAAGAATGAAGAAACTACAAGAGAAGCATACATTTCCATTTAGTCCTTGAAACTCCGGAGAATTGATTATCGCCAAAGCTGGAGCCAGATAAACAAACGACGGGCCCTGAATCAAGGGCAACCTCGACCCAAAATTTGTATGCAAGAGCGTAGACACTCCTGACATGAAGAGCACCGTTGATACCACCATGGAGGTATCCTCCTACATACATGAACACATCATATAACATTATCGACACAATAAAATTGGCTGAAAAAAATATGTCGCACGAAAAACCAAATGAGTTATTAGAATTAGCAGTCACTCACTTGAGTGCCTCCCATGGCAGGTACTATGACAAGGGGAATGAGAATCAACGAGCCTAGTACTGAAATGTAATGTTGAATACCGTATAGACCAATGGGAACTGCAGTACGCATAATAGATCATCAGAATATATATCGAATTTTACAATCTTACAATAACAGATTAGAGAAGAGCAAAACATTTTGCCCCTTCGAGAGAGTGAAACTTACCCAGACCAGGAGAGTCTC
The DNA here is from genome assembly GCA_963855925.1 of Inga laurina. Lineage (NCBI taxonomy): Eukaryota > Viridiplantae > Streptophyta > Magnoliopsida > Fabales > Fabaceae > Inga > Inga laurina. The sequence continues at coordinate 63,938,671 of OY979707.1, read as the reverse complement.
TCAGGTCATATTTCATATGAGAATGTCTAGACACAATCCCATCGTCGTCCACTGTCTGTGGCAAAACGTCAATTACTTCCTCATGCCTGCTCGTTCTCCGCTGATGCGGGGCCCGGTCCGCGGTGGGCGCCACCGTTGTTGCTGTTACCTGCCCATTAGTGCTAGGAACAGAACTCTTGGGCACACCATCAGAATCCCTGCGCTTCTTCGCTGTCTGTTCCTTAACCGACGGAGGTGGAAGCTTCTCCGCCTCGCCATTCACCGCTGGCGCTGCCCGAACTCGACCCGCTTCAAGATCCGGCTTGGCCTCCGGCTCTCTAGGCTTGGGCGGCAAGCTTATCTGACCAGAATCGCTAGCATTAGTCTCACCGGAGAACTTGGGCTTAAATCCTGTCCTCTTAGCCCATGAAGGCGGTGGCATTGCAGAAGAATCGGGTCCCGGAGGCCATGGACCCGGACGCTGTCGGGTTTTAGGATCGGAATTTGACATTCTGTATCAAACCTACAGACGCATAGCTCGAATGGTACTAGATCTGAAGGGCCGGGCGGGCAATCGCAGCAACGCACAGCGCCAAGAAGTGAAGCTCTAGGGTTTTACCCAAGGGGTGGAGGGGATTAGAGTCTCGGGTTGAGGAAGAGGGGTTTGAGAGAAAGCTAAGTAAGGTACGGCGTGAAAGTGTGTGAGTGAGAGAGAGAGAGAGAGAGTTGAAATGGCGATTGGTGAGTGAGAGATAACAAGCGAGAACAGAGAAGGAAGACACGGACACCAATGGAGGAAGAGCTAGCTAGAGGTAAGTGTGACTAGTAAGCTTTTAAGCCGCGTTATTATTAATTTCACTTCATTTCCCTCTTCTTCTTCTTCGTTCTCTCCCGAAATAATCGGCGTGGTGGGTGCTGATGTCACCAAATTTAATTTTGGATTATCCGACAAAGAAAAAACAAAATAACAAGTTCTGTTATCATAAATTCATAATCCCACCCCCCTTTTCAACGCAGTAACAAGATCTGTTATTGGCCAAAAAAAAAACGCACTAACGTTAGGACCATAAGATACTCTTTAATTTTTTATCCATCATTTTTACTATTTTTGTCTTTCTATTACGAATGCGTGTTAGTGTCAAGCTTGAGCTATCACGGATGAAGCCGTATTCTTTTCGCCACTCTTCTCATCCAGACACAGTTGCAATATCGTGATTAATTACGACAATAAAAAAATGGAGTTCTGTTTCTAATTTTGAAAATAATGTTAAAAAATCATATGATATCGAAAAGAAATGTTGAGAAATTATTAATGCATGATTATCTGTTGTCTTAAATGTCCGAATTAGAAAATGATAGGTGCATGAATCAAAAACCATTTAACAATAACACTGTAAGTATATGTTTTAATATCAATTAAGTATAAACTATTTATTAAAGTTATACTTATAATGATATGTTTAATTATTGATATATTCAGGTTTCATACAGATAAGTTAACAAATTGACGATGATAATAGCAGTGACGTTTATATATATCCTGAGAAAAATGGTCATTATCCTAAGATTGTCAAACAATCGTAAGTTTAAACAAATTCGAGATAATTATGTAAATTTGTATCGTTAACTTATATATACGAGTTTATTTTAATTAATAAATAAGCATCAAAAGGATATAATTAAAATGTGAAAAATGAGAATATTTTATTTAAGCATATTCTAAATCTAAATAATTAAAATGAAATTCATCAATATTCATGATTTATTAAACACAACTACGAAATTTCTATCATGTTCATATATGAAACTATTAAGTATGATGAAATCAACAAAATTAACAAGTGTTTTCAATATTCACTAATGTAATAGTTTGAAAGAGGAATAACATATAGTGATGATCAAAATCATTTAATTCTAGAGGCAAATTTTAAATAGAAAATTAATTAAAAACGAAATGTAATCCAGTAGTGAAGTAATTTCAAATATTGGTTTTTCAAATTTTTAATTTCAAAAAAGAAATATAGAATGAATGGATGATGAAGAAGCCATAGGGAGACATGCCACGCCACGCTATTCTAAGAATGCTTCTGTATTACAGCTAATGTAATCAAATTCGGACTGAATCGGTCCGGTCTAAACATCAATCTGATCACATTTTTTTAATTAAAAGATAATTTTTTTAAATTTTTTTTATAATTTTATATTAATAACCCTAAAATCTTCATTATCTCATCGGATTGGTCTTGAGTTAGCTCTGATTGAACTCCAGTCTAATCCATTGATCTTTAACCTAATACCCCAACTAGTTTAATGACCGGTATAGGTTTAATTACGTTGATTGCAGCAAACATTTTGATGAACAACACAAGGCAGGAGTTGTTTGAGGAGAATATAAATTGCATTGTCTCTTTCCTATTGATTTTCCTTTATCATGGGGAATTAATTTAATTAATGTCTTTAACTTTGAAACAATATAATGTCATAATATCATAATTAATCACAATCTACGCATGATTTTGGCAAAATTAATTAGGAATAGACAGTTCATAAATATCAAAATTCGCATATAAGACATGAAAACATTGGAATATTTTAAAATGAAGATATGTGTTTTTTTTTTTGTAAAGTCATGTTCATTAAATTAAGATATTTATATAAATGGTTGTATAATGAATTATAACATTAGACGCATGTAAAAGGTTATAACCAAAGGTGTAGGCAGTCACCATTATGAAAAATTGTGTTTACGAGAAAACTCTATACAACATAAAGGTATAATTATTCGTATGTTTGTTCATGAATCAGCATATAAGACTCATGAATCTAACAAGTTGTTATGACTTTTAATTAAAGAGATGTTGTTTCAAAAGGCGTCACTTCATGATCTATAAATACCCAGCACTATCAGTCATTATGACATATTAGAAATCACACAACAAGGGACCAATTATGCTCGTCAATTTAACCTACACTATATAAATTAGGTATAGGTGAGGGAAAGTTAAGTATAAAGAAAAATATTATTCACAACTTAAAGATATTGTACACTATTTCTTCTTCATCTTTTTTTTTTTTTGTACTTATCAGAAATCCAACCCCCCCCCCCCCCCACGGAAAACGCGATAGGTTGATATCAATATTATTGAGAAAAAATTTACCCCCAAACAAACAAAAAAATCTATTGGGCAAAAAATATCAATATTAATGAGGCCAAGAAAACATCACTATTAATATTACAAGGGGTCATATTATTCATCAGACTCCAAACAATTATGCTTGTTTCAAATTTTATGCAAGCATATGAAATTATTTTCGAGGAGATATTAAATATAAATTATAGGATTTCAAAATTTTAAAATAATAAATAAATAATTGACTAATAAATCCATGAAATTTAAAAAATGGTAATGAAAATTAAATAGGTGATGTTAATTTTTTTTGTACAAATAAGATATATAAGTGATCTATCACAATGTTTTAAAAGCCGGACCGGATGTCGAACCAGAGAGGTTACCAGGTCATGGGTTGCATGGTCGGATCGGTTGAACCGGCGGTCAGACCAATAACATAATAATTAAATAAAAATAATATTATACATGTATATAATTATATAAATATAAAAAAATATGCAATTTTAACATCACTTAAAAATAAATACATTCAAAAGCTTATATGTATCATCTTTCATAAATTTTAAGTTATAATACATTGAAATCATTAAAAATAATACAATAACGTGTCAGTAATACCAATAAATGGTTCCCGGTTCAACCACCCTGGTTCTCGGTTCAATGCTGGTTCCCGACCCAACAACCGGTCCAAAACGGTTTGAAACGGTCCAAATGGTGAAATGAAATGGTTGGACTATGCTGAACGAGTCGAAAACCTTCCGGGCACGGGTCCGGCAGTCCAGTCAAGTCCGGTTTTTACAAAAGTTTAATAAAATTTTAATCTGAGGGGAAAAAAAAACTTTAAATTGCAAATTGAGTATAAAGTATGGGGAAAATTACGCTAATAGCCTGAGAGTCCAAATCTGCTGACTGCTGTGAAGAATCGTTAAAACTATGATTAGATAGAAGGACCCGAAATCTTTGAATATGGTCCGTAGCTCGTATATGTGATGTCCCTTCAATTGATTTAATCACCGTTATTGCCAAAACAATTAAACAATAAGGGGAAAAAATATTTAGTGGTCGATTTTAAATTGTTGTTGATTTGCATGCATGACTTTGACCGTCAAATCATGAATACTTGCTTTTCCAGAGTTAGAATATAATTAATTCTCAATTCCAGGGGTAACACTGTAACTTTCATACTCATTCACAATAACTACTGGCTTTCATAAATCATCAGTGTAGTTTTTAATTTATTAATTAAATTAAAAAATCTATTTAATATGCTGAAGTGCAATTCAAAAGAAAAAAATGTATTTAATTTTGCTTGAACTCTCGTATAATTTTTTTTCAATCAAACGTGTTCTCTCCTACTTTGTTATAGGATACCTCGATTTAGCTCCGCCACAACTAACAAGTGGCGGTGGAGTTATTAAAACTGTTTGAAAATAACAACGTATTAAAATTCGGACCGGGCATTGAACAGGTCGGGGTACTGAGTTAAGGGTTAGTGGGTCAAATTGGAACCAAACCGGTGAAAAATTGAAAAATTTAGACTTATAGTATGAAATTTTAAAAGAAAAATTTTTAAAAAAAATTTAAAAATACCAACTAGGACCGGACCGGTTTACCAGCCGGTTCGCCGGTTTTCGGTCCGGTTCGCCGGTTTCTGGGCCGGACCGGTCGGTCCGGTCCGGGTTTAACAACCCTAGAAAATGATGCTTTCTTAAAAAAATTTATATTCCTATTTAAAATTATAAATTACATATTGAGAATAGATGAAGAAAAATAAGTCAAACTTCAAATCTGCCTTTCTTTTAGATTAGTCAATTTAACAGGAAGATGGAACAATATAGGTAGACCACGAATTGATCTTAGGTTAGTGAGTGTTTGAGAAATATTCAAATCGTGATTTTAGAAATTATTTTTTATAAGTTAAGATAAAACTCATTTGATATATTTACCTCATAATTTGTAAAATCTATTTTTAAAAGTTAATCCAAACATACGTTTGGGGACCCCCTTTAAGCCCAACTGAATACCATAAACTTAGTTACTAATTGAGAACTCAAAATTTGAGAGTGTGTTTGGACCCCAAACGCTCAATTGCAAGGAAAATGTCAGTTGGCAACTGGGGGGAAAAAAGAGTACTTGAAGTCCCCAATGATCAATTGAGCTTATGATTACTAAAATAGTTTATGTCATAAGCTCAACATTTGAGCTTTTACTGATTTAGTGTTTGGGGAGAGTGGGAATAATTAAAATACTCCCCCCGGTCCTAATTATAAGAAAAAGTTGATTTTTTTGGAGAAATTAAGGAAGCCAATTAAATCACTTTAGAGTATTTATATTTTTAGTACCTTTAGATTATATATCAGTTTATTAGTCAAATTAATTAGTCTGAAGAAAAAAAATTAAAATATAAATATTCTAAAGTGATTTAATTGGCTTCCTTAATTTCTCCAAAAAAGTCAATTTTATCTTATAATTAAGACCGGAGGGAGTATTTTTTTAGTTGTGTCCAATGTGCTATAAGAATGATTGCAATTTTACCCTTAATATACTTTTTTTACTACAAAAATTAATTTAAAATATTTTGTTGTGCTTTTAACCCTTAAAATATTTTTTTCAACTGTACCCAGTGTGTTATCAAACTGATTGCAATTTTATCCTTAATGTACTTTTTCAGTTCCAAAAATTATTTTAAACTATTTTTTGGTGTTTTTAATCCTTTAAAATATGTTTCCACCCACTCTCTCATACTATTATCACAAAAATCACTTATGTTTAAGTCAATCCAAACAAGTTTTACTTTTATAAAAGTCATTTATATAATCGTTGTTCCAAACATAAATCATACTACACAATCGGGCTTTTATTAAAAATAAAGTATATGTTTGAAACAACGATTGCAATTGGGCTTGTTTCAATTGGGATTGTTGTAATATTACTTTTGGTAAAAGCCAAATTTTGTAATGTGATTTATGTTTGGATCGACGATTGTCAATTGAGCTTTTGCAAAAATAAAACTTGTTTGGATTGACTTAAGCATAAGGGCTTTTGTGATAATGGTAAGAGAGAGTGGGTGGAAAAATATTTTAAAAATCAAATAAATATTTAAAAATTACTTTAAAATATTAGGTGCTACTGGAAAAATATTTTAGAGTGGATGGAAATCAATAAATCAGTATTATAAGTTTTGAATGCTCTTTACTACTAAAAAAAATACATTAAAGGTAAAATTGTAATCAGTCTCCTAAGACTGGGTATAACTGAAAAATTATTTTAAAGAGTTAAAAACATAAAAAAAAAATATTTTAAAGTAATTTTTGGAGTTGAAAAAGTATATTAAAGGTAAAATTGCAATTATTCTGATAATACACTGGATACAGCTAAAAAAATATTTTAAGTGGTTAAAAACACAAAAAAAATATTTTAAGGGGTTAAAAACACTAAAAAAATATTTTTTGAGTGGGTACAACTAGAAAGTGAGTAAAATTGCAATCAGTTTGATAGCACATTAGGTAGTGGGTACAATAAGAAAAATATTTTAAGGGGTTAAAAATACTCAAAAAATATTGTTTGAAATTACATACTATTTAAAAAATATTTTATAGGAAAAACCAATATCATATAACTAATTTTTAGACAACCTAATCTAGCATAAAATGCCATTAGCTTTTAACAAAAGCCCCATTTTCCAGCTTTCACCAATTGGACTTTGGCAAAATCTCAATTGCCTGCAAGCCTCCCCAAACACTAAAAAAAAATTGTGGCTGCCAATTGAGCTTATGGCTGCCAATCAAGCTTATGGATGCTCACCAAACACACACAAAATTACCAAAAGTAAAATTGAGAAACTCCATTTTTCCTATCGTTGTTCTAAACACACACTGAGTGTTTGGAGAGGTCAATTGGTAATTGAGCTTTTGTCAAAGCCTAATTGGTGAAAGCTTATCTGGGAGAAGCTAGAAAATAGAGCTTTTGTTAAAAGCTAATGGCATTTTATGCTATATTGAGTTGTCTAGAAATTAGTTATATGATATTTGCTCTTCCCATTAAATGTTTTTTAAATAGTATGTGGTATCAAAAAATATTTTTTGAGTGTTTTTAACCCCTTAAAATATTTTTTCAGCTGTACCCATTATCTAGCCCCACCTAGTGGGATAAAGGCTTTGTTGCTGTTGTTGTACCCAATATCTAGTGTGCTATCAGAATTATTGCAATTTTACTCACTTTCTAGTTGTACCCACTCACAAAATATTTTTTTAGTGTTTTTAACCCCTTAAAATATTTTTTTGGCTATATTCAATTTGTTATTAGACTGGTTGCAATTTTATCTTTAATGTATTTTTTTAGCTCCAAAAATTACTTTAAATATTTTTTTGGTGTTTTTAACCCCTTAAGATATTTTTCCAGTTGTACCTAGTGTGTTATCAAATTTATTACAATTTTACCCTTAATGTACTTTTTCAGCTCAAAAAATTACTTTAAAATATTTTTTTGTGCTCTTAACACTTTAAAATAATTTTTCAGCTATACTCAGTCTTAGGAGACTGACTACAATTTTACCTTTAATATATTGTTTTTAGTAGTGAAGAGTACCCAGAACTTAAAATACTGATTTATTGATTTCCACCTACTCTAAAATGTTTTTTCAGCAGCACCAATATTTTAAAGTAATTTTTAAATATTTACTTAATTTTTTAAATATTTTTTCATCCATTATCTCTTACTATTATCACAAAAGTCACTTGTGCTTAAATCAATCCAAACGAGTTTCACTTTTGCAAAAGTCATTTATACAACCATCAATCCAAACATAAATCACAATACACAATTTAACTTTTACCGAAAGTAATATTACCAAAAGTTCAATTGAAACAAGCCCAATTACCAATTGCTAATCCAAACACGCACTTAGTATCAAATAAGGGGATTCAAAAATTAGTAAGTCCTATCTTAAACGTTGTGCAACACAGTGAATTCATACATCATTCAAAGTCTCAAAAAGACAGGAGTAGATACTATTTAGCAACATCGACAAAAAAGCAAAGAATATGGGAGGATGTCACCATAAACCATTAACTTGCACTAATGACTTGCGATGTTGAATTTACACAACGTTACTAAAAATATAAAGTCTGCTTACAAGCCACACATAGAGCGGCTCAATAAGAAACTATAATTAGCTTTTGAAGATGTTGAATACGAGTCACCGACAACTTTTCAAGGATAGCAGTGGAATAAAACACCTAATTAGAAGGCTTTTGCTCAAATCAGTGAGACTTCAACAAGAGGGAAAGGAGAGACTTTGAATGCCTTGAAGTTTGAAAACGACACTAATCATTTTGCTCAGTTTCATGCGTTTTATCTCCATCCACATTAATTAATAGGCTCTTTAATTCTTTCCTACTTTTTTTTGCAAGCTTGATTGCAACTTTGACTGCCAAGTAGCTTCAAACGAAGCAAGCATGTTTTTAGACCTTCTCTCTCTCTCTCTCATGAAAGAAATCCCAAGCTTTTTCAACTTTTTGTGCTAATCACAGCATGAAAAAAAAAAGGAAAAAGATCTAGCGACGATGATGTGTAATAATACATAATATATGCAGCAAAAGCACTTGAAAGGACTGCATAATAAAAGGTTCAGGGTTCTGCAAAACCTTTTACAGTGCTTAAAAAAGAGAGAGGCTTGTTTCCTTCCTATTTGTTGTTTTGTTGGTTAGAATATTAAGTGGGGTTCGAATGTTGGGGATGCCGTGGGGGCAAAATTAGTGGTATTTTAATGAATATGGTTAGCTTTGATGCTACATGCTTTCATGCCTCAACGTCTTATTAATTTTATTCATATTTTAATTTTTAAATAATAATTATATTGATCGTGAATTCGTGATTTGCCCCCTGTCCCATCCCACCGGCTTCTACTCATCCATTTTTCCAAACGCTTTATCCCGACTCTGCAATCCCAAGTCCAAGTGGATCTGGATTTTTATTATTTTTTTTCGACTGTTGAGTGCCTTTCTGAAATACGACAACAACACTGATAATAATAATGAAAAAAAATGGATCACATACACGCTCCATAATAGGACCGTTTACGCCAACCATTCTTGTGACGGAAGAAAGTGTAGTTTAGTTTCACGCAGGCGTTTCCAAATATTGTGTTGACTTTTTAAAGGCTTTTTTTTTTTTGTTGGTCAAAAACTTTTTTAAGGCTTTAAACATACCATTCATTTCATAACCTATGAGTAGCATATGATGGACCAAATAGATCAACTAGATCATAAAATATACAGAATGAGGTTCAATTTCCAAATCGCTGCTACTAGAAAAAAATTTCTGCCCGCACCGCAAAGCCTCAGTATAGATTAATTAGTTATTTCATTCTGTTTTAAAAGTTGGAGGCTATAATTTAATAAAAATATGTATCATTCCTATTGATATGAAAACTTTGTTGATGGACGATATGTGAATATCTCAGTAAGCGCGAGTTCAGAGGCATGTCCTACCCTTATGGAGAGTCTCTAAAACCCAACCCACATAAACCTTTTTTTTAACAAGGAAAAACCTGTACCATTTTATCTCTCGAGGGACCAAAACAAAAAATGAGGATAAACTTAAGAGATCAGAGATTATAGGGCGAAGGTGCAAATCTATTTTTGAATTTTTTGCTCACGAGCAAGGTTTTTTTTATACACTTCTCAACAATAATGTTGCTTAAAAAGTTTTTTTTTTAAAAAAAATTTAATATCACATTGAAAGCTTCAAAATATAACGATATTATCCCACTTTATTAAAAAACTAGCTTTTATAATTAAAAGTTTGACAATGGCGGATGATATTTTTGACAATAAGAGGTCAAATTACTTTATTTAAACACTTTCGGTTAAACCTTGAACCAAAAAAAAAAATCTGGTGTAACGTTGATCTTCCATTGAACACTTCCACAAAAAATTTACGCATTAAGCCGTATTGTATTGATCCTAATATGTATTATTAAGTTTTCGTCAGTTCAAAAATATTATTCCGTCCAATGCATAGAAATCCATAAGAAATTTATCAATATATATTAAATATAGAATATATAGAAAATAGATTGAAATATATGAATTATTATGGGGATAAAAGAAGACATGGAAAGTGTGGAAAATAGGTGGGAATATTCTATTCAGGATATATGATAAAAGAAGGAAGAAGACGACTGAGAAATAGAGACGGGGTAGAAGGAGTGGGGCCCAGTGGCAGGCGCATTAGTGAAAGTCCAATGCAAGCTGGAAAGAGAGAGTGAGAGGAATGAATGGAGAAAGTAACGGCTAGTTTTGGAGGCTTCGGTTCTGCTCGTCTCTATTTCGGCCCAATGCCAACTAGCCGTTCCTCCCTGAAAGCGATCCCTCCCTCTACCGTTTTTTCCCTTCACGTCAATGATTTATCTCATTCGCCACCACACACGCACACACACATACAGATTTTTTTTTTTCCTTTGTATTAATATTGGGCTCAATTGACTCTTTTATAAAAATAATAAAAGTTAAATAAATTATATAATCATAAAATTTGTTGTATATTATTAGATTATGTATTAATTTATAAGTTAGGTAAATTAATTTGATATAAAAATGATAAAAAAATATTTTACACTAATTTATTTAACTTCCTTAATATTTTTAAAAATGTCAACTGAATTTTATGTTAAGAATAGGAGGTAGTATGTGTATATATATAAGCAAAGCCATCAAATATATCCCATGCCCTATGCAAAATGAAAATCTACTAAAAATTATGTTATTAGTAAAAATAATATACTTTATTTCAAATTTGATATAAAGTACTCCTTACAATACTTTTAATTATATTTTTATAGAATAATGAAAATTCGAAATTTGATTTGATTTTTTTTTTCCTTTTCCGAAAATTACCACACACCCTTCAAAAATTACTCTGGGAAGAAAGAAAAAATCTGAAAGTATCTCCATTAAATTGGATACCCATATCAATCATATTTTAGGCACTTTTTTCTTTCGAAGATACCGTTTGAAATATAATATCATTGGGTTAAATTAGTTTTTTTTTTTTGCCAGCAGACTGAACTTCTATTTTGTATGTTTTTTGGTTGATAACATCTATTTTGACACAGTTGGTTAAGGTATTGTCACCCCAATCACAAGGGAGTGTGTTCGAACCCTTTGACTGATGGGAAGACCTCGTTGGTAGGCAATCTCGTAAGTCCCTTGTAAGCGCTCGAAGAGCCCTGGGGCCATGCCCTGACCTTGGTAGGGGATTGGTCCCGAACCTATCTAAAATTCTATGTATAAAAAAAATGTAGATCATGCACACATTTGTTGGTAAGAGTTATGACACACTTGTCCCACCATGCATCCTAAAAGGTTTAGGAAATAAATTGTACTATGTATGACTGGTAATGAGTAAATGATACTAATTAATGTATTGATCATATGGGTCTTGTGACAATAATGGGAAGAAATTTCGACCAAAAAAGGAAACAATGGGAAGAAAGACAGGGCCTATATCATTGTTTTTTGGGGCCTGAAAAGATGAATAGCGAGGCAACGCCTTTTGCTGACCCAAGAAATATGAATGGTGAATTGACCCAAAGGCGGTCTTCAAGGAGCCCAGCAAATTAGGGTCGAGCCTTGAGCCCAACAATGTTACAGTGGTTATTGGCTAAAATAATAAAGGATCTTGCATGTGATTTTATGATTTATAAGGTAAATATGTGATAAGAGTTTTGTTTCGGCTTACGAAAAAATGCTTAAAAAAATGTTTTTTGTGGGTTTTCCAAACAAGCATTAATAAGCTGTTAATTGAAATGGTAAGCGACCTACCTCTATAAGGAGAAAAATATAAGTTTGAATGTTGAGAAATGCATGATGCCCTTGTAAAATAAAATAAATAAATAATATTCTCACGCCTTCTCTCAAATTATGCGATATTCATTTTTCATTATATTTTAATTTAACAAAATCAATTACATATTTTATTAAATACTCCTCTGGATCTATATATAGGGCAGGGAATAAATTTTTTGATCATATTTTAAGGTAGAGAGAGAAAATTTTCATATGAATGTACAATTTCACCATTCATTTATTATTATATTGAATTTTTTCTCATAAGGTATAATATATATTAAATAGAGATAAAGTTGAAAAGTTGTTGAATTTTATATAATAGTTAATTAATGAAATTTAAAGTTTTCCTTAGTTTGTGTGAAAAATGCTGGAAGAGCCTTAGTGAGTGTCTGAGTAATTTTGAAACCATGGTTTCAGAAATCATTTTTCGTAAGTCGAGACAAAACTCTTCTTACATACTTACCTCGTCTGATAAATCGTAAAAGTTCTTCTCTAAAAACTAATCGAAACACATGCCTATATATAGGATCGGAGGAGTATTTCTATTGTCTTTTTCAATGTTCCATAGTTTCCTTAATTTACAGTTTTAAACATATGAGGTAGAGAGAGATCGAAAAGAACCTTTAATAAGGTTATTAAACAAGATCTTTTAGTTAATAATTCATTCAAATATCATGTCCCAACAGAGCACGATGTTGTTGTACGATCCATATAGCCAGCTTTACTATATGTGATAAGGTGTTGTTGTTGTAGTTGTTTGTAATTTTAAATAGGGTTAAAATGTATATTTGACAACGAAGTTTTAGTGAAAGAACATTTGATACAATTATATATTTTTTGGTGTAAAGATATACATAAAGTTTTTAAAGGGGTGAAATAATAAATCTGTTAACTCTCTCAAACCACTGTTACTTTTTTCCTCTTGTCAGACCCACATGCTTTCAAGTTTCCACTTCAAAGACGACGATGTGTGAAGAAGGAGAGGCCTTTGGGAGTGGTGAAGGATAAGGAAGATGATGAGATTCCCCGATGAGCATAAGGAGGGAGAGGGATTTTTTGGGCTTATTTGAGAAAATGGTGGAAAAGCACGTTTATACAGGTCGAGATAAAATTTCTTTTATAGACTTATCTCTATATCATAAATCACGTTGAAAAAATAACTCCTACAGTTAATCCAATTGTTGCTTTCGGATTTCCAGGTGGGATTGTTGGGTGTATTGTGATTTGCAGAGAATCGAAGAGTGTTTCAGGGAGTGGGATTAGAGGGTTCGAAGGAAGAGTGATGAAGATGAAGATTGTACAAATTGAAATGGTTGGTTGAGCTTTCTGGAGAGAAGAGGAGACTGGAATTTCTTATTCTTAAGGGAGGAACCAAGAATATGAACATGAAGCAATAGAGGGGCAACAAAAGCTTGATTTTGTTGGCAAGGGAAGAATCATTTTTGGGGAAGAAGATTACTAGAACACTAATCAATAACTGCCAATGCTTTGCCTTTGCCTTGGATATTAAACCCTTATGCTGCTAGAAAGAAAGAAACCAATCTGCATCTCTGCTGGAATCCAGAAGCTGGGAGGCTGTGAAGGATAAGATAATGTGGAAAGCATGTGGGTCTCACAAGACGAAAAAGAGTAACACTGAAAGTTAATAGATTTGTTATTTTCTCCCCTCTTATAAAACTTTATGTATATTTTTATATCTTATAGAATATAATTGTATCAGTCCATATTATCTGACCCGGACCGGCCCGGCTGAATCGGACTGGAAACCGGCAACCCGGGCACTAAACTGGTCCGGTTTGGTGACCCGGTCCGGGTCATTTTTTATTTTTTTTAAATCTTTTTTTTTTAAATTTTTTCCTTCAGAATTTCATACTATAAGCCTAAAATATTCCATTTCTCACCAGTTTGGTCCCGGTTTAGCTCCGGTCTGACCCACTAATCCTTGACCCAGTACTCCGACTGGTTACCGATCCGGGTTTAATTACCTTGCTATCAGTTTCCTCTTCGATCAAATTTCATTGTTAAATTTATACTTTAATCTTTTTAAATAAGTATTATTTTCTTAAATTAAACGCGAAAAAAAAAAATCTACTATGCGCGATGAGGGGTGGGTTACATTTGTTACACGTGTCTTTCCCTCACTATCTCCCTCCCGCAGATAGAAACAACGGAAACCATATATCATAAAAAATCAATAATGCGGAATCGTCACTTCCCGCGAAAACCCCAAGAAAACCGATGATGCTAGTGACACCATCCTCCGTTTCAGATCTTCGTACTCATAATCACCTCTACAGCAAATCTAGCTTCTTCCCTACTCACGCCAGACTAATTAGTCCTCGTCGCTTCATCGCTCCCCGATGCTCTTCCAGCGTGCAGGAGATTCATAAATCCTCTAGCCCCTCCGATGACAGGCACTTGAGTTCGGAGCTCTATGCTTCAGCCCCATTCCCTCCCGTCAAGGTCGCCAAGAGAGTTGTGTTGGTCAGGCATGGCCAGAGCACCTGGAATGCGGAAGGCAGAATCCAAGGTAGCTCCAATTTCTCGGTGCTTACTAAGAAGGGTGAGGCTCAGGCCGAGACTTCGCGTCAAATGCTCATCGATGATAAGTTCGATATTTGCTTCGCCAGGTTACATTTCCGCACGACCTTACGCAATTGTGAACTGGATCACTCTTTCCAATACTCGCGATGCTGTTTTGAGCGTTTATTAACTTTTTTTTTGCCCAATGTTCATTTAGTTCAGCCTCACATATTTATAGCATGCTTTCTAGTTTATCTGTCAAATGGCTAACATGGGGGTGTTTCTTCAAGTCCTTTGGCGCGGTCAAAGAGAACGGCAGAAATAATCTGGGAAGCTCGTGAACCGCAGATAATTACAGAATATGATTTGAGAGAAATCGATTTATATTCATTTCAAGTACGACCACCCTTTTATTCTTCTTTTGTTTTGTGTCCATTTCTAGCTTATGGCTTGGTGTCACCGGTCTCGTTGCTGTATTTTATTTAGGGCCTCTTGAAGCATGAGGGGAAAGAAAGATTTGGCCCAGTTTATCGCCAATGGCAAGTGGATGCGGCAAATTTCAACGTGGATGATCATTATCCGGTGAGAGAGCTATGGGAACGTGCCAGGAGCTGCTGGGATAAAATCTTAGCTCATGATAGCAGGTCCATTCTCGTGGTTGCTCACAACGCTGTGAATCAGGCTCTTGTTGCCACGGCAATTGGTAAACTTTTCTTCTCCAAGGGAACTCAATGCTAAATGTTGAAGAATATTGCCGCTATGGAATTACTTAACCATTGTTATCCATCAGGTTTAGGGACTGAGTACTTCAGAACTTTACTTCAGAGCAACTGTGGTGCGAGTGTCCTTGATTTCATCCCAAGATCTGAGGGTGGCTCTCCACATATTTGTCTTAACCGATTAAATCAGGTGTATATCACATTTAGTGGGAAATATATATATATATATATCATCTAAGGTCAGCTTAGTCCGCACATGGAATTGGCTTTGTTTTCCCTCTGCAACAGAGGCTAAAATGATCAGCTGATGGGAATTCCTTCACTTTCCAACGCAGTTATTGTTACCAACTTTTGTAAAATTGTACACATTTGTGTGTACTGTAAGTTTCACAATGCATAAATTGTCCAAGTTGGGGGCTCTTCTAATTAGAATTGATTATTGGTGCAGACCCCTGGTTCGCCTGTTGCAGGTGGAAAATCAGGAGGTAGAAAAACAAATAAGCGGATAATACTTGTTTGCCGTGGTTATACACAGGGCAACGCAGAGGTAAAAAGCAGCAGTATGACTTGTTCTAGCATTTGGTGCCAAGGTTGATGGCTATTTTCTGACAAGGAATATGTTTGAAAGTGTCCAGAGGATCAAAACTGTAAATTTAAGATGTCATAGTTGCATGTCTAAATGATGCTTCCATGGAATCTGGTTTCATTGACTGCTACTTCTTTTGTTTCCCGCATATGAGTTTGTTGACACTAATATTTTAACGAGAAGAATTTTGCTCACGCAGAAAAGTTCCTTTGAGATTTATCTGGCTAGACTTCTACTTGCCAGGTTTCTAAATTAGCACTCTTGTGTTGAACAGGATGGTTTTCTTTTAGCTGGTGATCAACAATTGAATATGCTTGGTCTTATACAGGTACTGCATCCAATTTCTAAAAATTATAATTCGATAAAAATTATCCGATCTGACCATTGGCATGTATGACAGTCCCAGAAATCTGCAGAGCTGCTTCTTGATTTGAAAGTAAATTCCATAATTAGCAGTCCTAACAAAGCCTGTATTGGGACAGCAAATGCCATCTCTCAAGTAAGCTCTTTATTAGTGACTTCCAGTTAATTACAGTATTCATAATCCCTATTCTCATTTTCTTAACCATATTACTAATATTATTTTACTTTACTTGTGAGTAGCGAGATGATCTGATTTTGAAATAATAGTCTAGTAGTATTTCTGTATTTGAAAATGTGGTACTATTTTCCTTTCCATTTATGTTCATCATGAAGAATGAGAAAAGAATATCAAGAGTTATATGAGAAATGGTGATACGGGTAATTATTTTTCAATCACAGATTGAGGCTTGAAGTAGGAATAGTCTTTATTCCGTGATTTCCCTTATTGTTCGAAGCTTCAGTTTTTAGTTCACTCCATTAACTTTTCAAATTGTCGACTTCTCATTCAGTTTAGTAATGGAATAAAGCAGCATACCTTTCTCCTGCCCTGTTTCTTCCTCTCCCCAGTTTATTCTTTTCCCTTTGTTTCTTCCTCTCATTCCCTCGACCTCATCTCCCAACTTCTACATCTTTATTTCTTTCTCTTATACTGGTTCTACATTAGTTCTTTTATTCATATTCTGAACATGATTTAAGGTACAAGAAGCTGCTGATTGCTTGGGTGCTGACTGTGTGCCACGCTATGTTGAGATGAAGCAGATGGAGATCCTGGATGTTGAAACAATCTTTCAGCAATTCAAGGCAAGGAACTTATCATTTAGATGTGTGCGTCTGTATGCAAGCATTTAAAAATCATTTATTGACTACTTGAACAATGGAGTAATGTTTTGTGTTGGAAGAAGCTATCCAGTACTGAAACTTGAAAGCAAATTATGGACTTCTTAATATCGATCACTGCAAAGCATGTAAACTTGGTAGAGGTTCTAGGAACTATTTGTCACCTACCAAGAATTGCTACTTCTCTTGGTTTACAACCATCTTTTGTTCACACATTCCTATATCACCATGTTTTGATTTTTCCTATCTAGTTGTTGCAGGATATATCGAATTTTCCAGGTATGCATCCGGGCTGGTTAAATATGATCGAAGACGGAGTGAGAACAACATTATGGAATCAATCTGGAAAGGCCTGGCAATCTCTGTTAGAAGAACTTTCAGATGAAGGATCATCTTCAGAAGTTGTGGTTGTAGTTGGCCATCCGGCCATCCACATAGCACTCATGGGGCACTGCTTAAACTTGACAAAAGAATGGTTGGGATCATTTCATCTTGATGCCGGTAGTGTGAATGTCATTGACTTCCCTGATGGACGGAAAGGAAGAGGCATTATCAGGTGCATAAATTATACTGCTCATTTGGGAAGATGGTCCATACCTATTACAAGATCAACTGAGGATAGCGAAGAGTTCTAATTAACCATGCATTTTGTTTCCAATGTCAAGCTTTAATTGTATAGTTTCGAAGAGTTTGTGTAGGAAACACTGATATCCGATATAGTGAGTTTCTCCTCACCTGTAAATTTCGATTTGATGGCATTTATATGTCTAATTGTTTATATATTATAGAAAACCGCTTAAAACATGAATAATGCAATTTATATTTTAAATTTTGTATTAAACACGTGCCTCACCAGATAATTCAGAATAATTGGTATTGGAGACCTCTTGTAGCTTAGACGCCGTACTAATTTTGGTACAGATTTAATTTCAAGCTCCAACATTTCATTTGTAGGAGAAATTTTCGTATTATTAACTGCACAAAATTCATTGATACAGGCATGACAACTTCAGTAGTCATTCAAAACAGACTATTATAATTTCCTTGGCAGGTCACTCTCCCTCTCCCGCTGCAACTCCCTTTTAATACACTACCCACGAAATAATATTTTAATTTTTCATACTATATTCAAACATTTGTGCAGCACAAGAGTTGCAATTCTTTATTTTCATAGGATAGTTGCGATTCTTCTTATTCTGAAATGCGTAGATGTTATGGCAAAAAAGAAAAGAGAAACGCTTATATGTTTATTTTATTTGTCCTCTTTCGAAAATTTTTTCGAGTTTTTTCGAGCTTTCCAAAAATTGGTTACCTGATGACCAAAATAAAGTGGGCCTTTTGATGAACCAATGCCTTTGTTTGGGTAAGAGGCTAAGTTCTCCCGGGTTGGCCCAGTCCAGTATTTGCTCCGTGAATCTAATTTGGCCATTTGGGGACGCAGGTTTAACGAAGGTTTTAGGGTGCGATTCAGCGAGAGAGCGAGCAAAAATGGCAGCTTCAATGGCGGGAAGACGAATAAGTGTGCGTTTCCTATGCAGAACTCCGACGAATTCGTTCACAGGGAGACCCTCTTTTGTTGGCTCACCCCCAAACTCAAGTTCCACCCCTTTGCGCACTCCCATTGCCCATTCTTCTCCTCTAAGGTGCTCCACTTCTCTTCTGATGATTGCGATTCACAGTTACCACTTCAGATTCGAAGTGTAAAAGTGTTCCTTCTAATTAATGTAATATTGGTTATAGTTGTGACTTATGACGACGTTATCGATTTTGGATTCTTGCATAGGTTGCTGCGAAGAGAATTGAGCTCTTTTAAACCCATACACAGCGCGATTGCTTCTGCTTATCTTGTTTCCAAGCTTCCCTGCAATGCCAGCACCCCTAACGAAGGTTGCTTTATCTTTTTTCTCCCTGATAGTAAATTATAATTCGCACTTTACTATGAAACCATCTTGATGAAAGGCATTTTGTCCATGTAAACAGTCAAATGGTAAAGCGATTTTTGGCTATTTACTGAACTCCGTCTTTAAGGTCAACAATTTGATAATGCTGTATACTCATTTATAATGTTTCTTTGCTCATATCCTCGAAGAATTCAAGGTAGGAGTTGGTCTTACATTTTTTTTAGTTTGGCGTGAAAAAGAATTTCATTCAGAAAATAATGCCGTTCAGGCCTTACTATGGTATGAATCAGGCCGTAGAGATAAGAACTTAGCAGGGAAAAGAATGATAGGGAGAAGCAGAGGGTCTTGGGTCAGTATCTGAACCCCGAGACAAGAGAAAAAGGAATAATTAATTCATATCATTCAACATGCTTGATACAAAGCTTCCATACCACTAAATACCCTACGCACATGAAACTAACTGATCCTAATACTTGCTAACTGCCTATCCACGTTCAGCACTACTGGGCAGTTACTACCTAATATTAATAACCAACTTAAACATTTTCCTAATAATTATTAACCATAAAAGGGTGAGCATGCTCTCAACTTTGCCCACATTTTCTTCTTCTAGAATATACTAGGAGTGGGTGTGGATTCCTATCAATACCCTCCCCTAAGAGAGCCGCCTTGTCCTCAAGGCGGAAATCAGGGAATTGAGCTGCCATGTGGTCATAGAGTTCCCAGCTGGCTTCTTCTTGCGGTCTGTTGTGCCACTGAATGAGGAGCTCAATGTCGGGTACTCCTTTGTTTGTGAGAGTCCGAGCTTGCAGAACTCGTGCAGGTTGCAATTGTAACTCCCAATCTTCATTGATGGGTAGAGGTGGGGTCATGTCTGATTGCTGATAACCATGAGCAGCTTTAAGGAGGGAAACATGAAAGATTGGGCGTACACGTGTACCCGGTGGAAGGTCTAACTCGTATGCTACCGTACCCACCCGCCGTTTGATAGAGTAGGGACCAAAATACCTTGGGGAAAGCTTCTCAAAACGCCGTTTTGCTAGAGACTTCTGCTGATATGGTTGCAGCCGGAGAAAAACTAAGTCCCCTGGGGAGAACTCCACCTCTCGGCGTTTGAGATCTGCTTGTTGCTTCATTTTAGCTTGAGCTAAGGCTAAGTTGTCCTTGATTGTAGTAAGGATAGCGTCCCTCTCTGCCAAATATTCTTCTAAGTCATCAATCTTGGTTGCACCGGGTGTGTAAGGTAGGAGAGTTGGGGCCACTCGACCATAGACAATTTGAAATGGGGTGGTACCTGCTGCTGTATGGAACCCAGTGTTATAGGAAAGTTCTGCCCAATGAAGGATTTGACTCCATAGTTTTGGATGCTCTTGGGAGAAGCAGCGGAGGTAAGTCTCTAAGCATCTGTTTACCACCTCGGTCTGACCATCAGATTGTGGATGATAAGCGGAACTCATTCGTAGCTGCGTGCCGCTGAGTTTGAAGAGTTCTTGCCAAAATGAACTCAAGAAGAGTGGGTCCCTATCAGAGACAATGGACTTGGGGAATCCATGCAGCTTGATAATTTCTTTACAGAAGGTTGCTGCAATATTTTTGGCAGTAATGGGTCTGGAAAGACCTATGAAGTGCGCATACTTGCTGCAGCGATCCACTACCACAAGTATAGTTTCCATGCCATGGGATTTCGGTAAGCCGGTAATGAAATCAAGTGATATGTCCTCCCAAATCTGTGCTGGTATGGGTAATGGGTGTAACAATCCCGCTGGTGATTGAGTGATGTACTTAATCTTTTGGCAAGTAGGGCAGTGTTTAATGAATTTCTTCACATCCCCCTTCATATTGTACCAATAGAAATGTTGTTGCAGCCTCTTTAATGTTTTCAGGAAACCTCCGTGGCCTCCCAATGGTGAAGAATGTGTTTCAGTGAGAAGTTTATTGCTCAGATCTGTTGCAGCAGGTATAACAAGTCTGTCCTTATAATAGAGCTTATTGGCAGACAGGACAAAGTGAGGTACTGAGTTTGGGTTGTTCCGTAAAGAAGCTATTATCGAGGCTGTATACTCGTTCTGCAGTAGGTGCTGATCCAGTTCATCAAAATCTGAGGCCTGGGGTACGCTAAGGGAGAACAAGTTTGCTGAGCAAGGGTACCTGGAGAGAGCATTTGCGCCTTGATTGGAGGTCCCTGGTCGATACTTGATGACAAAATCATAGGGTAATAATTTTACCATCAATCTTTGTTGTTCAGGGGTGGTCACTCGTTGTTCCAAGAGATGTTTGAGACTGCAATGATCAGTGAGGACTTCAAACTTGCGCCCTAGGAGGTAATGCCTCCATTTCTGTAAAGAAGACACTAGGGCCAATAATTCCCTGTCGTAAACAGATTTGTGTCTATTGGAGTAAGATAGTCCTTTACAATAATAGGCTATAGGGTGTCCGTTTTGCTGCAATACGGCCCCAATGCCTACCGACGATGCGTCGCATTCCACTACAAAAGGGAGGTTAAAATCTGGGAGTTGCAGTACCGGTACTCGCACTAGAGCATTCTTCAAGGAGGTGAACGCTTCTGTAGAGTCAGCAGACCAGTGAAAAGAGTCTTTCTTAGTCATATCCGTGAGTGGTTTTGCAATCAGCCCATAGTTACGCACAAAGCGCCTATAGTATCCAGTTAACCCAAGAAATCCCCTGAGATCTGACAGAGTCTGGGGTAAAGGCCACTTTGTGACTGATGCTATCTTCTCTGGATCTACAGCTACCCCTTTCTGAGTTATGATATGTCCTAGAAAGGCAACTTCCATTTGAGCAAAAGAGCATTTCTTGTGATTCGCATAGAATTGCTGCTGCTGTAACGTCTGTAGCACTGTGCGAACATGTGTATGATGCTCTTGCATTGTCTTGCTGAATACTAGGATATCATCGAAGAAAACAAGAATGAATTTGCGAAGGTACGGACAGAAAAGGTCATTCATGGCTGCCTGGAATGTGGATGGGGCGTTGGTAAGGCCAAAGGGCATGACCACAAATTCATAGTGTCCTGAATGAGTTCGGAAAGCAGTCTTGTGTATATCCTGGGGGGCTACTCTGATTTGGTGATAACCAGATCTAAGATCAACCTTTGAGAAGTATGCGGCCCCATGTAATTCATCAATGAGCTCATCTATGTTGGGTATGGGATATTTGTCCGGTATGGTAATTTTGTTGAGCTCTCGGTAGTCAACACAAAACCTCTAAGAGGAGTCCTTCTTGGGTACCAGGAGCACTGGGCTAGCAAATGGACTAACACTAGGACGTATGAAGCCTTGTTGAAGTAATTCTGCCACCTGCCTCTCAATCTCATCCTTCTGGGAGTGAGGATACCAATAAGGTCTGAGATTAGGGGGTGTAGAACCATGGAGCAGTGGAATGGAGTGGGAGTGAGAACGAAATGGTGGTAGCTGTGTTGGTTTCTCAAAAACTGCTGGGTATGCCTCTATCAGTGAATAAAAGTCAAGCAACCTCTGTATTTTCTGTTCTTTTTCTGGCATTGAATCTTGACAGGCCAAGCTTTGTAGGGCAGCAACCGAGGTGCGTGGTTGTGGGGTACCCTGCAGTTTAAACCTCTTCCCATTCGACCAAAAGATCATGTACATTTGTTGCCAATTGGCTTCTACTGTGTTAAGGGAGGCCAACCACTTAATCCCTAATACCATGTCAGATCCACCAATTGAAAAGGGGAAGAAGTCGTCTTTGATGACCAGGTTCTGAATCTGCACCTCTAATCCTCTGCATATAGAGTTGCATGAAATGACATTTCCGTTGCCCACTTGCACTCCGAAAGAAGGCAGCCGTTGGGTAGGCAGCTTGAGTTCAGTCACTAGCGTATCTGATATGAAATTGTGGGTTGACCCACTATCAATGAGGATTAGAATTGGTTTTGACCGAATAGCTCCATGTACCTTCATAGTGGTGATTGACGGTCCCCCCAAGATGGCGTGCAGCGATATTTCTGCAAACTCGCTTTCTGGTACCTGGTGCTCGTCCAAACTCTCTGGTTCTAGGGTGTCAGCTTCTTCGGTAATCTCCATGAGCTTGAATGAGGAACTTTTGCACCGATGGCCTGGAATGAATTTATCGCCACATCGAAAGCAAAGTCCTTTATCTCGACGTAACTGTTTTTCCGGATCCCAGTTGACAGACGAGGAGGGGTTGGTTGAGTAATTAGGGACTGCCGTCTCGATTTTGGAAGTGGCTCCCAGGATCTGCTTCGGATTCGGATTTGTTGGTGTAACTCCTGGCGAAAATCCCGCTGCTGCCGATGGATACGTTTTCTGGTAGACAGTATTTCTCTCCTTCGAAAAATAAGCCCTGTCGCTACCTCGCGAGTATTGCGGTCTGTGCTGATTTCGGGGCTGGGCTTGTAATTGGAGTTTTGATTCAAATTCCATCGCAAGACTAGAGGCCCGATATACTGTTCGCGGTTTCTGAATTTTGACGTCGGCTTGAAGCTCCTCTTTCAGTCCATTGATAAACACACCCAACAAGCAATGCTCGGGCCATCCCTTAACCCTCGAGGATCTCCGCACAAAATCCTGTCGGTAGTCCTGTACTGTACCCATTTGTTTAATGGCACATAAGTGGACGTCTGGAATCTGAAACTCCGCTGGACCGAAATGCTCTTGTAGGATCTCAATTAAATCCTCCCAGAATCTGATTGTCCTTCCTGACGAGACCCATGTGAACACGTCGAGGGCGTCTCCTTCAAGGTTGATTGCAGCAACATCGACCTTGAGATCGTCGGGTGTTTGGTAGTAGCGGAAGTATTTCTCAGCTTTCAGTATCCAACCCCTAGGATCATCACCTTCATATTTTGGGAATTCCACCTTAGTGTGGGGTCTTCGAGTAGAATTCTGGGTCCACCAAGGTCGTTCGCTGGTATGACCTTCATCGTCTTCCTCTTCGGCAGTGTTATTGTCTCTGTGTGCGTCGGAAGTCTTTCCTTGTTTGAGTTCTGTCAGATCAGTGTCCATTCTACTCATTTTGGATAGGATAAGAGCCATTTGTTGTGCAATAAACTCCTGGAAAGCAGGCTCAGTAGGCTGTTGGGTGGACGGTGATGCGTGAGATGTTTCGGTGGTGGGGTTGGGTAATAATGGTGGGTAGTGATCAGAATGCCCAGAGCGAGTGGTCACCATTTTTCACAGGTGAGGAAGGAATGGCTTTGATACCAAATTGGTATGAATCAGGCCGTAGAGATAAGAACCTAGCAGGGAAAAGAATGATAGGGAGAAGCAGAGGGTCTTGGGTCAGTATCTGAACCCCGAGACAAGA
The DNA here is from genome assembly GCA_963855925.1 of Inga laurina. Lineage (NCBI taxonomy): Eukaryota > Viridiplantae > Streptophyta > Magnoliopsida > Fabales > Fabaceae > Inga > Inga laurina. The sequence continues at coordinate 63,914,476 of OY979707.1, read as the reverse complement.
GAAAAAGGAATAATTAATTCATATCATTCAACATGCTTGATACAAAGCTTCCATACCACTAAATACCCTACGCACATGAAACTAGCTGATCCTAATACTTGCTAACTGCCTATCCACGTTCAGCACTACTGGGCAGTTACTACCTAATATTAATAACCAACTTAAACATTTTCCTAATAATTATTAACCATAAAAGGGTGAGCATGCTCTCAACTTTGCCCACGTTTTCTTCTTCTAGAATATACTAGGAGTGGGTGTGGATTCCTATCATACTATGTGTTTAGTTCACCTATGGAGAACATTTACAGGATATGGGTTCGGTTAAGGAGTCAATTCAGAAATCCTCATTCTACGCTGGAATGTGAAGGGAGAATTCTCTTTTATTGGATTTTTTTTCATATTTTCCTGACTTATCGAAAGTTGCATTGTCCGTATGGAATTATGGAATAAGCTGGTGACTAGTGAGGGTCTAGGAAGTTATTTGCAGAGACAACTCAGAGATGTGAGGCCCTATGTAATTAGTCCATGAACTAGTATTTGTCATGTAGAACTGTAAGCTGATGTTTTATCTATGGGGCTATTGCTTCTACTGTCAGACGAATTCAATCTCCAGAATCATGACCATTTTATTTTTCTTTGATGACAGGAAGATTTGCTAACTATATCAGTCCCATCTGATGATGGGTGATGTGGAGCGAGAGTTCTCTTGTAAATTTTTGGACAACCTAGTTTTCCTACCTCTATTCGGGGATTCAAAAGTTTGAATTCTAGACCAAGAATTGAGCAGGTTTGCTACTTTGAAGTTTGAATAGTGAGATTTTGATGGTCTTCTAGTTCTGCAAGTCCTACATATGTTTGTAACTTTGATAAGTGTAACGTTGTTTTTACTTTTTACGTTGTCTTTGAAATAATATATAAAGAAACATTTGAGAATCACATTTAAACATGAGATTGCTTGGACGATGAAAATGACACCCATGTTTCCATTGTCTTTTTGTTCTTAATGTAACTTTGGATAACACTAGCTCAATAGTGATTAGCAAGTCTATACGTTGAAGGCTTAGTAAAACATGAGAGGTCCCTCTTTCATATGTGACCTAAGTACTGCGTAGGTCAAGTTAGGAAAACATTTTTTATCAGAGTGTTCGTTCCTTCTTTCCAATGTCTTAATTCTGTAGTCTGTTACCTGACAATCATGTTACTACGTTCATTGACATACCCTAGCCGGGTTACCTTAATAAAAGCTTGAAAATATGACATAATGAAGGCTGATATTGCCTGACATTCTCATATCATAGTGCCTACATGTAGCGAAAGAAAGCAAAACACCTCATTGCAACATTGCAGCTAAGTATGGTTATCATTAATCAGACATGGCATCCATGTCAGGCTTGTTTCTCTCTTTTGGGTAGACAGTTAAGCACCTCTGACTCAATGGCATCATTTAATGACACGATTAAGTTCCTGTTCTATGATCATGAAGGATACATCTTGGGAGAGTTAAATCTTTTTTCCCACATATGTTAATTTCCCCGGCAAAAGTTGCTGGATGATGTGAAGCATATTAGCCTACATGTCTCTGTTGATAATTTTTTTTCGAGCTGTCACCCCATTTGTCAATTTCCACAGCGAAAGTTATCTTTGAAGTTAGGAACAGGAATCATACTTAGCGTGTGAAGTTCCTTTTGTTTTGGCTATTATTAGTCTTGGCGATCTTGGGACAAGTTCGTGAAGACAATTTAAAATAAACGATAAAATTTCATGCTCCAAATTTTCTCCTGATTTGGAGCTTATGAATGCTGACAATGGAGGGTTAAACTTGCTCTGCAATAGAAGAAATCTTGGGGACGATGTTTTGATAGTAAAAAAAAAAAAAACTTGACCTAGTACATGTATCATGCAGATTTTGACATCTAGACTTAGAAAAACTCAAGTTAAATGTGGCATTATGCATATTCATTTTCAATTAGTTTCCCCTTTAACTTCTATTAGAATTCAAGAAAACTCTGATGTCATCACCCATGAATTGATAGCTGCATCAGTTCATAGAACTGGGTGTTTGAATTGAATACATTGATTTGAAAGCTGAACCGTCAAATTGGTTGATGTTGCTGGTATTACCTGGTATGAAAAATTGAAATGATAAAAGGAGAGGGAAGAAAGGTACAGCTGAATTATAAGAGCGTCATTTTCAGTCATTAGTGTAAGTTTCTGTTAACATGATAATGATCTTCTCCACCAAACTTCCCAAGAAACAACAACATCCTATTGAATTCTAAACATAGGAATAAGTGTTTCTGAATTGTCTTTGAAACAAAGCTTCGATTATTTTATTAGTTTCCCGTTGAGGTGATTGGCTTAGAAGACTAGAATTGCATATGCTCAAGCAGATGAGATGTCATCTTACCTTCCATTACTTTTTTTTTTTTTTTTTAATACAAAGCGGCCAAGACTAAGCTTGGAATAAGAAATACTCTAGACTACATGACCACCAGTCATATCATCCCGCATGTACCCCCTACATCCCGGATGCACCAGAGGTAACACTATAAGACCCCCCACCATCTTACCTTCCATTACTAATTTATAGCTGTTGGGACTTGCGAGGGTGATGACGGCCCGTTTCATATGAAATTATGAAAAGAAAAGAAATACGAGAATTCTCCTAAGGAAAAAAGATAAAAAGATACTGTTTGAACTTTAAAATCTCAAATTGATTTTATTGACAATAAGAATAATGAGATTGATAAAAAAATATATAACAATTGACAATTTAAATTTTTGGAAAATTACTGATTTAGAATTTTGAAGTTCAATTGGTATGTTTTTTTTTTTTTGGAAAATCCCAAAAAAATACCACCTGAACTTCAAAATCCCAGATTGATTTTTTTAACAATAAGAGTAATGAGATTGATAAATAGTGTAATGGGATTGACAATTCAAATTGTTGTCAAATCATTGATTTAGAATTTTAAAATTTAAATAGTATTTTCTTGGATTTTTTGTGTATGTGTCCTTTTCCCTCCTCCAAACACGCACTAAATTTAAATTTCAAAAAAGGAAAATAAATAAGAGAATTCTGACTCACTTTATTATAGTTCAAGGGACAGCGAATTGATTGTGATGATTATTCTTCTTGTCTTTCTCACTTGTCAGACATCAGAGATTAAAACCCTAATTATGATTCTAATATTCTAGCGTAGTACACAAACTATGTTTATATGAAGAAAATGCTGTGCATCATTACTAAAAGCAGAAATCTTCGTTTGCTTCTCTTGTTAACTTTCTTTGTCCTTTTTTATTTGGCCCCATATAATCATTTTATTCATGTCTCTCAAGCCAGTATTTGGGGCAGGTTAGAATTAGATATTCACGTTACACAGATTGTTAATTTTAAATTTCAATGGTGAAAAAAAACAACTAATAATAAAAAGTTATTGATGTGCAATGATTTGTTTGCTAACTGTAGCCGAACCCGTCGACCATAGACATATTATATAACAGTTGAATTAGCCAGAAGACTTTGATAATTAAATCATTAATGAGTATTTAAAAGAAGGTATTATTTTTAATTTATGAGCCGACCCAAGTAGTTTATTGTATTTCCCAATATTCCCGGAGGGGCTAGTAGCTTGAAGCTTCCCTGAAGTTTCATGATGAACAGGCTATAAAGTGAAAAAAATATTCAAAATTATCACTTTGGCTGGAGGGAATTTCTGGGTAATATCTCCAAACAATGAAATTTCCTTTTGAATTGAATTGCTTTAATTTGTTTCTTTTGAACTGTGACCCTCACGTTGTGTACATCAGGTGTACATAATATTATGGCCACTTTGGAATCTTATCAAAGATTGAAAGTAATATGTGTTAACATGAAATGAGAAAGAAAAAGAGGAGTCAGAAGCTACCAGTTTCCTTTGCTACTCCGAGTAAAGAGAAAAAGGGAATGTATAAAGTGACACAAAGTCACAAACCCAACAACTCCAAAGTTATTACTAATATGACATTTATATATTTCAGTTCATTCCTCAGTCCATGCCTCCACCACCACCAATTTGTACTCAATAAACTTTACAGAAGTGGAGCCTTATCATCAGTTGGCCACAAACATTTCAAAATTGAATTCACCACTTTATAAATTTTAGTTTATCATAAAAAAAAAAGTTGTGAAAATAAAATGCACACATATATGGTGAGACTAACATGAATTGATTATCAACTTTCATCTTTTTTAAAATTTCTCAATGACTTGTTTATATTGTATCTCTGCAGTTTTATATCTTTCTTCTTCCTAACGTTTGTGACTAATTGAAGAATGTAATTGTCAGACATAGATGTAATCAAACATTAGTTCATCTTAAGCATGATGTTTTTTATGATAATTTTTTTCTCATAACTCATGCGCTCATTAAATTTATAGAAGATTTAAACTCATAACATGACACTTAAGAAATATTTAAAAGAGGAGCATGGCGTCATTAGTTTACAAGGCCTCGTCTCCTTAACAGGGATTAGCAAAAGAAACACTTATGTTGGTCTATCACAACCTGATAATGGTATATCAGAACAGCAAGAAAGCTGCTCCTCTTTCTCTTTATTGAACAAATATATGTTCTTACATAATCTGCTGTGGATCACAGAATGATCCAACTATTTATATCAGTCCCTACTAATACACTTTAACTAACCTATCTAAACTCATTGGGCCCAAGCCCATCAAAGCTAACATATACATTATTTCATCATACTGTTACTCTTATATATTCCATCACTCCCCTTCAAGTTGGAGAGCAAAAAATATCCACTGCTCCCAACTTGCGAAGAGTTTTATCTTGTGTATCCCTTGTAACAGCTTTAGTTAAAAAATCAGCTTCCTGTTCACTTGTTCTAACATGTTGCAATTTGATTAGCTTCGCTTGAACCTTCTCACGAACGAAATGGCAATCGATCTTGATGTGTTTGGTTCGCTCGTGAAAGACAGGATTATTTGCTATGTGGATTGCAGCTTTACTATCACAATATACATCTATAGGCTGTATTTGACAATGTCCCAGTTCCTTGAGGAAACCTTCGAGCCATACTACTTCAGAAGTTGCTGACCCCAATGCTCTATATTCAGCCTCTGCAGACGACCGTGACACCGTTGCCTGTTTCTTTGATTTCCAATGAACTAGTAATCCTCCCAACTTAAGCAAGTATCCCGTTACAGATCTTCTTGTCATACCGCATGAACCCCAATCAGAATCACAGTAGCAACTCATGGTGGTGTCCCCTTGGGCACTAATCAAAATCCCCATTCCAGGACTCCTTTTAATATATCTTATCACACCAAGTGCTGCTGCCATATGAACCTTCATTGGTTGTTGCATGAATTGGCTCAAGACCTGCACCGAGAAACATATATCAGGGCGTGTCACTGTCAAGTAAATGAGTCTACCAATTAGCCTTCTATATTTGTCCGAATCTAATAACAGATCAGAGGGTTTATCTTTTCCTTCTCGGTAGCTCATTAATTTTAAATTCTGCGGCATAGGCATCCCAAGAGGTTTACATCCACTCATACCTAAATCAGCTAATAAGTCTAAAGCATATTTTCTTTGAGACATGACAATTCCTTCTTTAGATCTAGCCATTTCTATCCCCAAGAAGTATTTCATTAATCCTAAGTCTTTGATCTTAAAACTATTATGCAGAAATAGTTTTACCTCATCAATTTTAGACATAGAATTACCAGTGACCAGCAAATCATCAACATAAATCAGAATCAAGACAATGCTATCATCAATGTACCTCTTAAAGAAGAATGAATAATCAAACTTACTTTGAGTGAATCCCCCTTTTATTAATGCCATTGTCAACTTACAATTTCATTGACACGAGGCTTGCTTAAGCCCATATAATGATTTCTTAAGCTTGCAAACAAGATTCTCCCCTTGGCTATGGAAGCCTTGAGGAAGAGTCATATACACCTCCTCCTCCTCTAAATCTCCCTGCAAAAATGCATTATGGACATCCATCTGATATATATCCCAATTATATATAGCTGCCAATTTCAAAGTCATGCGAACAGATATCATTTTGACAACAGGAGAAAAAGTATCATGATAATCGACTCCTTCCCTTTGATTATACCCTTTAGCTACCAATCTAGCTTTGTATTTTTCTACCTCGCCATTAGATTTATATTTTATCTTATATACCCATTTGCACCCAATGGGTTTCTTATTTGGAGGCAAAGTAACTATATCCCAAGTTTTGTTATTTGCAAGGGCCTCCATTTCAAGGTTCATTGCCTTTACCCACTTACCATCTTGGGCTACCTCTTCATAACATCGTGGTTCAGAAATTGAATCTAAATGGCAAAGAAAACACATGTGAGAAGCAGATATCTTATCATAGGAGACATAATCATCTATTGGATAAAGGCATTTTGTGCTTTGTTTATGAGATCCTTTAGTTATCAAATTACAGACATAATCATTTGCCCAAATAGGCGGTTTTCTTGTCCTGCCGGTTCGAATTTCATTTACAGCCCTATTAATAGGTTCTGTATCACATACACCCCCTTCAGATTCTGCTGTAATCGGTTCAGCATTATTGGAATCATCAATGTGTATGCTAGTCCTAGGTTTATGAACATCATCAAACAGAAACATGTCTCTTACCTCTTTTGGTATTTCTCCCCTTTAATTGGAGGGTTTATCTTCTAAGAAAGGAAATCTATCTTCTAAGAACACCACATCCCGACTCACTGTAATCTTATGAGTATTCAAATCTAAGAGAACATACCCCTTCTGGTTATTAGGGTAACCAAGGAAAACACAAGGTGCAGTACGGGGTTGAAATTTATCGGAAGCATTGAGATTTGTGGCATAAGCTAATGAGCCAAAGGTCCTAAGGCTTTCAAAAGTCAGTTCTGTCCCATACACCTTCTCATAAGGTGTTTTATAAGCCAGAATTTTTGAGGGAACTCTATTAACAATGTAGGCTGCCATACGGACACATTCCCCCCAATACCTAATAGGTACTCCTGACTGAATCATAAGGCTTCTACTTATTTGGAGGAGGGTACGATGTTTTCGTTCCACTATACCGTTTTGTTGAGGAGTATAAGGACATGTTGTTTCATGAATGATCCCTCTGCTGGACAAGAGATTTCTCAGCTCATGGTTAATAAATTCAGACCCATTGTCACTTCTAATTCGTTTGACATGCAAAGAAAATTGTGTAGCAATATAAGCAATAAAGTTTCGTATGCACAATTCAGATTTAGATTTCATCAAAAATATCCAAGTACTTCTAGAAAAGTCATCCACAATTGTAAGGAAATAATGATGCCCATGATGTGTGGGGGTTTTATATGGCCCCCATACATCCATATGAAGCAATTCAAAGCACAAATGAGACTTAATACAACTAGAAGTAAAAGGGATTCGTGTTTGCTTAGATTGTATACAAACTTCACAATCTTTATTGAAACTAATCTGTTTGTTCTTTACAAAAGTCAAATGTTTCAAAACAGGCAATGGGGCATGTCCTAGTCTTCTATGTAAAGTCAACATATCAGCAAAATTATGTATAGCAGTATTTAATGCATTCACAACAGCAGCATGTCTTTTTGGGAAACATATCATGTAAAGGCCTTCTTCTAGCTTACCAATCCCCTTCTTCTTGCCATTTGGAAGGTCCTGCACCAAACAATGGTTAGGGAAAAATGCTATCATGCAGCCCAGTTCTTTAGTTAACCTAGGTACAGATATGAGATTGAATTGTAATTCAGATGCATAAAGGACATCAGTAAGGTAAATGTCTTCAGATAGTCTCATATTTCCAATGTGTGTAATAAGAACTTTAGCTCTATTTGGTATTTTAATTGCTTTTATGTTACTATCATTAAATCTATAAGTGTTAAACAAGGACAGGTCCCATGTGATGTGGGTAGTAGCCCTAGAGTCTAGAACCCACCGACTGTAACCAGAATTGAAATGAGGCAAACCTGTGGTAGTACCAGTAAGAGCGTGAACTGTGGCTTCAGAGTCGCGTTTCAGAAGCTCCATTAATCGGCCATATTGTTCAGAAGTAAGACTTGGTGATTCTGTTTGTGATGCTTGGATGCATTTGTCACCTTCATTGTTGGGTGGTGTAGTCCGAAGCTGATTAGCAGTGGCATCACATGGTAATTTGGGCTTGTTGCCACGAAAGTCAGGAGGGTATCCAACGAGCTCCCAACAGATATCTTTGTGGTGGCCTTTCTTGCCACAATGGGAACATTCAGAGCTTCCACCACCTTGACCACGTCCCCTGCCACGTCCTCGACCACGGATTGTCATAGCAACACCCTCAACTAGGGTATGGTGTGCCGAGTAAGCAAGGGATTTTTGTGCCTCGTCTTCGGAGATCATGGCAAAGGCGTGGTTCACTGATAAACGGGCTCATGAGTAGAATTTGACTACGAGCCCCACTGAAGGAGTCGTTCAACCCAAGAAGAACCTGAAGGAGTTTTTGTCGTTGAACCATATCGGAGTAGATGCGAGACATATCGCATTTACAGGAAGGGATAGGAAACAAAGTCGACTGCTCTTCCCAAAGTTCTTTCATCTTGGTGTAATATTAAGAAACAGAGGAGGATTCTTGCCGGAGATAACTCAACTCACGGTGAAGGGAGAATAGACGAGATCCCGAGTGTGTGTCGAACTGTTCTTGGAGATCTTTCCAGGCCAGATGCGCATACTGATGAAAAATGATACTATTAGCAAGATCCTTAGAGACAGAATTGAGGATCCAGGAGAGGACGACGACGTTGCATCTTTCCCATTGTTCGTGAAGGTCGTCGTCCTGTGATTCCTTCGTACAGGTCCCCTCCACGAATCCGAGCTTGTGTTTCCCACGCAAGGCGATTTGCATGGCGTGGCTCCAGACGAGGTAATTGTCACTTCCGGTCAAGGTATGAGGGACGATCGTCATCCCCTGGGTCTCCGATGGATGAAGGTAAAGCGGGTGATTAAAGCTGAGGTCGTCGGCCCCGGCGCTGGAAGAGGAGGGGGGTCCGAGATGTAGCCATCACACCAAGAAAACAGGGGAAGCCGGAGGGAAAAGTGCGTCGGTGAGTAGGGGAAGAAACGGAAAGGACGACCGTGGAGAAAGCACGATCTTGAAAAAAAGGAACCGTGGAGAAATCGCGATCTTGAAATCAGGATTAGGGTAGGAAGCGCGATCTTGGAAAACCGGGGACTTGAGCGGGCCGGATCTTGGAAATGAGCCCAATGGGACTTTAGTGAGTGGGATCTGGAAAAAACAGGGCTGGGGTCTTGAAAAATAGCCCAAATCTAGATGGCTCTGGTACCATGTTGGTCTATCACAACCTGATAATGGTATATATGAACAGCAAGAAAGCTGCTCCTCTTTCTCTTTATTGAACAAATATATGTTCTTACATAATCTGTTGTGGATCACAGAATGATCCAACTATTTATATCAGTCCCTACTAATACACTTTAACTAACCTATCTAAACTCATTGGGCCCAAGCCCATCAAAGCTAACATATACATTATTTCATCATGCTGTTACTCTTAGATATTCCATCAACTTATACATATTATTTAAAGATAAAAATACATTTTTTAGATGCCAAATGTGTTTCTATTTCTCATTAATTAATAAGAGTATATATATACTCCCTTCGGTCCTAAATATAAGATAGAGTTACTTTTTTTTGGAGAGATTAAGGAAGCTAAATAAGCTACTTAATCATATCATATATTGTGTATCTTTATATTATATATTAGTTTATTAGTCAAACTAATTAGTTTGTAGAAAAAAAATAAAAATATTAATACTTTAAAATAATTTAATTTATTTATTTAATTTCTCAAAAAAATCAATTTTATTTTATATTTAGGGTTGGGGAGGAAGTATATTAATTGGATCTATTTATTTTTTGCAAACTAAAGCTTCCATGAGAATTCAATCTGTACCATTTTGTCTATGACAGATTCCTTCACTTCTTGTCCATACCTCGTTCAATTCTTTCTTTCGCCTCATCACACTCTTGTGAACATCTCTCTCTCTCTCTCTCTCTACACAAACACTCACGAACGTACATTTATTCTGTTCAAACTTCGAAGTTAAAAGAATGCTAGTTTGTGCCCACAACTCAGTAACTGTTGAATCTGCTTTTTGAAAAGCTGTCAACCAACTTCTATTTATGTCACTCACTCAGCCTTCACAAATTCATTGTGCTTTACTTTTATTGCAGAAAAAAAAAGGAAAAGAATACACACATTATATTCCCTCTGTTGTTTATTACTATAGGTTTCAAATAAACGAAAGAATTAAAATTAATTAAAAATAATAAATATATAAACAAATTTATTTTTTATTATGCCTTTATTTGTATAGAGGATGAGTGAGAGAGAATATATGCAATAAATATAGTCAATAAGAGGTAAAATTGAAAAAATGTAATAAATATTTAGACAAACATAAAAAAAACTTATATTTTGGATTATACTATTCACAAATTTAAAACTTATTTTATATAGAGGTTTAATGTGCGAATTTGATAATGAATTTGATAATGAAGTTTTAATAAAGAGGTGTCTAATTTAATTATATTTTATTAGAGGCAAAAATAACAAATATGTTAATTCTCCCAAACTCCCATCACTTTTTTTTTTGGGGACATATGTGCTTTCCAACATAATGACGCCAGACGTCGATTTTGATTGAGTTGAGGCAGAAGCTGATGTCAGTGGGTGTGGCAATTGACGTGCCACTGAGCATAAGCTTCGGGAGAGAGTCGGAGTGGTCGACAACGTAGTTTAAGTCACCGGGGAGTCGTTTGCTATCGTTCAAGAAAATATTGAGCAAAGAGAGGAAGTCAAGTCTAGGGTTAGGGCTGAGCATCGGTTTTTCGGTAAAAATCGAAGTACCAAAATAAAAGAAATTTTGAAACTGAACCGAAGCCGAACAGTCGAAATAACGGAATCGAAATTATTTGGTTCAGTTCCGGTTTTATAAGAAAAAACCGAAATTTTTTTAGCCTTCATTTTTTACTTCAAATATCTGAATTTTCAACTAACAAAAATTAATACAAATTATAAAATTGAATAACCTCATCAAGATCTAAAGAAAGATGATATAAAACAAAGTATAAACAACATATTACAATAATGATCAATGTTGTTTGGAATACCCAATATTCTAATAATGAAACCAAAAATAGAAAGGTTTTTGAGAGATGCAGAATAATTGTATTCAACATTACTTAATCCAAAGAAAGCATAACAAAAATTCAAGAAGATCAATATCCAATGATATATCATTCTTTGTCTTGCATTTGGTTTTTCGTTGGTGCCATACTCTTTTAATATTTTTGGCTTTTCGGTTTAAAGCGAAATTTTTTTTTTGAAAAAACCGAACCAAAACGAAAAACTGAAGAGAACCGAACATGCACCAAACACTAAAATAACCGAACCGAAAAGACCGAAATTGATTCGATTTGATTCAGTCTTCGGTTTTGCTTACCCCTAGTCAAGCCCTTCGTACTCATCGTCGGAAAACTATGCCGTTGGATGCAACTCCGTGACTGAGACAGAGACTAGTCAGGGTTGGCTCAGATACACAGTGTGAAAGAGGGGATGAGGTAGAAAGCTTGTGGGTCTCACAACAAATAAGTAGCAGAAGTTTGAAAGAGTTAACATATTTGTTATTTTTGACACATTTGAAAAACTGTGTGTGCATTTTTGCCCCAGATAAAATATAATTATACTAGACACCTCTTTACTAAAATTTTGTTATCAAATTTACACCTTACCCATATATGCACATATATACACACACATAGAGAGAGGGGGGTGTTGACCTTTGCTTTAATAATTCATGTGCTTGTCTTGTTGATTTTAATGCTCTTTCTTTTTCCCAACTGGAACCACATGACATTATAAATTAAAGGGGCGTAACTAGTATACCTATACTGTTTTTTTTTTTTTTTTTTGCCAGTGTATACCTATACTCATTATAATGCTCACACTTATATTTCATTTCATATCTCACATGTGCTACTTTTATTCTCAATTTTAATATTTCGAGTCAATTCATAACAGACAAATTAGAGAGAGTTGCCCCCTTATTCTATACATTTAATTAATTCAATCTCACATTGGCCAAAAAAAAAAATAATAATTAAATCTCATGAACTTTAATATATGTCAAATGTACCCTCTCTTGCACAAATGTGGTGTCATGCATATTATACAAGATTTTAGGGCTAGATTTGGTGGTTCCAGAGGCGTAATTGAATTCGTGGGGCCAACATTTACTAGCACATCATTAACAGCTTTTCTACTAACCATTTTATACTATCAATATATAAATAACTTTCCTTTAAGAAACGTGTACTTTAATAATTCAAATTTAAAATATTTATATATAATAGAAATAAAATAAAAAAAATTATAGTCATGATCTAAACAAAAGAAAAAAAAATGCAAAAATTGTCCATTCAGATTTTAAAATAAAAAAATGGTCTCAATAACTTGTCAATGAAACCCTTGGACTTGTCAATGACTCGCACCTGGAGTTATTAATGGGACCATTTTTTTTATTTTGAGATCTGAAGGGATCATTTCTTTATTTTTTTCTCTTGCCTGGGACCTGACTGTAATGTTTCCTAAAATAAATGTAATAATTAAGTATGCCTTTTAAAATTATTTTTAACATCAAAATCAGAAAAGGTTTGGGAAATTATACTCAAGTCTCAAGGAAGAAGAGAAATGAAAAAAATTGTCCGATGAAGTTGTTAATGCCCGCTCCTAAAGTATTGAGAATCAAATCACTGATAATAACATTCATGATAATAAATTCTCCTTTGGTTAAAGTACTGATAATTTTATTATTACGAGTGTAAATGGTTTATTAATAAGTACAAGTATACACTGTTGTAAACAAGTAATATAGAAGTGAGTGGAGTATCGTTCTTATGAGGATTAATCACTAAATACCAAAATGAGTAATCTTAATTCTATTTAGTTGATCGATTAGTTAGTGATTGAGATTATAAAATTAAAATTGATTAAGCTATGTTTGGAATAACGTTTTTTTTTTTGAAAATAAGTGTTTATTACGTAAGTCGAGATAACACTTTTCTCACATACTTATCTCGTATACCGTAAATTACGCTTTATAAGCACTTATAAGTAAAAAAATAAGTTATCCCAGACGAGCACTAAATATGAATACAATTAATATGAAAACATCTATGAGAAAAAGCCCTAGTGATCAGATTTCACTTAACAAATTTCATATTGAATCACCTATCTATTCTAATCCAATTTATTCCACATGATTGATAGCCGAATTTTCTTAATTTAATTATTAGCATTTTCCAAAGTCAAACAATCCTATAATTAATTGTTAATCTAATACATCCCTATATGAATTAAAGCAATTAATCATGTATTAAGATTTAGATAACTCATTAAGATTGCACAACCTATATAAATATATTCCTATTTTATATGCAAAATATGGTTTTAATTATAAGGTCTACACATATGCATCTCCTTTCAATCTCAATATACAGATTGAAATCACTTAAAAGATGGTCAATCAATTGAAAGCATTAAGAATAATAATCAAAACTCAATCATAGAGGAAAAATTAAAACTAATATTTATAAGTTAAGATTCAATCCGTCATTAATAAGCTACATCATCACCATAGGAAAATAGAAATTTAGCTTATGATAAAATTAAAAATAAAACCAAAATAAATTGAAAACTCCATAAACATTGCATAAAACTCAATTATTAAATTCCAAATATAAAGATACAACTACGAGATGCATGAAAATGAAAAAATTTATCCTTCCTTAAAGGAGGTAAAACCTTTCATGTAGGTGGCAACCTATCATCTATGAAAAAGGTCAACTTAAGCCTTCCAAGGTGGAGGCATGCAAGAAACAATATAATGCATGAAATTAACTCTGAGATGGTGTGTCTCCTTGTGTCTTTCACTTCTCTATTTATAGATAAATGGGGTGCAAAAATTTTCACTTGTCAGCCATAAATTTTGACTTTAAGCCACTAATGTTGACCTTGTGGCAACCATGCTTCTTGATTGCAGCCGAATTTTGATAGTCAAAATGGTAGATTTTCACGTTTTAATTCGTATGAAAGTTGTAGCTCTGGATCTTAGCTTAAAAACGCATGTGAGAGCTCCTCATTTCAACATTTACAGCTTAAGTTATGGTCAAATTAGTGGACAAAGGTCAAACTTGGACAAATTCACGTTTTCAACTTCCAAACAAAATTCGAAACTCTTGGAGACTAAAATAGGTTTTTTCCTCAACAGAAAAATTGTAGGAATTTTTCTTAGTTTTTTATCCACATAAAGAACATTTCAATATGACATCTAGAGCTCTATATATTATTTATTTATCAATTATACCCAAATTCAATACATTAAGCTCAAATATCATCCATAGAATTATCATATAAGGAAAAATAAATATGCTAATATTTTACTCATCATTTATCTTTTTTTTCAAGAATAAGATTTGAAAATATGGCTGAACAAACAACTGAAGGAGGCTCCAATACTTAAATTGTTGGTGGTACTACTCAGACAAATCAACTTGCTGCTACTGAGATTAATGAACCCACGACAGCTAGAGTTGGAAAAAGAGAAGCCATCAAATCGAGGTCCGAAGCTTGGGAACATTTCAGTAGATTTGTCAATGAGGCTGGTGAAGTTAAAGGTAAATGTAATTACTGTGAAACTAAGATTGCATGTGATCCCAGACTTAATGATACAACTACACTTAACAATCACATTAAAGTCTATAGAAAGAGGCCCCCTCATAAGAATTTACACAAGCACACTTTAATTTCAATATAGAGGGTAATAAAATGGGTCTTGCTAATTGGAATTTGATCAAGATGCTATTAGGAAAGCCTTGTCATGCATGATAATAACTGATGTATTACCATTCAAGTTTGTTGAGGGGGCTGGATTCAAGAAATTTATATTTTGCGCTCAGCCCAAATTTCAGATTTCATCAAAATGGACTGTAGCCTGTGTCTGTTTTGGGATTTATATGAATGAAAAGGTTAAATTTAAATATTTTTTATCTAGGAAAAAGCAAATGGTGTGCCTCACTACAGACGCTTGGACTACCATACAAAGAGTAAATTACATGTGTCTTACTGCTCATTTCATATAGGACACATGGCCTTTGAAAAAGAGGATATTGAATGTCATTCCCATTTTCAATCATAAGGGAAATGATATTGGAATGGAAATTGAAAAATGTCTATTTGAATAGGAAATTGAAAGAGTGTTGACAATTATTATAGATAATGCTAGTTCTAATGATGTAGCTCTGTGTTATTTGGAAGATAAAATCATAACATAGGGCTATGTAGTTATGAAATATAAGTTCTTACACATGAGATATGTAACACATTCTCAATTTAATTGTCACTGAAGGGCTGAAAGAAATAGGGAGTTTAGTGAAAAAAGTAAGAGAGGCTGTTCATTTTATTAGGCAATCTCTCATTGGGAAGAAAAAGTTGTGAGGATGGAAAAATTCAAAGTAAGAAAATGTTATATTTAAATGTACCTACTAGGTGGAATTCCACCTATTTGATGTTGGTGACTACACAAAAATTTGAGGCAGTGTTTAAAAGATACAATATTAAAGATCCTTACTTTAATTTTGATCTTCAACTTGAAGTGAGAGCGCCTGAAAATGATGATTATAAGCATGTTAGAAGGTTAACTTTGATGTTAGGTCATTTTTATAATATGACTTTTTGCATTTTTGGTTCTTTATTTGTGACATATAACTTTTTTTTTCCTGAAATTTATAAGCTGCATCGGTTTTCGAAGAGTGGAAGAAGAGTGATGTCATGGAGACAACAAATGTAGCAAAAAGAAATGAAAGAGAAATATGATAAATATTAGGGAGATCCTTTGAAGATGAACAAACATCTTTATGCTACTACTGTTCTTGATCCTCGATATAAATTAAAATGGGTGTAATTTGCTTTGTCTAAGATGTATTTACATATAGTTGGTGAACAATTGGTGATGCAGATTAAACAAGTTGTAGTCTCTTTATATAATGAATACAATCAAAGTGTTCGTCCATCAACACAATCTGAAAAAGTAAGCTGTTGCTGCATGACATACAAGAAAATCTTCATAATGAAAACCCTGATGTAAAAATAAGAAAATTGCTTCATATTGAGGAGCAATTATTCATTGATGAAAATTTAGGTGAAAAGACAAGTAGAATAGAGATTAATAGGTATCTGAATAAAGAAATTGAAGTTAGAAAAGATGATTTTGATATTTTAGGTTAGTGGAAATTAAATAATTCTAGATTTCATGTTCTTTCTCAAGTAGCAAGAGATGTCTTAGCTATGCCAATTTTCACGGTTGCTTAAGAATCCACATTTAGCACGGGAGGAAGAATTTGAGATTTATTTAGGAGCTCTTTAACTCCTAAAGTTGTGCAATCTCTAATTTGTGCTTAAAATTGGCTTAGGTAATCATTAGCATTTCTTGTTAAAGAAAGAGATGATGATATACAAAAATAGAGCCTGATAATGTTTTTTTATACTTCATGGAATATAACTTTATAGTGTTAATGCTATATTTATTATGATATAAGAAGTATGATCATTTTTTTAATTTGCTAGATTTGCAAAAAATTGTATTGGAGACAAATGTTGATATCTTCTAGCTGCAATATGGGAAACTTGAGATTTTGTAAGCAAGTTTTCCTTGTCATATTTGTAATATAATCATTACAGTATATCATTTTTCTTTTATTTTTGTTTGATTTTTTTCCTTTATGTCAATTGTAAGTGCCATTCAAGGGGCATTTATGAAGTAAGGCAGAATTTGATACATACATACATACATATATATATATACATATATATCAAGTTTTTTTATGTTTATTATTCTTTCTTTTGATAAATAGATCAACTTTAAATTTTACGAACAGTTAGGCAATATGATAAGTGATCCAGCTTGTATTTTGAAGTTAGGCAATTTGATGCTCTAGACCTCCAGTAAAGTAATTGTTGATTATGTTAAGTGCTTGTATTTTAAATGCTTGTGGCCATAGGCAATATGATAAGTTATTAAATGCTTGTAAATTTTGTTATGAAATGTCTTCAAATGTCTTATTGTTCATTGGTTTTTGTTGCTAAAACCTGGTCTGTATTAATTATCTTTGTTGTTATAATTTTTCTCTGGGTAGTAGCTTGTTTTCCATTGGATAGGCTTGTAGAGAAAAAAAGAGGCCATAAAGGCCCAATAACCGAACTTCACCAACAACCAAACCAAAATAAATCGATTAGTTCGGTTTCGGTCATTGAAATGCCTTTTATTCGGTTGTTTGGTTTTTTCGGTTTCAATCGAAAATCGAATCGAACCCCAAATGCTCACCCCTAATTATAGGAGCGTTGAAAATGAGTGAACTATGCTGGTGAAAACAGTAGAGTAATTCTTTTTGTTTCTTCCTTGATGGTTGTCCTGTCCATTTTGGCATTTTCATATTTTTTCTTTTATTTTGCTACTAATATTATGGTTAAAATCATGGGTTGACTCTCGAATTTACGGTTTTTACGTTTTTAGCATATAAAATTATGTGAAGTTGCTCTTAAAATCATGCTAATTGTTAACTCGCTCTTAAACTCATCCTCATTTTTTCGATTTGATAATGTTTAGTGACTTTATATATGAATTTTATAAAAATTTCTTTATTGAATATGATAAATTATGAATGTGGATAGAATTCATTTGAATTATTTCAATTTTAAAAATGTTTAAGTCAAGTTATTCTCATTTTTTATATTTTAATTATATACTATTACTACCTTTTAATTGATTAAAATAAACTTTTACAAGTTTATAATTGAATTCATAATATGAGTTCATGTCATTGTCATGAATTTAGGAAATTTGTTTCAGTGCTCATTATAAGGACAAGTATCGAGAGCTCTTCATTAGGGTGAGATCCGCACAATTTGAATAGTTTAGATTTAAACTCTTAACTAATGATTTTTAAATAAAAAATCATTTTTTAAAAATTTGATAATTCAGAAATTTTATTTATTCTGTATTCTATAGACATTAAAATATTTTTTTTAAAAAAAAAAGTAAACGTAGAAAAAAAATTAATTTAAACCTTTCAAATTAGATCTAAATAACCCATGATGATAAATACGTCTCTGTGCTGCTGATTATCACTGTCAGCACTGAAATTGATTCCCACGAGTCTAACAACTGTCACACTAGTAGTAACTCATAAAACTCAATTAATTAGCCATAACAATTTCTTTCTTTAACTGCTTCTCATATAAGTGCTAGTTTGGAAAAGCTGATATGCATGTTTAGGAATATTTATTTTTTGAATATAAATATTTATTATGAAAGTTGAGATAAAATTTCTCTCATATATTTATTTTATATACCGTGAATCAAGATTTATAAACACTTATTGCCTAAGAATAGTGCTCGTTTGAATGATATATGAGATAAATATATGAGAAAAATTTTATCTCAATTTACATAATAAATATTTATTATCTAAATATAAACCCAACCAAACATACACTAAATTACTGCTGAAGCCCTTATGTGAAGAATCAAATCAAAGGCAAACGATAACCCTGGACCCTGACACTAAATAGTAGCCAGGTACGTTTTTTTCGTATTAATTAACTTTTCCTTTTCTTGTTCAGTTGTTTGTTTCTTCTCCTTCTTCTTTTTTTATATTCTTAGTATTAACTGGCAATACGCATTAAAAAAATGAACACCGCTTCGGTTTCTCCTTCAATCTTTTCTTCTTCACCTTGAGATTCATATTTCACCCGCACAGACAGAGAGAGAGAGAGAGAGAGAGAGAGAGAGTCGTATTAAATGGTAATGGGCCTGTCGGAAAACCAGACTTCTCATTCATCTTCCTCCTCCTCTGAGTTTGCATCTCAGAAAATCTAGACCCTTCAAATGCTGGCATAACCTCCGTTCCGGGATCTTCTGATTGTGTCATATAATTCCCAGAACTAGCAAAAAGTTTTTTCCTTTTTCTCTTTTATTTGTGGGTTTCTTCTAAAGTTTCGGTTTTCATTTCATCTCTGCAGAAATGAGAGACGTAATCTCTTGTTTCAGCGAGAACTCTGTAAATGTATCTCCTTATTCTTCTTCATGTTCTACCTTCTCAAACAACGCTTGTATCTCTCCCACTCTCATACCTTCGATCCAAAACTCAGTTTCTTCCGTCTACAAAATCACTCTTTGTACTCAAAAGCAGCTTTTAATCACAATCACTTGGACTAGAAACCATTCCAATCAAGGACTCTCAGTTAACTTCAACGAAGACGGCGACCCCACGGCGGCGATATTCAGACTCAACACCAATTCAAGGTTCTTCAGGAAGAAAAAAAGCAGCAAATTTCTGGAATCTGGAGATTCAAAGATCGAGCTATTCTGGGATCTTTCAAATGCCAAGTACGAATCTTCCCCTGAACCTCTTGATGGGTATTGTCTTGTAATCCTCGTTGATTCAGAAATAGCTCTGATTGTGGGTGACATGGCCGAAGAAATTGTGGCTAAGAAGTTTAAAGCCAGTACTCCGATGGCCAAATCCTCTCTGGTTTCTCGTAGAGAGCATTTTTCAGGAAATACCCTTTACACAACAAGGACACAGTTCTGTGAAACTGGGGATTCTCATGAGATTTTTATAAGATGCAGTGGAGAAAACGAAGGGTTGAAGAATGTGAAGGGTCCTGTTCTTACAGTTTGTATTGATAAGAAGACAGTGATAAAAGTGAAGAGGCTACAATGGAATTTCAGGGGAAACCAGATTATTTTCATTGATGGGTTGCTCGTGGATTTGCTTTGGGATGTTCATGACTGGTTTTTCAATTCATCAACTTCTTCATCATCATCGCCTTCTACAGGGTGTGCTGTGTTCATGTTCAGAACTAGGAGTGCGTTGGATAGCAGATTGTGGTTGGAAGAGAAGAATGTTCAGAAAGAGAAAGACAAAGTCGACTTCTCATTGTTGATATATGCCTGTAAGACCCCTACATGATGAGGGAAAAATTTGGCCTTTTGCCTGTTCTTTTAAAAAACCAAAAAAAAATAGAAATCCAATTTAATTTGTTATTCTTTCTGTTTCTTTCTTCTTGATTTGAACTCTTTTCTTAGGTTCTTTATTATCATCATAGTAGAGAGAGAGAAAATAATTTGAATTCCAACCGAACAACGAGCTATTTTAAGCCCTTCCTCTGTTTTCCTCTGGGTTATTTTTTTGGCCTGGACAGGGATATGAATAGGAAAGTGCTGAAATATATTGAAGAGTTTTAAACTTTCAGAATGCACAACAGTGTTTCTTGGGATTTAGATAGAAATATGACTGAAGATGCAATCCCATGAATGAATTTTTATCATATCCTGAGCACACATTAATCTAGGAATGTTGCTGAGAAAACTTGTTCTGTTTTTCTTGTTCTTATGGTTGATTATGATCGGCCAGTGATGGAGACAAGAACAGGACAAGGTGTGATTTTGATTAGGGATTATGAATAGGATTTTGATTATATTACTTGTTTAAAACCATGTTTGTATTGTTAAAAATGTTTATTTACGTAAATCGAAATAAAATTCATATCACGTATTTATCTAGTATATTATAAATCATGATTAAAAAACTATTTTTACAAACTCCTAATATTCTAAACAAAATATTTTTTAAGTAGTTTGTAAAGATGGACGAAGATGAAAGGAACTCAGAGGTGATGTTGAAATGGGGGAGGGTTTGTCTTTAGTGGGCACGTAGGTGGCCTATTCTATGTTGTGAGATGCCATGACATGTTTTTATGACACTTCTTTATGTCTATGACCCCTCCAATAAATTAAACACTCATTCATACTCCACTTCCTCCTTCTTTGGTAAAATGGACTCTGGCAGTTTAAGTACAAGTCTCGATTTTGAACCTATATGAATGCAACAGCTTTTTTAAAAGGGTTATGCCAATGGGGACTAACAACATTCGAATATGATCTAATTAGATAGTCATATAAAAAAATAAATGATAAATAAGTTAAAGGTGTTGAGCTCTTACTTTTCCAAAAAAAGATCTGCATGGTGGAATCAAAATGGCACATGATGTGAAGGAAAAAAGGGGCATGTTATGAGGAATTCAGTGTGCTAGAATTGTGGCTTGTGCGCATTCACTGTATTTTCTATTCAGAAAGGCTAATCAATCATACGCATATATCTCTTTGATTTAGCCTACTATAGTTTGGTTATCCTCCATCGCACTCTAATGATCGAGTAGGCCAAGAAAATGTTTCCAAGTTAGGTTTATGATTAAGTCTTTTAAGTTGAGAAACCATATAAATGGAGAACTTTGTAATATACTTTATATGATGCCAACACCACCATGAGTCTTGTTGGTATTAATTAATTATTTGCTCAAATCTTCCATAATTAGCTCGCTTTGGTGCACAAATTTCAGCGTGTAAGGTGTAGTAGTTGGAATTCGTAACAAAGCTATATTATTTGTTTAAGATAGCTTATTTTTAAACAATAAATGCTTATAAATCGTGATTTACAGTATACGAGATAAGTATGTGAGAGGAGTTTTATCTCGACTTATGTAATAAGTGTTTATTCTTAAAAAATAAGCTAATCCAAACATGCTAATATTATCCTCATCATCCCGGCCATAACAACAATACCAATATTTTTTTTGGGCAATTAACAACACCAATGTTTTTTTTTTTTTTTTTGCCGGAACAACACCAATATTTTTCCACTGAATAAAATCACCTATATGATTTTTCTCCCCTACACTCATGTATCCTTCAAATGGAGGTAATCTTATTTAAGACAAAATCGGGTAATAAATATGAGTAGCTTTTTCAATAGAAATTTGAACATTGATTTGTCATGTTATGAGAAATTAGTAATCAGCCATATGGGTTAAGTGCCTGTTTGAATTAACGATAGAAACTACTTTTTTAATGTAATTTATGGTGTATGATGTAAGTTTGTGAGAGAAATTTTGTCTTGACTTATAGGAACGTACTTTTTCACCGCTTTCTCAAGCATCCCCTAAATGATGTTGTTGTGCTTTATTTACCACAAACTCTTTCAACAGAGAGAAGTTTTTTAAAATCATATTTATAAATTATATCATTAAAATTATCACATGAATATATAATTTCACTCTTAATTCACTGTTATGTAGAGCTGGAGACTTTGTTCTCTCATAGGCTATATTGTATATAAAACAGAACAAGGTTAAAAAATAGTTAAATTTTAAAACAGTTAATGAGTTAAAGAGATTCGAGGTTTTTTTTTTTGTTACGTCAGGAGTTAATTATAATTAGAAGTAGGGAAGTATTATTAATCAACAGATTTCGACTATTAATTTCTGTACGCATCTTTTTATTTTCTTCCTTCGTCTATTTATAGGGTTAAAGGGTAAAGACCGTATGCTCATTATTTCTCTCTAATACATCGTATCAAAGTATTAATACAAAAGAAACATTACAGAGCAGTACTGTTCATGAACATGAGACTCCTAGTTTTCTCACTGCAAACTGCATGATATATATATATATATATATATATATATATATATATATATATATATATATATATATATATATATATATATATATATCAGAACAAGGATAGAATGATAGAGTAGCGTTTATTTAGTTGAAGAGCATATCTATATATATATATATATACGTGTGCAAGTTGCTCTAAGTTGTGTAAAATTATCTGTAATCCATGTGACGTGACAATGGCCGAATTAATGAGTCTGCCTATATTATATATGTTCCCCTCAACATATGGTGGGCCTCTGTCGATCTGTTTTGGTCCTAACTCCTAATATTGTTTGATATTTTTGGTTTTTTAATGAATAAAGGCAATCTGGGTTTTGAAAGGACTATATATGTACAGACACAAACTTACTTCTAGCAATCCAACTGGCATCCAGAAATTCTTTGTGGTTACTTGTTATCTTGCCTTCCACAACATACTCTGTATTCCACTTAAAACCGTCCTCGTCATTCCCAGCTTTATTTTTTTTCTTAAAATAATTTGATTAAGGTTATCCTTAAGCCACTTTGAAATTGAGAGCATAAAGAGTTTTAGTCTCTCCTAATAAATTCGCTTTTTAAAGCTTAAACTTGTGTTCTTTTTATGATGTGAGACTGCTTATCACCTTAATAAATTTGTTTTCCTCTTTTATACTACTTCATGTATTCTAAAATATTTGCTATTTTAAAGTTATGATGAAAAATTAAGTTAAAAAAAATGCAGTGATGTTTTTTTTAAATGCCCTTTTTTTATTATATCGTCTACAAATAAATTCTGAACTCCTAAAATGTAAAATTGTTGAAAAATGAATAATATTTTTTCAATGAATGCATTTTTTAGATAAATTAAATCAAATCAAATATTTACCACTGTATCATTGAATGCTTATTATAGACTAATCATACTTTTAAACAATATATAAACATATAGAATAAAATCTATGATAAAATACAATATTTATATCACAAAACATGCAGCTTATTCATCAAACTTATAAAAAATAACATGGAAATTTAACTGAAATTACAAAGAGAAAAAAGGTTGGTAGAGGTCATTGTGGCAATAGCAAGCAACCATTTTATCTTCCACACGATAGAAGATTCATATTCATTATCACTACTACTACTGTATTGCAGTCCAATTTTGGCAACATTAATCATTTTCTTTTACTGTACATTCGAAACCTCTTCACATTAGAAGACCTAAGCCTAACTTATTTATTGATATATAATTTAGTGTTACACACAAGTATTTTAGAGATATACGTTGTATATGTTATAATTAGGTAATTTATTTAGTTTTAGGGAAAAAGGCACTTAAATAGTACTACCTCCGATCCTAATTATAAGATAAAGTTAACTTTTTTTAGAGATATTAAGGAAACTAAATAAATTAATTAATCTTTTTTTTGCCATAAAATAAGTTAATTAATCATACCATATGTTATGTATCATTAGATTATATATTAATTTATTAGTTAAATTAATTAGTTTGAAGAAAAAAATAAAAATAAAAATACTCTAAAGTAATTTAATTAGTTTCCTTAATTTCTCAAAAAAAAAGTCAACTTTATCTTATAATTAGGACCAAAGGGAGTATTTGAACTTCAAAATCTTAAATCAATTATCTCCCAAAAGTCTGAGTTGTCAATTGCTATATTTTTTTTTTTATCAATTCTATTATTCTTATTATCAACAAAACCAATTTGAGATTTTAAAGTTCAAGTAGTATTAAAGTGTTTTGTTCCCTTAATTTTATTATTCTTTCTAAATTAGATAAATATATCTTACGTTGAGAGAAAAGGATTATATTACATAAACCATGTAACATTTCTAAATTAATGTCATCATCAAGGACTCTCTGACCCTACAAGAACTCAATCTTCCGATACACTTGCTTATATTTCCATTACAAAAACCAGCACACTAATAATAGAAACTAGAGAAAAGAAGTTACCGATGGAACTTGTAGACCCACTGGAGGATATGATCTCGTCTTCTGTAACAAAAGAAAAAATAGAAAACATCATCAAATAAAAACAAAACCAACAAGTAACAAATCTTTTTCTGCACATTAAAATCAAAATTCACTTACTGAATTCTTTGGCGTGGCATAGACACTTCAACCCAGCTCCACAGTTCCCATGAGGTTTCTCAAACTCCTTGCACAGATCTGGAACATGATCTGGAATGTCAAAAGAAATCCTCGTACCCCGACTTATATCCTCCGTAGCTGCTAACATTTAAAGAACTCTTATGGACCCACATGTAACTTGAACAGTTCAAATGCCTAGGATGAAACCCCTTGTTAATTTTGTGAACATCCTTAACAACTAAACATTCATAAGGCTGAGACGAGTATAGTTCTCTGCAATTATGAAAGAGTGGCAAAATGGGTTTTTTTATTTCTTCTTTTGATGGAACAGTTGAAGAGAAGAAGTGAATCAGATTCTGGAGGAGAAGGAAAACCAGCAGTGACAGACAGAGGAGAAACATACTGGAGAGAAGAAGAAGAATGTGATATTGTTAGTGTTTTAGAGTTATAATTGATGGAAGTGACTTTGAAAAGACCCAGAGATGTTCTGAAGTAAAGGTTGTGTGATCTGCATAGGGTCATGTTCTGAAGTAAAGATGATGAAGATGATGTTTGGTTTATGATCTCACCGCAGAAGCTTGTATGATTGTGTTGGGGCATGCAAGTAACCTCAAGCATGAGGCTGAACAAGAGAACAGAACGAAGAATACTGAACTTCTTCATATTCTGATCTTTCTTGTGTTGAAATCTGAAATCTTGAATCTTGTTTGAGTAGGGTCTTCAAGAATCCACAGTTACGTTTCATTATGGTCTTAAAGTTGGGCCCATGTGTGTCTCTAGATTGATCTTTGTAAGAAAGGTTATATATTGCTCTGAGGAATCTGTAGCTAGACTACAAAATTCAATTAACTTTTTATGTGATTATGCCGGGTCCCTTTAAAATGGAACCTGAACTTTTGGCCGTTAGATTCCTTTTTCTTTTTTCCTTCCTTCGCACTTTGTTTCTCTCACGTTTGCTTATTATATTTTTCTGATCCATGTGTGATTCAAATCCCCCTCACCACCATGGATTCTCATTACCTAAAGTTAGATTTCCGAGTTACCTGCTTTTTCAGGTCATTTATATTCTTCTATATAAATTAACAGAGACTCAGAATCATTTACTTCATCAGGCAATACAGTATTATTGCCAAACTGCAACTCCATGATCTATTAATCAGAAGGGAGAACAAAAGACCTCGTGGTTCATTACAAGTTGAAAATACTTTTGAGAACAGACAGGCACAAAGAAAACAAAACAACACCCATAATTTTACACATACTTAAGAAAACAGTTTCCTTAAACATGGAATCTTTACTGCTTCATTATTATCAGTATCTTCTTCAGGATCATGCAGTGGTGGTAGCAGCAGCTGGTGGCGGCGGCGGCTTAACAAGATTGGTCGGGAAATCCAGAAGCACAAGCTTCTCAATAGCAGTAGAAAATGTTGCAGAGAATTCCACATGATTCGGGTGACCTTGAAATGCAACAAAATCTTCCTTACTGTTAAATGTCATCAAGAAGGCATGAGTATAACCTTGTCTTAACATCTCTTGGCTCTCAATGTCCTGTCCCCTGTTAAAAAAACCAATTCAGTCATATTAATACTAAAACAATTCATATATCTTCTTTGAATTTGAGTTCTAAATAGTAAACAAGTATATATCAAAAGGGAAATGGTCTGATTTCATGCTTACCATTCAAAGTGTTTGACAGAATCAATCTGAGAGACCATCTTCTCCATGCCTTTGATGAGATCTTCAACGGCCACACCTTCCTTGAACTTAACAATCACAAAGTGCTTGAACTCTCCCATGGCTATGGCTTTTACTTCTTCTTTTTCTTCTTCTTCTTCACTACTTATGGATGTCAAATCTTGTCACTGCCCACTCAAATATATAATGCACACAAAAGGGGCTTGTAATATATGAGCAAATTTATTTGCACGTCAAACCACTCAGTCCTTATCCGTCCCTTGTCATATCAGATACGCTTGACACTTCAAAATTATACCAAGACAGTATATTTCATGTTTTTACCGCGAGTGTTTGAACTTTGAAGTCCTGTTCAGGTTAAATGTGGGCTTAAACCTTAAAGAATGGAAACAAATCTCATATTAAATAAAGTTGAAGTAATTAAGAGATAGATAAATAAAGGCCTTTGGTCGAGTGACATTAGTTGTGCCCTATGTGGCTTAATCCCCACACTCTTTAGGCCATGTGCCTGCATATGATTTGAAGATTATTAGTTCAAATTCTAAAAATAACCTTTTTATTGGGGGCCGTGTACATCAGAAGTGACTTATGTCCTTTTTCCTTGAAGAAATTTTTTTTTTAGGTTGTCGGATTGAGATTTTAATGGTCCAGATTTAATATATTTTTATAATATGTTAAATTTAGACAATTGAGATCTTAATTCAACAGTTCACAAAAAGAAAAAGACAGCTATTTTCTTTGAGGGAAAATGATTGAAGCCGATCCATGTACATCAATTACTCCTAGACCTTATTTGGTGGAAACCTTATAGATTAGGCTGCTTTTTTTTTTTTTTTTTTTTATACCAGAAGCTAAGATTGAAAGGGGAAAAATGTATATAAAAAAAATGATTGAAAGGACAGAAACCACAGTAAAATCACTGAGGAAAGGTACAAGCTTTTAAACAATATAGACCCCCTAGTGGGGAACACATTGGGTCTATGCCACTGTAAAATTTGTCTTGTGTCATTGTCTTAGCACATGAATGGGGCCTCTTTGGTGTCATTTTCCCTGCGAGTTTAGGTTTGTGGGTTGGCCTGGCCACTGTTCCGAGGAAGCAAATTCCCAGCTAATCTCGAGAGCTTAGCCTATCTAGCTCATCCGTAAGATTTGGATTTGGATGGTTTAAATTTATTTTTATTTTTTTAAAAAAATTATTTTAATGAGTATAAAATCTAAAATAAAAATAATATTTTTATTAAAATTTTTTGAGAAAATAATTTTTTATTTAAAAATCAGTAATTAAAAAAAATTAAATCTAAACGAATGGCCAAACTCTTCATTCTCATCCTTTGCTTTGGATGAGCAAGGATCAGCACGAAAACTGGTTCCCTGTTCATAACAGCATCTATTATGATTTTTCCTTTGGGACCAACCTTACTTTCTAAATTATTCCATGATCAAATTCTTATCATAAGCATGGATCATTTTACTCTCTAAAACCTGCTTTATAAAAGGGGGCAAAAAGAAAAGGAAAAAAAAAAAAGAGAACACTTTTTTGACACTTTGTGTTCATGAGACGGTGGGTTTTTTAATTTAACTTTAGTGAGATTTGCAGAAAAAGCACGGTGGGACTTTATAGACATTTTCCTCCATGTCCTTGCCATGTGCATCAGCAAGCAAGGAATATATTATGATGACATGGTAGCTAGGAATCTTAGTAGAAGGGTAAGTGACTAGTTTCATAGGGTATAGCTGAATGAAGCCAACACTTCCCAACGTTTTACGTAAATATAACAAGTACGTGTTATGGTTTCTGTGCCGATTGCTTTAATTTTAGTGGAAAGGAATTTAACCGTTTCGGCACCATGTTTTAAGTTTAAGTCTATGTAAATGAAAAAAATGGTAATAGAAAAGCTACTTTCAATTGAATTCGACAACCATCGAATCTAACCAAATTGTAATATAGAAAAAAGAGTGTTATGATTTTTGTCAAATTTTTACAGTTTGTTGTGTATTTAGCGCAAAGCCATCTTCCATACATAGAACACATCTGCAGGTCTGATTTTCGGATTCATTCAATGTCCATGTTCTTCGCCAAGTCTAAAAATTATCAAAAACATGTTTTTCGGTCGAAAGTAAGGCACATTAGAGAGGTGGTAAGTGAAGTGTTGCGTCATATAATAATTTGGACCAACAGGGAATCCGTCCTAATCACTCTTTATCGGACAAGTTGCCTTTGTTGGTTTTGGAATTGTCTTTAACTTTCTTTTTCCTCCTTCAAGTTTGAAAATTTCTCTTAATTATTTCATATCAGGATTTCAATCATTTAATGATACGTTTAATCAATTAGGACAATAATTTGCTCGAGCATGTATTTACTCACTTCCTATACAGATTACAATTAATCACCGTCTTTTCTGGATAGGGACGCAGCTTTTCTTCTGCAGAGGATAAACAGAACTGTTTACTAGGTTGAATTTTCCTCTTTTTCATCTTCTGCAACTGCACGACACAACTCACGCAAGTCCTGAGATGGCAAGGTAGTAACAATAAAACTTGCTGATTTAGTAGATTTACCATAGTGCCAGAACTGAGGATAAAGGAGAGGTGGGGCCCTCTCCAATGAGCTTAATCTAATGTCAGGATTATTTCGAGTGCGGTCAAATCTTCTTCCACTAAAACTAATATTTGTTGGTTGGACAGATTTTTATGAATAAATCAATTTGATAAAAACTTTTTTAGATAATATATTAAGAAGTTAGTTTCAAAAGCTTAAACGAAGAAAAGTTAAAGGTCGAAAATCAAAAAAATTTGCTTCAACTTCAACGTAACTTCTCAATAAAAGCACATTTGCTCTAATGTATTTAGATTAGTTTTTGAAAAATAGATTTTAAAGAAAAAGTGAAAAAGTAATTTTAGAGAATTCTAAACCAAATAAGTTTTGTGAAAAAAATTATTTTTATTAGAATGCTTAGATGGTTTCAATAAGCTTTTCTGAAAAAAGAAAAAACGGAAAAAGGTGAAAAAAGAAATAGCTTTTCTAAAACCATGTTTTCAAGGGCCTAAACTATGATTTTGAATCAGAAAGCACTTTTTCTGAGTGTCTATTTAGATTAGCTGTAGAAACTATTTTTTTAACGTGAGTTATGGATTATAAGGTAAGTATATAAGAATAATTTTGTTTAGACGTGTATGAATATACTTTTTCAACGTTAATTTAAATAAGCCTTAAATTTTTCTCCTATTTGGACACTTTACTTTTAAAATCATGGTTTATACCAAAATTATAGTTTCAAAAGTGAAACCAAACACACACTCTAGATAATAGCTCCTCAAAAAAGGTAGAAATTCAGTTTTGAGCTTCCTACCTGCATTCCAAACAAGCACGTCATTGAGACAGTCCAGTGAACTTTGAAGCAAGTTTCAGAAGATTATGAAGCAGGAAAACACTTTGAGACGAAAATAATGCCACAGAATTATAAAAATCTGATCAGTTGACATATTTATGTTATCACAGCATGGTTGAAATCAAAGACAAAGGATGGCAAAAAAAAGAAAAAAAGAAATCAAAGACAAAGGGTGCAAGTAAGAGTAACTCAGAGATGTAACAGAGTAGGTTTGGTTGGTACACGAGGGGGGAATAAGGCAAACAGTAACAGCGTGACCAGCTAGTTTACTGTTTTTCACCTTGCTAGGCTGAAGCGTGTGCGTGCGTGCGTGCGTGCGTGCGTGTGTGTGTGTGTGGGGTTTGACATCAATTATTGAAGCCTTTCGGTCTCAGCTCTGACAGATAGGGTTTGAAGTGTACGTTATGAAAAAAACATGGGCCTCTTGACCACAAACATCACATATGAACCCACCATCAACAGCATACACCTCTCCTTTTCTCGAACTATGGGTTAAATGGGATCCACCACGTTAAAATATTTTTTCCCCAGTAGCGATTAGTATCTTACACTAATTTTTTATGTATCCATCATCCGAAAATATATTTTTCAGTAACATTCGGTATCATAAAATAATTTTTTATACATTTGACATGTATATCAAATTACACCAAAAATTAGTATAATACTGGATTTTACTGGAAAAAAATACTTATTTAAGATCATATTAAATGTAATTTAGCCCTTCAGCTATTACCATTACTGGTTCCCATATTCATTCTCACTGCAAAAATTGTACATTTACCCTATTTACGCCATGGTGAAAGGCCGGGGGGGGGGGGGGGGGGGGAGGGGGTGCTTTGGAGGGGAAAGAATGTCTCTATTAATCTTTCTCTCAATTTCTTTTATATTGAGTGTATTTATCATTACATTAAGTTTTAATAGTTGAGATTTATATTATTTATCATGATAAATTTTTATTATATTTAATGTTATAATAATATTTTTATACAATATTAAATTCTTACCATTAAAACTTAATTTAATGGTGAATATATTTAATTGAGAGAGAAATTAATGGAGACATTCTCCTCTCACAATTAGAAAGGGTTGGAAACATCAAGGGAAAAGATTTGAACCTTCACTTTAAAGAGTTGGGAGGATTTGATGCCTTTTGCTTTCATCCATTTTATTTTTCTGTAAAATTTGTTCTATGATGTGAGCGGTTCAGGGAAAAAAAAAAAGATGAATATAAATATTTTAATATAATTTATTTAGTTTATTTGATATCTTTAATTAACAAAAGACGTCAGACCCTGATATGAAGGTCAGATGGAGCATTATGAGATCGAGCATGGAACCTGTCCCTTATCGCGGAGGTGTCAGTTTCATCAGGTGATGTGTAATTGGTTTTATCGTATGATATTTTATACATGTACTTCCTCCGTCCGATTTTAGTTATAAGATAAAATTGATTTTTTTAAAAAGAAGTAAGAAAATTAATTAAATTATTTTAAAGTATTTATATTTATATTTTTTTCTTTAAACTAATTAGTTTATCTAATAAATTAATATATAATCTAAGAATACATAACATATGATATGATTAAGTAACTTATTTAGCTTCCTTAATTTTTTTAAAAAAAATCAACTCTATATTATAATTATAACCGGAGATAGTATTTATTATCCTATTATTGAGTCAGTTACTTAATTGCCACTTGTACAATTAACTTGTCATGTTAGTAACGCTGTATACAAACTATTTTTTACCAGTGAATAATACACAAGTTACTTTTTCCCAATTTTGCACATGTGAACTGCATGTAACAAGTGGATAGAAGGAATTGTCTGATGCATAAGAAAGTTGCTTCGAATGAATCATGGAAAGAATGAGAACTTTAAATGCGTCGGAAATTTACAATTTAGGGTTTTGAATTAATTTTTTTATGCTTGAGTTTTTCTATAACTACCTTTATTTTAATGATGCCAATTGAATTTGAAGAAGTTGAGTATAATAAATCCTACGTGATCCTGATCGAATTACTTAAAATATATTACTCCACTCTTAGTAAATTAGGACCTAAGCTCGATTTAAGAGTGCCTATGACTGAGAGGTGTGTGTTCATACAGAGAAAAGCCTGCCAATAAAGGTTGGTCAAGTTAATAAAGAAATTAGTTTCTAATCATAAGATTTTGAATTCGAATCTCATTAATATGAGGGCCTTATTGGTGAACAATCTATAAATACTTTTGTAAGCGCTTTTGAAACCTGCAGGTATGCTCTGACTCTAGTGAGCTTCTGGGATCCAACTCACCTAACCTGTTATCTCCTCCCTCTAAAGCGATATCACAAAAGGGTTTTCCCTTCTTTACTTTCTTTGGTGTATTTGTTGTATAGCGCAGTCAAAGTTCGCATCGGTGCTTCGGTTTTATATGGGTATTTCAACGAGTCAATAGGATTCTAGTTACATCCGAAATTCTTACATAATCAATTTAGATTATATAAATACAAAGCTTTTAAAATATAAGATCTTTAAGGGTAATATTGTTTTTTGAGACAAAATACTATTTTTTTCTTCCCCCTATATATATATATATCTTTCTTTAGTGGATTTTTTTCTTCCCCATAAAGCTTAAAGGATACCATTCTTTAAGCAAAACACATCAAGTGAACAGTGCTATATACTACAGGCAATGCAAAATATCATCACAGCTTCAACTTGTTCCTCGTTCTTTTAAAAACCAAGCGAACACGTTTTTTTAAGTAATCCTGAGTTAGAGAATAAAGACGACAAAGCTAGGGTGGTTACCACTTAATTTGAAGTTGACTAAAGATAAATCTCGTTTTGTTAGCCTATAACCCATCAATTAAATAATAAATAATAGCTAAAAGAAGAGGATATACTGAGTTTTAAGAATTTTAATGCTTGCAAATGATGGCTATATCTTTTTCAACAAATTGAATGTGAAAATGTTGGAAAATTATGGACATCATAGCAAAATAATTATGGACATCGAAGACCGTAAATAAACTGTTATGACAAAACCATGTAGCTAAACAAGAATTCGACGATTACAAGTTGCCTCCACTTACCATGTAAATTATAAACACATAAAACACCAAAGGCAAGAAAAAATATACACAATTTTGTTTGATACACAAAAATAGAATAAAACCAAAAATACAAAAAAGACGAAAGATGATTTTGTAAATGAGAAACATATCGTGTGATCCTGAATAAAGATGTCGTAAAAATATCAGTTGATACAATTAATAAAGAAAAAACAAGCATGAAGCATTCAAGATTTGAAACAGTGATCGCAGCCCACGAGATTTATTAAGTAATGCAATTCGATCCGACGGTTGATAATTGGATTGATACAACCTTCAATTTCATCAACGAACAGGCGATTACACACACACACACACACTCTCTCTCTCTCTCTCTCTCTCTCTCCTGAAAAGAGGAGCTATTTATACATGGTAATAAAGAAGAAGCACGTGGGTATGAGACTTAAAAGCAATTCTTGAACTAATAATTGTTGGCAATAAAAATAAAAAACTAATAATTGGACTACTGATAGATCGAGACCAATATCTGCAGCCTTAATTTGTCATTCGTTCATATTTCTTTCTTTCTTTATTTTTTGTTTAAACGAAAATAATGCATCTTGATCAAGTGCATGCATCTTTAATTAATTGGTTGTCTATGAGAGGACATAAACATAATTACATGCATTTACATACGGACAATACTTCCATCAAGTTTTCTGACCTCTATTATATATTACGTTAAGTCTTCAATTAAATATTATGATGTATTATTTTTTATATGGGTTTATAATTAAATAATTTATCACCATGGGTGTCGGTAACTACTAACTGGACAGGGACCACTATCCTGCGCCATTACCATAAATAGTTAGTCATCCCCTGTGGTGGAGGTATCGTTGTCTAAACTACGTCCATAAACTCATATACATTAATATATCTATCACTCGATCATAAACGGTCACATGATTCACGAGACCCTCGTGATATATATGTCTAGTAAAATTAATTCTAGTTTTCTGCGTAGAAAAATGGGAAAACTTTCCTTCAACTTTTGACTGCGTGTCCTCCTTATTCCTCATCTCGTCAACTATACCTCCTTCTTCATCATGAAACGAAATCTTAGTCACAACTTTCAAACCTCCACTAGTACAAAAAACAAAACGTCTTTTAGACCGATATATTTAGATCGGTTATAGCGGATAAGGTCTAAAAAGCATAAGCGGTGATAATTTTGTAATTATAAAAAACTTGTAAGACCGGTTCCCCTAATATAGGGTCTAAAATATATTATTTAGACTGGTTTTCTTAAGAACTGGTCTAAAAAGATAAAAATAACTAATATATATATGCGATACATTTTCTAGGCCGGTTCTATTATAACAGGTCTAATATATTTTTCTGAATTAAAAAAACAAAATATTTATTACTTTTTAGACCAGTTGTTCCTCAAAACCGGTCTAAAATACCAAATTTTTTAGACATGTTGTTATTAGTAACCGGTCTAAAAAGTTAAGCAGTAAAAAAACAAAATATTTCTTATTTTTAAGACCGGTTATTTGGGACAACATGTTAAAAATATCACCTTTTTTAGACCGGTTGTTGTCTGAAACCGATCTAAAAATCCCCCATATACATTTTATAGTTCTCCTTCCATTCCTCGCGCCCAATTCTTGTTCTCTAAATCTCAATCCTCTATTGTCTCATTCATCATCCCTCTAGTTGTGTAGCCATACTACAATGTCTTCCCTCCGTCATCTCAGTCTTCAGTAGCTCAACAATGTCTAGATCTGGTAAGCTCGATGGCGTTTGTTCTTCCTCCTTGATCCAAATCTAGTGAGCTCGACAGCAAGCGTTCTTCCTCCTTGGTTCAGATCTAGTGAGCTCGACAATGATTGTTCTTCCTCCTTGGCCCAGATCTGGTGAGCTCGACGGCGAGCGTTCTTCCTCCTTGGTCCAAATATGGTGAGCTCGACAGTGATTGTTCTTCCTCCTTGGCCCAGATCCGGTGAGCTCGACGGCGAGCGTTCTTCCTCCTTGGTCCAGATATGGTGAGCTCGACATTGATTGTTCTTCCTCCTTGGCCTAGATCTGGTGAGCTCGACGGCGAGTGTTCTTCCTCCTTGGTCCAGATATGGTGAGCTCGACGGTGATTGTTCTTCCTCCTTGGCCTAGATCTGGTGAGCTCGACGGTGATTGTTCTTCCTCCTTGGCCTAGATCTGGTGAGCTTGACGGAGAAAGGAAATGATGAAACGATGACCATAGACCAGTGAATTTTCTGCATATCCAGTTATTTTCCATTTTTGTTCATCTTTTAGCAATTATGATAAGACCTATGGTTAATCCTAAACTTCAGTGTATTGATTTAATATTTCAGGTACATATCCTTAGTCCGCTGGAAAATGTAGCAGAACTCGGAACTTGACACAAGCTATTAATCTGGATCACTTTACCAGGCTCCCTTCTGTTTTGTTTTGTTTTGTTTTGAGTGAAACTTTACTTAGCCTCTTCATTGTTTGGAAATGAGCTTTGCATACCGAATCGGGTTTGTTCCGTTCCATCCATATTCGTTTGTCAGTTTTTGTACAGCAATAATAGTGCTTTCTTCTTATTTTCATGGACACACAATATATAATGGCACTATTCAACATACAGTTGTAAATTCTCATACATTTTCCTTCTGTGGCTCCCAATTCAAATTCTACCTCTTCAAATGATCATTTCTTCCCTTTCTCTAATTTTTCCTTTTAAATGATTAAAATATAAAAAAATTAAAAAAAGTGCAACTTTCTAGACCGGTTGGAATTACAACGGGTCTAAAAAGTCAATTTCTAGACCGGTTATAATTACAACCGGTCTAAAAAGTCCATTTTTGAGACCGAATATATAGTCCCATGAGATCTAAAAAATCACACTTTTTAAACTGGTTCCCAAAAAAACCAATCTAAAAATGATTTTTTTAAACCGGTTGTACAACAGGTTTAAAAAATATCAAACTTTTTAAACCGGTTATATCTAGATCTATTCTAAAATCAGTTTAAAAAATGATTTTCAGCCGATTTAAAAAATAATTTTTGTACTAGTGCTCGGACTTGGCAGTACTCACAACTTTCAATCCTCGGACTCGGCATCTCTCTCTCACACACACCCCAGGATATATATATCGC
Source organism: Inga laurina (assembly GCA_963855925.1). Taxonomy (NCBI): domain Eukaryota; kingdom Viridiplantae; phylum Streptophyta; class Magnoliopsida; order Fabales; family Fabaceae; genus Inga; species Inga laurina. The sequence goes on along the minus strand of OY979707.1, from coordinate 63,878,452 downwards.
AAATGACCAATACACTGTGACAGTGCAGGAGGTACCTGCATCCCCTTCCCCTATATTTATATTATATTGTTAACTCATGCTATCTCAAGTTTTAAATGTAAGAGTTAATTAATTTTTTTTTTAGAGATTATGAAAAATGAATAAATAATTTATTTTTATTATTTTTTCTTCAAACTAATTTATATTTATAAATTGATATATAATTTAATGATATACAATATATACTATAATTAAATAATTTATTTAATTTTCATAATCTTTCAAAAAAAATAATAATCTGATTCTTATATTTAGTCTTCTGACCATAAAGGCAAGTCTATTTGACAAGGAATGTCGTCGTCGTCGTCGAAACCGAGGCAGACAAAAGGAGGGCTCAGAAGCAAGCCCTCCGCCATATGACGTAACAGACTCGGCATGTTATACAACGCTTCCTCGTCCAAGAACTCATCACCTTCTTCGTTCCTCTTTTCCTTATCATCTTCAACTGACAAAGGCTTTGTATTATTAATGTTGTGATGATGAGCATTTGAGGAGGTGGCGATTGGTCTGAAAGCATGAGCGGCTTCAGCTGCGGCTGCTCTGATGTCGTGGGCGGAGGATGAGGTGGCGGCTGGGAGGAGCCGAGCCAGGTCGGGGAAATTGAGAGCAGCCGAACTGCCTCGGAGAGCTAGAGCAGCCACGTCGTGTGCCCTAGCCGCCATTTCTGGATTAGGGTAAGTGCCCAGCCAAATCCTGGACTTCTGGTTGGGTTCCCGGACTTCACTAACCCACCGGTCGCCGTTTCTTCTCCGGACACCATGAAAGAATGGATGTCGAGTCTCCCGAAATTTCTTTCTTCCTGCTTTCCTTTTGCGAGATGCAGCAGAGCTAGGGTTTGATGTTGAGCATGGAGAAGAAGAAGATCCATTCTCAAAATCCATGACAAGAGAGCAATAACGAGGCGGCAAGCAAATGTTTATAATTATATGTTTCAATAATTAATGAAACCGTGGAAGAGTAAGGGACATATATATATATGCACCCGGGTCCGCATGCCTGCTGAGCGGATTTATGAGCAGAGCATGCTCATACCCCAAAATGTGAGGGAGCCCTTTTTTTTTTAATATATATATTATTCCCTTCGATTCTATTTATAACCAACTTTCTTATTTATAAGTTGATCTCTTTTATAAACAATTTTCAATAATTAACGAAATCGTGGAAGAGTAAGGGATATATATATATATATGCACCCGGGTCTGCATGCCTGCTCAACGGATTTATGAGCCTCAAAATGTGAGGGAACCCATTTTTTTTATATATATTACTCCCTTTGGTTCTATTTATAAAAAATTTTCTTACTCATGGGTTGACCCCTTTTATAAATAATTTTCACTTTTTGTATGAAAATGTAAGTTTTTTTTTCCTATTTTACCATCATTAAATACGCATTTTCTCTCATACCTTATATTCATTATCTCTCATACTTTTTATTTATTCTCTCTCCTATACTCTTTCATAAATAGGGGCATATATGAAAAAAAATATATAGTTTTTTTAACACATTTATTATTTTTAACTATCAGTTCGTTTTACGCAATCAAAGAAAAAGTTGCTTATATAGGACCGGAGGGAGTATTGTTTAGTTGGATTAAATTTTTTGTTGCACTCTGAAGTATTTTTGGCACCCATTATCCAAAATTAATTAATTTCTAGCATATTCAGCATTCAGAAATATTTTTTCAATACCCGTATTATTCTAAAATATTTTTTCAATAGCACCCGATATCCGGGAATATTTTTTTTAGTGGCACCTAATATCTCAAATTAATTAAATTAATTAATTTTTAGTGTATCCATCACCATGTAGCATTTTTCTAGTAGTATTCGCTAACTGAAAAAAAATATTTTAAGATACTGGATGCACTAAAAATTAAATAATTTGAGATATTTGATGTTATTAAAAGAATACTTCATGCTGTTAAATACAACTTAATTCAAACAAATAAAAAAATTAATGGAGAAATTTAAAAAAAAAAAAAACCCTCATTTTGAGGATGAGCATTCCTTACTCATCTTTTGGATGAGTACGGAATGTGGATCCATATGCACCCCTCAAGGATCATGGCGTGAAACACGCCTACTTTGGCACAAAAAGAAGAGGGTCAATTTAAATCTTTATCATCTTTAAAAGTTTATAGGGAGGGGTGATAAGAAAGATATCTTAGATATTTTTTGTAAAATACTCCCTTCAATTTTTATACTGTACTGCTCCTTCTTATAAGAACTCAAAATTTAAATTATTATGATCTTTTTTATAAGAGTCTAACAAAATTGTCTGAAAATTTATTGAGTTTTTTTTACCCCTCATTAATTATATGTATTACATTAATTAAAAGGTTGGTGATACTTATATTTATTTTATTTTTCTATCTTACTTGCCCCTCATAAATAATGTCATACTTGAAAAATAAAGGTTATTTTAGACATACTTATTATTTTAAACTAATTTTAATCCTTTTTTTAAACCATATAATTTGGTTATTGAACTCTTATAAATAGAGCCGAATGGAGTAATTATTTATAATCAGATCCATGATTGGGGATGAAAAAAATCATAAAACACGTGGGCATATATACTAATTAGTAGTAGAGACACAAGATATTCATAGTAAGTGAAGATGGACAGATATTATTGAATGTATCTGCAGCATTTTTCTTTTTTTGGTATAATGTGTCTGCAATATTAATCACATATTCATCGGTGGGAAAACAAGACAAATTTCTAAAGGCAGATGACAAGATAAGGCAAGGACCACATGCTTATTGAAATTATTAAATTAATCAGTGGTATATATAAACTTTTTTATCTGCAAAACATGGATAATATGCGCCTTAATACGCGCCTTTAATCTGTATAAGTGATCATCCATATTATCAATATAAATGATGTACTTATTTACACAAATATATAAATAGCGGGGATATGAAAAGGGTTATCTCATATATTTGTTCAAAATTAAACTTGAAATGATACTGTGTATTATAATTTAAAAGAAATTCAAAATAAGTTTTTTTTTTTCTACGAGAAAGATATAATGTATGTTTGAGTTGATGGTCAAAGCTGTTTTTCTGACATGATTTATAAAATACGAGATAAATATGTAAAATGAGTTTTATTTTAATATACATAAACGTGCTTTTGTAACGCTAATCTAAAGAGTGATGTAAATAATAAACCGTGTTAACCATAAAGTCTTCATTCGGATTCCTTAGTGGTCTCACATGGTTCCAAGGGCGCGTTACGGCTCGTGAGTGAATATTTTCTTTGGTTTCCGTCCATATTTTCACACCGCATCTGACGTGTTTTTGCTAAACCTGAATGTAATGAAGGCTTTTTCTGCAACCTAGCCTTTTCAACTGGGCCAGATTACTAGGTACATGAATAATTGACAAGTCTAGGCTTAAAGAGCGAGAGGACATCGTTTAATGGGTTATAACTTATCTCCTTTCCCGACAAGTATAAATTCGAGAATTCAAATTTGTATTTTCATTCTTATAAAAGATAAGATTACTTACCATGTGGACCTATCACTTGTTCAATTCACACTATTCTATGCTAGTCTTTTGAACTAATTAGTCCCGGCTAGCATCAATTATACCAATATCAATATTAAATCTATAACATATTATATAGTATTTATTTTATAAATATTATGGCTCGTTTCTTTTAATATCGTGGAATACGCATGCCTATTTTTAGAGTTAGTTCAAAAAAACCCAAAAGTTATCCTTAAGATTAATTAATCAGCATCCACATCATAATACAAAAATTATAAAAACAGCACTATATGTATCGTATGAACAATGCATCTCATTTCATATTCCATGTTCAGACTCGCATTTTTAGTTCGGATACAGAAAAATGATGTGTGTGAAAGATGAGCAATAATGGATGGCCAATTCTGCCCACTCACGTTTTACAAATACTGTACAGTTTACAGCAAATTTGTTAAAAAAAAGAGAGTCGATATATAGAAGATCCTAAATTTTTAGAAGACTTGACTTGGTTTTATAGTATTCAATTTCAAATTTGGTACCCATGTGTTATAAGAGGAGAAAGTTCATATCTATGTGATATCTCAATTAAGTTGTACGAAATCGGTTATAAGTGCGAGCATTTATTTATACCTTTTTTTTTTCTCACTTTCCAAGAGTATACAAGGAAAAGAGAGAAAAGAGAATTTTATAAATACTTTGAAATTATTTAAATTTAAATTAATATTTTTGCACTCCAGCTCAAACGCTTATAATGAATCATAATGCAAAAATATAATCAAAACAAATTAGAACCAACTTAGAAATATAAAAAATAAATTATAGGACTTGACTTGGTTTTATGGTATTCAATTTCAAGTTTGATGCCTATGTGTTGCATGAGGAAGTTCACACACACACACACACATATATATGATTCATCAATTAGATTACATGAAGTCGGTTATAAGTGTAAGTACTTGTATACCGGTTATAAGTGTAAGTACTTGTATATGCCTTTTTTTTTTTAAATTTTGATCACTTTTCAAAAGTATACCATCTTAAGAGAGAAAAAGAAATTTCATAAAAACTTTGAAATTATTTAAATTTAAATTAATATTCTTGCACTCCAGCTCAAACTCCTAGAATGAAACACAATGCAAAAACAAAATCTAAACAAATTAGAGCCAAATTAAAAATATAAAAAACAAATTAGAAGCCTTGACTTGGTTTTATAGTATTCAATTTTAAATTTGGTGCCCATGTCCAAACAGACACCTATTGTCCCCCAACAGACACCTACTACTTAGGGCTCACCTACCTTCTCCTCACCCACCCACTACTCTAAAAGGGAAAACAATGTGTTTACAAGAAAAGAGTGGAGTATGGGATGGGTATAACAATTGATAAAAACTTAGGGAGAACTATGTTCAATGTAACTTACTTGCCTAACTTTCTTATTATACTTGTCACAATGTTCTTGTTTCCTGAGATTTGAGTGGCTCTCTCCATTGCCTTCCTATTCCTTACCTTTCCATTACCCAAAACAGTGCGTTTTGGGTAAAAAAAAAAAAAAAAAGGTGGGGTTGAGACCTTTTTTATTAAAAAAAAAATATAGCACCCTGAAGTATTTTTTTAGTACAACTCAATATTATAAAATAATATTTTCTACATTCAGCAAGGTAAAATATTTTTTTAATTACAACGAATAGTCTAAACTTAAAATACAAAGTGATGATAAAAAAACATTTCGGGGGATTAGATGGAAAAAAATTATTTTAGGATGCTAGGTATTAATGAAAAAATTATTTAAAGTGTTGAATAAGTTAAAAACTAATTTATGATACTGGATGTTACTAAAAAAAATACTTTAGAGTGATGTTTGCTAGACAGTAGTTGCTACTGAAAAATTATTTAAGCTGCTGAGTGAGTAAAAAATTAATTTAGGATGCTGGGTGTTACTGAAAAAATACTTTAGAGTGATGTTTGCTAGACAGTAGTTGCTACTGAAAAATTATTTAAGCTGCTGAGTGAGTAAAAAATTAATTTAGGATGCTGGGTGTTACTGAAACAATATTTTAGAGTGTGGTTTGTTAGACAGTAGTTGCTACTAAAAAATTTTTTAGGGCGATCAGTGTATTAAAAATTATTTTAAGATACTAGATGCCACTAAAAAAAATACTTCAAGGTAGTACTTATTTTTTTTTAAAAAAAAAAAGGACCCAACCCCCCCCCCCTTTGACCCAAAACGGCAATGTTTTGGGTAATGAAGAGGCAAGGGACGGGAAGGCAATAGAGAGAAGCCGGATTCCTCCAACCTGCCATGTACAGCTATGTTTGGAATAGTTTTTTTATTAGAAAATAAATGTTTATTACATAAGTCAAGATAAAAATCCTATTACATACTTACCTCGTATACCATAAATCATGATTTATAAGCACTTATAAATAAAAAAACAAGCTATCCCAAACAAACACTACAACGTTCAACACAAGTAGAAGATGCCGCCTGGACAAAACAGTGGGACCCACATTTGTTACTCAATGGACGTTATCCTGTTTTAACTGAAGTTGCATTTGGGAACCATCTTTCAATTATCATAAGCATTTATACCCCCAAGGTTCTATTATGGTGCTAGATGTATATTGAAGATTTATTATGGGTATTTTTACACCTTCGTCCATTTTAAATTTGGTGCTTATGTGTTGCACAAGGGAGTTTATGTTTATATGATGCCTCAATTATAATATATGAAGTTGGTTATAAATGTGGGCACTTGTATATGTCATTTTTTTTTATTTTGCTCACTTTTCAAGAGTATACAATGTTGAGGGAGGGAGAGAGGGAGGGAGGGGGAGAGGGGGAGAGAGAGAGAGAGAGAGAGAGAATTTCATAAAGACTATGAAATTATTTAAATTTAAATTAATATTTTTGCACTCTAGCTCAATCGCCTGTAATGAATTACAATGCAAAAACATAATTCAAATAAATTAGAAATATAAAAATAAATTAGAAAATAATAATCAATGAATCCAAACTGAATTCTCTAGTATTTATTAGGTTTTTCAGCGAATAAAATTAAAAATAATCATCAATGAATTTTGGATAAAAAAATCATCAGTAAATTATTTTAAAGGATTAGTATGGAGATATAAAAATTCAATTATATGGGAATATAAAAAAAATTAGAAAAAAATCATCAATAAATTATATTTATTAATTAATGGGTTCAAACCAAATCCCATAGTATTTAATTTTTTCAGCAAAAAAAATATAATTTTAAATTATGGTAACTAATAACTTCCTATTTTTAATAGATTTGAGAAGTACTTTGATATATTTAAGAGGTCATCAATACTAAATTAAAGAGATATACTTGAGATTTTATGATATATCAATCAATTGAGTGCATCATTTGTGTGATTTCAAATTAAAATAGTAGTTTTTAAGTTTAGGAAATAAATAAAAAAACAATAATGAGAAGTTTTCTCAAATTAAAAAGAGAAAAAAAGTTTCAGTATTATTATTATTATTACTACTGCTGCTGCTGCTGCTGCTACTACTACTACTATTGTTGTTATTATTCTCTTCTTTGTTATATTTCCTTTTTCTTCCTTTCTCCAGGTGCGATGTTACGAGTGTAGATGATCAATTAAATAGTGCAAGTGTACACTGTCATAATTAAGTAATATAGAAGTGAGTAGAGTATCGTTCTCACAAGGATTGATTACTAAGTACCAAAATGGGTAATTTTAATTCTATTTAGTCAATTGATTAGTTGGTGATGAAAAGTACAAAATAGAAAATGATTAAATATGAGTACAAATAATATGAAAACAACTGTCATAATTAAGTAATATAGAAGTGAGTAGAGTATCGTTCCCACAATGATTGATTACTAAGTACCAAAATGGGTAATTTTAATTCTATTTAGTCAATTGATTAGTTGGTGATGAAAAGTACAAAATAGAAAATGATTAAATATGAGTACAAATAATATGAAAACAACTACAAGAAAAATTTCTAGGGGCCAAATTTCACTTAACAAATTTTGGATTGAATCACTTATCTATTCTAACCCAATTTATTCCACCTGATTGATAGTCGAGTTTCCTTGATTTAATTACTAGCCTCTTCCAAGGTCAAGCAATTATATAATTAATTGCTAATCCAATATATTCCTATATGAATTTAAGCAATTAATTATGCATTAAGATTTATGGAACTTAATAAGACTACACAGCTGATATGAATATATTCATATTTCACATGCAAGTCATGGTTTTAATTATAGGATCTACACACATGCATCTCCTTCTGGTCTCAACATGCATATTGAAATCATTCAAAAGATGGTCAATCAAATGAAAGCATTAAAAATAATAATTAAAACTCAATCATAAAGGAGAAATTAAAACTAGATTTAATAAGTTCAGATTCAATCCGTCATTAGTAAGCTACGTCGTCACCCTAGGAAAATAGAAATTTTAGCACATGATGAAAATAAAAATAAATTAACATTACATAAAACTAGAATGAAATCATCATAAATACTGCACAAAACTTGAATATTAAATTCTGAAACATAAATATACAACCAAAAGATGCATGAAAAATGGAGAAATCTAGTTGTCCATTTAGGAGGTAAAACCTTCCATATAGGCGGCATGCAAAAGTAATACAGTCCTAACCCTTCCAAGATGAAGGTATGCAAAAACTAATGCAATGCATGAAATTAAATATAAGATATAATACAATATCCTCATCTGACAACAACACACGCACACGCACATTGTTAGCTCCAGAATTCTACTACATTTCCTTCATTTACATCTTTTTTTCTTCTGTCAAATGCACTGCAATTTATAGGCAATTTTTGTCATTTTTTATTGCTACAGTAACTCCACCACTGCATTTTTTATTCACTACTACAGTAACTTGTCCCCCCATTGCTGCAGTATCCGGCGACTCTACAGTGATTCCATCGCTACAATAGTAACTTCCGTCCGCTATAGTAACCATTTGCTACAGTGATTCCGTTGTTACAGTACTTTCATTTTTTTATTTTTTTAATACTGTTTATTCCAAAAATATTATTTATTTATCAATCACATCCAAATTTATTAAATTAAGCTCAAATATCGTCCATAAAATCATTATATAAGGGAAAATAAATATACAAATATTTTACTTATCATGTGACACCCGTAGGAATTGTGGGTGAGACCTCCAATTGGAAGAAATTGGAAGAGAAGGGTGGCGGATAATATATATGATCATCGTCTTCTTCAAAAGGAGTAGAAAGGGATGCTACTTGAGGAGAGAGATAAAGGGTTCGGATGCCATTCTTCTTCTTCACGAGAGGACGAGAGTACAAAGATCAGAGTAGCTACAGAACTAGAGGGAAGAGAGACACAAAGCTAAGAAGACTCCATTAAGTATTTTTATCCTATTCATCCTTCTTTTCTCATAGATTCTAAATCTATTTTGGATGTTGCTAACATGAGATTAATTAAATCCATACGTGATTAATTTTGTGTTTGCAACTTAGAGGAACTATGAAATTGTAGGTGGATTATACTTTAGTTTCACTTATTAGTTATATTTTAATGTTCATTTTGGTTACTTAACTTCATCTATTTAGTTTTTGATCACCATTAAGTATGAATTTAGAGAATTTAAATTACTCTTGGGAACAGGGTTTTCATTGGACCATAGGATTAAGTAATGTAGGATTTGAATTTATTCTAATTTGTCAATATGATAGGAATATACCTATTAGACCCATATAATCATATGAGAGTAAAATTGAATTATTATTGCGTCTTGGTTAACTGTGTTAGGAATAACAATTTTAACTTGAGAAATGGGTGTAAGTGATATGGAGATACTTATATCTATTGATACTCTAGATTGACAAAATTGACATTGAAACTAATTAATTAGTGAAAACAAGGTTTATGAAGCTAATAAGGGATTAGTGACTCTCTGTTGCTCATTTGATGATTGTAGTAGTTTGTTTATTTTAATTTTATTTTTAATTTCTTTTCACTCATTTAAATTCAATTTGAGTTGCTCAACTAAAATGAAAGTGTAAAGTTAATGTTTAACTAAGGTTGGGGTACCAAGTCATCATAGAAACAATACTTTATTCACTTTTTATTACTTGATAAAGTTTGTGCACTTGTGGAATTTTAGGTCATAATTTTTTCCTTATCAATAACTTCTTGATTTACGGAGATAAAACAAAATTCAATTATGAAGGAATATAAAAGCAAAACCATATTACATAAAAGAATTAATGGTGTTACTTAAAAACAAAACAGAATAAAGAGAATTTCATAAAGACTTTGAAATTATTTAAATTTAAATTAATATTTTTGCATTCAGGCTCAATGAGGTCATAAAAAGATTTTTTGATTAATAATATATCTAAAGATATGGGATGTGTTTGGATTGGCGATTGGATGAGTGACTTATTTTTACTTTGCCTTATGGAATCTTAAGATTGGAAAAAAGTAAGATTGAGTAAAATGATGAATGTTTGGATTGACGATTTGATAAGTGCTTTTATAAAAGTGAAAGATGTTTGTTTTAGCTTTTGCATAAGTGGCTTTTGTGTTATTTAAGAGAAAAAATTGTAAAAATTATGAAAAATGAAAAAATGAAGGCATAGTTGTGAAAAAAAATCTCATTGGCAACTTAATTGCTAAATGGGATATGGGAAAATATTTCCACATGGAGGGACTTTTTGACAATTTTCCCAAAAATTAACTTTGAAAATTTGGCAATGGTACAATTTTAAATAAAATTCTTAAGAGTTATGACCATCATGACAAGCAATGCAAAAGGCACATATGAAGACATCCGTTTCCACCTCCTTCTCATTTGTTAAAGTGGCATTCTTGGTGATAAATTGATCCAAACCATCCACGGCGACAGTGTTACCACAAGGCACATACTCAAAAGTTTCATGCCGCTTACCTATCCAGATAACAGTTCTTTGCACACTCTTCACTTACAAATATTTTTTTTCTTCGAGCACATAATTGGGTCCGATAATTCTGACCTTTAAATAAGAGAAACCTTACCGAAAAAAGATACGATTTAAGGCATAAAACAGTTATTTGCAAATTCTTTACATACAAATTTGCCTTAGTTTCATGAATATTAGCAAAATACACAACGCATAATTTTGTGCTTGACTCATACCAATCAAACAGCAGAGCATTCTAACGAATCAAGTTTGGCAATGGTAAACTAAATAATAAAATTACAATTAAAATGCGAATAAATTAGAAATTGTACAAATGTAATTTTGTTCTACGCGTGCGTTGATAAGTATCTCTGTTGACTCTAAATCCCATATAACTTTTGTGTCCATATTTCTATACGAAAAAGGTCTCATATCACACAGAAGACATACCAAAATATTCGCTATACAATTTTATTAGTGTTAGTAGAAGTTTTATAATCCACACTAATCTTTATATATACCTACAACAAAGCCTTCGCTGATCAATGGGGGTCATAGACACTCTAGAATGATTTTCGAGACATGTCACATTTTGTCACAACATTTTATCCATATAAGAGCTTTATAACCAATGTTATAAAATAATAATAATAATAAAGAAAGCAATCAAACTATATGATGCCACTGTTTCAATTGGAAAATTAATGAATAAATGCTTGAAGAATCAACTTGGCAGTGGATTATCTTTGAAAATTAACTAAAAGGTGTCATGAATTTTTTTAAAAATGCATTATACTAGTGTAAAACTGAAAATACAATTTGCATTATGCTAGTATAAAACTAAAAATACAATTTGCACTTTATAAAATGCAAAGATTACTGGTGAACTGAAAGGGAGCAAACCTTCAACTTTGTAATTAAGCAGAAAAGCTCTGAAGTGAATAAAATGCTTGACCAGGAAAGAGGACCAGCATGTATAAAGTCTTAAACCCGAAATAAAGCATAAAAAATAAAAATTACAATACATATTAAGAAACCATACACATCGCATGTAAAAACTTAAAATCAAAAGGGCATACATGAGGATTAAGAAATCAAGAACATAATAGTCATGATAATATGTATCAAGCACATGGTTGAACAAGCATACTAAATGACCGGCAAGCTCAGAAACCTCCCTAATAATGAACCATACACTTTAATAAAACCAAAAGAATGGTACATGCAACTAAATCCAAGAAGGGGCGTTTGGCAATCACATGTCTCATACTATATGGTAGGTGAGTCAGGAGTAATGCCAAAAAAATGACCCCCTGGTTTCAGCAAACATGATACATTATGCAGAAGTCTCCATGCTTTCTCCTCGCTCTCAAAGCACAAATGCATGCAGCTAAGTTATTAAAAAAAACAAAACAGAGAGTGAAAGAACGAAAGAAAAGAAATCCTAAAAGACCAATAAAAATAAAAATTAAACAAAAAAAAGTTTTAGATAGAAATGTAGTAACCACAAACACGTTTCACCCTTTTTTTAACTTCAAGAGAATGATCACAAAGACGTTGAAAATATTTCTTCTGAGAGCAAAAAATAGAGGCTCTAATAAACCTTAAAATTTTCACTCTCTAAGACACAAATCATGACAAAGTTTGCATTAATAATTTTCAACACAAAGCCAGAATACTCCACACGAAGCAGAGGAAATGAACAAACCACGAAGCAGGGGAAAATTCTAATGGCACATGCACACAGAGACAACCACACCAACTAGTGCAAAAGAAACGAAGAACACTACCACAGAGACGACCACTTGAACCCACCCAAAACAAGCAAACACACAACACCCATCTACCCACACCGCAGATCACAGATCGAAGAAAAGAAGAGCAAACATCAGTTGTTCGTTGAACATGGAGAAAGGTAGAGTAAACATACATGAGCAACCAACATCTATGACAAAGCGAGAGACAGATCGGCCACCCCCTAACTATGCGAACAAATCACTATGACTGAGCATATCCACCACCACACCATCTTCAATGGTAGATCGATATTTCAGCACCGGCCAACCTAAGAAGCTTGAAACCTTACAGACCAAACTGACCCAAACTGCATTGTACTCACAGATCGGCCACCATCAACGTGTGAAGCTTCCCAATGGACTCCAGATGACTCGGTCGGACTCCAACACCAGTAGCCTGACCTCAAGAACAATGGCTACTAACATCGAAAGTCGCTATCACCGCCACCGCCGAAGACAACAGGACCCAGCTAACACATTGGTGGAGAGAACCACAGGAGCCAGCTGGAACTCGATTCAGGTGGCTGCCGAGAGTGGGAAGATCGGCACTGTTGCAGTTAAGAACCACAGAGAAGCACGAAGAAAGACGGAGAGGAGAGGAGAAGAGAAGAGAGAGAAATAGTTTAGGTAAAGCATTTAATGGCTTTAATGGTAATATCTTATACCTATGAGAAAAAAGCCACGCTTTGGGGCTTATTGAAAAGTTACTTAAAAGCAATCGAATTCCATTAATTGAACGCCTAACCAAACACGTCAAATTTTTTTTCCTTCAAGTCACCATCTGACTTATCACCCAAACTTAAAGGGCTCCAAACGCCCAAACACACACACACACACACACACACGGTTTTCGACAAAACATAATGACACTGTAAGATCCATGTAGCTGACCTCATCTAGTGGGATAAAAGCTTTGTTATCGTTGTTGTATTTTTGTATTCAAGCTCAAACACCTATAATGAATAAAAAATATAATCCAAACAAATTAGAAATATAAAAAATAAATTAGAAAATAATCATCAATAAATTATATTTATTGATGAATGAATCCAAACTTAATCCCCTGATATTTATTATCAAATTGAATCCCTAGTATTTATTATGTTTTTCAAGAAAAAAATTAGAAAATAATCATCAATAAATTATTTTTATTGACTAATATGGAGATAAAAAATCAATTATAAGGAAATATAAAAAAAGAAATAAGAAGATAATCATCAATAAATTATATTTATTGATTAATAGATCCAAATCAAATCCCTCGTAATTATTTTATTTTTTTGAATTTTTTTTTTAAATTATGATAACTCGTTAATTTACGAAGATAAAATAAAATTCAATTATGAAGAAATATAAGATAAAATGGTATTACTTAACAAAATTAACGTTGAGACAAGAATATACCTTCCTTAGATCTAGCAAGCTTTAGACCAAGGAAATAGCGAAGTTCACCAATGTCCTTAATAGTGAAAGTAGTATCTAACTGAATTTTAACCATATTAATTTCAGAAATATCATTTCCAGCTAAGACAACATCATCAACATAGACCAAAATGACAGTGAAGGAAGAAGAAGAAACCTTGTAAAAAAGGGAATGATCAGAAGCAGACTGAATGTAGCCATAAGAAAGTAATGCAGGGGAGAGTTTAGAGTACCATTGCCTACTTGCCTGTTTGAGCCTATAGAGAGACTTTTGCAGCCTACAAACCTGATTTGGAACAGAAGGTGTAAAACCAGGAAGAAGATCCATATATACCTCCTCAAGCAAGTCACTATGCAAAAAGGCATTATTTACATCAAGGTGATGTAAATGCCAACCCTTGGCAGCAGCTATAGAGAGCAAGAGACGAAGAGTGGTCATTTTGGCAACCGAGGAAAAAGTGTCAAAGTAGTCTAAACCCTCTGTTTGAGTGTAACCTTTAGCTACAGGGTGGGCTTTGTGGCGTTCTATGTCACCATTGGCCTTAAACTTAGTGCAAAAGACCCACTTACAGCCAATTGTATTCTTACCGGGTGGAAGAGAAGTGAGAGTCCAAGTCTGGTTTTGTTCTAGGGCCCTAAGTTCTGCAGTCATAGCTTCCCTCCAAACTAAATCCTTCATAGCTTGCTTATAGGTTTTTGGGTCAGGAGAAATAGTGACTTGATTGACAAAAGAATGGTAAGAAGGAGATAAAGAGGAATAAGAAAGAACAGAGGAAAGAGGATACCTAGGTCCAGCCTTTGAAGATGATTGGTCAGCAGAAGAAATGAGTGCACAGTGGTATTCCTGCAAATAGGATGGTGGATGGTGGGATCTAGAGGATCGCCTAAGATAGGGAGAAGGAGGAGAAGAAGAAGGTGGCAAAATGGGAGCAACAGGAATGGAAATAGAGGTAGAAGCAGGGGGAGACGTAGAAGGCACAAAAATAGAAACAGGGGAGTCATCAAGGGAAGGGGAGGGAGATAAAGGTTTTTACCAAGGACAGTCCAAGGGAGTGAGATTGCCATTTTGGAAAGGAAACACGTGTTCATGAAATATAACATCACGAGACAAAAATATTTGATTATTACATAGATCTAACAGGGTAAAAGCCTTTGAACCAGGTGGAATACCCAAGTAAACACATCTACGAGCTTGAGGATCAAATTTAGAGCGAGTATGAGTCAATGTGGAAGCAAAACAAAGAGAACCAAAAACTTTGAAATGAGAATATGAAGGAGAAAAGCCATTCAATCGCTCAAAGGGAGTGGAGTTATAAATGATTGGTGATGGCAAACAGTTGATAATATGAGTAGCATGTAAAACCAAATAGGACCAGTAAGGAAGAGGAATTTTAGATTGAAAAAGAAGAGCTCTAGCCACATTCAAAATGTGTTGGTGTTTACGCTCTACCAACCCATTTTGTTGTGGAGTGTCAACACATGATTTTTGATGCAAAACACCTTTAGAAGCATAAAATTGAGGCATGTGAAATTCAGCACCATTGTCTGATCGTAAAACCTTAATAGAAGCAGAAAATTGAGTTTCAACAAGAGCAAAGAAACTTTTAAGATGTGTAGGAGCATCAGATTTATGGTGCATAAGATAAATCCAAGTAAAACGAGAATAGTCATCTACAATGGTGAGAAAATAACGATGACCATGAATAGAGGGAGTTGCAAAAGGACCCCAAATGTCAATGTGTACTAATTCAAAAATTTTATTGCATAAACTTGTGCTTACAGGAAATGATAAACGCTTTTGTTTAGCAAAATGGCAAACATCACATGTAAAGGAATGAGAAATACATGGTATAGTGGAAACTTGTTTGTGTAAAGTTGATAAAGTGGAGTCTTAGAGATGGCCAAGGCGCATATGCCAAAGAACTGAATCAAGATGCGGTGTAGTGCTGGTAAGGAGAACTTGAGATGATGTGGGAGGAGGATAGAGGCTGGCTGGCATGATGTATAAGCCCTCAAATCTTTTAGCTAAACCAAGCATCAGCGAAGGTTGTATTAGGCATATCTGACATTCAAGAGAAGAGAAAGTTACCTGACAATCGATTGAGGAAGTCAACCGAGATACATAAAGTATATTGAAACAAAAATTAGGAATATAAAGTACATTGTCAAGAACTAAATGGTCAGATAAACAAATGGTACCAGAAATGTTAGCAGTGACATGACTATTTATAGGAAGACGAACATCAATTGGAGGTATAGAAATGTAAGAAGAATAAAGGGATAAAGAACAACAAACATGATCAGAGGCGCCAGAATCAATTATCCAAGACGCACAAGCAGGAGAAAATAAAGAAGAGCATATACCTTGTGAAGAAATGGAAGGAGAAGTAGACAGATTATTAACCAGAGGTTGAGAAACAGGAGGACAGTTAAGCAAAGCAAGAAGGCGAGTGTACTGATCAGAGGATAATGGCGGAAGAGTAGCAGCTTGTGAAGAAGAAATTGAAGAGGGAGCCAGTGCAGAGGTAGAGTCCGTAGCAACACCAGATTGAGCAGTCACAAGAGCATGAACCGTAGTAGGTGAAGGTGAAAATTGCTGAGCGCCAGAGGATCGGAACTTGAAGCTTGGTGGAAAACCATGCTTCCTGTAGCATGTGGCCTCAGTGTGGCGTGGTTTACCACAGAAGGAGCAGAACTTCGGTTTGAATCCAGAAGAGGCCGAAGAAGGAGAACGAATGGAGTTGGCCAGAAGTACCGTAGAGGAAGCAACAAGAGGATGAAGTTCCCGTTCTTGCTGCAAGACCAAGGAGAAGACACGGTTAATAGAGGGCAAAGGATCCAAGAGCATGATTTGAGACTTAATAGAGACATATTGCTCATTCAGGCCTTTGAGAAAGCGAATGGCGTAATCCTCCTCACGGTGACGGAGTGCATCAGCAGCAGAACCACATGTGCAAGATTTCAATGGACGAATATTGATCAGTTCATCCCAGAGAATTTTAAGATGAGTGTAATATTCACTCACAGGCAAAGATCCCTGCCGGAGACTGTAAATTTCTTCCTGGAGATCAGAGATCCGAAATAGATCGGACTGTGAAAAATGAGAACGGAGATCGGACCAGATATCAATGGCCGAGTTCAACCAGAGGAGACTCTTAGCGATCGTCAGTGAAATAGACTTGGTAAGCCAACCTTGAACAAGGTTATCACAGCGTTCCCAGACCAGAAATAATGGATCGGTATGTGACGGTGGAGGAAGACAACCATCAACGAATTGGAGTTTGTTCTTCGCAAGCAAAGCAGATTTCATGGCGCGAGCCCAGCTGTGGTAGTTCGAACCATCAAGAGGAGGCGCAACAAGAACAAGCGCAGGATTCTCACTTGGATGAATATAGTAGAAGCTAGTAGGATCAGTCACAGTGGTGGAAGCCATGGCAGCAAGGAAGAAATAGGTTAGGAAGATGAATGGAAGAAGGCCGAAATAGGGTTGCAGAAAGGGGAAAATAGAGGATTGGAAAAAAAAAATTTAGAAGGCTCTGAATATCATGTTACAAATATTGAGAGAGAGAAAAGAATGGTATATTGATTATATGTTTGGTACATGTATATATACAAAGTAGTTAGAGTAACTAAATTACATATCAGAGATCTAAATACATAACAAATTCTGTTACATAACTCCATTATAAATTAATTCAGTTACAACTACAAATTTACACTTGTCACTATAGTACAAGCATAATATAATATATAGATTTGAACTTGGTAACAGCACCACACTTAGTGGTCATCTCTTGATTAAAGCAGAAATATCACAGCATGCCAACAAGTTAATTTGATCTTTGACCAAAAAAAAAAAACAAGTTAATTTGATCTTAAATCTCAGTTAATTATTCGTACAGCAGCATATAGATAATAACCAAAAGTTGACAGTTGCCCATATAGATTAAGGCAATTATCCCATTCGAAACAAGGGGCCGTGGTGGATATTAATTTCCCTAAAAAGTTGGTTACCACGAGTGTTGCACCAGAATCGCAGCCTGGCATTTAAAATAATAAATTGGATACATCAAAACATAAAACAAAATTAAGGACCAATTTCCTTCAAGTTCTCAGCTTCCGTTGGCGACCAAAGCTTTGCAACGCAGCTAAGCAAATTTATTAATGGGAAAACATAACTGCAAAAGAATTCACTCTTTCTTCAGGTTCCTACGTCATTCTTTCTTCCCTATTCCATGGGACATATTATAGATCCCTCTTCCCTGTATAAGCAGATATTAAAGCGCATGATAGAACAGTATATATAAGCAAAATATATATTTCTAATTAATTAACAAGAGACTGCTAGATCATAAGTTGAATTTAATTTAACAAGATATATGAAGACCAGATCATGAAGAACCATATATTTCAAAGTTAAAACAAATAATAACTTACAATGAGGAACATTGAAGATGCTGCCAAGGCAAGTGGTATTGCCACAGAGGTAATCTTATCATATGGTCCTTTCAGGTGGGTGTATTTATGCGCACTCTGGAAATATTTTTGCTGCTCAATAAGCTTCTCTCTTGGTCTGAAGGGTAATTCTGACATCCTGAAATGGTGAAAAACTCAACGGACAGAAAATTAGCATGCCATGGCATGGAAGTGAAAAATATATATAATCAGATTTGTATTGATCATGATATAAGTACTAAACTCCTGACAAAGACAACCACCCTATTAAAAAGAAAAAGAAAGCCTAAACTCATGCAATAAAATCCAGCCTGAATGGAATGTGCAAAGAAAACAGAAACTACAGAAATTGAATATATCAATACAAAATTTTGCATACGAATGTGCCTGCTTTGTCAAATAATCAAGAGTTAAACAAAAGATGCGTGTATGTAGGGGCGGCCAATTCACAATAGACCCTAGGCACTGGGGCTACCCAAATCAAGGTGCTTCAAATAATATAGAGCAGAAACCAAGTTAAGAATGAACCATAAGGAATGCTCCAAAAACTCAGACCCCGGGACCCCATTGAAGGATCAATTTGGGGAAAAAAAAACAGAATATTACATTATTTTGGCCAAAATCTATGAATTCATTCGTTCCCAAAGTGCAGAGAGACAGATAATAACAATAGAAACATCGACACAAAAGAAAGGAAAACCGAATCAGTTCAACAGAAAAAAACCAAAAGCCCAAAAAAGACTTCCTATCTCTAAGCATATCCTCAGCCAGGATAGATTCAAGAGGGGGTGGGGGTTAAGCAACCCAATCTTTTGAGCACTTCCCCTTCGAAGCTGCATGTGCAAAAACCGCAGCTGAAATAAGAGAACTTGGTATCCACATAAAGCAACCTGAGCTTAAGCTTTTGCCAAGATTGATGATAAACTCCACCAGTGCCAAACACTTCCATTGAGGAAGTGCACACTTTCCATTCACAGTTTGTACTAGAGGAAAACACTTCGATCCAACAGGTAGAACAAAGAATATCCCAATACCAGTTGGAATCCATCTCAGGTCACCTAATTTCTTGGAGAAAACATAGCACCGGGCTATGGCAACCGTCCACCTATCAATTTTAACTATTGCATTCACCTTCCCCAGATTCATCGATACAGATAAACAACTCAATCTCAGTTCGCAATAAGTGATACCAGGTGGAAGCCAACGTTTATCCCCAACAAATAGAAGAGCAACCTTCCAATTATAAGTCAAAAAATAAGATCAAGAATGACAATCAGTACAACAATGTCTCCCAATTTACCCACTATTGACCTCTTAATCAAGTGAATCCAAGGGATCCAGAGACGAGCAATAACACCCCACATCAGGCGCCAATCACTTCATCCTTCATTCTACATTTATCACCGATCCAAATCTCGCCAGCCTCGATTTATCCTCCATCGTCCCCACAGATGCCGGAAAACCAGAGAGAAATCGGAACTCATGACGGAGGAACCCACCCACCCACGTACACCAACAACGCGCATATCGGATAGGGCCACTCAGGCGAACCTCCATCGAAAACAAAGAAACTCTCCCTATCGGAAAAGAAAACTCACCCTACCGGAGAGAAAGACTCCCCCTAATGGAGAAGGAAGCTCTCCCTACAGGAGAGAAAAAACCCTAACGGAAGTTTACATTTAAATACTCATCGATATCAGGAAAATCAAATTGATCAAGATCAGAAAATGCATGGCAGACAATATATAAAATCACTGATGCAACATGTGTTATCATCATAAGATATTATGGATGCACCCACCAACATATAGAGAAGCTTACTTTGAATGTAGGCAATGGACTTCTCCCACCTCTTGTTGTCGATTTGGAAGGAACAAGATCGAGAAGGACGGCTTTCTAATTCTTTATAACCCCGTCGTCGAACCGAAGCGATGGCGGCGAGCTCGCTCCTATTGCAATTTGCAAACGACGTTGCGTTTTTTTTGCTTTTCACCAGAAAGTCAGAAACGACGCTGCGTTTGTTGACTGAAGCTTATGTTTTTCTTTTTGGTTAATTGGCAAAAATGCCCATATATTTTTTTCCACAAATGTATCTAGCATCGTGTACTTTTTATTTGAGGCCAAAATGCCTATAAATTTCCTAAAATTGAGCAAAAATGCCACCTCCCTCAACTTATATAAATGATGGTTACTTTAATTTGGTGGGCCCATTATTAATTTTATATGATTATTTTAAAAACGGATATGACTTTCTCTTTTTCTCTTATTTTCTTAATCTAAATTATTGGATTAAGATCTCTATTTTTATAATAAAAAAAAGTTTAGACTGTTAAAATTTTAATCCAACAATCTAAAATAAAAAAATAAAAGTAAGAGAAAAAGGAGGAGATCCCGAACATTTTAAAAACACCCCTCATTCTCTTTCTCTCTCACTCCCCAGTCCCCACTCTTCAGTCAAAATTAAGGTATTAAAATTCGAATCGAGTATTGAACCGGTCAATAGGTCAGACCGAGGCCAAATCGGAGCTCAACCCTAACTAAATCGGTGAGAAATTAAAAATTTTAGATTTATTAGTATGCAATTCTAAAAGAAAAATTTTAAAAAATTGATTATTAAAAAATATAAAAAACCCAGACCGAACCGATCTGATGCTCGGTTCGGCGGTTCCCAGACCGGATTGACCAGTCCGGTCCGGATCTGAGAACCTTGGTCAAAATCAAAACCAACCCCTCCTTCCTCTCTCCCCCCACCCACACTTAACCTCCTTCTCTCTCTCTCTCTCTCACCATAAACTGCAACAGAATTGAAAAGTCCATCACTAAAAGACCAAGTTGGAATCCGACGTCGCAGGCACCTCCCCCATCTCCTTTGACATCGCAGCCGTTAGTGGATGCAGCCACCTCCTCCACCATCCTGCATGCACTACATGCAGTTGTCAAGGCTTCAAAGCCATGAAGCGTTGTGATCACTAAGGTGCTGTTAAAGACCAGGATTAGGTGTAGAGGAGGATAACTCATTAGCAAGAATACGAGAGCATACTGAAGTATCATGTCCCATTTAAGTTGGGCTAGCTAGCCCAGGGGATAAGAGCGCAATCAGTCATAAAGAAATATAAGATTAATGAAGAAATGTTGATGGCTTAATTAATTAAGCCACCCATTTAAGTGACGGCCAATCATCTGCAGACAAAGAAATTAAGCTCAGCCCACTCTCATTATCATCGATCATTGCAATTTTTGTGAGATCTACATATAATCTTTATTTGTGCAATCTATAGCTCACAGCTCAATCGCGCACTTCAATTCTTCCTCATCGCACTTTTCTTCATTCTCCAATTTCTTTTTTAATCCATGGAAGTGGAAACAACCAGAAAGTTCAGCAGAAGAAGTTGAGGCCTGTGGAGTTGTTGGTATCTTCACCTTGATATTGGTCTTTGGTTTTAGCGAATGGTGGTGGAGATCGAGGGGCAATAGAAATTGTAGCGCAGTTTTGCTCTTCGCTCTCTTGCCTTAACTTGAAAAGCAAACTGAACTGGAGGGTACAAAATGGAGGAAGCATGCCCTATCATAGTTATAGGAAACATGATTTATTGTTTGTCTTATTACTGTTCATAGTTTGTATGCTTGGAAACGAGAATCCAATCTCGTTTGCCTTCCAGGCCTCCTAGTCTGAAGTGGTTTGTTTCGGATCCTTGCTATTCTCATACTAAAATGACTTGTCAGGATTCTTTTTTGGAGATGAATACAGGAATGGGAGTGGATTTGAGCAAGGAAGAGAACTTAGATTTGATGGTATGTGATTTTATTGGTTTATTTCTGTTGGAATATACTAGATCATTCTTGGTGGATTAGGGCCCAAGCCCAATTCAAGAAGGGTTTTATGGAGAGATACGGGTTATAAAGAGTGATACTTTGTAGTTTAAATGTTATATTTATTCCTATGTAACCGTACGTTTAAGGGTTACATTTATTCCTATATAACCATACATACACTATATATATAATGTGTGGGATTAAGGGAGAGGGCTAATGATGATATAATATACAATTCTCCCTCTAAAAGGTTTTCTCATAAGAATGTTCTCTTCTCTTTCTCTCTTTGGTGTATTTGCTGTGTAACGTAATTGGGGTCCGCATCGATGCTCCGGTTTCGTATGGGTACTTCAGCAAGTCTATCGTATTCCAGGTACGCCCAAAATTCTTACAATTTCTAAATGCAATTTTGTTGCACAATTTATGGTGAGAGAGAGAAGGAGGATGAGCCGGTGTTTGACACTTTGATTTTGAACGAAGAGTGGGGAGGGAGGGAGTGAGAGGATAAGAGGGGTGTTTTTAAAAAGTTAGATTATACGAAACTCTTTGAACTTTGAAACAGTTGCACATAACTTATTTGATATTTTAAAGTTTACTTCTAATCTCTTTGATATATATATATATATATATATATTACTATGGACCCCTTGTTGTTAACCATTTGTTATATTTTTAACGGAAATTGCTATGTCATGCTAAAAGAAGATACATCGCATCCTATGTGGCATCTGAGGTGAGCTAATAAATGTTTTTTTAATTATATCATTTCTACATAAAGGGTTGAAGTGTCATTTTATCATTAAAAAACCCTAGTTCTCATTGCATCTCCTGTCACCTAAGCACCCTTTCACCTAACTCTTCCATATCTCTTGATACAAAGGGTGAAAGGAGCCTCAACCATTTTAGGCTTTACCGATTCAATCAAGAATCAATCCCACAATCCCCATATGCTTAATAAAAGTATGGAAACTCAAAATGTGTTTAAACTTTTAAGTAGCATGAGAATCTAACCCATCAAGATGATGGACTTACTGTTTAGTTGACAAATCCAGCAGATTTTATCTTACTAAAAAAGTACGTTAATATCAATTGGCTCGAGACTTCAAAAGTATAAAACTCCTAGAAATCTCTTGCCACCATTGGTGTTTTTTTTTTTTTTGGAGTGATTGCCACCATTACCTTTATAAGAAGGGAAATTAAACTTCTACTCAATAAATTTATTGTCATTCGAATCGATTTCGAAATTCTTTGAAGTATGACATGTGCTAAGTAGCCGGGATCATCTCAAGAGATATTGAAGAGTTAAGGCCAAAGGGTGTTTAGGTGGAGATGCAATGAGAACTAGGGTTTTCTAATAATAATTTAGATTTTGAAAAACTAATGGTGTTACATGCAACTGACTCAAAATTCAGGAAATTTTATATAATTTGGTCCTTTTAAAATAATCATATAAAAATAATGGTAGGGCTTACTAACTCAAAAAATAACCACCGTCCGTATGAGTTAACGAAGGTGGCATTTTGCCTAATTTTAATAAGTTTATAGGTATTTTTACATCAAAAAAAAAAAAATATATGATGTCAAGTGCATTTTTGAGAAAAGGATAATTCTGATTAAATACAGTTCAAATATCAATATTCAAACTCAAGGTTTTAGGCCTACACTTTCAATAAATTCTTAATAAGGTCAAGACCTCATTAGGGATTTATGTATATTGTTAAAAGACTATAATAGCCATATATAGTTAAAGAGAAAAATTAAAGGTACTATTGACAAAAAATTAAATTCAGACATATACTTTTAACAATTTCCTAATCATTTTATTTATTTAAACCATATTTTAAACGTTTCATTTCATTTTGTTTATTTAACAACAATTCAATCTTTTTATTTTGTTCCCAATATGTTAAATTTCTTAAGTTTCTTAAGCTGTTAAAAATCTTAATTTACATTTTACTAAATGTCATTTTTTTTTTGGAAAAATTGTTTTGGCACCAGTACTGCGACATTGATTCGAATAAAATGTATTACTAATAATAGCCACTTCTTAGATGGAGAAAAATTCAAAACAAAACAAAATAAAAAGATTAAATCATCATTTAAATAAATTAAAGGAAATGAATTGACTAAACTACTGTTTAAATAAATAAAATGATCAGGACATTATTAAGATAAAACGCCTGAATTAAAATTTTGGTTAAAGGTACCTTTTATTTTTCATTTTTGTATAGGTTGTCATTCTGGTCTTTTAATAATATTTATAAATATCTAATGAAGTCTATTAGCTTTATTAAAAATCTGTTAACAACATAAGTCTAAATTAGAATTTTGATATTTTAGTAAGATTTAATAAAAAATTTTCTTTAAGAAAAGTATATGAGTATTTTTGTCTATTAATTTTGTTTGGTTTTTTTTTTCCTTAAAAATAATAAAGTTGGCCTCCTTGCCACTCGCAACATCGTCGGTGAAGCACGGCGACGAGACGGCGATTAAGCTCCGCGAATTTCCAGCTGGTGGTAATGGTGTGGACTGCGGGCACAATAGTTCGGAGGTGACCGGCCAAGGCGTTGCTGGTATTGTAGGCATATTCTTCTTCGATATCCCTACTGTTAGCTTATACACTTCCTGTGACAATGCGCTCCAAGGACAGGATCTCTTACTTTTACGATGGTGCATACTTCTCTCTGCGTCCATTCGTTCTATTTCCATAACCCATGCATAATAAGCGATCAATTTTCCGCTGAATTATCTCTCTAGGAATCGAAGTTGCTCAACTTATAGTTCCTCTCGATTATATGTTTTCTAACCCCAGATTTGATCATTTATGCTTATGGAAACCCTAATTCTGATCCCATGGTTGTTGTGTTGGTTTCTTTTCTGGAAGAACATTAATCGTCAAGCAAGGGAATTGTTAATAACAAATTTTATAGAACAGAGATTGCAGTTTTAACTCAGCTAAACATCTAACACAGTTTGCCCTGGCAAATTTGTTTTTCGGTTTCTGAAACTTAAATAACTTCAAAGTTGTGTATGTTCCATATCACTAGTACTCAATTTGGTTGCATACAGTGATGAATTTAACATCACTAGCGCCGACGTGTGTGATTAGTTGTATACTCATTGTCGCCCATACTTACTATACCATGTTCCTGCACATGTTTTAATATGGAATACATTCTTGAAACTTGATATTCCAGGTGATGTGGGCAGCGTTTACTTTGGGCCAAACCATCCAATGAAGCCTCACCGTCTTTGCATGACTCATCATCTTGTCCTCTCATACGAACTTCATAACAAGATGGAAATTTATGTTAGTTATATTTGTTGGCATTACATTTTTTCTTTTCATCATGTTTGTGCTTTAACAATTTAGCTCGCCATCACACCAGTAATTTTCTTATGGTTAATTTGTTTTGTGTGATGCAGCGTCCACACAAGGCTTATCCTGTTGAGCTTGCCCAGTTTCATTCAGTTGATTATGTTGAGTTTTTGCACAGGATTACACCTGACACTCAGCACTTGTTCTTGAATGAATTGGCAAAATGTATTCCTCTCTTTCTCTCTTTTAAATGACTGTTGTTCGTGTGTGAAATCTTAATTATTTGTTTAGTCAGAAACATTGAAAGTTTTCTTGCCATGCACGTTTTCTTTCCATCAGAAAGAGAAATATAATTCAGAGAGGGAGGAGGAACACCAGTCAATGCACAGAAAGTGAATTTTTATGCTGTATAACTTCAATTTCATGCTTACATTAAAGTTTCTGTATATTGTTTTCATCTCTACCAGATAATCTTGGAGAAGATTGCCCTGTATTCGACAACTTATTTGAGTTCTGTCAGATTTATGCGGGTGGAACCGTAGGTAATATGTTTGTGATGGGATGCTCTTATATTTTGCTCGTTCTTGATTGTTGATTTGTTGTATATACTGATTAATATCTACCTCCAGATGCTGCACGGCGATTAAACAATCAACTCTGTGACATTGCTATAAATTGGGCTGGTGGATTACACCATGCCAAGAAATGCGAGGCGTCTGGATTTTGTTACATCAATGACTTGGTTTTAGGGATCTTGGAACTTCTTAAATATCATGCTCGTGTTTTATATATTGATATAGATGTCCACCATGGTGATGGAGTCGAAGAAGCTTTCTACTTCACTGATAGGTAAAATTTTTCTGTATATTCTGGAGTTGGACAAGAGTTGTAAAATCTTCAATATGATTGTATTCATTGGCCGGATTGTTCTAATTGTAAATACAACATTAACATTAGACAACTATGTTTCCTCTGTTTTAAGTTCTAAGAAGTTACTTAGTTTTGCCACTTAGCTGCTGTTTTGGTATTGTGATGCTGGTTATAGCTAGGGAACCTTTTTTCTCATGATGTACTTTGCATACTTATAGACTGTAGGTGAGTAACAACATTTTCCACACTGAGCTTACTGTTGATCAAACTGTGGTTCCAAATAGATCATGCTAATGTGCTTTGATCATATTGAATTTTTACATTTCCTTGGTTCCAGTTTTGCAATGGTAGGCTATACTTGTTATATCAAAAGCAAAACGTTTTTATGTCAGCAGACGAAACTTCTTATCTGATGTGTACTGATAAGATAATTTTTCCATGCTTATGGACTTCTCAATTACTTTAAATGGTAAATGGTAAAGTTTGTTATGACAGGGTAATGACCGTCAGTTTTCACAAGTATGGAGATATGTTCTTTCCAGGAACTGGTGACGTCAAGGTGATTTCTTTTACTTTCCTGTTTGTAGACTTTTGGTAGTCTGGTTTAAAATATGTCAGTACCGTCTGGATCTTATTATTAATTGCTGCAGTTGGACTTTCTTCGTTCTTTGAATCATGCTTGCTACACTATAGATTGAAATGATATAAACTGATTTTACTGCATTGAAGGACATAGGAGAAAAGGAGGGCAAGTTTTATGCCATTAATGTCCCCCTTAAAGACGGAATAGATGATACTAGCTTCACTCGGCTATTCAAGACTGTAAGTTTGACTCTGAAGCTGCCTAATGCATAGTTTTTTTCTTTTGACCTGAAGCCTAATGTATAGTTAACTTGTTACTTTTGGGTTGAAGCTGCCCAGTATGAACCTTTATGTTTGAAATTGTATGCTGTAGATTATTTCTAAGGTTGTTGAAATGTATCAACCTGGTGTGATAGTTCTTCAATGTGGGGCAGATTCACTTGCTGGAGACCGTCTGGGTTGCTTCAATCTTTCCATTGATGGTGCTTATCTCCTAGTATATCTCTCACTGATTTAATATATATATATAGACACACACTCACACTCACACTCACACACACACACACACACACAATGTGCTCTCTCCACGATCGTTGCCCAAATTTTATTAGTGATGGTTCTTCTTTGTTTGAAGATTATCTTTTGGTTTTTCTTTTATAGGTCATGCTGAATGTGTTAGATTTGTAAAGAAATTCAATTTGCCCTTACTGGTAGGTCTATATAACTTTATCCTTGGCATCTATTCACCTATGAAATACATTAGATTTACATAAATATTCTGTCACAGGTCACTGGAGGTGGGGGTTACACAAAAGAGAATGTAGCTCGGTGTTGGACTGTTGAGACTGGTGTTCTTCTAGATACAGAACTTCCAAATGGTACGATAAGCCAGCTTTAGTTAGCATTGACTTCTAAATATGGTTGCTGGGAAATGACTTTATTACCTTTGTTCCTGGATCCTTGTCAGTTTTCCCCTTTCATTCCTCCTACCTCCTGGACTGTGGATGTGGAAAGTTCCCTGTGGAATCATATCCATAATCTAAATTTGCCTTCCTGTGCTTGAGGTTTTATGCAGAAAATGCAATCTACAAGGCTGCTAACTTTTTTTATTGCACGCATCTCTTTTGTAACGAATAGAACCGGCAATTTAAATGAAAGCTGAATTCTAAGGCTTTGGAATAAAAAAAAAAAAAATCTAAGCTAACCCTCTTCAAATTTCTTTCTAGGGCAAATGGCCCATGTGATTTTAATTTTAGCAATTAACCCACTTGAACTTTCAACACGTTAGCAAATAATGCCTTCCAATCACTTTATTTTATAGTGAAAAAGGAAGGGAAAAAGATGGGAAAATATCTGTTGATTTAATAGTCTGGTCTAGTAGAACTTGATTCAACATATACAATACAGCTAGGTAAAATGCCCTCAATTTTCCTAAAATATTCTAGTCAAGGTTCATAAATTTGTTAGTTTGTAAATGGAAGGGATTATGTGCCAAATGTTTTAAGTTTGTTTGGGTCAATTGGCAAAGATCTAAGTTGAAGCGTGTAATGTGCAACTTGGCCTTGAATTTTGTTTGATCCTTCTTGTTTTTAAGAGATTAACACCGTTTACCTGTTTGATCTGTGCTGCAGAGATCCCTGAGAATGATTACATCAAATATTTTGCTCCCGAATTTTCCTTGAAGATTCCAAATGGGCACATAGTATGTACTTTGTCAATTATCCTGTGTAGTATTGACTTCTAGTTTATATCTGGATCTTCTCTATTATAAAATTTGATTGAAAGGCCATGATCCGTGACATGACCAAATACACGTTACTATTGTACTGTGCCACGAAATATCTATACAATTATATACAATATATTGGAAGGCCACTTACCATTTTTCTTATTTTAAATTGATCAGGAGAATTTCAATAGTAAATCATATCTGAGCACCATCAAAATGCAAGTCTTGGAAAATCTCCGTTACATCCAACATGCTCCGAGTGTACAAATGCAGGAGGTGAGTGTGTCCCTGAACTATAAACGCTCCCAGTACCCGTAACTTTTATTGAATGATATTGTTATTTCTAGTGGTTGTTGGTCATTTCTTGGCTTTTTTAAACATACTACTTCTTTTCAATCGTGGTAGGGTGTTTAAGATGTTATTTAGTCATGATAAATAGAAAATGATTTAATATGATAAAAAAGGCAACTTTAACGGATAAGCTGATAAATGGTAAAGCAAGCATAATTAGTACTCCTCCTATCCTTAATATAAGACATATTTACCTAATTTGATTAGATTAAAGAATCTAGTTAATATGATATGTAGTATTTTCTAAAACTTGCTAGTCATCTACCTTAATTCCCTTATTCCCCCTCCTTCTTAATTATTGTTGAGGGAACATCAATAGGGGTAAATTAAAAAAAATTGACAAATGTAAAAACCATATCTTATATTTAGGATCAAGGTCAACTCCCCAAATATATCTTATATTAAGGATCGGAAGGAGCAATCTTTTTAATCAAAAACTGACTAACGCATTGTGGGTCACAGGTCCCTCCGGATATCTACATTCCTGATTATGATGAAGATGAGCAAAACCCTGAAGAGCGCATTGATCGTAAGTTTTAAAAAAATAAAAGTTTTGCTTCTATTGCTCATATGTCTACACTAACACGTCACTTTTGGACATTCACACTCTCACGTTGCATAGAGCCATTTTAAGCTATGTTTGGGATAGCGTTTTTTTGGAATATAAGTGCTTATTACATAAGTCGAGATAAAACTTCTCTCATATATTTACCTCATATACCATAAATCACGATCTATAAGTACTTATAGGTAAAAAATAAGTTATCCCAAACGAACATTTAGCTTTGCGAACCTTTTATTTAATTGATGATTCTCTCTTTTCAGAGCACACTCAAGACAAGCAAATTCAGCGGGATGATGAATATTATGAGGGTGACAATGACAACGATCATCACATGGATGATGTATGAAGTTTGCCCCAGCTTTGGGTATTCTCTTTGGGGAAGATTGAGTTAGAGAGAGGGAAATTGTAATTTGATTCAAATACTCAGCTGTACCAGGGGTTGGGGAAAAAGCAATGGTATTTATGTGAGAAATTCACGCTTCTGATATATTTTTTTGTAAATTTTCCAGGATACTCATCTCCGTAGTTTTGTTTGTTTCTGAATGATCAAGGGCATTTCTGTGTACCTTAATAGATGGTAACTGGATAACTGCAGGGCTTTGCGCGATATCCTAACCCTGACATGGTGATATTCTGGAACCTTTTATCCATGATTCCAGATGGATCGAAACTTTTAAAATTCTTTTCTCTTTCCTGCCCAAAAACATATTAAAAATACAGGGGTTTATGAAAATAATTTAAGTTTCAAACCAGTGGTTAGCGAGGTGTGGAGAGAAAAGTATTTCTAATTGATATATTCTTGTATTGTTATCGAATTTATGAGTTGATTATCTGAGTATTTTGATTTTACGTTTTTAGTTTACAAAATCTCACTGGTAAACTCGCACCAATTGTAAACTTTGTAAAACTTATGAGTTCATATTAAATTATGATAAATTATAAATGTTAATAGATTTAATTTGAATTATTTAAATTTAAAATATATTTAAATCAATTCTTTGTCATTTTTATATTTTAATAATTTAATTATATACTATTAATATCTATTTAATAATAAAATAAACTTTTATAAGTTTATAGTTCGAATTCACAAAATGAGTTTACCTTGTGGTCATTAGTTAGCTTAAACTCATGAGTTTGACAATCTTGTGTTCTTCATTTCAACCCGAGATTTCCAATACATAATTATTATGTAAATAGAGACAGCTTTTATCAACTAATCTATTCCAAAAATTTTCATGAAATCCAAGGTTATTAAATACACACATTTTAAGATTTTAAAATCTTAGGATGAGATAATACTCATGCCATTTTTTGTTATTTTCCCAATGATTATCTGAGTTGTCGTCAACCAGATCTGCGTTGAATGAGGCTCAACGAGAGAACTGGAGAAGGATAACATATCATATCCTTTTCACTAACCAGAAGAATTTATAATGTTTTGATCGAATAATTGATGTAAGACAATATAACAAATTACAATTAAATCTTATCATTGCCGGAAGTTTTTCAAGGACCAATTTTACTCCGAAAATATTAAATTTAGAGCAATTTTGCCCTTACCGTTAGTTGACCAAATTTTAAACAAATTTGTTTTTAAGTTAAAACTTTTCGAACAATTTTGTTGTCTATATCATTTTTATCAAGGTGCGAATTTACCTTGAAAGTTTCAATTACGAGCAAATTTTCCCTGAATTTGGTCAGTAAAGGAAAAATTGTTCCAAATGTGGCACTTTCGGAGCAAAATTTGTCTTCAGAAAACGTCCAGAACAAAATTAACCAAAAATAAATATTTTTGAGACAAAAATAACCTTTAACCCTTTAATTTTTATATTAGTTTTGTGCCTGTTTAATTTCACAAGCACTATAGCCACAGAGCCACTTATGTAGTTATGTTCTATATGTATGCAAAATATAGAAATAGAACTAGATTTTCCACGGCAAGTCATTAATTTAAAATCACATAAATTACTTAGAAGTCAGGATCTCTAATAAGCAGCCGAGACAATCGTCATTACACCCAAATCAGATCAACAGTATAATTTTCTTCAAAATTTATCATTATATCAATTAATTTATGATCTTCATAATTTCCCAAAATTGATTCCTCCACGCTATATAGCTCGCGTTGCTCGTAGGAGGCCCATTTCAACCTTCCTAAAGAAAGCCGACGATGCTAGCTGCTGGAGGATTGGAGGAAGGAGGAGAAGAACGACAAACGGGAATAAATCTGCAACCGACGGATCAGATTTGATTGGAAAATGGAACGACTCAGATTTTGTTTGGTGTGAAAAACGGTGCGTTTTGGCTTAGGGGAAGACAGGCGGAGGGGTTTAGTGGAGAGAAGCTGACCTTCCTCCACGTGACCGGGAACGATTAGTTTATCATTCTAGATCTTTTGGATTTCCGTTTGGGAACGAAGGAAGTGATTAAAAATAAGCAAGCAAATCGCTTCCCTCTTTTTTGCCCGCGAAATAGCTGGCGATTCCTGATCACAGGTACGATTCTAGCATTGGTCTTTGGATCTCTTTCAGTTTATTTTCCCTTTGCCGTGAACTGTTGAATAATTAGATTGTATCCGAAAGCTTCCTCAGTACCAAATATTTGTATCAGGCTCAAGGACAATTTACGTGCTGAACGGTATTAGAATCTTCGAATTCTTCCTTTGTTTTTTCTCCTTTTACTTCATGCTTTGCTATTGCTAGGAAGCATAGCATCACGGTTCACGTATAAGTTGTAAGCCTCGTGTTTTCTGGTTTGCATAGGTGCTATAACTAAATAGCCAAATTTCATATCCCGGAGGCAATTTTGAGGTGTTGAATAATTTAAGTTCAATAGATGGCGGCCTCAGTGCCTATGCGGCAAATTGTATCTGGGACTTCCCCTCGTTTGTTCCAGTTTGAGACATGTTCCTATGATCTTAACTCTGTACGGTCCAGGTCCAACAAATGCAATGTATATAACAGAAGAAAAATAATTTCGGTATATTTGCTAGGGAAAAGTAGTTCAAGAATATGCCTGACTTCCAAGAAGACAAGTACATTACGGGTTATAGATGGTGAATTTCACGGGATGACTGATGGTGGCCGGTTAGAATCCGTTGTTTGCAATTGTCAACGGATAGACAGTGTTGGCGGTTCATCAACTGAGGATCAAGACAATGCAAGGTCTTGGGGAGCGGAAAAACGATCATCACGGTCTGTTAGTGGGAATTTTGCTGGGGGTAAGTCACAGGAAGACTTTCTTGAGATTGATAAGCCAGTAGAACACACAAATGGAAGCTTAATAGCGAATGGAAATTCAACCATGGATGGACTTGCAAAAGAAACATTTCACGAGGTCAGTGAGAATTCAGTTGAGGAGGAAGCATGGAATTTACTGAGGGACTCTATTGTTTATTATTGCAACAACCCTATTGGAACTATTGCTGCAAATGATCCAAGCTGTAGTAGTATCCTGAACTATGATCAGGTTTTTATCCGTGACTTCATACCTTCTGGGATAGCCTTTCTCTTGAAAGGAGAGTATGATATTGTACGGAATTTCATTCTGTATACCCTTCAGTTACAGGTAATATCCTAGTCTTATTTGTTGATGCTATAATTCATCCGAATGCTACATTTACTTGTCAAGTTAATTGTGAGCTTCT
Source organism: Inga laurina (assembly GCA_963855925.1). Taxonomy (NCBI): domain Eukaryota; kingdom Viridiplantae; phylum Streptophyta; class Magnoliopsida; order Fabales; family Fabaceae; genus Inga; species Inga laurina. The sequence continues at coordinate 63,845,408 of OY979707.1, read as the reverse complement.
GGCAGAGTTGGGAGAAAACCATGGATTGTCATAGCCCTGGTCAAGGATTGATGCCTGCTAGTTTCAAAGTGCGGACTATTCCCCTTGATGGAGATGATTCAGCACATGAGGATGTCTTAGACCCTGATTTTGGTGAATCTGCCATTGGTCGTGTGGCTCCAGTTGATTCTGGTTGGCAAGTAGTACCATGATATGATTCACGCACGCACGCACATGCATCGAGTTTTTGTAGCCAACTTTTATCTGTCCTGCATCAGTATTAACAGTGTATAATTCTTCTGCCAGGACTTTGGTGGATTATATTATTGCGAGCATATGGGAAATGTTCTGGGGATTTGTCTGTTCAAGAGAGAGTTGACGTGCAGACTGGAATCAAAATGATTCTTAAGCTATGTCTTGCAGATGGTTTCGATATGTTTCCAACTTTGCTGGTGACAGATGGTTCCTGTATGATAGATCGTCGTATGGGAATTCATGGTCACCCTCTAGAGATTCAAGTAAGTAGCTCCTTTCTATGTTGTTGGATTCGTTACTTGGCTGATCTTCTAAAATGTTCACTCTCGTATAAGGACATAAACAATATGTGCAGTTTTTTTTTTTTTGGGTTAAAGGGCTATTTTGCCCATCAAGTGGGGGGCAATTTTGTCCTGAAAGTATCAAATTTAGAGCAATTTTGCTCTGACCGTTATCCCAATTAAGTTTGATCGTTAATTGATCAAATATGTTGAAGTGGTAGTCCGCGTCATTTTTGTTTTGGGGAGCATTGCTCTTAAGTGAAAACTTCCAGGGCGAATTTGCACCTTAACAAAAATGACATGAACGACATGTGGACTGTCAGCTCAGCATATTTGGTTAACTAACAGTCAAACTTAACTGGGATAACGGTAAGGGTAAAATTACTTCAGATTTGACACTTTCATGGCAAAATTGCCCCAAAAAAATTTTCGAAACAAAATTGCTTCTCCGTAACAACTTCCTAGGCAAAATAGCCCTTTAACCATTTTTTTTCTAATGGCTGATTTAAAACATGGCCAAATATGATCAAATTTTAATGTCCTACAGGCGTTGTTTTACTCAGCATTACTATGTGCACGCGAGATGCTTGCTCCTGAAGATGGATCGGCTGATCTTATTAGAGCACTTAACAGCCGTCTTGTTTCATTATCATTCCACATAAGGGAATATTACTGGGTTGATATGAGAAAACTCAATGAGATCTACAGATACAAAACAGAGGAATATTCATATGATGCTGTTAATAAATTTAACATCTATCCTGATCAAATTCCCTCGTGGTTGGTGGAATTTATGCCAGCTAAAGGAGGTTATTTGATTGGAAACCTGCAACCCGCTCACATGGACTTTCGTTTTTTCTCTCTTGGGAACCTATGGTCTATTGTATGTAGTCTAGCCACTGCAGATCAATCACATGCCATCTTGGATTTAATTGAAGCAAAATGGTCAGAGTTAGTGGCTGGCATGCCATTCAAGATATGCTACCCTGCTCTTGAAGACCAGGAATGGCGTATTATAACAGGATGTGACCCCAAAAACACGTAATGTCTTGACAAAAATCCCGCACGATATTCTTCTCCTTTAGTGTAGCCATCCTGACCTTTTATTTTCTTATGCAGGCCTTGGTCCTACCACAATGCAGGTTCTTGGCCAACTTTACTCTGGCAGGTTAGTGTTTATTATTGATATTTTATGGTTTCTATTATCAATTTTGTGTTCACTTCTTAGACAAAAAACAGAAAATAAATCTGCAGTAAGTGAGCTTCACACATCGTTGGAAATGTAAAATATAATTTCTCTTCTGCCATGATATTGATTCTTACTGAACTTGTGATTTGAGACTTACCGGGGATCAAAGATCCAAAATGTTAGAGATCAAATCATTTGAAATAAGGCTATCCAGACAAATATATCTTGTTTTTTCGCTTACAAAAAGTACAGATGTGATACTCAACCAGGGATTTTTATCGCTGGAGATCAGTGCTTATGGCTTGGAAATCAAAGTTCTAGTTTCTGATTGATATTCGCATACAGTACTCCAAAATAATAGTTGGATCATGGAACTGGACATATTCTGTGGATTAATTGACTATGGTTATGTTGCAGCTTACCGTTGCATGCATTAAGATGAATAGACCAGAGATTGCTTTAAAGGCAGTCCAGGTAGCTGAGAGACGGTTATCAAAAGACAAGTGGCCTGAGTATTATGATACAAAGCAAGCAAGGCTTATTGGAAAACAGGCACGGCTATTTCAAACATGGTCTATTGCAGGATACCTTACGGCAAAGCTCTTCCTAGCCAATCCAAATGCTGCAAAAATCCTCGTGAACGAAGAGGATTCAGAGCTTATAAATGCTATGTTAAGTGCCAACCCAAGGAGGAGGGAACGGGGCAGGAAGAAACAGAGCTTTATAGTCTGAGTCGATCTCGTGAGAGAGGTTGTCTTCCTCACAAATCTGCCTATGTTAGTTCCAAGGATAGCTTGTTGGCTTTGATGATTCAGCTATGATTTTTTCACCCTTTCCTGCGTTGAGGTGAAGGTCATATTTTTGTGTATGTGTATATGATGTATATGGATTTGGCTCCATTGTTTTTTGAAAATTAATTTTGTGAATCGTAAACAGTAATAGATCGTTAGATACACCTGAGTAATAGACCTTATATTTATCTTTCATTTCTTTAGATTGCCGCCGTCATGTCTACTAAACGGGGCCTATACTTGGACATTTTGGCCCATATAGCCATGATGTTTGGTGGGAGAAATGGTGTTTGCTTTAGATTTTTGGAGAGATTTTTTGATAAAGATTCTCCAATAGGAGTTTGCTGAGTTGGTGCATCTTTCTGGTTCGATCTTATATCATCAACAAGTAACAGCATCTAATTTTATTTTAATTTTAGTTTTTAGCTTTTACTTCCCCCAAGTTATACATAAACATTATATCAAGCAGAATTTTGGTCACTTCGGTAGGAAATAATGTTTGTTTAACCAGAATAGGAAGGAAGAAGAGTTGAACTTTCGGATTTCCGACTCATAATTCAATTAAATTTAAGTCAGATCATGTAATCTTAGCTCCCGATGCATGAGAAAATCCAAGGAAGGTGTGAAAGCGGACAAAAATTGGGAGAAACATCAACACAATAATCAACTTCAACAGGCATTGTTCCACTTCACTGATACCATTTGATATCTAAATTTGCTCCCGCAATGTCAAGGATGTAGCTCGAGGAAAACTGATCAAGAATAACAATTTTGGATATTTGTGACTTTTTAATCTGTTTTAGAAAAGTGAAAAGGCATTCTGGTTCAAGCCTTGAAGGAAGTGATGCTCTACATATGCACGCGCCAACAGGAGTTTAGACAGAGGAGCAATGGAGGCAAGACCTCAAGCAAATTGCAAATGCCTACTTTTCTGAAGGGAAGAACATCTCATCAGAGTCCTATCATTCTTGCAAATATTTATGCTCTGCCAAAACTTCGTTCAACAATGATTCACAAGCATCTTCTAGCAAATCTAACACCTGCCATATCCATAAACCAGCGCATAAGTTTAATAACTGCAAAGATAAAACAACTCCAGGACATGATATATCAACCACTAACTACCACTATATCATCAAGTTTCAACAGAAAATCTATCATTAAAATATGCTTAGCTTTTGTGTTTTTTAAATAAAATCATACGGGATTGAACTTTTTAGTCTCTATCCACACCCCATTTTGCCTTTGCTATTTGAGCTAGGCCCAACAGAGAAAATATGCTTAGTGTTGATTGTAAAGTATTAATTTTTATTTTTCGACAAAATTCAGAAAAAAATCTTTAGCTGCTTACTATTAGGTTTTTCATGTTTGTCCTTACACAGCCCCCCTTGTCAATTTATCATATGCACAACACATGAGGTGCTACCAGCATCCTAACACCCTTGGCACCAAGTAGGCAAATACTACAAGACTTGCGCAGTCCTTCATACTATGCCAAAATGTTCAAGAGCAATTAGCCAAGTAAAATTTCTCAGAAAGCATAACATGTTTTTTACAAGATATTTCCATACACAGTAATGCAATGCTTGGATTTCTGATCCCACAAATTTTTCCAATTATACTCATACAGCCCTTGCCCATCCCAACAAATGATGATCTGCTAGAACCAACCAGTAACTAAATCATTACCTTCTCAAACCCCTGTGGTCCGCCATAGTAAGGATCAGGGACTTCAGATTCATCATGTTTTTTACAATATGAGCACATCAATTTAACCTGCATCACCAGTACGCACATTAAACAAGCTAACAAAAATTAGGAACCCAAATCCGAAAAAACCCTTGCGCTGACCTTCTTATATGCATCAGCGGGCAAAGTATCTCTAGACTTCCATCTATTGAATGCCTCTAATATGTGCTCTACAGCAAACAAGAAACAAAAGCCATTGCACCACATAGTAAGAACTCATAGAAGACATAGTTCAAGACAACCAGTTCTGCCCAAAGATCTGATTCAAGCTCACCTCTGTTTTGCTTGTCCATAGCAAGAATAAGATCAAAATCTCGGAAATCAGATGGTTGGATTGGCCTAGAAATAGAGGTTATCTCGATTCCTCGCCTTTTTGAGGCCGCTCTCATCCTTGGGTCTGCTTCATTCCCCTTTATCAATAATGATCATTTAAAAAAGAATTCAATAATCCAGCCTACTACCAGTGCAACATTACATGGGTTTCAAGAGTTTCAAATTACTCGATCATTAAATTATCCAATAAAATAAGGAAAAAACACGACCCAAGACAAATTAAATATATCAAATCATAACAGTATTCAAAAGTCAAATTAGTTAAATCCACTCCCTACAAAATTGTCGTATTAGAAGTAGATATCGTTAATATTCTGGACTTCTTGGATTTGCATTGATCACAAGTTAGCGGCAATGTTGGCTGAGAATATTTAAGTGGAAGGAAAAAATCAATACATATATGAATGTACCAATACAATAAAACAATTGTTTTCTTCATTTAGCGGTCTGCTTCATTCCATTCAACAACAATGAACGTTCCGACAAATTGGATGAGAGAATATTATTCTCAGATTCTTAAATACTCACTTGTCATATGTCGCTAAGATAATTCGAGTATCATAATATGAGATTTAACTAACGATAACACACCTCATGGTAATTAATGGTGCCCGCAGAATCAATTTTGAACTTGGAATCTAGAGCCCTTTTGTTGACCAAGTGTCTGAAGACCCCTTCAGCAGCTGGACTCCTACAGATGTTGCCGAGGCAAACAAAGAGCACAGAAAATGGCTTCGTATCCTCTGAGCCAATGGATGAGGTAGAAGACGTCATCGATGCACGAGTCGACGACGACTCAGAAGGAGAAAAGAGATTGTGTCTGTAGGAAATTGCAGCAATGGAATTTCTGAGAGAGGGGCAAGTAATCGGTGATCGTGAAGGATGAATAAGAAATGGGGCGTTGGAGGAGAGGAATTGAGGACAGTGGCAAAATCGTAAATTAATTAGGTTACCTCCGGCAACGTACAGCATCCTCATGCCTGACCGCGAGAGTGGACAGTGCCTTTGCTTTTGCAGTGTGGCAAATATTCGGCACCCGATGAGATAAACGACATCTCAAAGAGGGCTGTCGTGCTGCGTTTTACTGAAAAATTAGATTATACGCCTATGATATTTTTTAGATATCTTTTAACATAATAATTTACAAACTTTTCAAAAAGTATATTTATTTAAAATCTTATAAAAATGTGTTAAAAATTGAATTGAATATATAGGAGCTTAAACACACAAATCAATGCAAAAAGTTAGAAGTTGGAAAAATAAAACATTTTATTATTATTACAATTGAAAATGACTATTTTGCCCAATTGCTAATAATTTAAAACAATTACTCCCTTCAATTAAAAATAATTAGGTGCCCTTTTGGTTCATGAAATTTGAGGTAGTGTAAGGAACCGTAATGAAATGGAATGTAACAATAATTACACAATTTGTTTGTTTCATCATAATTATCATTAGGAAAAGATGATGCATATGCATAAAAATATTTGGTTAGACTACATCGAACATGAGAATATATAGGAATAATATAGTAAGGGATAAAATTATTTCTATTTATACATAAAATAATGTACACGTTGGATTCATGATAATTTTTTTCATTATGTGCAATACACGTTCGGGTTTAGAGTAATTTTTAATATTTAATGATAGAAATATTATGCAGTGTATAAATTAGGTTCATGTTAGTTTTTTAATATATAATGATGGGGATATTATTTAATGAGATGTTTTAATATTTTTTTTAACGGTGGAATATAAATTTTTTAATGGGGAAATTTTTGTTAAATTTTCATATTATTAATTAATTTTTTAATGTTGAATGTAGGTAATTAAAATTATTTAATATTTAACAGCATTTATGTACAGACAATTTGGTGAATTTAAACAATTATAACGACAATAGTTTTATTTTCACTTGATTACATAATGTTTACATCCTTATTCATCAATCATAGTAATATAATTCTGATTATATTAAATGATATAATTAGAATTATAAAATATAATCATCTTTACATTATATAAACCTAACCAAACGCTTATAGCTGGGAAAATGGGCCAGCCCGTCACGGACTCGGATTTAAATGAGCTGGCCCGTTTAGGCATGACTCCAAAAAAGGGTCTCAAACCAATTTAACTAAAAGTTTGTGGGCCAGCCCGCAGGCTTTAGGCACTTGTTGCTTTTGCGTTTTTTACATTCTTGAAGACTAAAATATCTAATTTAAAACAAAAATATTATCAAATCTAACTTAAAACATGAACAATTATCCATGTCTAACAAAATACAAACACTAAGTCTAAAAAGTAAAAAGTGAATGTCCACAAATCAAATAAATAACTAGATAAAGTCATAATTATAAACTAAACATTAAATAATATTTTGAAGAGGTTAACATTAGTTAAGTTTACGAATTGCAATTTATCTTAAGTTATAAACTCAGTAAAGATATTGAAGATGAAATGGTGAAGAATAAGAGAAATTGCTGTGTCAGAAAAATGAGACAATCCCTTCAAATTAAAGTCATATGCATATCACATATGACCGTGTAGTGCAATAATATACAAATCTATTAAAAAAAATTAAACGGGCTTAACAAGATCGGCCCATTTAAATCAGCCTCCTTCTAGAAATTCTAAATCATAAGCTCGGCTTTTGACAGACTCGGGCCTAGACGGGCTAGCCTGACGAGTTTGGCCTGATTTCTCGACTCTACAAACCCTATAATTGCTCTATTGGATCAAGATTACATGTAAATCTCTCCCATATAATCAAATCAAATAGGCTATAGAAGATTTACTTTAATTTTAAAAATCTCAATCCCTGTTACTTTGATTCTATAATTCTTTTTTCAGCCTATTTGATTTATTTTGAGTAAGAGTAATTCCAAAATGAATTATTAAAAAAAGACACTTTAATGAATAAGCACACATTTTTTTATAAATTTTTAATTTAATTAATCTTCCTAAATTAGTTACTTCTTCTTCTTCTTTTTTTTTTGGAGTACATAAATTAGTTACTTCTTACATTTACTTGGTAGTGAGCCTGTTAATTATGCTTTATCCTAGAGGTACATAATAGTTATTCAGCTTTTCTTCCCGCTAAACTAATATTACTACGGAGGCGTGAATTTCCCGAGGGTGCAGTGTAGAATAATTACGACAGGTGCCTGCGGTCGGAGCAAGAAGCACTTCTGCTTCCTCTGTTTTAGTTTTGACTCCTCTGAACTTTTTAACTTTCAGTGGAGTGAGATTCGATTCCTAACATCATCGGTCATTCTTCTGGAAACGATCTGTATTGCTGAACCACTGGGAAGAAGATGGAAGAGAATCAGAATGGCGGTGACGCCAAGTCGGCGATTCCAGAGAGTGAGGAGGATGCCCTTGTCGGACCAGGGCCAGCCCCTCGCGTTCGACCCAAACGTCCTCTCCAATTCGAGCAGGCCTACCTCGATGCTTTGCCCTCCGCAAACATGTGAGTTATTGTTCTAAGCTCTTCTGTACGTCTATGTCTTGAGATCATAGTTTAGGGTTTATGGTTTAGCTCTTTTTAATCTTTGAATCAGGAAAGATCAATACCAATAAGTATGCAGGAAATTATATATAGTGAGACTTTTGAGTCTTGATGCTGGTCCTTTTTCGTTTTGGGTGTTGAAATGCCAGTGCTTAAGCAAATTTGGAAAAAAAATTCGTTTTTCATTTTGTTTTCTCGTTTCTTGAGCGGCTGAAAATGTGTTCATTTCGTGGTATGGTCTTCCAATCCGTTCGCTTAATGTATTGCTTTAGTGCAACTACTCTTTAGTAATGCTGTGCTGTTTCCGCTGAAAAACCAATTCAAGTATTTACTCCAATGAAACATCTCATTCCACCTGTAACTGCTAAAGTAATCATAATTTCAGTAGTTCATGTGGTGAAGAAGATTATGTATAAAATGAAGTTTATTCATCCCTTCTCTCTTCGAGAATGAGGGCATTTCTGCCTGAACGCCATCTGCTTGCAATCTCACTGAACTTCTTCCATTAAGTTTTATGCCAATCAAGTCACTTAAGTCCCTTGTGGTTCCATTTGAAATGGTAGAGATTTCGTTAAGATAGAAAAATACAATGATGGGTTATCACTCTTCTATTAAAGAAATTGACTATTCCAAGATAGTACCTCCGCTCAACAGAGTTAACTATCCCCTTTGCATGATAGACAGTGGAGCTTCCTACAAAAACACAGAAATAGAGTAGCCTGGATGAAGCCTCCTCTTTTTGACTCTGAAATTTTCTTTGCCTAACATGTTGAGTAGAATTGCTCTAAAGTGCTTCATTCTTTTTATTCAGTAACAAAACTTAGCAGATATATGTGAAGTTTTGAAAAACAGTAGTTCTTTTTATCATTGCTTCTCCCTCCTTCTGCAGGTATGAGAAAAGTTATATGCATCGTGATGTAGTTACACATGTTGCTGTTTCAGCTGCAGAATTTTTCATAACCGGGAGTATTGACGGTACTTATCCTCAGTGGCTTATCTGTAAACATTATATTTTGTGTGTGTGTACACTTCTAGAACTTTATACAACAAATTTGGTTGTTTTATTAATCAATTCAACAATATTCAGCATCTGTATCCTTTTCAATAATATCAGACCAATTGACTCTTTTTGTAGTGCAATGGCTTATTGTATGATACCGTTGCTTATCTCTTCATGGGTAAATTTCTTTTCGTCAACAGGGCAGTTGAAATTTTGGAAGAAAAAGCCTATTGGTATCGAATTTGCAAAACACTTCAGATCTCATCTTGGTCCAATTGAAGGTCTAGCTGTAAGTTTATCAACCTGATATAACTCGTCCATATGAAATAATGTCTAGCTTATTCCTGCCCAAATGCTGTTTGATGGGACCTTTTTTATTTATTTTTTATGGTTAGATATCCTTCTCTCCGAAAGTATTTCAGTGACGTGAATTTTATGTATTGAGCTTGTCATGGATTTTCTACCGCTGAATTGTACAATATTGTTCCCCTGCGCATGGAAAAACAAGTTTTTATAAATGTGTTTATTATTTCATATTAGTCATGAATTTTTATATCTCAACTTGCGGTTTCCCAGATCTCATTAAAGGTGCAAAGTTTATGGCTGTATCAAGATACCTGCACTAAGCATGGATAAAAAATTGCAGTGTCTTGAATATTGCTGATCCTGCAGACACAAAAGTGGAAACATGCAGCTAAATATGTGCTCATCATGTTATATATCTTACTGGAAATAGTTAATATTGGATTTTCCTTTTAGAAAGTTGAGAAACATTCATCATACTTTCAGCGTATAATTGCTTATGCTGTAATAGAATTTGCCCCTTGGATTCTGTATTCGAGCTATCAAAATATGTTTTTCATCAACAATGACTTGTTTCTGCTGTGCAGGTTAGTGTTGATGGTCTGCTTTGTTGTACAATATCAAATGATCACTCTGTGAAAATATATGACGTAGTCAACTATGACATGATGGCCATGATTCGTTTGCCATATATTCCTGGTGCTGTTGAATGGGTTTACAAACAAGGCGATGTCAAAGCTAGACTTGCCATTAGTGACACAAACTCATCTTTTGTGCACATATATGATGCACGAGCTGGTTCAAATGAACCTATAATCTCCAAAGAGGTGCCAATTCTAGACCAAGTTGAATTTGACTGACAATTCAAATTGCTTATCCCCCCCCCCTCCTTGTGATTGATTATTATGACCCACTTTTCCTCATTTCAGGTGCATTTGAGCCCTATTAAAGTTATGAAATTCAACCCACTGTATAATTCTGTAATTTCAGCAGATACAAAGGGGTTAATTGAATATTGGAATCCTACGAAACTTCAATTCCCAGAGGATAAGTATGTGCTTATTCTCATGTTATTACAATTTCCTACCTCCTTTTATCCCTTTATGAAACAATTTGTACAGGATCGCAATCTTTATTTGCAACATTAGGTTTCTAACATTTATTTATTTTATGAACATACTGTAATCTATGTGTTTTTGGTACTTGTAGGGTGAATTTTAAACTGAAAAGCGATACCAATCTCTTTGACATTGCAAAATGCAAGACTTTTGTTTCAACTATTGAGGTATCAGTCTAGGCATACATCTTAACTTATAGTTCACTAGTCAACATCAAGATAGGTTACTGAATGATATAGAAGCTTTCTTGGTTGAATATAAGACACTAACAGTGATGCACTGACTTTTAGGTCAGTCCAGATGGAAAGCAATTTTCGATAACATCACCTGATCGCAGGATACGTGTGTTTTGGTTCAGAACGGGTAAATTAAGGCGAGTTTATGATGAATCACTTGAGGTAATGCCTCACTGGAAGTTTGCACTGAGTTTATTGGCTTCTGGAAATCATCGTTCATTGAACAATTTTGTGAATAGGTTGCTCAAGATCTCCAGCGAAGTGACTCTCCCTTGTATCGGCTGGAAGCGATTGATTTTGGCCGAAGAATGGCTGTTGAGAAGGAGATAGAGAAGACAGAAAGTGCACCATATCCAAATGCAGTTTTTGATGAAAGTTCTAATTTTCTTATATATGCAACCTTGCTTGGCATAAAAGTTAGTTGCTAATCTTGTTTAATTGGTTAATAAATTAACTTGTATGACTATTTTTGCATTCACTAGACGACCATTTGATGCTTTCTAATATGTTGTTTTATCTCTAACTGTTCGTAGATAATAAATTTGCATACCAATAAAGTTGCCCGAATACTTGGGAAGGTGGAGAACAATGATAGGTTCTTAAGAATAGCTTTATATCAAGGGGATCAAAACAGTAAAAAAGTAAGAAAGATTCCTTCAGCAGCTGCAAATGCCAATGAGAACAAGGAGCCTTTGACAGATCCCACACTCTTGTGTTGTGCCTTCAAAAAACACAGGATATACTTGTTCAGGTCGGTAAGAGTCTAACTATCAGGTCATATACCCTCTATGTAGGACTTTTCCTGCTTCCTCAGCACCCTGGTTTCCCATTTCATTGAACTGCTTGCTGTTGCCATTTTTCCTGACTTGGCGTCTGTCATGGTCTTATCAGTCAAAGAGAACCGGAGGAGCCTGAAGATGCAACTAAGGGAAGAGACGTGTTCAATGAAAAGCCTCCTGCTGATGAACTTTTGGCAGTTTCAGATATTGGAAAGGCAGTTACAACATCACTTCCGGACAATGTGGTGAGTTATCTTAGTCTTTGACGTAGACTGTTGTCATGGCCTGCAATAAATTTTAGTATAAAACTCCAATGCTTGCTTCATGCTAGAAATAAACATCATCTGAAAAACAACTTCCCTCCTCAATAAGTGTAATCTTTATTTATTTATTTTTTCTTGCTCGTTCCTTCTTTTTTGGCTGTTATGTATTTGTCAAAAAAATACAAGAGGCCTAGAAAACCCTTCAGCCTTTACGCGTGTCTATTTAATATAGATTATCTCGCATTACATTAAGTATAATGATTACATCTTAAACTTTTTATTGCTTTTGCCAGATTATGCACACTTCTATGGGTGACATTCACATGAAGTTATACCCAGAGGAATGTCCAAAAACTGTGGAGAACTTTACAACTCACTGTCGGAATGGCTATTATGATAACCTTATTTTTCACCGAGTTATTAAAGGCTTCATGATTCAAACAGGGGATCCCTTGGGAGATGGCACTGGTGGGCAGTCTATTTGGGGGAGGGAATTTGAGGATGAATTTCACAAAAGGTAAATTAATTGTTTATACAAGTCATCCCAATCAAGTTCTTCATATGTTATTAGTATGGTCATCAGCCATCACCTTCATGATTCCTCTTCAAATGTAACGAGAAATATTGCATGCAATCACATGCATTATGAACTTGATAGGACTCATGTTATAGTAATTTCTCGATTGAACTTATTGATTAGGTGTAGATTAGATTATATTAACACGTATTTTTCAGCATGCAGCTGTGCACATACAAGCAAAAATCCATCATCATTCCAATGTCCAATTATGTTTAATTATTACGTGTACCACTAGTTTACGTAACAAAACGAGTTGGATTTCCTAGCAAGCTATGCCTTATAATGGAACTCACAGCAAATCTTTGTCCCTGCAGTTTAAGACATGATAGGCCTTTCACATTATCAATGGCAAATGCGGGCCCAAATACAAATGGTTCTCAGTTCTTTATCACCACAGTGGCGACTCCTTGGTTGGACAACAAGCACACTGTATTTGGCAGGGTTGTGAAGGGAATGGATGTCGTACAGGTAAATGGGGTTTAAGCTTGTTGTCATGACCGTTAAGAAAATCTCAAGACACATTTTGTCACCCATCACATTTGATTAAAAATCTCTTCCAAGTTTCAACTATCTTCTATGCTATTCCTCACATTTGAGACATCTGGGAACTCCGATTTTGATGACAGGCTATAGAAAAAGTAAAGACAGACAAGACAGACAAACCATATCAAGATGTTAAAATCCTGAACGTCACTGTACCAAAGTCTTGAAGGTCCTTGGCTTGTTTGATTAGTCCTTATTGGATGCAAAAGTCTAAACCGGTAAATATTTTTTCTTCTTTCCTTGACTGAGGTAATGTCTCGTTCCATTCCAGGATCGTCATAAATTAGCCTGAGTACAGTTGTATGCAAGTATTATACGTATAGGCGAAGAAATTGACATTTATTCGATGGGTTGAGAAAAACTGTTTTACTAGATGATTACTGGCTAGCTTATTATAAAATATTTATCATTCTTTCAGGTAAGTGAGCTAACAATCAGGCTGATGGAGGTTGTAAGGATGGTTGAGACATGGCGCAATTTGTATTTCTGATCAATTAAATTTTGTTTGGGTATTTTGTCCCCGCATTTGGGGTAATTTGTGTATTTGTTTTGATTGGTTATGTGAATCACTTCCCATAGTATCTAATGTAGGGAATGACCGAATGACAGCAAAAGTTTGAGACCCCGTTGGCTAAAAAACAAAAAAAAAAGGTTTGAGACCCCACAAGGGTTTAAGCACGTTCATACCAAAGAGTACAATTTCTTCCTTCGCTCAAACCGTGTTATGATTTTAAATAATATTTACTTGCATAATCCAATAACTGCATAAAAGTTATCGCTACACCTGTGTTGTATGATAAAGTAAAATGAATACATGACCATCATCCATCCAATCCAAGATAAAATATAAAACTTGTTAATTTAATCACTTACATGGTGCTACTGAGTTCTGACAAGTCAGGTGCGAATAATTCAGAAAACAGTAGTGGAGAGCTTATTATTTACACCTTTGCCTGAAATAATTGATTCTGTAGCTTGTAAAAAGCTTGAGATTAGCTAGGGTTCTCTATTTTTATCATTTTTTTTTTTCCATTTTCTTCCTCTCCACTACTCATTTAAACTTTTAGATTGAAATCTGAGCGGTCTAGACTTAATATTTCATAAAAATGGTTTTTTGAAATGTTTTTTATTACATGTTTAAATTATTATAACTAAAATTTAGTATTTTTGAATTTATTTAATTATTTTTAACAATTTGATATTTTAAAAATATTTTTATAAACATTAAATCTAAATCGTTCAGATTTTAATCTAAAAACTAAGATGAGTAATTAAATTTGAACTGCTCAGATTTTAATCTAAAAACTAAGATGATTAGTGAGGAGAAGAGAACAGTAAGTATATTGAAAGATAATGTCAGAATTTTTTGCATAAAAAATAGAAAGATAATGTTAGAATTTCATGAGTCTAAAACAGCGGTACTTGTGTAAAATAATTTTAACATTTCTTCATTACTTGTGAAATAATTGAAAATGACTTCAATACGGAGTTCCATCCAATGAAAACTGGAGGAATTCCCCCGTCCATTCCATGACAGATCGACCATAGGAACCACAGCTTCCCTACCTATCTTTTTTATAGGCAAGGCAAGTGCATCTCGTCTTATCTAGACACTTCAAATTTAATTTTTATTTCAACGGGTGATTTTTAAATGAAAATCATTTTTAAAGGAAAAATGTTACTCCCTCCGATCCTAATTATAAGATAAAGTTGATTTATTTTGGAGAAATTAAAGAAGCCAATTAAATCACTTAAAAATATTTATATTTATATATTTTTCTTCAAACTAATTAGTTTGACTAATAAACTAATATATAATCTAAAGATACTAAAAATATAAATACTCTAATGTGATTTAATTGACTTCCTTAATTTCTCCAAAAAAATCAACTTTATCTTATAATTAGGATCGGAGGAGTAATTAAGATGCCAGTTTTTAGATTCTCTACCTATTAAAATAATTTTTTTTTTAAAAAAAAAAAGTAAAAAGAAATAAGCCTGGACGGTCTAGATGAGCTAAGGCAAGGGAAACTGGTTCATCCACGATAAGTTGCCGGCAGAAATGATAAAGCAGCACTGGAAGTTGTTCATAAGACGATTAAAATTCACAAAACGTATCACTATATAAGTTCACTAAAAGGTACGTGCAAAGAGATTGAAAATATTCATATCGGATAGGATGCTATTGTATTGTTTCGAACGAGAAGTCAAAACCAAACCAACCTAAAATAATAATATGCAACTTCAGGAACAAAAAATAGTGTAATTGGACAAAAACCCTAACTGGAGCCGTAAACGCTACTGGTAAGCAAACCAATTCAGAACTTAGTCGAATAAGCTGAAACCCATGTCCTGCAAAAGAAAATAAAAAATAAAAAAATAGCACCATTAGTAATGAAACAATGAGCGATCAATATCAACAAATGGTCATCGATTATTGAGACAACTGCAAGTTTATATCTCTCACCTCATCGGACTCCTCTTTCTCTTCCACCTTCTTTTCCTCCTTTGCCTCTGCAGCAGGTGCAGCTCCACCAGCTGCAGCGCCTCCTGCAGGTGCAGCAACGGCAGCAACTGCACCTCCACCGGCTGGAACTGAAGCCAGCTTTTCTCTTCCAGAAGCAATTAGTTCGGTAATATCTTTGCCCTTAACTTCATTTAAGAGAAGCTCAATTCTCTCGTCATCAGCCTCAGCCCCAACTGCAAATCGCAGATCGTGAAAGTAATATGAGGAATCAATAAACAAAATGGGAGAAACAGTTCCAGTATGATAATTATGGGACAAGTTTAGTTTAAACATTTTCCCGGTTGCGGGTTGCAGGGCAATCTTCACATCTCATGCAGCAAATAAAAATCATTTTAAATATAGCCTCTTGTCACAGATACTAAATTTTTCCATGTAATGACAATAACAGTGAGGGGCAAACATTAATTAATTCTGCTACCACGCAAGACTTCTGACTTTATTCAGCTATCCTCAATGTAGTTGTGCAACAGCAGATAGGAGACAACCATGATGGATTTGCAGGGAGAAAAAGTTAGCACTGTGATCATACAAGCTTTCTGAGATAAGTATTCGCTAATCCCCAATACAGTCATTGAAATGTAAGAATTAGTGAAGTTTTCTAAGGCAATTGGAGATATAAGAACCGAGAAGTGAAAATCGAAGAGGCATGGAGACATCAGGTGAGGTTTAAATAAATCCAACAAGTTCACTACGTCACTCCTTTAATTTCATTGCTCAGTTATTACATCTATTAATCAAAACTTCAAGTAGATTTTATACCAGCATTTTTTCCCTTAATTTTTGAACTGATAAGTTTATACAAAGCATTGAGAACGCAAAATCACCAATGAATCAAAATGAAAAGTACGGTATAAAACGCACCAATTATCAGCAAGAACAAAAGAATAAAACGTTAAAATATAGGAGACAGCGCACCTGAGCCAAGAATATGCTTTATATCATCAGCCGAGGGGGATGTGTTCCCTCCCAAAACTGCCAACAAATAAGCTGCAATCACCTTCATCTCTGCCCTGACATTAAATTAACATAACGAATTAGCAAAACAGATAGGAATCATCTGGATATGGAAGCATAAAAGGCAGTCAGAGCACGCACTTGCAAAAGAGTGAAGGGATTGCGATTTTAGGGTTTATGCAGAGTAAGTATAAATAATATATATATACATATATACACACATATAATCAGGGTTTTTCAGATGTTTGAGGCAAACTCCCGGAATGGGACGTTGGGGCAAGAACCTTAAGAAGATCGACTACCTGCAATAGACCTTACTAGACACCCAAATCGTAATATAACTAATGAAAGGAAAAATTTGAACGGCAGAGAAATAATACAGTCGCAAAAGCAAGTAAATCGTCAATCATATCAGAAAAAAAGTAAAGAAAAACCCATCAAAGTCCATCCCGTCGAAAATCAGAGAAAGGAATTCGAAGATACCTGGCTGAGTTCTGCAAAGACGACCTGTGAGAGACTGAGCAAGAGTTGTGCCTTCGTCGGCTTTCTCCTGTTATTAATACGAGATCGGCAAGTTAAAACCCTAATTCTGCAAGTTATATACCCGAAATGACAAATTTAGCCCGACATTTTTTTGGCCCAATAATATATATATATAGTTATGCTTATATACACACACCTTAGAAATTTACATGAATTTTGCATAATATGTATGAGAATTGGTGGCAAGTTTTTTGTCATAAAATATTAACTCTAACTCTCACGATTACATGTCAATACAGCCCAAAAGAAAAAAATCTATTTCCACTCAACGTTATGCATGTTCTTATAATGGGAAGGGTAAATATAATTTTTAATCGTTGAAGTTTGATATGATTTTTGTTTTGGTTCCTTAAATTTGAAATCGATGGTTTTTGTTCCTTAAGTTTACTCCTTTTATCACTATCAGTTCCCTACGTTTAAAAAGGACTTGGTGGCACCTTTAATGTCGTTAATTCATTTGACATGGCACTAACGTAGTTAAAATAGCTTAAGGTTAATATAACTTTTGGTCTTTAAAGTTTGACCCGATTTTGGTTTTAGTCCCTCAAATTTGAAATCAGTAGTTTTGGTCCCTCAAATTTACTCTGTTTATAACTGTTGGTTCCTCAAGTTTGAAAATAACTTGGTGGCCAGGTTATGCAACTTGAACCAGATCGGCAGGTGCGCCCCAGAAATCGACAAACCAGTCGGTAAATCGATCCGGTCCAGGAATCAACCTGGTTTAGTTTTTTTAAAATCAATTTTTTATTTTCTTTATAATTCCAAATTCATAACCCTAAATTTTTCACTTTTTCACCGGTTAGGTCTTGCTTTAGCTCTGGTATGACTTACTGACCCTTGACTCAGTACCCCGGCTGGTTTAATGATCGGTCCGAGTTTAATTATATTGCTTGTTGCCGCCTTTGACGGTTTTAATTTGTTCGATGCGGTGTTAACACCGTTAAAATAACTTATGTGTCTACCTTTTAAGAAGACTAATATGGCAAATATACTATAATATATTATAGGGTAAAGGTGCATCCAACACCCCGAATTATTTTTGGAAGTGCAATCATCACCCTAAAGTATTTAAGGGTGCTGATATATTTTTGGAGGTGCAATCAGTACCTTAGTGTATTAAAAATAGAGTAATTACACTCTTTCACTCGAAAAATTTAATATAATTTAATACATTCCTGCATCTATTATTGAAACCGATAATTTACTATGAATAAAAGTCCCCTGTGACTTCGACTTGGCTTCTTCTTTTATTTAGGTCTCAAGATTCAACAAAACCAAAACCAAATACTTTAATCACAATGATAAGAGAACTATAATGGGAAAAATAAACTCCAAACCCTGAGTTAATATTTATTAGTAAAAGGATGTAATTACTCAATTTTTAATATATTATGGGCAAACTTGTACCCTTAAATACTTAAAGAAGGGGTAGACATATTGAAGATCTATGAAAGAGGAAAGAAAAGAGTGTATCAATAAGCAGAGTTAGAATTCTGTCAATGAAGGGATGCAATTGCTCGATTTTTAATACATTGGGGTGCTGATTGTACCTCTAAAAATATATTAGGGTGCTGAGTGTACCTCCAACAACATTTTAGGGTGTTGATTGCATCATTAAAAATAGATCGGGCTGTTAAATGCACTTTTACCTTATATTATATTGTGCTGTAAAAAAAACAAAAGAAAAAAAATGTATCAAAACAAAATGTAGGAACCTCAAAGACATGATACATAAGCTATTTCTATTTCTAACTCATGCGTTTCGTTTTGATGCCATTTTTTCCTCTTTCTTTTCAGCACAATATAATGTATTATAATATATTTGTCACATCAACTATTTTAAAAAGCATGACACATAAGTTATTTTAATGGTGTTAGCGCCACATCGGATAAATTAACGCTGTTAAATGCGCCACCAAGTCCTTTCAAACTTTAGGGTCCAACAATTGTAAACAGAGCAAACTTGAGGGACCAGAATCACCGATTTCAAACTTGATGGACCAAAACTAAAATTGGATTAAACTTAAGAGACCAAAAGCTATATTAACCATAAGATATTTTAACGGCATTAGTGCTACGTCAGATAAAGTAACACCATCAAAGACGCTACCAAATTCTTTTTAAACTGAGAGACTAACAGTGATAAACAAAATAAATTTGAGGGATCAAAACTAAAATTGGGTCAAACTTCAGAGAAAAAAATTATATTTACCCTATTGAGAATTAAGAAATCATGTAAGAAAAACGCGCATATTATTTCAGTATCTTGAGCTTTGAGTTGTTTGGTTTTAGATGCCAGAATGCTCATTTCTATATTTCAGGCTTCTCATTGTTCCATACGTAATGTTACATCCAAACCAAAAACAGTCATAATAATAATAATAATTTACACACCATCAGCAAAGAACACCAAGCTAATGAAAGTAAATCACAGCTAAAGGCTCGGATCGCCACATCTACTAGGTCTTGATGATTCATGTACTCCGTCCAGTTTAAACAAATTGGGTTGGAAGTTATGGCCCATCCAGTAATTCTCATACGAGGGAGTTACTGGGCTTCACTGGCTGCCTTGTTTTTAACTATCTCTTAGTTGGGCCTGGTCCATCATAGTACTACCAAAAACTAAAATCGTAACTGTGGAAAGCGCTGTTTTCAGAAGAAAAGAATAAATCGAAGATGTGGAAAATTAATTAGTCACTATATCAATATGCAATACCTTTTGTATTTTATATTAATACTGATTATCTTATCAATTATTTACCTATGTCAAGTTCAAAATAAAGTTTCAAGTGTTTCATGTTCTATATTTTCTTATTACCCACTGATATTTAAAACTAAACATAAAGTGTATGGTATTCACTGTTCATTTAATAAATATAAGAAATTTTTCAAGACATGCCCTTAATGAGAGGTAGTATTATTTTCATAACGAGATTCGCGTTTTTTATTTTTACCCATGAATATAATACTTTTTTAAAAAAAATGAAAAGAAAGAGAAAATTTCAGAAAAATACTATTAAAATAGGTAAAAGATAGAAAATGGGTATCAATATCTGAAATCCTAAGTGAGACCTCATGGAGGAATCTAGAATTTCAAAATATTTTCAAATAACTAAGCTGCCCTTGAGTAAGTTTTGAAGCCACACATGTCAGACGTTATTAACAACTTAGGTATGGATAATAACAACTTTATAATCGAAAATAACAACTTCAATATATATATATATATTGATTCCTTGACCTCCCCATATTATTTCAGGCATCATTAACAACTTCAAAATCACAAATAACAACTTCACTATGCATATTGACTGCTTGACCTACCCAAATCTTTGTAAGCTTGAAGGTAATATTTTGAAGACATACATGTTAGATGTCATGAATAACTTAGGTATAATAATAACAACTTCAGAATCTCAAATAACCACTTAAGTATACATATTGACTTCACTCTGTTTTTCAAAACTTACTCAAGGGCATATTGGTCATTTAAAAATATTCGGAAATCCCATATTCTTCCATGAGGTTTAACTTGGGATTTCAAATATTAACCTCTCTTATTTATCTTTTTCCTATTTTAATAGTATTTTTCAAGGATTTTTTCATAAATAAACATAAAAAAAAAGATGAAAATGAGATTGAATGAGGCAGATATAGTGTGTGTTTGGAACAGCGATTGATAATTGAACTTGTTTCAATTGGGTTTGTTATGATATTACTTTTGGTAAAAGCCAAATTATGTAATGTGATTTATGTTTGGATTAGCGATTGTCAATTGGGCTTTTGTAAAAATAAAACTTGTTTGGATTGACTTAAGCATAAGGGCTTTTGTGATAATGTTAAGAGAGGGGTGGTGGAAAAATATTTAAAAAATCAAGTAAATATTTAAAAATTACTTTAAAATATTAGGTGCTATGGAAAAATATTTTAGAGTGGGTGGAAATCAATAAATCAATATTCTAAGTTTTGGGTGCTCTTTGCTACTAAAAAAATACATTAAAGGTAAAATTGTAGTCAGTCTCCTAAAATTGGGTATTACTAAAAAATTATTTTAAAGAGTTAAAAGCACCAAAAAATATTTTAAAGTAATTTTTGGAGCTGAAAAAGTACATTAAGGGTAAAATTATAATAAGTCCGATAACACATTAGGTACAACTGAAAAAATATTTTAAGGGTTTAAAAACACCAAAAAAATATTTTAAAGTTATTTTTGGAGCTGAAAAAATACATTAAAGGTAAAATTGCAATCAGTCTAATAACACATTGGGTATAGTTGAAAAAATATTTTAAGAGGTTAAAAACACCAAAAAAATATTTCAAGTGGTTAAAGCCACTCAAAAAAATATTTTTTGAGTGGTTACAACTAGAAAGTGGGTAAAATTATAATCAGTCTGATAGTACACTAGGTAGTGGATATAACTAGAAAAATATTTTAAGAGGTTAAAAACACTCAAAAAATATTTTTTGATACTACATACTATTTAAAAAATATTTTATGGGAAAAGTCAATATCATATAACTAATTTTTAGACAATCTAATCTAGCATAAAATGTCATTAACTTTTAACAAAAGCTCCATTTTCTAGCTTCTCCCAATTGAGCTTTCATCAATTGGGTTTTGGCAAAAGCTCAATTACCAATTGGCCTCTCCAAACACTCAAAATTTGAGTTCTCAATTGGCAATTGAGCTTATAGTGGTTAATTGGGCTTAAAGAGGGTCCCCAAACACACCCATAGTGTTCGTTTGGAATAGCGATTGGAGCCTTCAAAATCAATTTTTCAATCGTGACTTACGGTATATCAGATAAGTATGTGAGATGAGTGTTATCCCGACTTATATGTATAAATATTTATAAGCCTAGTTGTGTGTTAGTAATATTGGAAGAGTTAAAGCAGATGTGGACCCTGGTGGTGTTAGTTGATTAAGAATCTCATCCTAGTGGGTTAAACTTAAACGACCTTTTAATATTAACGCTGAAATTGCGAAGCGAATCCTTCTTCTTGCACAGTGCATAGGGAAAAACAAATGGTCAGAGACGAGAATCTAAGCTCACACACATAAACATGAACTTGCTTAGATTGTCTACCTCACCACACATCTTCCAATTATTAGTTCTATTATTAATTGTTAATATGATTAACTTATCATAAGCATTAAAAAATTATTGAATCTTGCGCGTTTATTAATTTTGTTTAATCATGTCTTGCAAGATGCGACAATGTGCCATGCTAGCTACCCAAAGCAGCAATGTAGTAGGGACAGTTCGTAATGGCAAAAAAAAAGTAGGCACAGTTGGCCAGGGAACTGAAAAGAAAAAGAAAAAGAGGAAGCTATATGTAGGGGTGTCCAAAGTATCCCGGTCCCGGTTGTCCTGTCCCGGTCCCGGAATTTTGATCCCGGAAATTTCCCGTCCCGGCCGGGACCGGGACCGGGAAAACCGAGACCGGGATCTAAGGGACCCGGGACCGGGACCGGAACCGGTCACATACCTTGTGATCCCGGTCCCGGTTTTTTAATTTTTTTTTAATTTTTTTCTTAAAAATTAAGTTATTATTTTATTTTTGTATTTTTTATCCCATAATTTAAGTTATCATTTGATAAAATGTGTATCACATATTTAGTTGGAGTTAAACTATATATATTGTGATACTAATCCTACTATATAATGTATAAAAATAATAACAAAAATGATGAAGGTGATCATAATAATAATAATAAGATGTTATTTTTAAATTCTAGATCAATTTGTGTGATTATTATGGTCTTATTAGATGTTAAATAATTACTTTAAACACTAGATTATAAAAAATTTAACTAAAATAATAATATTTTTTAAATTTAAATTTTTCTTAAAAAAAAACCGGGAATTCCCGGTTTGATCCCGATCCCGCCCGGGATTACCGGGACTGGGACCAAACCGGGACCAGGATACAATTTGCATCCCGGCCAAAAACCGGGACCGGGACCGGGAGTGGTGGATCCCGGTCCCGGTCCCGGTTTTTGGCACCCCTAACTATATGTATAGAATAACTATTTTGCCAAGCTACGAATTAAAGTTAATCATCTTCTCCCATTAGCTTCTTTGACAGTGATACGATGACAAAGAAAAGTCTCTTTTCATAAGAGCCTGTTCGGGATGGCTGAAAATTCCAAACGTGGCTTTTGCTGTGAAAAAGCATGGTGCGTGGTTTTTTTTTGAATATTTGGGTGTTTGGGTTGGTGTTTTGATATTTGGATTTTTTTTTTTTAAAGTAGCTTCTGAGAAGAGGTCCAAAAATCGAGTTTTTTTTATAAAAAAAGTCATTTCTACCATCACCAATCTAAACACAAATCATATTTATAATCTGATTTTTATCCTATCTTAAATTTATAAAAGTCAAATTAAGAAAAAAATAAATTTTATCTCTGCTAACCCAAACGGACCCACAGTCTAACCCGTTAACCATCTCATGTTCTCCATAAAAAGCTATTTCTCACATGTCTTGCTAAAATTATGATTTAAGCCAAATACTAAACAATTATAAAATGAGGAACAGGTAATTCCTAGATCGTCTCAGGATACAACAGAAGTAGCTAAGTAGCGCAATAATATTCTAATATATAAGGACTGTATTTTATTCCTTTTTTTCCAAGATGTTCCCAAACCACTTTAGATTTGAGATTAATTTTTTTATCCTTAGAGCATATATAAAAGGTTTTAACCTCTCAGGTGTACTTGTCACGATCTTATCTCAATTTCAATCTTTTTTAGAGTATTTACGGAAAATTATATGCGGTTCGGTAGGTAACACAGAAATAGCATAACTATACTGATAATATGTGCATGATTACATAAATACCCCATAGGGTTTGTACATGATACTTACAATTAAGGTACCCGCACAAGGCTACTAGGGTGTCTAAACTCATCCCAGTGAAACGGAGACTTCTTCTCGTTTTCGTTCCACTACTGTAATCCCCTCGTACGGTACTCTGCATTGTTGTTTACATATCTTCTGTCGTCTCCTGTCTAAATTATTGGTAGGGGAGGGTGAGATTCGAGAGAATCTCAGTAGGAAACAGATACCATAATGCATGTATGATTGATGCTATGTGTATGACATATTAGCTTTATCTAGATGCATACCCCATAACGACATTTTTGCATGCTAAATGTTTCATACAACAAGACTACGGCCACAGCGAAAACAGAAACAGAGTTTCATTTATTCAAATATGCTCTACACAATCAAGTAAAGCAATCACATACATCATTACACAAGTAAAGATATCAAATACATGCAAGTAAGGTAAGTCCCTTACCTTAACCTTTTCCATCTCGAAACGTATGCTTCGATCTACGTGCAAACAGCTCGGGGCTCCATATTCGATCCTACAATGTCAAATGTACTATTTAAACATTTTCATAGTGTTTCTGGGGGTTATATGAGTCTATCTTGAAAAATTACTAAAATACCCCCGGGGACCCGGCCCCATCGTACCCGGTTCGACTGTACTTTTCCTGAAATTTTGACATGGGCTATTCTTACATATTTTCACCCAAGAAATCCATTTCTGGTTTTGAAATTATCAAATTCAATACCAAAAGACAAAATTGCCCTTGGCAGACCTTATTTCAGTGTTTTAAGGGCATTTTCGTAATTATGCTTTCTTGGCCTTTTCAGAAAAAGTGCCCAACTGTAACCCCACCTAATTTTCTCTCCTGAACTCAATGGTAGAATATCGCGCCTCATGTGAGACATGGTACCATTGGACACCAAAATGCTTGGTCACACTGGTCTTACTGCCTCCACTACAACCTGGTACAGTTTGAATGTTCTGTCAACCTCAAAACATTACCTTGGACACATTGGTCCAATGTCATCGCACTAGGCATCAACTATAGTGCTACACAGGTCTTATAGCCTAGGGACACCACCCTATGCAACCTTGCACATTGGGTCTTATTGCCTTGTACAAACCTGTACACTTTTTGTAATTTATGCCTACCTATTCGGTGTTCAGAATCAAATGACTATTTAAACCTTATTGGCCGTACTGTGTGCACTATTTACTGTGTGACCATCCACTATTTGTACTATATCACAAGTGGATGATTCATTCTGTGAGGCTACAACTATGGAGATGCTCATGCCTCTACTCGACCTTGTTGTATCAGAACACATCCCAATCCATGCCTACTTGCATCTGTGTAGACTATAAAGCTTGACTATGGATCTGGGATTGTTATCACTGGTACTATTTGTACTATATCACAAGTGGATGATTCATTCTGTGAGGCTACAACTATGGAGATGCTCATGCCTCTACTCGACCTTGTTGTATCAGAACACATCCCAATCCATGCCTACTTGCATCTGTGTAGACTATAAAGCTTGACTATGGATCTGGGATTGTTATCACTGGTACTGTTTAGAGGTATTCGCCACCATTCTGCCCTACTACACTAGGGTTTATCCCAATTCTAGTTCACATGTGTCACCACAAACCAAGGTATTAAAACTCAGACCAGGTATTGAACCGGTCGGGGTACTGGGTTAAGGGTCAGTGGGTCAAACTGGTGAGTAATTAAAGATTTTAGGCTGAAATTCTAAAGGAAAACGTTAAATTTTTTTTTTTTGAAAATTGGGACCCGGATCGGATCGGGAACCGGATCGGTCTACTGACTGGTTCGGAGGGTTCCGGGCCGGACTGGCCGGTCAGGTCCGGTCCGGGTCTGAGAACCCTGCCACAAACTACAAAGGTTGTGTGACTGTTGACCATACGTGTCATCATACTGTACACCACGCAGGGTTTAATACTGTACACCACACAGGATGTAATATTGT
The DNA here is from genome assembly GCA_963855925.1 of Inga laurina. Lineage (NCBI taxonomy): Eukaryota > Viridiplantae > Streptophyta > Magnoliopsida > Fabales > Fabaceae > Inga > Inga laurina. The sequence continues at coordinate 63,819,642 of OY979707.1, read as the reverse complement.
ACACCACTCAGGGTGTAATACTGTTTATCACATATACTGTAACATTATTAACCATCAAGGCCATATTATGTTTTGGGATGATCAACAATGGTGTGAACATAAACCCCTCCTGTAAGTTTCGAAATTGCACCTAGATTTATCACACTTCCGCTGCCCACTCTGAGGTCCATCTCCTCATATAAGCTTTAATAATGTTAGGATGATTTAATAGGAGTCCCACAGGAACCTCCCATGACACCTGACGGCACCCACAATTAGGGGTGGAAACAGGCCAGGCCGCCTAACAGGGGCCTGCGGCCTGGCCTGTTAGAGGCCTGTTCAGGCCTGGCCTATCAGGCTAAAAGGCCAGGCCTAGGCCTCTTTAGAGGCCTGTTTACCTTAACAGGCCAGGCCAAGGCCTATTGACAGGCCTGTTAGGCCTGTCAGGCCGGCCTGGGCCTGTTAAGATTTTATTTAAAAAAAAAACTAAAAATAATATAAAATTACAATTATACCATTTAGTCATTGTTCTCTTCCCTCTTCCCTGATTATTTCTCTAACCTAAGTCCTAAATCTTCAAAACTCGTTTTGTTCATTTCTGAGATTCTGAAGCTGAAATCGCGTGTCGTGACTCCCTCCGGCCCTGCCTTTCCCTTCGCCCGACGCCCGACTGCCGTTGCTCCACCGACCACCGTGAGCGAGCGGCTGACCAGAAGTTCGCAACCGTTGCTCCTCTCTCAGTCTTCTCCTGGTCTGACCGTCACCTCTCAGGCTCTCACCCTCAGTCCGTCAGATCGGTGGTCGTCTCTCACCCTCATCCACCGTCGAAGATTCATTCTCGCAACACCACTCTCTCCGTCGTCGAAGATTGACTCGCAGTCCGCCGAAGAACACTCGTTGGGTTTCAGTTCAGGTGTTAGGTAAGTATTGGGTATTTTATTTTGTTTGTTTATTATTGAAATATACTCTGATTCAAGGCTTGAAATCGTTAAGCTTAAGCTGTGTACTGATTATCCTGTAGATATGAACATATGTATGTCCTGTGCTTCAATTCGTCCCATGTTCTGATTTTTTTGGCGTTTTTGGTCGTCCCCTGTGCTTCACTCCCTTTATATGAATATGCGTATGTCCTGAGCTAATTTCAAGATCAGATTGAATGTTGCTATATTGAAATTGTAAACAGAAAGAAGGTTATATGAATCTGTTGCTTCACGCTCTGTGCTTCACGCCCCCTTTATGAATATATGTATGTCCTGTTGCTACTCTTGGGGCTTGTTTCACTATCTAGTTCATGTTTTTTTTGTGATCTTGATTTATCTGTTGGTGGATGAGTATTTGTGATGTACAAAAATTATCAGGAGCATGATAATTAATAGCACCATGCGTTTGGTTACAACATGGGTCCATAGGCTTGTTTGAGTTTGTGGTTGTGTTTGGATTTTAGCATGGCTGGCACATGAATAAAGAAGATTATTTAATGTCTTTTGATGTGTGGATATATATATGAGAATAATATATAGCTAATGTCTTTGTGGTTGTGTTTGGATTTTAGCATGGCTGGCACAATTATTGTTCTGCAATCTGCATTATTGTTCTACAATTATTATCCATGTCTTGTAGTAGTAATAATGTTTTAACTATTTGCAGCTAAAGCACTAGAACTCTTTCTGCAAGATTTATGTGATGGGACATGTGAAATGACATTGAGAAGAGGGGCAAAGACAATGAGTTCCTTTCACTTGTAAGTGCAGTTACTACATGCTAATCTTGATTCAATGACTTCGAGTATGTTCCCTTTGTAGGTATGGTTGATGAAAATGGTTTCTCACAGTTTTACGTTGCAGTTTCTAATGAAGTTTTAATAAGAATGGGAGTGTTCCAAATGTGATGATGATGTGTTTTGCCTATACAAGCCTTTGGATTTTTCTAGTTTCGGATTCAAGGCGCATAAAATGATAAATACACTCTTATCTTTTTCATTCTTTTGCATATGAATCTGAAAACAAATATTACAACTGAAAAGGTTGAAAAGTTGGGATGTATTGCTTTTGGAAAATTTGCTAATTATTTGTCTTCCCTTCTCCTTTCTGTAGCTAACAGCTTAAGTTACCTGTATCTTTGCCTTTGTAGAAAACAATGTGTACAGACTTTTAATGTCTTCGATTTTCTAAAAGAGATTGTCAGCAACGTTCCTGATTTAGGTCTGCAAGAGAAGGTTTGTGGTTTTTCTTTTTATTGGGTAGAAGATTCTTTTTACTGGAACTACCTTTTTTGTATGCTGAATTTGGGAAACTATTTTCTCAGGAAAGTGGACGATGAAGCAAATTGCAGTGACGATGATGAAAAATGAAATAAGATGGTAACATATCAATTTTTCTCAGTTTGTTTTGATCAAGAAGGCAATTTCTCTCTCCAAATTTTACGATCAAACTCTCGTCAACTCTGTATGGAATGTCTGATTTTGTGATTGAGTGAATAGTGCAAATCACTATGCTGGTATCTTTATGCTGAATGGTATTTAGCGATGAAGTTAAGCAAATCTCGTGTGGCTTGTCTATCTTTTGTTTCACAAGTTGGTCAATTTAGGATTTGGGTGCACTTGGAATTAGCTAAAGCATCTGCCCTCAGTTTTTTGGTCCCCTTTTAGTATCCTAGATGGGTTAGGACACATTCTTTTTTTTGGCCTGTTTTTGGCCTGTTTGTGTTGGCCTGTTTGGCCTGTTTAGGATGTCGGCCTGTTTGGCCTGTTGGCCTGTTTGGGATCTTTTACAAATCCAGGCCTCCTTAACAGGCCACAGGCCAGGCCAGGCTTGTATACAGGCCAGGCTTAGGCCTAATAAAAAGCCTGTAACAGGCCACAGGCCAGGCTCAGGCTGTTTTGTGCCTTAACAGGCCTGGCCTGGCCTGGCTTGTTTCCACCCCTACCCACAATCTTTATTCCTCTGTGCTCACTCTTTACCCGTTTGAACTTGAATCATTCTGAGCCATATAAACTCTTATCTCAAGAAAACCTATTCAATGTGAGATTCACTACAATACACTATCGTTGAGGACCAATGTTTCCGTAGCTCTACTCTACGATTCAGCGTCACGGTGGATGCACTCGCAGGTTTGTCATCACGGTGGCTACACTCTAGGGTTCATCGTCACGGTGGCTACACTCTAGGGTTCTGCACTCAGTGCTTCACACAGGTGCCCATACACCTGGTCAGCCCCTTCTGATCAGAACATTCCTTAGGTAGCCCTCTCCGATCAGATTTCACCGTAGATAGCCCTTTTCGATCAGATTTCATCGTAGATAGCCTTCTCCGATCAGAACTTTTCAATCTTTGTGGTCGCAGTACAACTCCACAATTATGCCATAAAGGCAACATTTCCCGATTCAATACAAACATTCTTATCATCAACTCAAGATTATGGATGGAATAGTTCAATTCCTGAAGCTTCAGCTGACAAGATGCGTATACCCTCACTCGGCTTGCATCAATTCTCATCTCAATCTATGCCTGCTAGCATCTGGGAATTCAATTCCCTTCCCAATCCATGCCATATGGCATCAGTGAAGACAACATAGGCCCACTATGGATATAGGATTATCAGTGTTGGTACTTTAATAAATTTTTATCATCAACTCTCTGAAGCTCCTCTCACAATCATCATCCCATGCATAATGTTGAGTTTTGGGAAATTTTGATATAAACATCTCATCCCTTTTTTTATTATTGTCACACCCGTAGCCCTTCTTGGCCTCGTACCCGAGTCCCTTAGGACGTGGCTAGCAGCCTCGTTGGGTAGGGTGCCTTTTATTCACACCACATGGCCTTCCATAGTAACCTACAATCATCCATAGAAAATGTGATAGATAAATATGTCATGCACCATATAGTATAAAATGAAAATCACATCAATTCGTGTGTGTATACAAAGTTCAGGACCAAACACCCAGTTAAAACAACAATCCGTGTGTGTACATAAAGTTCAGGGCCAACCATCCAATTGAAACCCTTACGTGTATCTCAGCCGGGTCACTGAGTACAGCTAGGTAAATCGTGTATCATAATTGGGTCCTTACTAGGCCGAATAGTACATATACACTTCCCATTGGACGGTACATGTACACTTCCCGCACCACAACTAGATAATATTCGTGTACCTCGGTTGGGCACCCAACCACAACCAGGTAATGTTCGTGTACCTCAGCTGAGTCCCAGACTATAGCTAGGTAATGTGCCCTAGGCACATGTTCATATCACAGAATACAGACCATACAACATATTAACTATCACATAGTGTATGAGAGATTATAATTACTACATTGGCCTTTCTTGAATAACCATCATGATGATCATTGATCATTACATACCACTTGTTATCGATCTGAATGAGAATAACAATATGTAGTTCGGTGTACCTGTAAGTACCATGCTCGGTCATACTCAGTGTACCCATAGGCACTATGTTCGATGTACCCGAAAGCACTATGTTTGATGTACCCGTAGGCACTATTCATCAATTTCGGTAAGTCACCCCCTGTTAGTAAGCCTAATCCAGGCCTAAGGGATATGGTTCCGGATTCATCAATTTCACTTTTTTTTATTGTCACAATCGCACCAGATCGCACCAGCATCGCACCCTTCCGGGGTTAGCTGGGTAATTGGGTACCTGGACTCAATCGAATATCCTCGCTCATCTTTTTATTGTCACATCCCTATTCTTTCTGACTAGACCCCAATCTGATGACTGGACAACCTAGTCGTTGAGGCCAGGGATTGACTTACAAAAATATCGGCATTTCCCCTTCTGATGCCTTTCTTTCGCCTTTCACATGATTCAAACACTCACCCTAGGGGTTAAGATGAGCGCCATGGCGAACCCTGCTACCATTGAGCTAGTGCCACACCCCCAATCTCTGACTTGACCCCCACTTACTGATATCATATCACATGCCCTGGAGGCACCTACCTTGGGGTCGAGGGTAGACTCACAAGGATATCCCCACTCCCCTGATCCTCAATTCGGTTGTAAACCATGCATCACGTATATTGCTCCAACTCTGGGATCGGTAATGAAACCTGGATCTGTCTCTGTCTTATCTGTTTGTGGCATATCTTCCTGTTACTTAACTACCCACAACTGTGGCTGGTCACTGTTCAGCCAACTGGTGATTTTGTTTTAGGATGAGGCTCTACACTTTGGCTTTACTTGGATCCACTGCCTTGGTGTCTATGTCATCCTTATACTATCCTCTCACTGGTATGGTAATATGCACTGCCTTCTGAGTATTCCACTATTTCCTTTAGGTGTGTCTATACCTTTTAGGAGCTTGTGAACTAGCCGAAGTAATTTATTTTGCTGTTCCTACCACTGTGTAATCAAGCATATCAGTATACCATCCTATTGCCAGAACCACCGCACTTACTATGAGCAGAAAATTCTGCGGCCATAATCCTTGCTCTGATACCAAAATGTCACGCCTTTATCTCAATTTCAACCTTTTTTAGAGTATTTTACGGAAAATGATATGCGGTTCGGTAGGCAACACAGGAATAGCATAACTATACTGATAATATGTGCATGATTACATAAATTCCCCATGGGTTTATACATGATACTTACGATTAAGGTACCCGCACAAGGCTACTAGGGTGTCTAAACTCATCCCAGTGAAACGGAGACTTCTTCCCGTCTTCGTTCCACTACTGTAATCCCCTCGTATGGTACTCTGCATTGTTGTTTACATATCTTCTGTCGTCTCCTGTCTAAATTGTTGGTAGGGGAGGGTGAGATTCGAGAGAATCTCAGTAGGAAACAGATACCATAATGCATGCATGATTGATGCTATGTGTATGACATGTTAGCTTTATCTAGATGTATGCCCCATAACGACATTTCTGCATGCTAAATGTTTCATACAACAAGACTACGGCCACAACGAAAATAGAAACAGAGCTTCATTTATTCAAATATGCTCTACACAATCAAGTAAAGTAATCACATACATCATTACACAAGTAAAGATATCAAATACATGCAAGTAAGGTAAGTCCCCGACCTTAACCTTTTCCGTCTCGAAACACATGCTTCGATCTACGTGCAAACAGCTCGGGGCTCCATATTCGATCCTACAATGTCAAATGTACTATTTAGACATTTTCATAGTGTTTCTGGGGGTTATATGAGTCTATCTTGAAAAATTACTAAAATACCCCCGGGGACCCGGCCCCATCGTACCCGGTCCGACTGTACTTTTTTTGAAATTTTGACATGGGATATTCTTACATATTTTCACCCAAGGAATCCATTTCTGGTTTCGGAATTATCAAATTCAATACCAAAGGACGAAATTGCCCTTGGCAGCCCTTATTTTAGTGTTTTAAGGGCATTTCGTAATTATGCTTTCTTGGCCTTTTCCGAAAAAGTGCCCAACTGTAACCCCACCTAATTTTCCCTCATGAACTCAATGGAATCATTAAATCATTGAAAATCCAACTCTAAAACCCATTTACAGCCCTAACCGAAATATATGAGTTTTCTGGGAAAAATCGGGGTTTTGTGATTTCGGCTTCGTAAACACGTTCCTTTCTACTCCTAACCACTTTATTGAATATTCTATTAGATTACAACTACCATTTAGTATCAATTTGGGCAGCATAACCCCTAAGGAAACCCATTTTCCATTTTTACAATCAAGGACAATCCGGCGAAATTTTACCGATTAAATTGCCCATAACAGCTAGAATAGTCAATATACGAAGGTTTGGAAGTTACCTCAAGCTCCCACTTGATTTTCCTTGACTTGGCTGAACCCTAGCTCACTTCAACAAGAAAATTTGAGCTTCCAACCCTTGAATCACATAGAAGAATAGCTTAGGAGCGGAGTTCTACGCATTAGGAACCGATTTACCGAAGAAATCACTTACCTTTACAAGCTTTTTCCTCTCCTTCTCTTTCTAAAAATCTAAACTCTTCTTTCTCTCTAAAACTGAAAATGGCGTCAGTTATGGCTGCTGGAAGGAGATGATCACTTTTTATTTTAATATCTAATATCTTATTTCATTTATTTGATAATTTCCCAATTTTCGGATTTTTTATAAAATTCTGGCAGATTTCTGCCCAAACTTTGAAAAATCATAACTAATTATAGAAAAATCGAATTGGAGTGATTCTAAAGCCTATAGAACCCTTATTGAGTCTAGTTTCAAGAAAAAATATAGAATTTTTCTGAATGGAATCACAAAATTCCCAGAATTTCAATCTTTGCATGTTGTTCCAGAAAATTTTCAGTTTTTCTGTACTGACTTCAAAAATTCATATCTTTTTGTATATAGCTCTAATTGAGTCATATGACCTATCAAATTAAAGCTTAGGATGTCTAATTTCATCCTGTAAAATTTCATAATTTTTTGTCATCATTTGGTTATTCAAAATCACAGGACAAACTCACTACCTCATAGACGATTTCACCAAAAACATAATTATATTCTCCAAAGTTCACAATTTTACTTTCTTAATACCCCAAAGATATAAGAATCATTAGGGGATAAATTTGGGCTTCTACTAAATTGGGGCTTAACAGTCCACTTAATTTAGGCTTATTCCCAAGCCTTCAATCCCAAAATTCGGGGTATTACAGTACTATGCTCAGAATTCAAACTCATGCTTTCTTCGTTACAGGGTAAGATCACTTACTATCTCAACTAATATTTTTGGCGGTTAAGGATTGTATATTTCAAACTCTTGAAGCTACATTTACATTATTCTATTTCTTATAAGAGCTTGTTTAACTAATCATATATAAAAACTCGCCACTACTTATACTAAAGTAACTTGAATTTCTTTAATTTGAAATGATTCTGTTGGATATTTTATTAAAATGATAATGTTTTATCTCTTTGTTTATTCAGATTATATCTAGATATATATTTGATCATATAAAGGATATACTAGTTAATTATTTTGATTGAATAAATATTCTAGATATTATGAAGTTATTATATTAGAATATTATTTTAAATATTATCAGTTTAATATATTTTGGATAAAATATCTCCCAATCATGTCTCACAAGTGATTTGGATAGAGGTTTAGTTTAAGGTCATTTGCTTGACCGATAAAGCCTTTACAAGCCTTTATGGGAGGCCATAAATAGCCTAAGTTGGGTCTTAAAGCAATACATTGAATACTGACTTGCTCCTTAAGGGTTTCTTGACGGGTGACGACAACTTTCAAATCATCGTTGTGCCTTATCTTCTCGTTAGAAGAATCCTGAGTTGTTTTCTTCTAATATCTTCTCTCTTTTCAACTTCCAACTCTCAGATTGTAAGATACAACATACAAAAGTCTTCTGCTACTACTTTCTATTTTAGAATTCATATTATGTATTTAGGAAGTTATTTTTATATTTATTCCAACAACTTCACCACACACTTATATAGTTGTGATTAATCCTCTAATCACTCAATGTGAGACTGTCATACACCCAATCCTTCTAACTTAACCATGACACATCATTTAGTTGATTATAACTTTGATTTTATCGAATAATCTCAAATCTTGGCATTAAAAAGAAAAAAAGAATATACTCCCTCTGGTCTTAAGTGTGCAGTGATAAAAAAGATAATATAAAATTAAAACTTTCCATAAATTTAAATTACTTCAAAAAAAGATAATATAAAATTGAAAATGGATGAAAGCCTAGATTTAGCCGCCGAAGATTAGCCAATGTCCGATCTTGAACCGCGATTAGGGACTGAAGAATTTAATTTTCAAGAGTTCAAATTTTTCATGTTTCATATTTGTTTGTTTTTGGCCGGATGTTTCATATTTGTTTGCATCTACTTAATAAAATGCTTTCACATTTTGAGGGACAATTTTTTTTTTCCATATATTTAACTTTTTTTCATATATTTATCTTGTACAATACAAAATCATTTAAAATGAGTGGAACCAAACTCCCCTGGCTAAAAGTCCAAGTGTAAGATAAGCGTGTCACTAAAGCGTATATAATTTAAACATCCATCTTAAAAATAACAATTTTGTACGCATTCAAAATTTAATTTTCATGAGAAGATTATGCAAACCATAAGTTTCTATAGGCTATATATAGCACTGCCATGTGTTAGTTACGTATGTCGGTGTCAGTATCTAAATTCATATACAATCTAATGAATCTTTTAACTCCACTTAGTGCTCTGTAGATCCTATCGGTGGCAGCACCTACAAAAAAAATGAATAATCCGAGTCACGTCTAAAGATGCTGTCCATAAGAGCTATTCCGCAACCACCGATTAAGAGGAAGTGGCACTCCCCAGGATAAAACGGATCCTTCCTGCAAGAACAGGGTGAACAAAACAAAAAAATATAATAAAACTCAGCGGACAAAAATCAGAGGAGGAGAGAAATGATCAAAGGCTTAAGAGTAGGATTCTCAATCCTCTTACAAACAAGCCTTTTATAAGCTTTATATACATGAACGTTTGGACACCCAATATAGGCAATGAAGTGACAGTTTTATTATCATTATAATGCCATAGAGGTGCTTGACTAGGGCTGTTATAGACGTTGAAAAGAAGCAATTCAATAACTATAAAATTTAGACGTTAAAGGCATTTTAAGTGATCAAAGAAATCAGTTTTTTATTTTAAAAACTTCAACGTCCAGAGCTTGCAATTATTGCCTTGTAGAATTGACATTTTATAAACTCATTTATTCCAAAATATATTTTGAATTCCACAATAAAATATCCTACTAAAACCTGCCCAGTCCACATTATAATTCACACACATGGGGTGGGAGATATTGCAGGATTTCCATTATGTTTATCTCCAGTGGCCCATCATAGTGTGATCTCATCCCTCCTCTTAGTCCAATATCACTTATTACTTGGACTCCCACAATCCCAAGCAAAGTGACTCATTCCTTGTGACACACCCACTCATTATTTCTAACAATCCCCCACATGTGTCAAAAGGAACGCCTTTAGCTGAGTTGCACACACGGATACAACCATTGTATCTAGTGGTTCTTCGGACTATGAACTAGACCTAGACTAATAACACTTAGTACACAGAGATGTCAGTGGTCCTATGGACTATGAGCTCACACCTCTTAAGTGTATACTAGAGGTATTAGAAGTCAGATTATACCCCCTCATTTCACTGTTAATGCGGTTTTGCACGTTAAGACAATCATGCGCGTGCCTGGTGCATATATTACTACAAAAAGTACTTTTAACGTCACTAATTAACATCCGTTTTTAAAAAATAGTAGTTGAAAAAGAGGCGGTGACATTTTTGAAATTTTTACTTGTCTTTTAACGACTTTTTTTTGTTTCAAAAACAGTCGTTAAAAGTGTCTCAGATCTGTTTTAATCCCGATTGTATCTCCTCTACTAGTCGCGCCTCTCCTTCTCAGATCCACCTTTGAGCCCTAGTCCAACCTCCAATTACATCATTTGGCCCCTCTCCGACCCCAGATGCAACCTCCAGCCTATTCTTCGACCCAATCGCGACCTTCACCTTCTTCTTTGCTAGCGTTCTCGTGAACCCTCTCCTCCTCGGCCTCATTTCGATAATCAAGAACATACTCAGTCCATTTTCAAGAGTATAATATGCGTGGATCTTTAGCACTTTCAGTTATTTAGCAAAGTAGCAACATTTGCTTGGGTGTTAATGAGGTTGTAATGACAACCCAGAAGATTAAGTATTTCCCTGAGCTTGAGAGTGTTTGCAAAGCACTTGAGGTTTTTCTCTTTGCCTTTTTATATTTAATTTTTTTGTTATCATTTTTGGAAGTTGAATTGCAATTATATTTGGGGTTTACTTCTTAAAACAAAAAGTTTGAAATTTTGTTTGAATGTTGCTCGTTGGAAATTTTGTTTGAATGTTGCTCGTTAGAAATTTTTATCCTAAAACTTGAGTTCTGTACAAGAATTTTTTTTTTAAAAAATAGAGGGATACACACCGTTTTTGCAAAAACAGTCGTTGTAAGTCTCTTACAATGACTGTTTTAAAACGGTCGTCTATTTTAAAACTTTCAATGACACTCACATATACGTCCCTCTAAAAACAGTTGTCTAAAGGGCATAAAAACGGACGTTAAAAGTCCCTTTTGTACTAGTGATAACGAATGCTCTAGAGATTTTGCCACGACCTCATAGGAGCAGCCCTACTCCACATTCGTAGAGGTGATTTCATGAAATGTACCTGCAATGAGTACATTATACTGTATGATTATGAAATCATTAAGAGCTTTTGCTTAGCCTCACCAAAATGCATTCTAACACTTTCTCATGCCATAGGAAGGGACTGATAATTTATTTTAGTGCTAGCAGAACTAACAAATGACTTGTTCTTACCCATTGAACCTCCTTCATGGGATCAACAATCACAGAGGTTGGGTTGTCATCGCTGTTAATTTCATATTGGCTTTATTCCCATTCCCCTAGGCTAATTGAATTCTTCCCGGGGTTCGCTAACAGATCGGTAGGTCAACTTTTTGACCTTATAAATCGAATGAGATAACTCTACAATTATTAAGCATGCTTGTTCATAATATTTCTCAAACGATTTCCACTTGAACAATTGGTCTTTCTACAATGGCTATTGCTATTTTGGCAATCACAATTCATTGACATAAAAATGTCAGCTTTACACCAAAAATTTCCAAGTTTTAACAACTCAGCTTCCAATTTTCAGCCAAATCCAGAGTAATAAACTCTGACTCGCATAATTTATTTTTGCTACTAGTGGATTTCCTCATACAAAACTGAAATTTAGTTTAACATCCGTGTATATCAATACAACGAGAGTCCACTTTATATCATACCAACATTTATGATACCCCTCAAATATTTTATTTCCACATATTTATATATATGCCCAATCTCCATATAGCATAAGCTATATCACAAAGATTAATGTCTTTCAATTAATGCAACAAATTCTCAAAAATTTGTGCATATCCAAATTGAGCAGCAAAGTCACTTAAAAAACTATGTTAGAATCATAAGGAATATTTACAATGGTTCTCAAAAAAAAAAAAAAAAAAAAACCAAACTTCAAAGCATTTCTCATTATTGTACATAATCACTATTCCTTTATGATCCGAAAACCACATTTGCTTCACACATGCTTTCATATTAAATTTTGAAGCCACATTAAAACACATATGCTATCAGCATTAGAAATTCAATATTCATAGTAGCCATGCAAGTTTATACCACTATAAATATATACTCAGGAATCATGAAATTTACACACATTTATCTCTACACTAGATAAATGATTAAATTTTCATGTCATACAAATAATTCACAAAATTTACTCTCTGCAGCAAAAAACAAAGCCTCTACATAATTAATTTTAAGCCACGACTTGGTTTTTTCAAATGAGGCTATAACCAATTTGTAGCTTTAAAAATTTATGATGTACCCCACATGTTAGGCACCCCCATACTTTCAAATATCTCAAAATATTTTCAATTTATATATTCTAATTAAATTAGAATCTCACAGCATTGTCTTCTTCCATTCTGATTAAATTAGAATTTCCTTCAGCACTGCCAACACCACGAGTAGTAATTAAGTCCACTGAATAAATTATTTTGATTTATTCTGATCTCATGGGTTAACCATTATCAGAGCCAACCGTTGCTCCATTGAAAATATAAAAATATTGGTGGAAATTAAATGCAATTAGAATGGATTAAAGAATCCGTTTAAACTTTAAAAGCTTCAACTGCTTATGAGTTAAAACCACCAATGTACCACCAATGTACAAAGCTAGCTTTCCCAATAAAGGCTAGGAATTAAGGCATTAAAATTTGACTCATAAAATCAGTTTATGATTTTATTTGCACCAACGTTCAACAATGGCATCTTCTAATAAGTTTTTTTTTTTTTATATATATATTTTTGCTTACCATGCACCTCACAATTAGCAATGAATGTCTTAACCAAATGATTAAAACCGAATGACTCTCATGGTGCACAATGAACAATTAGCAACAAAACCATGTTCTTAAATTTTCTTCTATATGACCCACAGATATTATAATCCAAATAGGAATATTACCTGAGGAATTAATGATCGTGGATGATCTCGGAACCACCGTGTCTTTGCCACCATCATCAACTTGAATGCAGTTAATAGCAAACACTTGGATATTCACTCAGAAAAAAATCCACTTCATAATTTGAAATAATATATATTTCATACAGTTTTTTTTAAAGTTTGTTTCCCAAATCAGATTACAAAAACACAACAAAAAATATGGTCACATAGGATATATAAAATCATCCGCATACATTAATTTCCCTGATTTAAAAATAAAACACAAACCACAATATTGTATGTTAAATCCCATAAAATAACTAATAACTTATTAGTTTATGGATTTTAGGACACATACCTTATTATCTCAGAGAAATCTGAATCTCACACACTTTTGTCCATTATCTTTACATAATGGCGAGTCAATTCGTCAAGAGTCCTTGCCCAAGCACCTCTGCCACTATTACAGTGTTCATGCTTGAACCTTTTTACAATGTCTGTGAAATCTCAAATGAGTTTGGTTAAAGAGGCAAATTTAGCATTTTTGGTGTTCAAAAATACCATAACCCTAATCACATAATATATGTCGAATAACACAGCTTTACTCATAATATCATCAAACTCACAGCCTCAAGCTTTCATCGAGTTCATGTCTACCATCACTTTGCATCATGTTTCTAGGTTTTCATGCCCGGATATCCATGCGAGTTAAAACTCAATTCTCAGATCATCTCTAGCCTCTATAATTACTAGAGGTTCGTGCCAACATTAGTTTTGCACGATAACAATAAATTACTATCATCTTAATATGATCACAAAAAGAGGAACTGTCAATTCGACCAACTTCTTTATTATAAAATCTCAGAGAATGCCCTGAAAGAAGGCACAAAATGTGAGATCCAACTCATCATAATATATATATTCACCTTTTTAAAATCAAGGTGCGCGTCAAGCTTAAGCAACTCATGTTCTGGAATACTTTGCCCATATAAAATCAAGACAGCCCTTAAATTCAATATTTAATTTATGGACCTCAGGAAAATAAGCACACCAGGAGACATTTATGCATTATCATTATATTATTGAAGCACTTTCAACAATGAAAATACCCAAAGGAAATTACCGTCGGCACATTAAGATGAATAACCGTTCTATCAATGGTAATTTATTACACCGTCCAACGTCTTCAAATGAAACAATGTTAGTTCAAGCTCAGTCATATACAATGGAAACAAAATTCCTCTTACCATAGGTACTAAGCATCAGAACGAAATTATGATGTGCTCAACTAACAACTATTTTGAGAAGACAAAGCAAGTAATAGCTCTTAAGATTGTTGGCGTCAGCATCTAAATTCACATACAATCCAATGAATCTTTTAACTCCACCTACTAAATTCACATACAATCCAATGAATCTTTAAACCCCACCTAGTGCTTTGCAGATCCTATCGGTGGTAGCACCTACAAAGAAAATGAATAATCCGAGTCACGTCCAAGGACACTGTCCTTAAGAGCTATTCCGCAACCACCGGCTAAGAGAAAGCGGCACTCCCCAGGATAAAACGGATCCTTCCCACAAGAACAGAGTGAACAGAACAACGAAATATAATAGAACTCAACAGAAAAAAATCAGAGGAGGAGAGAAATGCTCAAAGGCTTAAGAGTAGGATTCTCAATCCTCTTGCAAACAAGCCTTTTATAAGCCTCATATACATGAACATTTGGGCACCCAATATAGGCAATAAAGTGACAGTTTTATTATCATTATAATGCCATAAAGGTGCTTGACTAGGGCTTTTATAGACGTTGAAAAGAAGCAATTCAATAACTATAAAATTTAGACGTTAAAGGCATTTTAAGTGATCAAAGAAATCAGTTTTTTATTTTAAAAACTTCAACGTCCAGAGCTTGCAATTATTGCCTTGTAGAATTGAAATTTTATAAACTCATTTATTCCAAAATATATTTTGAATTCCACAATAAAATATCCTACTAAAACCTGCCCAATCCACATTCTAATTCACACACATGGGGTGGGAGATATTGCCGGATTTCCATTATGTTTGCCTCCGGTGGCCCATCATAGTGTGATCTCATCCCTCCTCTTAGTCCAAGATCACTTATTACTTGGATTCCCACAATCCCAAGTAATGTGGGACTTGTTCCTTGTGACACACCCATTCATTATTTCTAACAACGCATGTGGTCGGTTGTACATGGACCACCATGAATATATATATCTTGGAGGGAGGCTTAATTATATATACAACGATCGATTCTAAGGTTGACTCACACACACACGGATATATATTGCAGAAGGGTGGTCCTGAAGGCTAGAGTGAAGAACACGTCGCACATTGACAAATTACAAGGAAGCACAAGATCGATGGTGCTATAAATACACACACGTATTTATATATTTGTGTGTAATAAAATGGAGAACAACAAGTACAAGCACATGATATATAAGAAATACTAACTATGTAGAGAAAAGCAGACAATAGATGGGAATCAATATGTTTAATTTGTGTTTCCCCATATAGAGACGAAGCCTTTTAATTTGTTTAAAGTTGAATAATAAGCTAAGGGTTATGCATGTGAAGCAGACGAATAATTAAGCAGTCCTTGTTTAATTATTAATTTCTGCTAGCTTCTGATTAACTAATTATATATAGCCTGCAGTTTTCAATCCTTATACATAATTAAGATTCCGTAATACAAACGCCAGATTAATTATTGCCTAGCCATCTATATATTTATAATAACCTATAAATTAAAGTATACATCATTAATCAACCGAAAGAGTAATGATGAGTAGTCTTATTCGTACGTGAGTGCCCCATCATCAGCCATTTGCGTGCTTAACTTTTTTTTCCGTGACATTTAATTAATCAGACATAATTTTTAAATGTGTTAGAGACTTCCTTAGATTCAACCTACAGCTAGTTTAATTTCATAACTTCACGTGCAACCGTTGAAACCAAAATACTATATTTATCATGCGCACTGCGATGTAAACATGACCATGTTCAATTCGCTAAATGATTTCGACCGCTTAACATGATATATAATGTGTGTGTGCGTGTGTGTCTGTATAGATTCTTTACGTCGTCGCAAGTTTTGTATTTTGCGTGAGTGTTTAATTTGTCCGTTGCGAAGAACATGAATTAAACAACTTAAAAATATCTAAGGACTTCATTGATGAATTGATTTCTGGTAATTAAGCAACAAAACACAGCCTGGATGCAGATGATTTAATTTGTTCGAAATTTCAACAATGCAATTAATTACTATGTTCCTATACACTAACGAGACTCGATCGGCATTAAGTCTATGGACAACACTAAAACCTAAGATCAATATAGGGGCATGCGAATTGATTTTTGTAACATAAAATTATATGCATGCTTTATCACTACTTTTGTGTGCGTGTGTTAATCATTTAGATGCCAAAATTAAGATCTCGGGGGATATATAAGTTGTAATGAAAAAAGGTACATTTTCAATTTTTCACCTCTAAAAGTATAACTTAATCTAAATATCTATGCCAGATCGAACTAGCATCGATCATATGCATTTAAAAAAAAAAATTTATGATTTTTTGTGTAAAATGTAATGGCTTTAATTACGTCCACATATATGTATATCTTTAACAATTGAAGTAACTAATAGATACAAATTAGATCAATTTCAAATGTATTTAATCCTTTCTTGCACTCAAAGATACATGTGCGACTGTCGTGCGATCATTAGATGACGAGATCTATCTATACAGTCACTTTGATAAATAGTTTAGGAAAAAAGTGGCATTGAAAACGAGTAAAAATATTTCTTATGTTCTCGCAATAGTAATAATTGAAAATTTTCAGCTGAACTCCTCACATTTTAGTCTGCGAAGGTTTAAATTAATGCAGAGTATGTGCTTTGTATGAAACTTGGGTAGCCATATGTTGACCAATGGTTTTTGAACAATACAGTTTCTTATGAATTTTATACTATTATATTACATACAAAAGTATAATTAGCCTTAAAGATGTGGTTGAATATTCGTTTAGGAACAAAGTAACCGACTTTTGTGGATAAACTTATAAATAATGCGAGCTTTTGCCATGCTAATTCTCGGGGAATTGAACTCAAACTTTAGTGCGTGATATATCATCTGAAGATAATTTTTTCTAATCATTTGGATATTCTTAATTATTTGATTAACTGGAGTTAGATTCATGTAGATCCGGACGTTGGATTAAAAACCCAGTAGTGAATTGGTCATTGATGAGTTAAGATAATGAGATGAATTGCCTTGAAAAACAAAAAAGGCGACAATTGGTCAAAACAACGAAAACCGATAGTTCAGTTCAAACCATATTTAAGTTCTGATTTATGCAAATAGTCAGTAAGTATTGGGAAAGAAGGATTAATACTGGTTTGAGAAGATGGGCAAGATATATAACCATAAATAATGGAATAAGCATAGACTACATTATAAGTATCTTACAAAACATTTTTTTACTGTTGAAATTATAAAATATTTACAAGGTTTTAAATTCTTTTATACTTTCTATGTTGCTGCTTATAAGTCCTTGTTAATTAAAAACACAATGATCAAGAAGAAAACAAAATCTATATATACTCCTTTTAGGTGTACTCTCTTTTACTATTGATCAAACTACACTATTAAGTGTTTGTTTGGGAAGCATAAAAAAAATACTTTTTAAAATATTTTTGTATAAATAGAGGTAAAACTTTTTTCACATACTTATATTGAATGCTATGATGAAAACATTTCTAAAAAAATTAAAACAAACAAGTACAGAATTAAACACAGGTGAATTTGTTTCTGCATGGATTTAGTGATGTGTTGCACTTTTCTATATTTTAGTTAGGTTGATTGTTGGGAGTATTAATTTAATGTGATATGATAATTTTAAAAAATAAGGAATGAGAAAAGGAAGCTTGGCAAAGCTTTGAGATTGCCGACATTACCTGTCGGGTAATAGCGACAAAAACACATGGAGATAATTTAGTAGGACACGTGGTCTCATTTCCTCATGCTTCAAAGTTAATCCTTTTCGATTATTGGGTGGTGGGGATAAATAAACCTGCATGCAACTCAACTTTCTTCATTATCAATCCTCCAATCAAATCAACCTAACGTGCTCATCATTTATTTCCCTTTCTCTCTGTTTTTTTTTTCACTCTACTTTGCTGCTCCTTTTGGTCTAAGGTATATAGGGTGCTTTATCTGTGAATAAAAAAATAACAATTAATTTATTTAATATCTCATAAATTAAATTTTTTTTCTATTCTTATTCTTATTAAAAAGATGTGGTGACAAAATTGGAAGATGAGCATGAATTATCCTATAAATAGTTTATATTTTGAATCATGTCTTTCTCCAAAAAATATCCTATATCATATACCGAAGGAAGAATGTTAGTCAACCCCGCTTTCCATCACCGATCTTTTGACCCAAGTTCACCAAATATCTTTCTTAAATTTTTTTAATTGTAAGGTTACAAGTTCAATGTTGCATTATAGTAAATGCATGATTTCCTTCCATCAAGTACTAAAAGAGAAGTTTGATAAAAAAAAAAAAGGGTACTAAAAGAGAAGAAAAAAAATCCCTTAACGCTTGAGCGTGCTCACTCTCACCTTTATTATAGTCTATTTATTACTCCATCCGTTTTAAAATATAAATTTTAAATTTATAAATATGTGTCTCAAAATATAGGCTTAATTTTAAATTTGTCAAAGCATATTTATTGTGTCTTTTTAAACTTTACCCATTAGCAATAGTTGTTGTATTGGTTGCCTTTCTCACTTATTTTTTTTTTTGGATAAATAACGTCATAGTTGAAAAAATATATATCTATTACTCTTAACTAGACAGTTTTCTTCATAAACACAATCAATTATTTGAAGCTTATAATTAGGAATAGAGAGAATACATTTTTATGTCTACAAAAAACATGAATTGTTGCATCCAATATTTTACAATTTAAAAAAACTCATAAATAAAATAAGGGGTAAAAATATCCAACAATTACAAAGTATTATACACTTTTATTTTACTACCCTAATCCTATTTATAAGTCACTTTTATGAGGTTTTATATAGATTAAGAAAAAACTTAAATCTCATTAACCCTGCTTTAAAATTCAGCATCTTTTCAATTTTATCCCTATTTAATACTCCCTCTATCCTTAGGTATAAGTTTCAAATTTTAGAATAGTTCCGTATCAAAATATAAGTTTCGTTTCAGTTTTGTTTTAACATTTATTGATTTTTTCCAATTTTACTCTTGTCCACTATATATATTGCACATTTTTTGACCAGTAGCTATGTGTGAATTGCATTAATTAAGAAAGTGGATGAGATTTATATTAACGAGGGAGGGTATAGTTGGGAAAAATATGTATATTACATATTTATTGATTTTAACTATTTGTAACTACTTATTTGATAAACCAAAAATGGTTATTTGAAGTTTATAGTTAGAGACAGGAATATACATTATATTCAATGAATATGAGAACAAAATAACACAATCATAAATTAAGAGTAAAATTGTATATTCATATAAAAAATTTATTAATTTCACTTATAATAGAATCAAAATATTTCTTCTCTCTGCCTATTAATATAAATAGAACCATGGGAGTATTGGTTATCATACTTAGCTTCCTCATTTGACTTGAATACTTTTCTGGGAGAAAGAAGAGAAGACTTGCCTACTTTAATTTAGTATAGTAAAACCAAAACGATGGAGTCGGTGAAGTTCAACGTTCAATTTTTCTTAAAGCAGACGTGAATGGAAGAGGATGAAGTGAGGTACCTGGTAAATATTTTATCAGTTTTTGTGCCTCTTTTCAACCTAATTAAACTCTTCAATTAATGATCTTAGGTGTGGCTTATCTACTTTTTGATAATGGGCACCAACTGTGAAATGTCTTTAATGAATGCTCTATTTTTCAAGTTTTATCTCTTAAAAATATCGTATATTAATGCCTGCTCTCAGAAAGCGGTAGCACTCGTTCGGTTTTTTTTTTTTTTTATAAACAATTTTTATTTTATTGTGTAAAAAGAACTAACGATTAATATTAGTTAAAAACAATAAATGTATAAAAAATATAATGTTTCTTTTAAATATGCCCCTATTTATGAAATGAGTATAGGAGAGAGAATGAGTAATAAATATAAGAGAATATGAATATAAAATATGAGAGAGAATATATAATAAATGATCAAATAAAAAAAATAGTAGTGAGTGGGAGAAAATTAATATAAAGATATATATTTAATAGGTAAAAAAGGAAAAAATAGTTTAAATTTTAAGACATAAAAAAAAAAATTGCTTATAAAAAAGACTAAGAAAAGTATTATGATAGAGATGTAGCAGCACATTTTTGTTTTTGGGTCGAAAATGTAGCAGCACATTTAAAATTAACATGTTTACGAAATTTAAAATAAGTTACATCTTCCATACTTATTTTACTTGACTTCCCACCATCTGTCTTTTTGTGTGTGTGTGTGTGTTTATATCTAGTATTTTAGAATGTAAAGGAGCAAGAGGTACCGCCATAGTTTTAACTTTAACTAAGCCTTTTGTCTTATGCAGGAATAAATATATTGTTTGTTCTTTGTTTTCTAGAGGATTTTGTCTCATGTGAATTTACTTTGTGATGTTCAGTTTCTTCAACAATATTTAATTGGATATCAAATAAAATGCCAATGGTTTGGTCTACAACGATGTTTCATTCTCAAATCAAGGTGTATGGATATCTAAATCTACAAATTGGTTTGTGTCCGTTGGATTTAAACGTCCTCACTCCATCCCTTTAACTTTGGTTTTTTTTCCTTAAAAAAATATTGATTTAGGACGCACTATATGTCTGGATAAGCCTTCAGCAATAGTTTACAGATAGGTAAGGTTTCTATTTCACGTAACAATTTCTTAAATTTACGTCAACAATGAGGTAATGAGCCAGTTAACTCGCAACCATTTTTGCTTGAACATCACACACACTCCTGATTCTATTTATAAGATATTTTTAATATATTTTATATAAATAAAAAATCTTAAATTTTATTAACTCTATCTTAATTAAAATTCAATAAATTTTATTTTTTATTTCTATTTAATATACATTATACCTCATGAGAATAAATACAATACCATAATAAATAAAAGATAAAATTATATGTCTATATAAAAAGTTTCTGAATCTCTTATAAATATGATATATAGAGTATGCGTGTCCAAGATGATGAGTACCATAAGCATCTCAAATTAAAATTGAAAATTAAGGAAGCTTTCATTTCTACGACAAGATTAAGTATTTACAAATATCTAGTTTCCTCGGCTCCTCGTTATAACTCTCTCTCACCGGCACACCATGTGTTGGTTCACATGAACTAAACTAACCAGTAACTTCACCCTAGTTGATCATTCCAACTAATGTCTGCAGACCCATCTCTTTCTGCTGAATATCATCACTGTCTTCTTTCACTCACCTGAATCGGCAGGCCGCCTCTCACGGTAGCAGTCAGACCGGGCATGAACCGGGGCTCCAAACCCGCATTCACGACCCGGATATCAAACCTCCTGACCAATGCAGCTACAACAGACTTCATCTCCACCAATGCCAACTCCCTCCCCAAACAAACCCTTGGACCAGCCTGAAAAGCCGGGTACTTGAATGGGCACTCGGGTACAAAGACGCCATCTTGCAACCACCTCTCTGGCTTGAACTCAAGACAATCGGAGCCCCATATCCGCTCCATACGACCCATTGCATATGGATGGTACGTAACTCTAGTGCCCTTCCTCACAAACGTACCGTCCGGTAACAAGTCATCCTGTAGAGCGAACTTTGAGTCGAACTGAACCGGCGGGTATAGCCTCATGCTCTCGTGAACGGCGGCGTTCAGGTAGTGCATGTCACGCAATTGGTCAAACTGGGCAACATCCTGGGCCGGTTCCAATACCCGGTCCAACTCTTCCCGGATTAGAGATTCCACTTGCGGATTTTTTGACAACAACCAAAAAAAACAGGTCAACGCGGCTGCCACCGTGTCACGACCAGCCAAAAGAAAACTTACGACAATGTCCCTGAGGTACTTGTCGTCTGTGACCGAGCTCATGAACCTCGAAAGAAGGTCTTTGCTCGTCGAATGACCCATCTCGCGTCTCTGCTTTATCATCTCCTCCGCTAAATCATTTACCATTTTAATTGCTTCCTTCAATTTCTTCTCAGATCCTATGTGGAGAAGCCGTTTCATCTTCCATATGATCGGCGACGCCATCATCGCCCGCTCCGCCGAGAGCCTCGACGCATCGTCGAACGCCACGGCTAGGTCCGACACGGGAAGGGACGGTTCGAGACAACCCGGGTCCAACCCGAATGAGAATATGCAAATGTTGTCGAAGGAGAACCGACGAAATATGTCTTGTAGGTCTAAAACGCCGTGGTTTTGATTAAAGATGTTAATCAACCTGGATCGGATCTCGTTCGTAACAACCTCGAGCGCGTACGATCTAATCGCGACGCTTCCGAGCTCAAGGCTTGCCATTTTGCGTTGGAACCTCCAGGCTTCACCGTCGACGTTGAAGATTCCGCGGCCCAGGAGATCGCCGAGGAGAGTGGAAAACGGCTTGCCTTTTGGGTAGTTATCGAATCGGGTCTTGAGGATGTACTCGACGTTATTGGGATCGGCGGTTATGATGTTGCCGAGGACATGCATGTGGATTGTGGCGGTGGGTGATTGACGAAGAAGGTGAGTGTACCAATCGGCGAGATTGTTGAACTGTTTGGTCCAGGTCAGGTTTAAGTAGGCCCTACAAGTGTGACAGTTACACCAGGGCTTCATTCTAAAGAGGAAGACGAGGAAGGAGAAGAAGGAGAAGAGGACTGTGAAGGAGAAGAACAAGAAGGTGAATGTGTTGGTGGCCGTTGGATATTGCATAGCTTCAGATTTCATTGTTGAAAACAATGGCTTATGAGAATTATGGCACAGAGAGGAGAAGAGGAGGAAGAAGATGGTGATGATGATGGTGAGAGAATGAAGAGTGAGGAAGAAGAAGGGGGTTGGGATTGATATAAATAAAGGAGTGGGCAGAACAATTTAAAGTAATTTCCATTTTCAGTGAAGTGGTTTCTCTGCTTTTTCAGGATTTTGTATTAATTGGGTGAGTAAATAAAAGCGAATACGGTTGAGAGCCAGAGCGAGAGAATATTAAAGTGCACGAAGAACGCGTGCGCAAAATAACAACTGGGCAAAAAGGCTCGATATTTAACCCGCGTGACTGATCCTCGAACTATTATTTTTTAATAATAAGTTTTATATATAGACGCATAAAAGGTTGTCTTGGGTGGGCCCATGTCATTTTCTATGGTTGTCTATGTAATAAAGAGGGAACGATGTTAAGGTGGGGGAGAAAATTCTTTCATTTTCTCTGCAGATTCTTTTCTACTTTTTCTCTTCTGAAACATATCAATATTTAAATAGTTCAGATTTTATTTTATATAATTTTTTTATTGTATCATTAAACTATTCATATCAAAATTATTAATTCAAATCTAATTGTTTTTTTTAAATTTAACATTTTAATAATAATTTTATAAAAGAACAAAGTAGAACCACTCAATGTGTTGATATAATATAATGAGCCAATGAGCCTTATTCAGATGGCGCCTACCCCTTCTTTTGGGGAGAGGTCACATATTCAAACCTATATAACGTATATGAGTGTGTTTGTTTGCGCTAATACAAGTGCGCTCTTTACCATTTAACCCCAATTAAAAAAATTATTGATATAGCGATTATGAAAAATAATAAAAGAGGAGGAAAGAATATGGTAAGGGAAGGGAGAGAATCTTCCCCCGCTTGCAAGTCTCCACTCACAAGTTCAAGTCATTTGACAGTGTCTCTTTTTTGTGGGCCTAGCATCTACCCCACTCCGATGTCGGCCTGTGTGCGTGTCTGCCACTTGGTCTTATATAGTTGCTCGCAATCGGCCATGAATTTAGAGAATTAACAAATTGAATTGGGATTTATTTATTTATTTGGATTTTAGAGTGACATAAGCAACTTGTAGGCTCCAAATTGAATAACAGCTAGCAAAGTGAATTAGCATTTATTTATTTAGATTTTAAGAGTGATATAAGCAACTTGTGGACTTCAAATTGAAAAACAACTAGGAGGTTTTCTCGTTTCAAGTTGCTGGATTTATATTCGTGGTTTCTGGGTCAGTTGATTAAATGTACATGTTTTAATTTATTGTGTGGACCAGATGATGAATTAAAAGGACGTGTCTTTTTTCCACTTTAATATTGTTTCATTCTGGATGTTTCTTTTGGAGGAAGAATTCCTCATGCACGCAAAGTTCCACGACGGATAAAATTGGACCAAAATATCTCATACAAACTTCAGTCCTAAATGTATAAACTACTTGATAGTGCAATTTTGCGTTACAGAACTGTCCTGCAGTTAGGGCCGGAGGAGTATATTAAAATAAGGAAAGATAAAAAATGTAAAACTCTAATTTCAAGTGATTTGATACCTTTTTTCTTTTGATTGGAGATATTATGTGCATAGAATTACCTACTACAGAATCCAATAAATTGATCAGAAAAACTAGTAAAGGGCATTAGAAGGTCACTCTTTTGGTTAAAAAAGAATTACATAATATCCAAATCAATAACTAAAAATGAAAAAAAAGGACAGAAAAAGATATTTTTCAGATTTGATTCTATATTAATTTAAAGAAAAAGAGAGCTTTCCCAGCTTCTTGAGTTGAATGAAATTACACAAGAAGGTTCTTATTCTTATAATAATTTTTTTTATTATATTAGTTTGCTCAACTCAAACTCAAGAGTTGTTCAATGAATCGGTTGATTTGGAATGACGATGAATGAATTTCTTACCTTTGATATAAATTTTTTTGTTCATAATAATTGATTGATGAATAAAAAACTTTTCGAGTGGGTTTTTCAAATCTTATTTTTGTTTATCTTCTTATATTTCTAATGGAAATTTAGTCAAGAGCTAGGTTTAGCCCAAGACCTGTCTGAAAGAGACGACGTTAAAAGCTCGTAATTGCGAGCTCATTTGAATTTCAAAACGTGGCCGACCTTGTTTCACTATCGACAGAGACTTGGTGTTTGTAACGCTTTCAATATGAGTAGCTAATGGACTCATACTTGAAAGGAAAATTGTCATGATATCTAATTATGAATATCTTTACATGGGTAAAAATAAGACCGTTTATGTTCAAAATAAAATTTAGTTAACTTTTCGGAATCAAACAATCCTTTCGAAAATAATTGTCAAATAAGATTACTGGTCAAGGAAAAATTAAAGCCTTACCCATAGATGTTCAAGTGTGAATGAATGGCTTGAATAGATATAAAAAAATAAGATCGTTTGGGAAAATAAAATTTAGTTAACTTCTAGGAATCAAATAATCATTTAATTAAGGATAATCGCCAAATAAGATTACTGGTCAAAGAAAAATTAAACCCTTACACACGCTGTAGAATACAAAATTAGGCAGCTGAGGCCCATTTCACATTGATACACGATGCAAATCTCTGACATTGCTCCATTAGTGATCGATTTACCAAAATAATTTTGGATTATTTTTTAAGTTACGAACACCCTAACTTTGTTATGAATTACTAGTTTAAAGAAAGAATATGCAACGATTCATTTTTTCCTTGGAAGGAAAATTATTGTTAAAATTTATTTAATTTTATTAATTGCAAAGTCATGAGCTATTATATTTTTTCTCAAAATCTTCAAGCAGAAGGCACAGAAAACTTCTGCGGTTCTTATTAAATTTTTCCAATGATTTGAATTAGTTTTCAATGTTCTCCCGAGAAATTCTTGTATGAATCAGGTGCGCCACATCATCTGTGCACCATCCAATAAAATCATATAATATCAATCTCATTAAATCCTACATATTTAATTTCTTTTCTCTTTCCTCATTTATGTAATTTGAAAATGTCTCTCAATCTCCCATCTTCTCACAGGTAGGATTTAATGAGATCGATGTTGTGTGATTTTATTGGATAGTGCATAGATGATGTGGTGTAAGAATTTCTCTGATATCCCTCTATCACTCATTTATACCTCTCACTGCATGCTTAAATCCTCCAATATGCAAAAAAGTGAATAAATATAAGCATTTATGAAAAAAATAATTAATTCCTTGATCAATTTGAAAAGTGACCTATAATGTATAATGATCCTATGAACATTTTTAAAATGATACTATATAATTAATTAAGACTCAGTTGACTAATTTGAAAAAACTAAGGAAGCTAATATGATGATATTATTTTAAGTATTTATATTTACAACTTTTCTCCAAACTAATTTGTCTGATTTACAAACGATGATATATAATATGATGGTACTCATAGTCATAAGTCATAACTCATAAATATTTTAGAGAGATCATGTAATATATACTATAATTAAGTAATTTATTTAGTTTCCTTAATTTTCTCAAATTAGTCAACTAGCTTTTACATTAAGGACCGGAAATAATATAATAATAAGGAATATAATAGCGTAAGATATCAATCCATAACTTCGAATGCTAGCTAAAGAAAAGTGGGATTGAGTGGGTTTGATGTAATTAAAGTTGCAGGCATCAAAATTTCCCTCAGATTGACTACTTTTATGAGACTAAAAGAATTGATTAAAATTGGTGTAATGTCAAAATTTTGTACAATTTTATAATAGCCATTGTGAGGAGAGAGGGGTACCAAAGAAACTTTTGTCATTTTTTTTAAAAAATAAAAATATATGCCGGTTAAAGTAAAAGAGACTTTGGCTGATTAAACACGAATTCTTGAGTTTGAGTCTATATAAACATAGAAAACACTTATCAGAGAGCCACGTTAATTAGGTCTGGCAATATTTAAATATGTCTCAATTAGATAGTTCTATCAAAAAAGACTAATAACTAGGGCCCTATAAATAATATAGCGGGAGGAAGTATGTTTTTCTTGAAAAGATGAATCACGCATGAAAGGGTTCAGTGTATTTGTGTGGCATTCGAATTTGGCAGAAACGATGAAGACAAAGGTTCATGCAATGCAATATACATATGTCGTTTTAAGACTGTTTTCCTGCAACTCCAATTTTCCATGTCGGTAGTAATCCTCCGTTTGTCGCATGACATCGACGAGACGATGCTATATCGACTGCTTTGTTTTCTAAAGTCATCTCATTTCAGATTTCGGCTCTCAAATCTACCTATTTTCTCCTCCTTAGTTTTACAATGTCCAAAAACTTCCTTAATGTATTTTTTAATTTATTCTTTTAACATATATAATTTCAGAATTTCTTATGCCTCATTTTATGTTAAGTCTCTGCGCCGCTCCTATAATAGAATTCATTATATTTTGCGTGGAGGAATCTTGCCAGTGTATAACGTGTTAGCAGCAAAACTGATGAGCAGTACTGCGGCCGCCGACAAATTTTTTTTTGATTCTCAAGAAAAAAAAAAAAAGCTGTTCTTAAGGATTATGATGGTGTGTCTTGGGTCGAAGGTCTTAAAGATCATAATGCTAGATTTCCTAGGTTCTGAAGAGATATCTTCGAACTTAATTAACTATCAGCGTGCGACTTTGTTAAGCAAGCAAATTGCGAATTTAATACTACTATAACTGTTACATCAAACTCTTACTCTTATTTCATGATGGAGAGGACAGTGGCAAAACTCAAATTTAACTCAAAAGACAAACTTGCAGACAAAATGTTTGACTGTAAAAAAATTCAATGAGATTACGGAAACGGAGTGAGTGTTTATTTGGTTGACAAAGGAGGAAAAGTTAATTAGACTTTGAGGTAGCATTGTCGTCCATTAGTAATTTACTCACGTAATGTGTTGTTAAATATAGAAATTAAGAGACTAATTTAATAAAGAGTCCAAGACCATTCAACCTTTGTGTTATGAGGCTCACAACTAAAATGTGGATTATAATTAGGTTGAAGAGACTCTTTTAAAGGTTTCACAATCAATGCCCATCATAGTAATGAGCAACGAAAGCTTATGATGCAGAATGGGGAAGGGAAAAGGGAGGAGAGAGAGGAGGCAGAATGAGATGAGAGAAAATAGAGAAGAGAAAGAGAGAAGAGAGAAACTTAGAGAGAAAGTAAGAGAAATTCTTATTCATTCATTTAGGCCTTGTTTGGTTGGAGGGGAGGGGATGGAAGTGGAGGAAAAATGAGCCCCTCCCCTCATTTGGTTTGAAATTTTGGAAGGGAGGGGAGTAAAAATTTGCTTCTCTCTCCCCTTCCCTCCCCTTATTTTGATTCCCTCCAAATTGGGAGGTTTTGGAGGGGAGCCAGATATTAGGACTAATTTGTCCTCATAATCTTTGTCATATCCCATCAATGCCCATGGTTGCAACTCATGCCCTCTTCGTTGCTATTGCTCCTGGTCTCTTGCCCTCAACTCCCTTCCTCTGCTTTCTGCCAAAAACGTAAGTTTGGACTTTATTTTTGTGTTCTCATTTTTTGCACAGTAACATATAAGAAATTCTGATGGCTGATAGTTTCATCTTCACAAATCCTAACGCACATTCTGCTCAATAAATTTTGTCAGCAATTGAATTTTGAGAACCATGTTATAGGGTGATCTAAATAATTTGCATTGTTGCTAGTCATTTTTGGCCAAAGCATTGTTGCTGGAGTTATCTTTTTTTTAGAGTCAAATTAACCCTTCGTTGAAAACGTAGTTTAAACAAAAATTATTATATCAGTTGTTGCATACATATTAACATTATAGTGAGATGAGAGTAAGTTTTCAAAAATTATATAATTTATATTAATGTGTAAATTAATTTAAATAATTTATATAAGTAAAAATATATAGACTAATATATAAGGGTAAAATGGTAAATTACATATTATCTCCCCTCCCATCCCCTCTTGAACCAAACAAAAGATCATTAAAAAACCTTTCCCTTCCTTCTCCTTCAACCAAACCAAACAAGGTAACCTCGTATCCTTTTCTTCCATCCCCTCCCCTCTATCCCCTCCCATTCCATCCCCTCCTATTGAACCAAACAGGCCCTTAAAGGTAAGCAAAATGAGATATGTTGAGCGCTATTTATAGCCTCAAGTCTAACCATATAGAATTTGATAGGAGAATGTTCTAGAATGCAATTACAATAATGATAAAAGATTCAAAATAAAAATAAAAATAAATGGCCATAATGATAATGACAATAAATCAGCATTAATTAAGTTTGATGATCTTCATATCTTTAACATAAAGTGTGATAGTTCAAATCTTCAGTATTAAGTGTTGTACTCTTCAAATCTTTGTGGGAGCCTTCTGGTCCTTTTGTGATTCCCATCAGCTTATTGCTATAAAATGCGGTCTTGGCTGTCCAAATCTAATTTGAACAACCTAAATTTAAGATTTTTAATTTGTGATTTATTAAATGATAAGTTCATTATTTTTGACAACTGAACAGTTATAAGTCCAGATTAATAATGAACACAAAATGTGCTTCCCTCTTCTACCTGACGTACTGGTCTTTTAGATCAACTCTTCCTTTGGACTCACACTCAACACTTTTGGTTCAAAAATGACATCCTTTTTGGTGCAAGGAATAAGTTTGAATAAGTATTGAACTGAACTTGTACTTAAGTTAAAAAAAAAAAGGTGAAGAGTAGTGTAATTTAATTGGGATGGACATTATAGCAAGAGGGTGTTACAGACTAGATTCAACAGTATTTGTCGAATGATTTTGGATCGACATGAATGTTTTGACCACGGAAGAACAGGAAAAAACGAATAAGATATATATGAAGGTGGGGCTACGAGGTAGATGTGTGTGTGTGTATATGTATGATGAAACGTGTATATTGGAGGGTTTCAGCTGTAAGTTGCGTGTGGGGCTTGAAAGCTACGTTCAGGGATTTCGATATCCTGGATAAGCATCACACACACACAAACACGCATATTACTATAATTGAGAATAGAAATGGGGCCGACGTTGTCTCTTTTAGCGTGCTGTGCATGTGACATGTTGGTCGTCATAAACCACAATACCACAAAACCGTTCATATATATGTCCACTTTCAGATTGGGATTGGGACACAGATATTTGTAAAATATGCTGAAAAAGATATTTATAACGCGCGCGCGCGAACACGCATCGTTATCTATCCTCAGTTTGAATGGTTGGCTAAGAGTTAGAGAAACCTACGTGCATGTTATCGTCGAATCAAATTCATTGTATACTGTCTTGAGACCCCACCCACCCCGGCCCCATGGGAAAAATGAAAAAGGAAAAAAAGGAGCTTACCAATTTTGATGCCGTGTCATCAATATGAGTTGGATTACATATGATGTGATGTGTATAGATAAAAATTCATCGACATAGAACATATAAGCGGCCATATATATTGCACGCATTGCTCGTTTTAAACAAGCCCCCAATCTCACAATTCACACTCTTCAATTCCATTCAAACTGATGCAGCAATGAAATTTTTGGGATTTTGTCGAAAACCTAAATTATACATGCATGATAAATTATATATGATTTTTAAAAAAATTATCATACAAATTATACACACAATAAAAACCCTTTTTGAGTTTAATTAACTGTATAAATTATCAAGTAGGGTCTACAATTTTTTAATATCTAACTCATTATTGTATAGGTAGGTTTATTTAGTACGTGCCTACTTTCATTTATATTTTTTTTTGACTTGATAAACTCGATGATAACACAACTAACTTCACTTAAATAGAGGCGAAATCGTGCTGGCATGCCTCTTATCCCTGCCTGATTTTGTGCAGTTAGAGGCTGAATTAATGCTGCGTGCTTCTCTCATAAAATCTAAAATCATCTCTGACTTTGATTTCCAGAATCATTTTGTGATGATTACCAAGTCTTGTGCAAGATTTTCATTACATATAGATCAAGTCTGACAGAAATCGCATAGAATATATAGACACAGATATTAAACTCGATACATATATTTATGATCAACTTGCTTAGAATTCAAATCCCTTTTGGATGCTACAGTATACAGATTCGATGCAATAATGATAAAGGTGTAAATGATGCCGTCAAAGAGATTTTTTTGAAAAATAAAAATCGCACTTAGAATATGCACTCTCAGATAGTGACTGGGTTTGCCTTGTATAATTAATCAATGATCCGTATATCAGTCTTGGAGGAGAATGAATTAATGAAATCCCATCTGTGCATCGAGATTGACAGAGAAACAAATCTGGATTCAGAATCGGACTAATCTGATTAATAATCCACGTGCTATAGCCTATCTATCAGTCATCAAGTTTCTATAAAAGTACATAAATATATAACGCACCGTTATCATGATTCTTCTTCCATCACATATGTTGTTAAACTCGCGAATTAACTCTTCGAATTTATCGTTTTTACGATTCTAGTTTATAAAATCAAGTTGAGTCGTAGGTAAACTTGTGCCAGTTATAAACTCGGTCAACCTTACAAGTTTATATACCGAGTTTACCGTTTTTATGTTTCTATCTTACAAAACTATGTTAACATACTTTTAAACCCATGTTAACTTTTTTTATTTGATCATGCTCAATGACTCTATATATAAATTTTATAAAAACTTCTTTATTAAGTATAATATATTATGAATATTGATGGATTCAATTTCAATTATTTAAGTTTAAAATATTTTTATATCGGTTTTTTGTCATTTTTTATATTTTAATTATTCACTTTAATGCCTATTTAATGATAAAAGTAAACTCTTATGAGTTTACGATTCGAGTATACAATATGAGTTTACGTCACTGTCATAAATTTATTTAAACTCGTAAGTTTAACAATCTTATTCACACACACATTTTGGTTTCCATAATTTGAAATTTTGGATGACTCAGATTCTGAGAAAAATTAATATATATATCTTATGTTAGATGGACTGCTAGGCCGGCGCCGTCTATGTTATCTTTTTTGGACGTTAGCTTCGTGGAAACATGCATCTTTGGATTAAGTAATGATTAGGAAATTTACTTGCGGATCGGAATTGATGTTCTACAAGACATGATAATTAATTAATGTAAGATGCATCTAGAATATAAAATCAATTATCTTAATCTTAATAAAATTGAATTAGAGGGACATGCGAATGTGTGAATAATCAAGAGACATGTCATAATTGGGCTTGGTGATCATGCGAGGAGGGATCAGATTTGGAGACGACAGATTCAAAGCAATGATAAGTCATAGAAGGAACTCAGTACAACTCAATCGTGTGTATGTATTTTTTTTTTTTTGAAATACAAAGGCAAGCAAAGCTTGAAGGTATAACAAAATCACGGGTTAGACCCCGAATAATGTTCTTGTGGTTGTATACCACGTTCTAATACAAAAAGTCGCACACAATCCGCCGGAGGTGACCAGAATTCGGTATAGATCTGATGGCTATAGTGAGCCGATCGTGCAAGGTAGTCCGCACAGCGAGTATTCTCCCTATGAGTGTGGGAAATCTTCAAATCCCAGTCAGCATAGATGAGGGAATTGGTATCCAAGATGACGTCGTGCAACGGGTGATCGCTCGCACATTGAGATGACAATAAATGAACGGCTTGAAGAGAGTCAGTGAACAGATTGATTTTCCTGAAACCCAGCTGTTTGCAAAGCAGAAGACCTCGGTGGATTGCATGGATTTCCGTAGCAGTTGGGAAAGAGAGTCCTAACTTCTGTTGAAATTCACAAATCCAGTTGCCTTGGTGATCGCGGATGACTCCACCACAGGTTGAAAGACCATCACTAGCCGTCGAACCGTCTACGTCAATTCTAATGTAACCCTCTTCCGGGGGAATGTATTTTGGATCGTGTGTATGTATTTTGGAAACGTTAAAGAATAGCAGCACAATACACTCAAGTCTAATTTTCTTTTTGATATGCTATTGAATACGGTACATGAAACACCGACACAAATGTGTGTATATAAATATAAAAGGCTGATTCCGAGTGTCATTAATTTAAAAGGAATCTGCATGTTGATATGATTTCAAATATCAATACGTTTATTTAGAGTCATCTTCGTCATCGATGGGTCAGGTTCTCAAGTATACCACTCAAAAGAAGTGGGTGTTATATTGTACGTCCTCCAAAGAATGATCCGGTGGGATATAATTAATCAGAAGATCTCGCACGTAAAATAAAATATCAAAATACAAAATTTTTTTTTTTTTTTTTTTTTTTTGATACAAAGGAGGGCAAGAACCCAAACAAAATAGATTAAACTAGTGGGGAATTACTTCCCAGGCGGTCATTCTCAAGCAAGTTCCTAAGTTGGTCTGGGCATGTGGCCAACCAAGAAGACTTAGACAATCCCGTTTTTGCCAGTGCGTCTGCCAATTGGTTCTGATCTCTGGAAATAAACGCTATTGAAAGCTCCCATGGAAAACTCATTAGCTTTTGAATTTGAAGAAACAATAAGCTGCTATCCCTTCCTGTCACTTCAGTATTGAGCATATCTACAAGATTCTTTGCATCAGATTCCATAATTACTCTTCTAAATCCCAGATCCCATGCATGTTGTAGCCCGTGTATAATGGCCCATTCCTCAGACTCAAAAGCACTGCAGCAGCCAAGAGAAACTGTAAAACCTGTTATCCATTTCCCCTCATGATCTCTAGCAACCCCTCCACACCCAGCCTTACCTGTAGAAGCTGTCATAGCGCCATCCACATTTAGTTTCACCCAGCCTTCTGGAGGAGCTTTCCAATTTCTATTACTTGAGCTAGGCAACTTAGACACTTCTGCAGAATCAGTAATTTGAACAAAACTTTTCCAAGACTGCATAATGAACGCCACAGGTTGGATTGGTTTTGAAAAATCATGGTCAAACACACAACAATTCCTCCAGCTCCATAATTTCCAAATTGATACTCCCCAAATAAAGTTCCAGCTACCATCTGTTGCATAGCCAAGATCCCTTTTCAAATTTAATGCAAACCAATCACGCAGACTTGCTGCGAAGAATTGAGGGTGATGTCTTGGGTGAACTAGATGCATCCACAGTGATCGAGCATATGCACAATCTCTAAGGATGTGCATCACATCTTCTATCATAGTATCACAGTAAGTGCATAGAGGAGAGCATGAGGACCACTTACTCCTCCAGGCATTTGTTGGAAGACGGTTATTGAATGCTATCCACATAAATACTTTAATTCTTTCAGCACCCTTCCACGCCCATAGAGGTTTATACACTGTACTGTAAGAATTAGCTGAATTCCTTTCCAGAAGATAATAAGCACTTTTAATGGAAAAAAGACCATTATTCGTAGCACTCCAAGTCATAATATCCTCTCCAGCATCTTGCATAGGTGGCAACCTAGCTATCAGGCTCTGGAACACATTGCTGGGCACAATAGACGCCAATTTGTGAAAATCCCATGAATTATAAGCAACCCAGTCAGCAACCTTGCTCTCTTCTTCCTCTATAGTAAGTGGTCTTAAGCACATATCTGCTATAGTTTTATCAGGAAACAACCAGAGATCCTTGAAAAATAGAACTGAGCAGCCATTCCTGACATTCCACTTGGTCCCCATCTCTATAATCTCGTTTTGCTGAGTGATAAATTTCCAAAGTGGTGAATCACCATTTTGGTAATCAATCAGATTCTCTTCATTTCTAAGCATGTACTTTTTTAGCAAAACTTCAGCCCATAGCCCTCTTGAACCAGAAATAAGCCTCCATGTTAATTTAGCACCACAAGCCCGATTAAGGCTAGAGAGCTTCTTAAAACCAAGACCACCATAATTTTTCGGCATGGTAATTTGTTGCCACCTAATTGGGTGAAAACCGTGAGGTTGTTGACTTTTACCCCATATGAAATTCCTCTGTATTCTCTCCACTTCTTCCAAAATAGTTGCCGGTAGTTTAGCAACTTGCATAGGATACAAGGGAATAGTACTAAGTACTGACTTAGCAAGAGTAATCCGTCCAGCCATCGAAAGACAGTTCTCTTTCCAGATTGCCAGTTTAGATTTAACTCTCTCCACAATGTAATGAAAAGTGTCAGTTGATCTCCTTTCTCTGCTAATTGGAAACCCAAGATATCTAGCAATCCCTGCAGTTATATTCATGTTAGAAATATTCTTGATTCTACCTTTTACTGCACTTGATACCTTTGGAGAGAAAAACATAGAAGATTTGCACAGACTGATCCTTTCTCCCGATGCATTACAAAATCTGTCTAAACATTCCATCATGCAAATAGCTTGTTGTTCAGTAGCTTCACCAAAAAGAAGGAGATCATCTGCAAACATAAGATGGGAAAGTGATGGGCCCTCTCTTGAAACTCTGATAGCCTTCCATTTCCCTGCGTTTACTTCATCGCTTATCACATGAGACAATCTATCCATACACAATACAAACAAGAGGGGGGAAATAGGGTCACCTTGCCGAAGACCACGCTTAGGGGAAAAAAATTCAGTTTTGCTCCCATTCCATAGAACATTACATGAAGTTGTAGTCACACAAGACATAATTAATTTGACAAGGTCATCTGCAATACCAGTATCTAATAAGACTTGATGTAGAAAATCCCATCGAATTCTATCATATGCCTTTTCTAGATCAATCTTCCAGGCCATTAAACCTTTCCTTCCTCTGGTTTTTTTCATGGTGTGCATTATTTCCTGACCCACAATGATATTATCTTGTATATTCCTACCTTTGATGAAACTAGCTTGAAACGGTGAAACTAGGTCATCCATAACACCCCTCAATCTTTCAGTAATTACTTTGGTGATGCACTTATAATGAACTGTGCATAATGATATAGGTCTGAAATGACCTACAATTTCAGGGCAATCCTTCTTAGGAATGAGGGAAATTAGAGTTCTGTTGGCCTCTTCTGTGATACTCTTCTGTTCAAAGGCCTGTTTGACAAATCTGCAAAGAGAATCACCAACCGTATCCCAATTAGATTGATAGAAAATTGGAGAAAACCCATCAACCCCTGGAGCTTTGTGTGCACCCATAGAAAAGAGAGCATTTTTGACTTCCTCATCTGAAGGTAAAATACCCAGACCAGAAAGCTGAAACTGAGCATTGTCTAGACAAGGAAATGTAGTTGTGGTTTGCAAATTACAAGGCCTATCTGCATCTTCCAAAAATAAATTCTTGAAGTGGCTAATAACCAGAGCCTTTAGATCGTTCTCCTCCTCAATCCAATTACCAAAATCATCCTTAAGAGTCATCACTCTATTTTTCCTTCTCCTCATTGTTGTTTTTAGATGATAATATCTAGTGTTCCTATCCCCCTTAGTAATCCACTCTGTCCGAGCTTTTTGAAACCATTTCATCTCTTCCAATTTAAGTATTTCCTCAAGCTCATTCTGTAAATTCTTTTCTAAGTTGCATAAGAACCTAGAAAACGGATACGCAGGTGAGCTTTGAATTCCCCCTAGTCTCAACAAAATCCTTTTTTTCTTTTGTTCTACAAATCCAAAGACTTCTTTATTCCAGATTAGCAGAGAGTCACGAAGCTTTTCTAACAAACTATTAAGGTCATTGTTGTCTTCCCAGTTCGAATTAAGGAAATCTTTGAAGTTAATATGAGTTAACCACATAGATTCAAAGCGAAACGGGGTGATTCTTCCAAGAGGTAAACTATCAGCAGTAATTCTCAAAGATAGAGGATTATGGTCAGAGAAATTATTACGGGGAAGTACCTTTACCCAGCAATCTGGGAGGAGAGTCAGAAATTGATTATTCCCCAAAGCACGGTCGAGCCTTTCATACAGTCTGGCGAACCCCACGATCTTTGGTCCTTTCCATGTGAACTTAGGACCTTTAGCTCCCAAATCCGTTAAACCACATTCTTCCACACGATCTCTGAACCATTTAATACGGTTTAAATTCACTGAACCTCCACCAATTCTTTCGGACGGAGACAAGATATCATTTAGATCCCCATACACTACCCACGGTAGAGAAACTGCCGATGAAATTATCTTCAATTTATTCCACAAGTCTTCTCTAAGATTAGAATGAGGAACAGCGTAAATCGCTGATAAAAGAAAGGTAGACTTCCCTGGAATATCACACTGCATGTGTAAAAATTGACGATCCTCTTCAATTGCTATCACCCGGATTTTGCTGCTTCTCCATGCTACTGCTAATCCACCTGAGCGCCCAACGCTGGGTATCAATTTCTGATTATCAAACCCCATCTGTTGCAGAGTTAGGAAATTATTTGCGTTGCTACACTTCGTTTCTGCCAGAATTACCATACTTGGTTTTGGGTCACTACACACTGTTTTAAAATATCTGAGGAACCTTTTCCCACAGGCCCCCCGTACATTCCAGTATATGATATTATCCATAGGCAACCGATTAAAATATTAGAAAAACACGCACAGGCCAATAAAACCCACTAAAATTGGGTCTCTTGTACAACGGTCTCCACAATCATTCCCATTTGTTCATTCTCAACGACTATTGGGCTACTAGAAAGAGGCCCACAATCTTTATCTCCAGGGTCTAAGTCTTCCCTCCTATTCTCCCCTTGGCTTTGCATGAGCTGTGGATTATTTGTGAATGAGTTATGGGCCTGAACTAGCCCAATATCGTCCTTTCCCTCAGCATCCCCATTTCTATGCGTTATCTCATTCCCTGATTGGTTATTTTCTATTTCTGCCTCATGATTCCCCTCCGTCTGTGCCATGCGTGGTTCTGCATTTTTTAATTTGTCTCGAAGTGCCTCCCTTCTTCTTTTCTCAATTCTTTTCTGACCCTCCACTCTTTTTGCCAACTCACTGTCTTCCTTGGGTAATGAAGTTTCCATTATTTCGCAATTTTCATCCCTTCTTTTCCCGACAAACTTTGCTTTTCCCTTTATTCTCTGAACTCCCATATTGCGCTGGTATTGCTGTTGTTGAGGCACCCCAGACTGACCGAGATTCTTCAGCCCCGCACTGACCGTGTTAGAGGAAATTACAGGCTCCTCCACGTCAGCCAATGCTGCAAACCGTGATCCTCTGTTTTCTGGTTTAGGTTGTTCGTCGTGGTCCTTTGGTTTCCGTTGCCGGCGCATCTTCTGCACCACTCTCCATTGATCAAGTTGCTCAATCTCTGCCTTATCCTTTTTGCTCTCCGCCCCCTGTTTACTGGTCTCATCCATCTGTGCAGTATCGTTTTCCTCTGATGCCTTCTTCGCTTGTGGACAACCTTCCCTCCTATGGCCATAAACACCACATTGAGAACACAACAAATGAAGGCCCTCATACTCTAGATAAAAATCTTCATTATCCAAGGTAAATCCTGACATAAGTTGTTTGCTCAAGTCCACAAGAACACAAATTCTCGCGTAGTGACCCCGTAATTGGCATGAAGTGTTCACATCAACCTTTATGGTTTCACCTATCCTATCACCGATGAAAGTGAGAGCTTCTTTGTTGTAATATTCCAGCGACACCTTAGGCATTCTCACCCAAACTGCCACCTTATCAGTCTTCGCTCTTGCTGGTCTAAAATTGGGTTCCCATGGTCTAACTGTTAGATAATGATCATAGATCATCCATGGTCCCCCAGTTAAAGCATTGAAATAGTCCTCTCTGTTGGATAATTTCACCACAAAAAATCCCAACCCAATATTGATTAAGCTAATCACTCCTCTCTTTGCCCACCATTCCTGTAATCGAGCATAAAGAGCTTTGAATCCAATCCCTCTGTCCAGTAACTTCACTATTACCGCTCTTCTCCAGGACCTGTATAGTTTTTTTTTCATCTTGCCCGAGAAGGAGAAGGTGGGAAAGTTCCTTGTCGGATCCTCAATGGTTTGGCAAGGAGGCTCTAGCTCCTCTGATGCCTCCGACATATTATCCTCAGACAGCGCCTTATCATCGTCTTCAATCTCATCCTCTGAAATAATACTCTGTCTGTCTATGCCTTTGAGTTTATCCACAAAGGAAGGTCCTCCATTTAAGAACTCCAAACCTTTTACACCCAACTTGGGCCACTGTTCTTGCACTAGACTATCACCATTTCCTATGGGAGCATTCTTGATCTTCTTTGAGCTTCGCACTAACAAATCTTCCTCCTCCTGAGACGGAGGAACCTGTGACTTAGCTTTCCCGGTGAGAACCAGAGTCATCTCTAATTTCTTTTTGATGAATCACACTTTCCCATCAAAATACAAAATTAAACATTTATATCTATGTTTCATCCTTTCATGGAAGTTAGATATTACAAACACTCTCTAGGCTCAAGCCCATGATACAACCAAAACTGGGTTACTGAAGTACTTTCAGCCCACAACAAAGAATGGCTGCAACACCGGCCCAACCGGTTGAATATATTGTCAACTTCATTATTTTTTTCCCCCTTCAGGATTGTGTTTGTTGAGCCTTAGTGCCTTACCATCTGACTCAAACCAGCATGCTATAATCACTTTCTTTCTTTCTTTTTTTTAATAACAAAAGAAGGCAAAACGCCTAAAAACTGAAAAAACTAATCAAAGGGGAATTGAAAACCAGATTTGAAAATGAGATCATTCCTCCATTGCCACAACTTCCAAATTGCAACACCCTATAAGAGATCCCATTCATAGTCCCTCCTTGTTCCTAGGTTTCACTTCAAATTCATAAAAACCCATTCCTCAAGAGTAGCAGAAAAGAACAGTTGTTTCATAGAAGGCCTCAACAGATGAGACCAAAGTTTCTGCGCATAAGGACAACCTCTTAGCATGTGGGGTGAGTCTTCAACTCAATTTTGGCACCAATCATCACACAATGAAGAGCAGCTAGACCATATGCTTCTTCACCAATTAGTAGATAAAACCGGTATTGGAAAACTAGCCAAATGATGAATCTAATTCTCTCGGCTCCATTCGATTTCCATATAAGCTTGTAAACCGACTTATAATGGGTACTATTGTTTCTTTCCAGCAAAAAATATGGAACAGGTTTGCTCCCTAGCAGGAAGAGTTAAACAAATATGGGTAGTACGGATTTGATTTAGACTATCTAGATTTAGTTTTTTAAATAGTGATTTTAAAAAAAAAACTATTTTTTGAAAAATAATAATTAAGAGATTATCTTTAATTTTTTTAAAGATAATATCTTAATTATTATTTTTAAAAAACTTATTTTAACTTATTTTAATAGATATAGCTTAAAAAATGATTACATTATCCACTAACATCAAATGAGAGATGCAGGGACCATGTCTGGTAATCACATTTGTTGTCGTATAAGAGTACCTCCTTCAAAAATTTTACACCTTATGACCTGGTTCTCCTCCGCGGAAGAAGGGGACTCACACACACGAACATCATCTAAACATGTCAGAGGTATTATTGCCAAAATCTTGAAGCTTCAGGAGCAGCCATGTGTGTACATTAATTTGTTTAACCACGTACGTTAATCTCTACGTGCTGTAGGCGCTAGTTTTATGGCGACTTTTATCAAAAAAAAAAAAAAAAACTTGAGGGCCCACTGGCATGCGGTCCCTCCCAATGTTATTGATGGACCACATTTGTTAACCGCCTCATTACATATCTCTCCTTCATCCATCACTTATATGTTTGATAATTATGTAAATCACACTTTTCTGAGTTATTTAATTATGTTAACACACATAATATATCGTTTGTTTCATTGTTTTCCCAGCTTCATCAGTATTTGGGCAATCAAATCAAGACGTGGTTGACAAGGCCGAGGATGTGAACATTCAAGAAATAGTCTCTCCGATCGATACCTTTGGGATCAAACTCCAACTCAAAGCCAACATCCTTCACCATCTTTGCTGATGTTCGTAATTTTTGTGTGTGTGTATCATCAAAGCTGTTACATTAAAACTTATTAATTATAAGTTAATCATCCTTTCCAATAGATACATACTGATCGTAATTAAGCAGGCATAGTTTTTAATGAATAGAGATAAAAAAGTTTCGAGACATACAATGCCCTAAAGAACACATAGAGTTTGTAAAGTTCAACCATTCGTATCACCATGTTAAGTTAATAATGGGCTCCTGTAAGTCTAACCTCAAGCCCAATAAGTCCAGACCCATAACTCTATGTGTATCTTAATAGATATTTTTTTAGAATATTCATTTCACATGACACATGTCATTCATTGCTATAAAGTAGGGTTTTTACCCTATCTATAAATTGAATAGTTGAGATTGGCTTGTTGTGCCACAATTAAGATATTTCCTTGTGCCTAGAATTTATCTTGGTATCAAAGCTGAAAAGGTTTGGCACCAAGACGAATCCCAACAATTCACCAAATGCTTCCCCTGCATGCAGCATAGGAAATGGCTCAACTGTGTCAGCCTTCATTTTAGCTAAGTTGAGTGAGAAAAACAACACTCTTTCCCAGGCATGCTCTATCAAGTTGGACAGAAGCAATTACTCAATACGGGCTCTACATGTTATGGCGATTATCAAGGGTTACAAGCTTGAGGGCATTATCAATGGCTCCAAACTCTGCCCACCTCAATTTATTACAGAAGACAATGTTGCAAAGCTGAACCCTGAATTTACAGATTGGGTGGCTTTAGACCAGCTCTTCTTTGGGTGGCTTTAGACCAGCTCTTCTTTGGGTGGCTTTTAAATATGATGACTTTTGATGTTTCTTTAGAGATGACTAATGTGTCTAACTCTGCTGGTTTGTGGCTTGTAGCAAATGAATTAGCTACATCTACCTCCAAATCGAGGCCTTATGCTTCATTCAAAGTTAACACGTACCAGAAAGGGAACCTTGCGCATGACATAGTATCTTTCTAAGATCAAGACTCTTTCTGAACAACTAGCCTTGGCTAGTAGTCTTCTTCCTTTTCCAGATCTCATTATTCAGGTTTTGGCTGGGTTGGGCGTCCTATTGTTGTTCAGCTACAAGCTCAAGCTAGAGATCTTAACTAGATTGAAATGAAAACTTCTCTTTTGACCTATGAAAGTAGAATGGACCTACTAAATTAGTTTTCTAGTTAGTCCTTGAACAACACCATAGTGAACTTGTAAGCTCTGAAGGTGATTTCTCACTTAGAAACAACTGGTGCAGAGGTAATCATGGTAGGAGAGGTAGAGGCAAAAACAATGTGGATATAGACTTACATATTATAGCAACAATGATAATGATACTCCTAACTCCCAAGTGTCAATTGTGTGAAAAGCTTGGCCATACTATTGATGACTGCTTTCATCGTTTTGATAGGTCCTTTGTCTCACCTAGTAGCAAGAAGAGTAATGGTGGAGGAAAAGTAATTAGTCACTCTAATTTTGACAACGCATATTGTGCAACCCCAGAGGTAGAAGATGATTCATGGTACCTTGATAGTGGAGCCACTAGCCATGTCACCAAAGATCTCTGCAAGCTTGAGGACACTGCAAAACCAAGTGGTACGATGAATATAGTAGTTGGTGATGGTTACAAGTTAGGAGCAGAAAGAGTAGGTTCTTCTACTATTCAAAACGTGCCTAACTAAAAGGTTAAGCTTAGCTATATTCTTTATACTCCTAAAATCGAGAAAAACCTCTTAAGTGTTTACAAAGTAGCTTGTGATAATGATGCATATGTGATCTTTAATTCTAATGGTGTTTGTGTGAAGGATCAAGCAACAGGGGAGACAATGCTACAAGGAACACCAACTAGTAGTGGAATGTTTTGAATTCGTGACTTAAAAGAAGATGGTAATTCTGATTTAGTGCTTGTTACTGAAGAAGCTGAAAATTCAGCATTTAGATTTAAGAATTTCAGTAAGATTTTTGGCATTGTAGGCTTGGTCATCCTAGTGATAGAATTTTGAATCAACTTATTAGTGAATGTAATTTGAAAGTTGCTTCTAGAAATGAAAGTGAGTCTATTTTTTGTGAATCTTGCAAGTATGGCAAAGCTTATTCCCTATCTTTAAGCTTTCAAACTCTTAGGCTACAAAACCTCTTGATTGGATATATATTGACCTTTGGGGGCCTTCTCCCTTAGCATCTATGAATGGTTTCCATTATTACATATTATTTCTTGATGGTTATAGTCGCTATTCTTAGATTTTTCCACTAAAAACTAAGGATGAAGCCTTGAAAACTTTCATTCAGTTCAAGGATTTTGTTGAGAAACAGTTTGAATGCAAGATTAAAATAGTTCAAAGTGATTGGGGAGGAGAATATAGAAGTTTAACTAAGTTCCTACTAGATCATGATATTCAATTTAGACATTCATGCCCCCATACTTCTGCTCAAAATGGAAGGGCTGAGAGAAAACATAGACACATTGTAGAAACTAGCTTAACTTTGCTTGCTCAAGCTAAGATGCCCTTATTCTATTTGTGGGAAGCATTTCATACTGCAACTATGCTTATTAATAGACTTCCAACTCCTATTTTAAAAGGGGTTTCACCGTATTTTAGAGTGATTGGAAAACATCCAGACTATGACTCACTAAAGATTTGTGGGACATCTTGCTATCCTTATCTTAGACCCTATAATTCACACAAACTTCAGTTTCAGAATACTAAATGTGTATTCATTGGGTATAGTAACTCTCACAAAGGCTACAGATGCTTAAGTTCAAATGAAAGGATTTATATCTCTAGACCTGTTGCTTTTAGTGAGAATGATTTTCCTTTTTCAGCAAGTTTTATAAATAAGAGGAAAGTACTTGAAGAACAAGTGCATCTAGGAGTCTTCTTTGAGCCTTCCTTATTCTCAATACATAATCATTTCTTAGACGAGCAAAATGTTGAATCAGAAAATCCATCCTCTCTAACAACTCTATCTCCTGCTATTAATTCTGTACCGATGCCAGAATAAGAGTCTAGCCAGTATTTACTATCACCAACATCAAATCAGCAACCACCATTAATTCAAGAATGTGAACAAGAAGAAGATAATCAGAATTCTCATTCTTCACCAAGATCTCAAGGTGACATTATTGTCCCTAAGAAACATCATTTGGTTACTCGAAGTAAAGTGGGTATTTACAA
This sequence comes from Inga laurina, assembly GCA_963855925.1. Lineage (NCBI taxonomy): Eukaryota > Viridiplantae > Streptophyta > Magnoliopsida > Fabales > Fabaceae > Inga > Inga laurina. The sequence continues at coordinate 63,775,616 of OY979707.1, read as the reverse complement.
ACCCAAACAACCTTATATTAGAGCTGTTACCACAGACCAAATTATTCAAGAACCTAAAAGTGTCCGTGAAGCCATACACTCTAATGTGTGGAGAAAGGCTATGTTAAAATGAATAAAATACACTAATTAGAAATCAGACTTAGGTTCTAATTCCCTATACTAGTGAAAAGAAATTGGTTAATTGTAAATGGGTATACAAGGTAAAAACTAATACTGATGGATCTTTTCACAAGCCTAAAGCAAGACTTATAGCAAAAGGCTTTCAACAAAGTCCTGGCATAGACTTCAATGAGACTTTTAGCCCAATCCTAAAAACTTGCACAATGAGGTTTGTTCTAACTCTAGCTGTTACCTTTGATTGGCAAATTAGACAAGTTGATATCAACAATGCCTTTTTAAATTTTGATTTGCAAGAGAGGCTTCTAATGAGACAACCTGAAGATTTTATTTTATCTAAATACCTAAATCATGTTTGTCTCTTGAAGCCTGATTCAATAATTAAGAGGCACTCTACTTAATTGGGGATTCACTCATTCCAAGTGTGATTCATCTCTATTTTTTGTCAAAGAGAAGAAAGTTGTTATGTTTGTTTTAATCCATGTGGATGATATAATCATCACTGGCAAGTCACCCAGAGTTATTGCGTCATTTGTTCAACAACTTAACTCTCTTTTTGCTCTTAAAGATCTAGGACAACTTCATTACTTTCTTGGAATTGAAACTTATAGAGATAATACTGGTCTGTATTTAAAGCAAGAAAAATATATTTTTGATATATTGGAGCGTTATGGAATGTTAAATTCTTCTCCAATCTCCAGTTCCAACTCCTATGATGGTGAATAAATATTTCTCAAAGAATGATGGCTTACCTCTTACGAATCCTACTCCATATCGGCAAGAAATTGGAGCACTGCAATACTTGATAAACACCAAGGTCGACACTGTAATATCCTAAATTTTGATTAAGGGTTAATGACTTCAAAAGTGGATGTGATGAGAATTTGGTTGTTTTAGTGATTCTAATGGCTTTCTTGTGAAAATTTGTATGGGGAGAGTGTTTGTTGTGAAATTGGAACCATTGGGAATAATTGTGCAAAATTTGGAAATTGTGTCCATTGAAACTTTGTACAGGGCAGTCGGCTTGTATGGATATTTTGAATGGGTAAATAGTGTTTAAAAATTTTGAAACTTTTTAGTCTTAAATTTCACATGTCAAGCTTCAAAATGGACATATAATTTGTGTCATTTTGATTTGTGAGATAAGATTTATGATTTTCCAAAGTTTGAGATTGAAACTGGAATCTGTTTTGGAGCAGTATGGACTTTTGTACAATTCTGTATTTTTGTGGTTATGAACTACATTGATCCATATTTTTTCAGTAAAGAGGACTTAAATAGATTTCTATTGGATTTAGGATCACCCCATTTCTATTTTTCTAGAATTAGTTATGATTTTTCAAAGATTGGGTAAAAAATCTGCCAAAAAATCCGAAAATATCAAAATTTGAAATTATGACATAAGCATACCAAAAGATGACATCAACATGGACTATTAAACATTTCATCTTCTTCAGCCCCATTTCGACGTCCAGAAGGTCTAAATATAGAGAGAGAACATGTGGTTTTTTAGAGAGAGAAAGGAGAAGAAATCTCACAAGGTAAATCGATTCCTCCGACTATTTAGCTCCTAACGCGTATAAGTCCAACTCTAAGCTACTTCTCTTTATTCTTTAAGGTTGTGAAGCTCAAAATTTGGTGTTAGGGCAGCTAGGGTTTCAACCATACTTGGAAAAGCTAGTTGGAGCTTGAGGTAACTTCCAAACCATCGTATATTGATTATTTTGGCTGCTGTGGGCAATTTAATCGGTGCAATTTCGTTGGATTGCCGTTGGTTTTAAATTTTGGAAATTGAGTTGCCTAAGGGTTATGCTGCCTAATTTTGGTTCAAATGGTAGTTATAACCTAATGTAATAGTTAATAAAGTGGTTAAGAGTAGAAAGGAATGGGTTTACGGAGCCGAAATCACAAAACCTCGATTTTTCCTGGAGAATCCATAAGTTTCAGCCAGCTCTAGTTAGTTGTCTTAGATTTGTACTTTTAATGATTTGATGATTTCATTGCGTTCAGGAGGGAAAATTAGGTGGGGTTATATTTGGTCACTTTTTCGGAAAAGCCTGAAAAGCCATATTACGAAAACACCTCTGAAACATTGAAATAAGGGTTGCTAAGTGCAATTTCATCTTTTGGCAATGAATTTGATAATTCTGAGTCTGAAAATGGATTCCTTGGGTGAAAATATGTAAAAATAGCCCATGCCAAAATTTCAGGAAAAGTACAGTCAGACTGGGTACGGCGTGGCCGGGCTGGGTCCTGGGGTATTTTGGTAAATTTTTATGATAGACTCGTATAACCATCAGAAACACTATGGAAGTGTCTAAACTGGTACATTTGATGTTTTAGGAACAAGTTGAAAGCTCGAGGGATTGGCACGCGAATCGAAGCACACAGTTCGAGGTGAAAAATTTCTAAGGTAGGGAACTTACCTCTCCTGCATGCATTTGATATTTGTGCTGATATATTGATGTATGTTATTGTTTTGCTTGATTATGTGAAATATATATGAATGATTGAAGCTCTGTTTCTGTTTATACTGTGGCCATAGTTTTGTTGCACGAAACATTGAGCACGCAGATATGTCAATGTGTTAGCATGAGTTTATGTAATGCAAGCATGTCATGCATTAAGTACTTATCTTGTATGCATATTGATACTGTTTTCCTACTGAGATTCTCTTGAATCTCACCCTCCCCTACTGACAATTTAGACAGGAGGAGATAGAAGATACGTTAAAAATATAGAAAAGAACTGTACAAGGGGATTGCGGTGGTGGAATAAAGATGGGAAGATGTTTCTGTTTTACTCGAATGGGTTTAGACACCTTGGTAGCCCTGTACAGCTACATTGATGGTAATTATTATGTACGAACCCTTATGGGGAATTTCTGTAATCGAGCACTTTTATCAGTATATTTATGTTATTCCTGTGTTACCCACCGAAACGCATATCATTTTCCGTGAATACTCTGATAAAGGTGAAATTAAAATAAGGGCATGACAGACATCACTTTCAAAGTGAACAAATTGAGCCAATTCCTCTTAGCACTTACAACAGTTCATTTGCAAGCCCTTAAGAGAGTATTTTGATATATAAAAGGGACTAGTAATTTGGCTTTACACATCAAACCAAGTTCTTACTTCACCATACAAGGATTCTCAGACATAGATTGGGCTATTTGCCTTGATGATTGTGCCTAATTGAAGGGTATTGTGCCTTCCTTGGAGACTCTTTAATCTCTTGGTAAGACAAAAAGCAACCTATAGTTGCAAGATCAAGCTCAAAATCTGAATACGGGGCTCTATCTAATTTGGTGATTGAGCTTGCTTGGATTCAATCCCTTATTGGAGAACTCGGTGTCCATTTAAGACATCTGCCTATTGCTTGGTGTGATAACTTGAGCGCAGTTGCAATGGCTTCAAATCCGATTTTGCATGCACGATCGAAACACATAGAGCTGGATATCCATTGTCTTCGAGACAGAGTACTTGATCGGAAACTATCAATCTGATACATTCCCTCTTCTGATCAACTCGCTGACTTATTTACTAAAGCTCTCTTTCATTCTAAATTCTAGGTTTTTCGAAGCAAAGTAGGCCTTTTTGTTTCCCTAGGACCTAGTTTGAGGAGGGATGTTAAGGTAATAATAGGCTAATGCAAATCTAAGTCCAAGCCCAATAAGCCTATACCCATAACTCTATGTATATCTCAGTAGATATTTTTTTAGAATATTCATTGCACAGGACACATGTCATTCATTGCTGTAAAGTATGGTTTTTACCCTATCTATAAATTGAATAGTTGAGATAGGCCTAGTGCTCCACAATTAAGATATTTCCTTATGTCTAGAATTTGTCTCACCATCTTGATTTTCTTGTCATTTTGTCTATACAAATCCTGGAATCTCTGGCAACACACTACATTTATCAAATATGGTGCAAGATATTAATTAATATAACATTCCAACACAGTACAATATAAGAGGCTTAGTGCCCGTTTGGATTAGCGGTAGAAAAGTAGCTTTTTTTGCTATCTGACTTTAAGAAAAGTCAAATAAAAAAAAGTCAAAATGTAAATGTTATTTGTGTTTGGATTGGCGGTAGAAAAAGTGACTTTTTTTCTAACCTTAAATGTGTTTGGATTGGTGTTTGAAAAGCTCGTTAAGATGAAAAATGAGTGAAAAGGGCATGAATTTTATTGAATGCTCTATATATATATATATATATATATTAGTTGCATATATTGTGATAATTGAAGTGAAAATAAATAAATAAAATTTGATAAAATAATAAAAATTTTGCATTAGGTTCAGCTGGAAAAGATGTTGGAATAAACATGTGCATCATCATATTACAATATATATGAACATATGTGTGTGTACGCTGCTATCTTCACTGATGGATATAGATATATATATTTCTCCCTTTCTTCCACAAATCAAGCTAGCAATTTCTGCCGCACCATAGGAAAAAGCTGGAGTTTTGAGCTTCAGATGTTAACCTGCTTTTTTCATTAAAGCCCAGAAATATTGTTGTGATTCCAAACACCCTCATTTGATGCTTACCGGGCTTTTTCTTCTTAACGTGTGTTTTTGTTCCCTTACCGCTGTGCCAAACAGACCCTTAGATGTTTGATTTAAATTACCTTGAGGGGAAGCACATATCGTATCATCATAAATGCGTGGAAACTAGCCATACTTGTCAAGAAAACTCCTTTGGGCACAATAGTTAGCTTCCCGCTTGTGTTAAAGCAGGGCTTGTTTTTGAAATAAAGATAGGTGGGGTCGTGGACATAAGAAATTCTAAGAGGATTTCTGAACGATGATGAACTGACATGGTATATGTACTTGTCTGAAACTTTGTTTTAGTGAATTACCATTGCTTCCGACATACAGTTTATCACCATATCCGCAGGTATCTGCAAATTTGTAATTAGGCTGTTAGTATTTTCATTAGGATTCAATTCTTTTTATAAGCTCCAATTGACTATTTCATATAGATTAAGTGGTTGTTTGTTTTAGTTTTTTAGAAGTACTTTTACAATTTACGAGCTAAGTATGTGAGATGAGTTTTGTTTCGGTTTGCGGAAGTTCAAAATAGTTATTTCTCTTGGAAAATCTCAAAATTACTTTAATTAAAGAAGTTTGGTTAATCAGTTAAGAAATTTTCTAGTTTAAACAAAACATGCTATATTATGAAACATGTAGGAGATTCTTATAATATGGAATGGAGGGAGTACTAAATGTATAGTTCAGTGTCCCTTGTTTTGCCTTCTCTTTTCGTTTTGATGTTCCCCTGTGTCGAAAAAAGGTTCTAAATGTATAGTTCTTCTAACTTTTTTTTTTGGTGAACATAGTTCTTCTAACTTTAAATACGTCACAACATAGATTTATTAGTTAAAAAAAATTATCAAAATTTACCACATCTACAATGGTTTTGGGATGACCAAGAAAGCAATGTAGTATAAGAACAGTCAAAATGGTTTAATAGTACTCCCTCCGGTCCTAATTATAAGATAAAGTTGACTTTTTTGGAGAAATTAAGTAAGGCAATTAAATCACTTTAGAGTATTTACATTTTTAGTATCTTTAGATTATATATCAGTTTATTAGTCAAATTAATTAGTTTGAAGAAAAAAAATATAAATATAAATATTCTAAAGTGATTTAATTGGCTTCCTTAATTTCTCCAAAAAAGTCAACTTTATCTTATAATTAGAACCGGAGGGAGTATTGAGTAAAAACTAACCACAAAATAGAACGATTTCATATTATTTGCTTACAATTTTGGACAGAAATATATAGATTGATAAAATATCCGATGTAATGTTTGGTGTATACACCTCAAACCTTCAATCCAGCCAGGGAGGGGTTCCTTTTAGGTACCAGTGACTATAGTAGGACGTATGATGACTAACGAAGTGTCTTGTTTATACTATCAAAGCAATATCTCTCCCATTGCTTTTGTAAATACGTATGTATTTGGCCATCCATACAAATTTGCTCTGCTTTTTGCATCAACCATTTCATGACACAACAACAAAGTTGGATACATTAAAAGAAAGATGCACTTGAAACAACTTGGATGATTAGGATTTGAGAGAACCTCTCGATTCCAAATTCTTTCATTGCAGATCTGATGGCCCTTTCGTCGCCAATATACTGTGATCTGAGTTCTTCTATTCTTTCCTCCATCAATGTCTTTTCTGCTTCGATGTCTAATATTTATGAGCCCACTTTCTGGGTTTGTCCTATCTCAAAAGGTTCCTCTGTAATTAGTTTTCCTTCCTTAACCTCTCCACAAACATAAGCTGAAATTCGCAGCAGTAAAAATGTTATTAAGGCAAAAGAATAGTTCGCTTTGTGCTCACCACACGGTGCAAGGGAATCATGGAGGGTGTCAGCGGAACTGCGAAGGAATTGTTCGCAGTGGACTATGGGTGTGTTTGGATTAATGATTGAATAGGTAACTTATTTTTACTTAGATTTATGGAATCTTAAAATTGGAAAAAAGTAAGATTGGGTAAAATGATGAGTGTTTGGATTAGCGATTGGATAAGTGACTTATGTAAAAGTGAAAGATATTTGGTTTGACTTTTGCATAAGTAGCTTTTGTGTTATTTAAGATAAAAAATTGTAAAAATTATGAAAAAAAATGAAGGGATAATTGTGAAAAAATACCTCATTGACAACTTAATAGCCAAATGGGACTTGGGAAGATATCTGCACACGGAGAGATTTTTTCACAATTTTCCCAAAAATTAACTTTGAAAATGTGGTAATGATATAATTTTAAATAAAATGCTTAGGGCCCGTTTGGTTAGATTGCATTACCACCTGCAATGCAGTGTAATGTAATGTAATGGGAATGTAATACAATACTAATTACAAGAATGATGTTTGGTATGCTTTTCAAAATGGATTGCAATGAGTTATTTTATAATAACATTTTAAAATTAATATATTTATAAAAGACAATTTTACCCTTTAAAATAATTCACAGCCTCCATATTCACTTTCTTTGACAATTAGATTAAACCCTATTGTCTATCACCATTCCTCTCACATAGGCAAAGATTATTCCAGCAACTCTTATCCCAAAGATGAGCTTCAAACCTCCCAGTCTATCGATGCCTAGAAGATCAAAACCGAAAATTCCTCAAAATTACTCTCACATGCAAATACAGATTCTAAATCAACTTCAATAAATAAACCAGAAAAATGCAAAAATTCAAAACGTCTCGTCTAATTCATGAATAAGCGATGGCAATCGTCGCCTCTTTCTTCCACAATCAATCTCAATTTCAGTTCAGTCCAAAATCGAAAAGTCTCGATTCAATCAAACCGCACAGCAATTAATTCTCACTACAATAGATCAATCGAAGATTAGTCAGTTACTTACCAAGTGTCTCCTCTGTAAACGGAACTTCTTTGTCCGCCATTAATGGCGGAAGAGCTCGAGCTTATAGCTTTCACCTTCTTCGACTTATTATTATCATTATTACCACTGCCATTACTGTTACCGTTACCGTTACTACTTCTTCTGGCTCGCTTATTACTCGCTCTAACTCGTGTTTCTATCTGATCAGGATTATGAAACTCGAGAGAAGAAGACGACGAAGAAGAAGGCGACGGAGATGGAGAAGAAGAAGAGCAGGAGGAAGAAGAAGCACTGGAATACCTCTTCATCATAACTTAGTGTGTGAGTGTTAGAGAGAGAACAACACAATACGATGATGATCTGTGTGCATATCAACCAAAGTTAGAAGCTGCATAAATCAATAAGGGTAAATCTTGTCTTTTTATTATATTAGCAGGGTTAAAATTGAGATTTCTTCAATGATTACAAGCCTGCAATAAGTTTTCATAGGGGTCCCTCTATGAATGGAGATTACCAAAAAATGTGCAATCTGTTTTACAATTGCAATCTACATTACCATCAATAAGTCCAACTAAACAGGCCACCAACGGTAATGCAATCAAGATTACCATTGCAGGTGTGCAATACAATCTAACCAAACGGGCTCGTAGTATTCTTCGATTATCTCAAAGTTGGTGAGGCTTTCACCTTGTGAAACCTCATATACTACTACCTGGGAGATTGTTTCTACAAAGCCCTTAAGCTGCTTCATGTGAAGTTTATCATCCAATTTTCAAATTTCTAAATTGGAAAGCGATCTCCACATTATCTTAATGTAATTTCAAGATTAAACTTGTTGTCATAGCCAAAATTGGTTGTCCAAAGTTAAAATACATAATAGGCAATCTTCCTATTGTTGTATCCCTTAGCCCCTACATGTCTTATGTTTTATATGCCCCTTATAGATTTGAGAACTTACTTGCTTCCAATAGCCTTTTGGCTAGGTGACAAATCGCCCAAACATGTGTTTGGTTAGTTTCAAAAAGAATCCATATCCTCCTGCATGAAACTTTGCAATTCTTCTTAGCAGGTCCTTTTAATGTCTTTTAGACACTTATAGGTAGTCATCATCACCTAGTAAATGATGAAGAGAACATTCAATCAATTAGGGAATATATCCCCTTATAGTCATTTACTGGATGACAATTTACTCTGAGGTGGATTTTATAGGATTCTTTTCCTATGTATGGGTGAGGTAATCTTCTAGTAACTTACCTCTTTCGTTGCGAAAATAGTCTCAACCCTCGTACTCTCATAAATGAGCTTAGGAACTTGGTTATTCCTTGTTACTGTTAACCTCTTAGATAGATTCAGTATGATTAATGCTCATTTCCTGTTAAAAAATCTGAGTTTTATAAACGTGTGTCCCTTGGTTCTCTCTCAGTCACTGGCCACTATCATTTTCACTAATGAAGACTTATCTTGTCAAATTCTCAAGCCTTCTCACAAAGATATACGTTGTATAACTTGGCCCCAATCTTTCATACTCATAGGAAGACTTATGAATATGAAGTTGCTGACCCCTTATGGTTTTAACGAGCTTGGGCCTGTTATAAAGCCTATCCATGATTCATAGGGCAAGGTTGTGATTGACTTAGAGGGTATTTGGTTAAGTGTGAAGATAATAGCTATGAATTTATATATCAACATATGGTTGATAGTTTCACTTATGCTATTATTTACTCAACTATATAAAGGACATGTTTATCTCTCTATTTCAACAACTTTATTATGTTGAAGGGTTCTAGGTACTGATAGTTGCCTAACAATCCTTTTGTACACAAAGCATCTTGAACTGATTACATGGGTGTTCTTAATCTTTGTTAGTTCAAAAGGTCTTATCCTTTTAGTTTAATTGATTCATGACTAAATTTAGCTATTATCTAACAGCTTCACTGTCAAACCCCTTAACATTTTGATATTTATAGAGTATTAAGCGCATAGTTCTATAAGGCATACAGAAATAGCAGAGACATACTGACATTAGATACTTATTTATAATACAAGAAATCCTTGCAGGGTTTGAAATACATACACAAATGTACAGAGTGCTCAAAAGAAAGTAAAAGTACAAATATAGACATCCACAACAACTCTAGTACACACCGGGATTCTACGCATCGGTAGCCTCTGTCTTTTCCTTCGAGCTACAAGCTTCTACTGGAATGATTTTCAGTTTGATAAAGGGTGAGATTCGAATAAATCTCAATAGTAACATGCTTTTCTGACATATAAAATATGAAAATAATTATGCAATGCATCATGTCATGTAAGATGCTAACTCATGTTGTGTGGACACTGTCCAAGGCCAAACGACTATGTGCAACCCTAGCTGAACTCGTGTCCATGGTCCAACGACATGTTTAGACCCTGGCTTATCTGCGTGTATCATCACTGGATCCCTGATCACAGCTAGGTCGTGTGCCTAAAGCACTGTCATGTTGCAAAATATGGCATACACAAAGCATACAAATTATTACATAGTATATGAAAAAAAGTGTTACTACCTTATATCCCTTTTTGCTACACAATAGTTCCTTGAACTACGTGCCAACAGCTCGGGCGATTATTCTGGTCCTAAAATTCCAAATGTACAAGAATTAGGTTAAAACCCATTCATGTACTACTTTAGAGACTTTCATAGTGTTTTTGGTGGTTGTATTAGTCTATAATGAAAAATTACCAAAATACCCCTGGGAACCCGGTCCCAGCCCTACCGTACCCGGTACAACTATACTTTTTCAGAAATTTTGACCCAGGTTATTCTGACATATTTTCGCTCAAAGAATCCATTTTTTACCTTGGTTTTTGCAAAATCACTGTCAAATGACAGTTTCATAATTTTCCATAAACTGACAGATTTTCAGTCAATTTTAAAAATTCATAACTAATTCTAGAAAATTCCAAATTGACTGATTGCAAAGCCTAAATGAAGCTCTTTAAATTTACTTTCATGGAAAAATATCCAAAGATAATTTCTGATTACACATTTTGCTCAAAAATTCAGCCAACTACTACTATTCCAGATTGCATTCCAAAAACAGAGCTCAACTTCCAAAAATCATAATTAATTCTACAAAAATCAAAATGGAGTGTTCTAAAATTTTATGGAAATATATTTAAGTGTAGTTTAATGGAAAAATACCCAAAAATACTGGATGTTATCTAATATTTCCTAGAATTATCGAAAATCATAACTGCTGGACTTGAACGTCCAGAATGTTCTCTGTTACTGACTTAAATTTCAAAAGTCATAACTCTCTCTACAGATATCAAAATAATACTTTCTTGGACTCATTGGAAAGCTATGAATGTCTACTATATTTCATTAAAATTTCATAATTTTTCACTAATTTTTGTCTGGTCAAAATGCAACATGAAACTGACTGACTCCCAAAAATGTCAATTTTGATAGTCTGACTTCAAAAATCAAGAACTCATCCATTTTTACTCCAAATTGTACTTTTATTGATTCTATCATCAACTAAACATCCTAAAATATCTATACAAAAAGACCCATTCAAAAATTCCATCTATAGCCTCTGTTTAAGATTTTACAAGTTTCAGGTATGTATTCTGTTTTTCGGACAGCAAAACAGAATTGAGAAAACTAACATGTATACATGAATTTATATTCTAAACCTCACGAATTTTAACTCTATACTCTCCTACACATATATCCTGATGTTAATGATCAAATTTCAGAACCAAAGAACCCCAAAATAGTCACACAATCACTGGTTTAACAACTTTTCAATGACAGAATTTTCTGGCAAATTTTCTCAATTTCAGCAACTAAACAACCCAGAAAACAACCTCAAATACAATGGGAAAATGAAGATAAATGTGTAGGAGACTCACCTGTATAAGGATCAGTGGTTGCATGTAATGTTTGGAGCTTCCTTCTTCCTGTACTCCAACATAACTTCCTCCGATTTACTCACGTCTCTCCCTCTCTTTTTTATTATGTTTTCTCTCTTTCTTTCTCTGGCAGACTTGGTGAATGGAGAGGTGAGTAAATGTATAATTAAATGGCTGAGTGGGTGCAAATGTGAATCATATGGTCGGATAAAAGTGTGGTGAGGTGTTGAGAGTGTGGGCACGTAAAATGTGTGTGTGTGTGTGTGTGTGTGTGTGAATGACCCATGCAATTTTTAATGATGAGTGCAAGGTAGTGGTTGATGGTGTGCTCTTATAGAATGCCAAGTGTAGTGTGTGTCGGTAAAAAGGGTGTGTGTGTTTTAATATATATATATATATATATGTATGTATAATTTTATCCTATTAGATACATACACTATGCCTTAATTTTTCCCTTTATCTAATTTAAGATCCCTTAAATTGTGTAGGTTTCATAATTTGACTCATTATCAAATTCCTTAAATTTTCTTTTTAGAAAATTTAACCTTCACTAAATTTGGGATATTATATTCACACTTGCCTAAAATCAAGTAAACATAACTATATTTCGAGTAAATGTCCACGACATTAATGAAACACCAAGCTCTGTGTTTTGCCCTCATGTTTTTTAGTTCACAAACGTCATAGTTTCCTAATTGCAGAGGATATTTTCTCAAGATGTTTCCTTGTATTTCTTGCCAGTTAGACTAAGTTCTCAACTTACTCACAAGGGTATTAACCCTTTAGCATACGTTATTTAGCAAATTCTCTTTTGCTAGTTTGATTATTTCTTTTTATCAATGTGTGCATGTGGCAAGAAATAGAATTGTTTTCTCCGAAAGGAAACATCAAAATTTAACAAAGGATTTGAAAATTACAGTTCCATTGATCTTTAACTAAAGAGATAACAAAGATGTAATTTTGTCAATTGCATATTGCATAAAGTGAATCAAGGTGGTTTATCTATGCAAAGTTAACATGCATCTTTTAATACTTTGACTCTTTCTCTTTCTTGCTTTACATCCGACATTAAGCCATATACTTCTATAAAACATCCACTACTCATGTGGATTGTTTCTTCTACAACCTTTAAATGATTACTAATGTAGTCTTTCATCTTTGTAGAAACTATTGACCTCCTTTAGATCAAATTTACCTCATAGGTTTCTTACCCTTAGGCTTAGAGGATGAATCCTCCTACTCTTTAGCTAAGTTCTTCTGACTGATGGATCTCGGATTCTTTAGTCTTTCATACTCAAGTTCAATGTAGTGAATCATATTGCCGAAGGGCACAATATACATATCATGAATAGTATTTGCTTTCGCATACTCCCACTCACTGGAAGACGAAGCTTACTCATACTCACTGGGAGATGTCTTGTCACAACATACACTTGTTGTTTGTTAGAAAGAACTTGGCTTGTTTGTCTCAACTTCTTAGTTTGACATTTGCCTCAAATGCTGCCTAAACGACACGTTAGGACTTATACACCATGTTAAAACTTAACTTAGTTTTAACGTTATGGAAGAAGATCATCAATTCCATCATCTTCCAATGCTATGCATGCAACTTGGATAGAGTTATATTGCACAAACCATCATAAATTTGAGCAATCTTGTTCTTTCTATGCTTGATAGCATAAACTTTTTGTATCCTTCAATTGCTTCAGCCTTTAAATATTGAAGACTAGTTGGTAGGATGTCCCTGACATCTCATTTTTCCTGAATGCAAGAGATTTGAGAGTTTCTAACCCCATAGATATCTCTATTAAGCTTATCTTTATAAGTTTAGTCAAATAGAGTTGGTCATAATTGATCACTTAGACGATTATGGTATACAAATTATATTCATTTGTTCAAATAAGACATAGGATAATTAGATAATAAGTTGACTAGTTTCATGTTTAGGAGACAACTATGTTGACTCCTATCCCACTCATACTAGTTAGCTTATCACCCTTTTAACCATGGTCTTTATTGAACACATTCCCCTTTTGATTTCTAGATACGTTCCTGAAGCTCCCACTTAAACAAAACAATTATAATAATAAGATAATATCATCTATATAGCAACATGAATGTTCATGAAAAGAAGAGAATATGCTTAATTCAATTCTAAAAGTAAAGAATTTAATAATAAATTCAATGAAGAAAGAATATTCAAAATTTGTAAAAATTTGCCTCATATTGATGTGTAATAACTAGGTTCCCCTAGCTCTCATAGGCCCTTCTGACCATATGAACCTATGTAGCATCTAGCTACAATGTCAAGCTCCTCTTAACCATGTTTACATTCACTTACTTAGATGTATTTGCAGCATACCTCCCACTTGATGAGATGATTCCTACATCTCTATCTATCTTATCCTTTGTCACAACATTTGTGGTAAAGGGTTAACTTAGAAGTCATTGCTTCAATCCCAATTGATTCAATGTGGTTGGAAGCATTGGAGGACTTATTACTCCCTCCGGTCCTAAATATAAAATAAAGTTGATTTTTTTGGAGAAATTAAGGAAGCTAAATAAGTTACTTAATCATATCATATGTTATGTATCCTTTGATTATATATTAATTTATTAGTTAAACTAATTAGTTTGAAGAAAAAAAATCAAAATATAAATATTCTAAAGTAATTTAGCTTCTTTAATTTCTCCACAAAAGTCAAGTTTGTCTTATAATTAGGACTGGATAGAGTATTATTTACTAATTTCAAGATGCTGCAAGTTTCAAGTTTTATCTTCGAGAATTTTGAGTCAATGTTGGATAGGATGTTATATTCAAAACTTTTTGAATGATTCCTCATTTTAAAGAATCTTTCAACATTAACCTTATGTTGTAGCTTAAATACTCTTAATAAGCAAACCAACTTATCCCAACAAACAATAAAATCAGTATAGACTCAATTTCAACCTTTTTTGGAATCTCTAAGTGCATATAAACACCTTTTTGACTCCAATCAGATCAAAACATGCTTCAAATATAAGCAAATTATATATCAAATCGAAACTCTAGTATTTAGGGATTTTTAAGAACAAACCATGTCTCAATCAGAGGTCCTACGTGCCCACACACGCCCCTAGAAGGAGTCTGGATCAAAAAATCCTGAAAAATTGGATAACTCCAACAAAGCCCACTCTCAGCGGAGTACACACGCCCCCTATGGTCATCAACCGGCAACACACGTTGAATCCCTTGACCCAGGTGCTGTCTCTTTTCCGACGGTGAATGCCACGTGTCAAATAGTGGCCCCCACACGCCACATGTCGATTTATGGATATTTTTTAAAAAAATTCAACAGTCAACTGTTGACCGTTGACTGGTCAAGGTCAACGCTTGATCGAGACCAATGATGTGGTGCTGACGTGTCTCGGTCTATGTGGCTGGTCAACTGATGATGTGGCCTTAGCTGACCGATGACGTGTCTCTGAATGCTGATGTGGCATCCTCTCATTGGCTCCACATGGTTCGGTTGACCGATGACGTGGTGGGTTAATTATCACATCATCATCTTCAACCTCCCAACTTGGTCAACTCGACTCGGTTGGAGCTCCGGCGGGTCTTCGCGGCCTGTAAACTTCAGAAGGTCATATCTTCCTCGTTTTAGCTATATTTTTTGCGTTCTTATTGTCGTTGGAATCGTCACTGAACGAACAACAAATCCATGGCTTTTATTTGATCTAAATATGTTGTTTTCAGTGATCAAATTGTGAGTCAAGTGGCGGCGGTGACAAGGCGACCCACCAAATTCTTTCCTTCGTTTCTCCCTCAACCGAACTCCATTTGATGTGTTCTAGGCAGGCTTGTTAAACCCGGACCGGATCGGCCGGTCCGACCCAGGAACCGGCGAACCGGCCGGTAAACCAGTCCGGGTTGGTAATTTAAAAAAAAATTAAAAATTTTCCTTTAGAATTTCATACTATAAGTCTAAAATTTTCAATTTCTCACCGGTTTGGTCCCAGTTTAGCTCCTGTTTGGTCCCGGTTTGACCCACTGACCCTTAACCCAGTACCCCAACCGGATCAATGACCGGTCCGAGTTTTAATACCTTGGTTCTAAGTGTCGTTAGAATCATCTCTTCGAGCTCTACACACTCATGGCCTGAACTTGGGCAAAAACACTTAGTTTCAACAACCCAATTTTTCACTGACGTCGACAGCACTACATAACATAACTTAGATAGATGGGTGTCCTCTATGTTTTAAGAGTTTATCTACCTTTTGAGGGGTCAAGTTTCTTGTTTTTTATTCCACATAGGTTTCAAAAACTCGACTTTAAAGAGATCGAAGAGGTGAGGAGAAGAAAAAAGGAATAAAGCTTTGTACAAAAAGCTTTAAACTCAAGAACGTAGCATCATATATCTACATGCATATATATATATATATATAACATGAGAGAGAGAATCACGCATAACATGTTTCCATGAATATATAAAGAATAGAGGCTCAAGAACTTTTACAAAGCCAAACATTATATACATATAACGCCAAACATTATGTACATATATTAACCCTTCCCCTATGTAAAACAAAATTCCCAGCAAGCTTCACGAGTTTAATTAAGAATGCATATAAATATCACATGAAAGGAAAAAAAAAAGAGGCATAAAACATGCTGGATGCTCACAATAGGACGGGGAAAATGCTTTGAATAACTTATCATTGAGGAGGACATGTATATATGCATGCGCATGAGATAGGAGGAGACGAAGGAAATCATATATTCACATATATATAATTGCACAGCCGAAATAAAAAAAAAAATTATGATGGGATATGGATAAATTATATCACATGTTTATTCACATAGAATAATCACAGCCTGAAGGATCACCTAGCTCTAATACCAATGTAGGAAAAAATAAGGAGAATATACTTGCATACCGAGGCAAATCCACATTCAGATCTAGATCAAAGCTCACGCAATTATTAGATTACTAAAGCCTAATTAAAATTGGCACAGTAGATCACCAGAACGAGAAAGATGATAGGAGAGAAGAGAGATTGCTTGATAGCTCAATAGCAGGGTTGGGTGATAATTAAAGGAGGCACACACTATTTATAGTGATTTAGGGTGGCCACTAATTAAGAAATAATGTGCACCCTTCTTGTCTTCCAAATTAGTAATCAGGAGAATTAATTTTCTGAATTATGATAATTTATTTCTCAATTTATTATAGCATGTATTCGTTATTTAATTTTAATTATTTAGTTAGAAATTTTTTACAGGTAGTTAGCTATTATTTTCTGTACAAATTTGTAAGCTTTTAGGTCTATATAAGGACATGTACGTACTGTTATGACACCTTTTCCCCGGTTGCTAAACTTACTACTATTCGATTACTCCTTGCTCTTGCTGCAACCTATAATTGGCATTTGAAACAATTGGACATCAACAATGCTTTTCTCCATGGTGATTTAAATGAGGAAGTTTACATGCTTCCTCCTCCTGGTTTGGAGGTTACTTCTCCTAATCAAGTTTGTAAGCTTCAGCGATATCTTTATGGGTTAAAACAAGCTAGTCGCCAATGGTTTTTTAAATTATCTGAGGCCTTACTATCTTGTGGTTATCATCAATCTTCTGCTGATTATTCCCTCTTCCTTAAGAATACTACTTCTTCTTTTACTGTTTTGTTAGTCTATGTGGACGATATGATTGTTGGTGGTACTGATTTGGCTGAAATTGCTTCTATTAAAGCCTATCTTGATCGGTGTTTTAAGATCAAGGATCTGGGTGATATCAAATATTTTTTGGGCCTTGAAGTTGCTCGTAATTCATCTGGTATATCTTTATGTCAGCGTAAGTTTGCCTTGGATTTACTTTCTGATGCTGGTTTTCTTGACTGTAAATCTGCTAAGACTCCTATGGCAAGAAACCTTAAACTTTCTGTTGATTTTGGAACGCCTTTACTTGATGGTACTGTCTATCGTACTCTTGTGGGCAGATTGTTATATTTGACTAATACTCGTCCAGACTTGTCTTTTGCTGTACAACAATTAAGTCAGTTTGTCCAGCATCCCACAGATGTCCATTTACGTGCTTTACACAGGGTTTTACGGTATCTCAAAGGTGCTCCAGGCCGTGGTCTTTTCTTCCCTGTTACCTCTGATGTTAAATTGAATGCTTTTAGTGATTCTGATTGGGCCGGTTGCCTTGATACCCGGTGCTCCATTACTGGTTTTTGTGGTTTTCTTGATCAAACTTTAATCACCTGGCGATCAAAGAAACAACCTACAGTTTCTACTTCTTCTTCTGAGGCTGAATATCGTGCTATGGCTGCCACTACTTGTGAGCTTCAGTGGCTTAGTTATTTGTTACGAGATTTTGGTCTGCCGCTTTCTTGCCCAGCCCCTCTCTACTGTGATAACCAATCCGCTCGCCATATTGCTGCTAATCCTACTTTCCATGAACGCACTAAGCATTTGGATATCGATTGTCATGTTGTGCAGGAGAAAGTTCAACAAGGGTTAATTCATCTTCTTCCCATTAAGTCTGAAGATCAACTTGCGGATATCTTTACTAAATCCTTGCCTCCTTCTATTTTTTTCCACACTCCTTACCAAGCTGGGAATGATCGATATTCATTCTCCAGCTTGAGGGGGTATTATAGCATGTATTCGTTATTTAATTTTAATTATTTAGTTAGAAATTTGTTACAGGTAGTTAGCTATTATTTTCTGTACAGATTTGTAAGCTTTTAGGTCTATATAAGGACATGTACGTACTGTTATGAGATTAATAATATTGATTCTCATTTTCCATTTCTATTCTTCCTAAAGCTTAATACAATTAACAATCTCATAATTAATACTAACTTATTTCCCAATCCACAATTAATGCTGATTTATTTCTTATTTGATTAGGCTACCTGTATCTTAATCAAATAGTCCAACCCATTAAGGGCGGACTTGGACCCAAAGTCCAATAGCTTCCTATGTCCATATAATATTCTACTGTGTGTGATTGAAGTGGTAGCTCGCTAGTGTATGGAGTGTGGTATAGTGAGTGGTATTGTGAATTATCACAAGGTATATATAATGGAGATGATATAATGATATTCATTTATTTCTGGAAAATGTAGTGGGCACTGGGCAGATCATATTTATTGATTATAATAAATTGCATGGGCGTGATCTCTCACAGACCAGGCCTCCACGTGCGAAACATGATACTTTGGTATATGGCGATGAAATCTTCATGACTAAATTTGGTGCCCACAAAGTAAGACTAAAAATAAGACAGAAAGCTTGGACATTAACGGAACTCAACTGTCTAATGAGTTGTGCATACGTTAAAAAAGTGGGAACCGATTTCAGTGTTTGTTTGATCTCTAAAAATTCATATATTTTATCACATTTTTTTATACATTAATTTACTGGTTTTGAACTTAATTTGAGCATAGAATTGATGCTACATACCAAAATAAGTGATGTGATAAAATTACTCTTGCTACTGTAACATTTTGAGCTAAATGTATGAATTTTTTATCTAATTAAAGAAAATAGAAGACTCATAAATTCCTTCTTCTTATAGGAGGACTATGAAGACAAAATATAAAAGTCTACAAGGATTATTGGATACCGTGAAAAAAAAGGAAAAAATACAAAATGAAGATCAAAGAACTACCAAAAAAAAAAAAAAAAATTTGACTCTCAACAGTGACTTTTTGTCGCTGACCGGTTGCTGCTACAGTGACGACCCGTGATACTATAAGCGGCAACAAATGTAATATCCTTATTTTTATTTCTAGGATGTAATTATAATTAGAAAATAATTATTTATTGATTTAACCATGTCTTAACGTTTTGGAGTCAAATGTAAAATATTTTTTTTTATTCAAGAATTGCAGTACAATGTAACACTCGGGTCGTCTCACTTGAGAAGCTTTTATTGAGCTACCTAAGTAATCTAATTATCATGCAAATACACTAAAACAAGGAAAAATGGATTTTGGATTTTTCTCAAATTAATAACTAAAAGTAAATGTAAATTAATTAAATACTAAGCTATTATTTTTTGTATTTTTCTTATAAAAATGGAAAATGAGTAAAAGTGAATGGAATGGTATGGAGTGAAAAATATGAATAAAAAATGCTCTTGGTAATAAAGAAGTGACAATCCTTACTCAAAATGATTATGGGAGTTAAGTTTCTCTAAGTCTTGAAAATAAAACTTCAAACGATCGCTCGGGTCTAGTGTTTTTAATTAATAGTCACTCCTATAAACGCAACTAGTAACTATCCTTTAAGGCACTATTAGGAACCACTTAGAGTGCAATTAAAATGAATAAATGCAACATAAGACTTCTTCAAATTTCAAATTGAGTGCTAAACAGCCCCTCAAGGATACAAATCAACCACATTAACTAGACAATATCACGCAAATTAACATAATCTCATTGCAACCACAAAGAAATTCAAACATATATAATTTTCACACTACAAAATCTAATCTCAACTAGAAATATCAAACCAATAGAGACAATTAATATCAATATTAGTTTCAGAATCACGTATATAAAAATTCCTAAAACTAAGCAATTCAAATATGTAATTCTAGAGTGATGGAATGATAACAAAACTCCCCTTGTAGTCCATTAAGCTTAAGCACAAATCTTCATCACCAAGAAGCAAAAGATTAGTCTCTCATTGCTTTGAATTAATCACAGCTTAGAATCTGAGCACTCGCCGGAATCTGGAAATGTCGCCGGAAAACTCAAACCTGTCACTGGAAGTTACAGAACCTTGCTGGAATCTTGAATCAGAGCTCTAGAGCGAGAAGCTGAATATGATGGTGGTTAAGGGAACAAGAAGACAGAGACACAGTGGTAGAGAAGTGGGTAATGAGTTTCGCTGAAGGTGGTGCCTGAAACTAGGAAATGTAATTCCGGTGAAGATGAAGAAGAGAAGACACGCTGGTGGTGCTTCCTCAGGTAACAGCTGGTCTTGCCGACGACAGAGGAAGGGAACGGTGTTCCGGCGAGGAAGCAGGCGGAGGTACGGAAGAATGGTTCTGAAACAAGCTTGCACGACGCCCCCTCTGTTTCGGATTTGTCTCGTCTCACTCTCGGGTCCGATGAAAGGTGATGAGAGATTGAGGGAGGGCCGGCGATGGTGAAGAAGATGTTGGTGGTTGATGGAGGCCCTCCCTCCCTCTCTCTCTCAAGCTCTCTCCTTCCCACAGACGGCGCCCCCACACTCACGCCTGCGTCTCAGCTCGGTTTTCAGATCTCCGCTCGCCTCAATTCTCAGGTCGCTCATCTGGTGTGTCTCATTCTCCAGCCCATTGCGTCTGGTTCCTTGGGCTTGCGTTTTCTTTTTGGGCCGAATGAGCTTCTTGGTTTATAACGTTTTTTTTATCTTTTTTAAACCGTATTGGATCTGCTTCATTGGGAAATTGGGCTTGTTCCCCTTTTTTTTTTGTTTCCAGCTTAAGCCCAATAATTTCTCACTTTCTTCTAAAACACCTACAATGCAAAATTAAGTAAAATATAGCATCAAAAGTCTAAGAAAATATTTGTATGACTAATTAACAAATTTATGACAATTTAACCCATTTTTACAATTAATTCAATACAAATGCCCCTAATGAAAAATAATGCTTAATAATGCAATAATACGTTAGAAAATGCATTAAAAAACTCAAATTAACCATGAAAAATTATATGAAACTATAGTTCAATCATTTATAAAAGATGGATTTAGCAAGTAATTATTGAAAAAAAAATATTTGGATAAAAAAATGAAATAAAATAAATAAATAAATAACATAAAATTTTTTAAAATAATAATATATAAAAATAATGAAATAATATTTTTAAAAAACTAAAGGGCACGTGGCCCTTTAGTTCAAAGGCGGTGCGGTGGTGGGTTAATAAATACCCACCGCCCACCACTTTTAATTCTCTTCAGTTCATCTCGCAATAACAACAAGAGGGTGCGTTTCTGGCTCCATCGTGATTGTAGGTAAGGTTTTAAATTTTTCTGATAAGTTGGATACTTAAAATCATTTCTTTTTATCAAATTTCCTCACAAAATTTGTTTTACTTATTTTTATCTTTCTATTTGTGATAATATTCTGCTGATTAGTGAACATTTTGGGGTTAGAATTTTGGGAGAATTTTGAGTTTTGACAAAAGATAACGATAGATATATAGAGAATAAGTAATAATTGATTTTGATTGATTTAGATTTATCATTTGGTTGTCTTATGATTTTATAATCAATTTCTTTTAAAATAGGTCATAAATTATACTTTAGAGATGTTTTTGACAGATTAAATTTAGACTAAACAATTTATTTAGGTTATTAAAGGTATTATTGAAATTTTAATCGATTTAGTTTTGTAGATTGAGTTATATGAAATTATAATTAAGATTTGATATTAGACTTAGAGTTTGGTATGGTTTTAATTATGTGGAGATTTGTTGTTTAATAATTAAGGTTATGCTCATATAAGCTAAAAAACGAGATTTAATTGGTCTAGGATATTGATGTTGATGATTTTATTAACATGTAATTACATATTTTGTTGTAGAGTGAATCTGAATTTGATTTGTTGAACTTGAATTCTCTCAAATTTAGTTCTCGTGTTGAACTTGAGATGACCATTTTTCAATTTATTTTGTATGCTTGTTAAGGTGATTATAAGTGTATGTTGGTAATTTTAATTGATATAAATATGTTATAGAATTTTATATATAAAAAATGTACAATAACAGTATGAATTATATTTTTAGTAACTTGTTAATTAAGTGGGCCTAAATGGTTTATTTGAATGATTAATATATGTATGGCATTGTACGAAGTTGTAATTATGAGAGGTTTAATGCTATTATACCACGTGGTATAGCCGCTACTTAGCGCCCAGTGGCTAACTTTGACATTCTCAGAGCCCTTGGTATCACCCTTTCCTTTGGTTAGATTAAGGGTTAGCTCAAGGGACATAAGACACCTTTCCATATTCAACAGAAAAGGAACTCATGGTCTGATATGAGTTTTGTAGCCTTTGGCCGGGCTACACCTCATTATTGGAGAGCTTAGTGCAGTCTTATCAGAGAGATTAATCCTATTATGTGTTATAGCTCATGGGTTCTGTCAGCTATTATAAGGAAGTTATAAGGATGGTTGAGGGAGTTCTATGCATTTTGAATGATTCTCTTGAACTACTAACATTTTTGGAAAACTATATAGACTTTGTTATATGAACGTATATCTTACCCGTTTAACTATCTTGTAATCATTCTCCGCTTACTTATTAAAATGAAATTGTGGTTACGGGGTCCATGTGACTCAACCCATCGATATTTATAATCTTTCAGGCGAGAGTTCAGGCAGTGTTACTAAGGGGAAGGCGTGCGAGACTTGATTTGCTTTATCAATCTTGTATGCCTTGTTTAGTTGCATGCTCATAGTTTAATATATATTGTCAAACTTAAGGGCCTTTTTGATATACGTTGCATATTTTGAATACTCCGTTGTATATTGGGATTTGTACTGTGGGCGAAGGCCTTTGATATGTTGTTTATTGTGTAGTACTACTTAATGTTTTACTTTATTTAAAGTGATTAATTATATGGTAATTATAGGAGGTTGTTACAACAAAACATGTTGCCACTAAAAGTATAGTTTCAATGATGGCATTTGTCACCGCTGAAGGGTATCTTTAACGAAGAAAATAAATGTCGCCACTGAAGGGTACCTTTAATGTCTTCGAAGTAGTTTGAAGACACCCTTATCCCGCTTTGATTCACTACCACAAAAGCAAAGGCAAACCAACCCCAATAAGTAACCTTTCTGCCTTCATTCACTTTCGCTTTGGCATAGCAAAGCAAAAGCGAAAAGACCCCAAAAATCAACTTTTATGTCTGCCTGCATTCACTTTTGCTTTGTTGCAGCAATGCAAAAATGGATGTGCAAAACTATACTAAGCGTTTCAAAAAAAGATGCATATGAGGGGTATTAGAGGAAGATTCTTGAACAGATTTGGTTTCTTCATTTTTCTTTCTATTTTTTTGTTGGATATTGTTATGACCATGAGTTTGATGTATAGCTTTAGTTCATTTCAGATTATGAGTAACTAAAACTCTCATTTAGGATTATTTTTACTCATTGTATGGATTGAAACAAGGAAAATTTGTGAAAAAAATCCCTCATTAGCAACTTATTTGCTAAATGGGACCTTTGCGTGCAGATTACCTTCCACGTGTGCAGAATATCTTCCTTATGTGCAAAAATCTTCCCTCCATAGGTAGATTTCTTCCCAGGTCCCATTTAGCAAATAAGTTGCCAATGAGGTCTTTTTTAGCAATTCTCCCTTGAAACTATTAGATTGTCTTGTTTTTGTTACTTAACTAGAATATATGTTGATTTTTTTTTATGCTTAATGCTATCCTGCACTTGATCACTACATGATTATATTAGTTTAATTGGATGTGATACGTGAGACAGTTATTTTGCTGATAGAACTTGAGAAAAATTATGTTAGACTTAAAGTTTATGGATTAAATGGATGATTTGTTGTTAAAATAGAGATATATCTAATAACCTAATATAGTCTAATGAATGATTGTTTTGAAAGATGACTTTCATAAATTATAAACAAAAAATTGAATATTTTTTAATAGAAATTAAAAATCAATCTAGATCAGACTTGAAAAAGCTTGGTTGATGATCAACATTTTTTACTAGCATATAGACTCATTTAATTAAAATGATTAGTTGCACATTTACATGTAATGCAATGGGAAAAAAGTAATCCTAAGCGTTTAACCTCTTGAAGTTAGAAACAATTTCCAATTTCCTTTGCCTTCTTTATTGTTTTTAATCAAAATTAAGCCTTATTTGGTTTAATCAATTTCAAATGATTTTATTTAACCTAGTTAAAAATATGGTTACATTGATTAGCTCATTTTTAGAATGGTACTTGTAGAAAGACACTCTTTTTAACACTACTATTGCTTACAATCCATGCGATTGTGGTCAACAAAATTGCGAACAATGCTCAATACAATGATGAGCACTAGCGTTGGGTTTTGCACTAATAAAATTTTTACTAATAAACTTAAATAAAAATTTAAGTTTTAAAAATGACAGTAAAAAGATTATTTTTTATTCTAAATTTTTTGCAGATTAAAATATTTTTTAAGAAATAAATCTGGACCATCCGCATTAAATATAGACGGTCCATATGTCGGCTCCGAAAGAGTTGGTCATCAATTGATGATACACCTACTTAAACATTAATTTTGACTGGATCGGATGATATCAACTGGATAGATTTTTTTGTTTTCTTACCAGTATACCAACTGGACAGCAAGTAATTAAAGGCATTTCTTTTATATTTAGAGTATCAATTAAATGTTAATATCCATATATACACACTATATATTGTTGGATCAAGCTTTTATTATGACCTCAGAAATTACTAATTCTTTGACTCTCTTCCGTAGTCAAATTATATGAATCTGGTTGGTCATTGATGATCATCCTAACTGGCTAAAATATTGGGTTCTCCATCAAATATTTGATTCCAATCAGGGTAAGTTTTTTCTTCCAGATGAATATTTAAACTACAACACATTTCTATTTTCATACATTTCAAAAATGTATCCGCTTCATTTTTTTCCCCTTCAAATAAAACAGGTGTTATAAGTACATTTGAAAACTTGAAAATACTCAATTTTAACCAATTAATAGTAACTCCAGCTATATACATGTCTTTCACATCTATAACTTTGGAAGATCAGTCGCGATCAATAAAATATTATGAACTGCCCAATCCAATGTGATGACCAGACATATATATACAAACATTAATATAGACATAATTGTATGCGTTTTCTTCTCAAATGTGAATCATGGACGCAGAGAAAATCAACATGTGTGTGTGTGTGTGCCAATAAGTGCCGCCTCCGTTCAACCGAAACATTTATATTCACACAATTTTTTTTCCTTTGACGATTAAATTATATATTTTATTGAAATAGTATTAAAATATACTAATCATGCAAGGAACGGAAAATGGTTTTCTAACTTAAAAGTCTGCTTATAATTTTGGGGGGGGGGGAATCCCATCAAAGAATGAAATCACAATGGGCGATATGAACCCAAAGAAAAACTCTGCTTAACTAATAAGTTGTTGGTTGATATGATAAGCGGTCTCATCTTATAAGAAGAAGGAGAACACTAGTTCTATTTCACCAAGTCATTAATTACAACAAAAGAAGTTAGAGACCTCAAAAGATGTTCAAGATTCAAAATGTTAACAGCCCGTCTAGTGTGATCAGATAATTCTCTAACAGATCAACGAGCGATTTCAAAGGGTGAACCACGTAGAGTGTGAAAACTAGGGTTAATTTAATTTCCTGATAAAAGCAAATTCTTTCTTTATATGGTTGATATTACATGGCAGGAGGAGAGAAGTGGAAACTTCTGAGTGAAGAAATTAAAGTAATGAAAATCAATTAGCGTAGTTGGAGCCTACAATAATGTAAGCTGTGCGTATGTGACAGTATAGCGTGTGATAGGAATAAAACGGTATGTCCCTGTATGGCTTTGTGATGCACGTGAAGCTGTGAGCTTGAACTGGGCTTGGCATCATAAATTAATCCTGGAGGAAGTTTATTCTTAAGGTTAGTTAACACTTATAATATGTGTGATGATTTTAAGCATATGATTGTTATGTTTCATATTCAATCTTCATGTTCATGAGAGCGAATCATTTCGTGGGTTCCTTGCTCAGAGTATAGGAAATAAAACACAACTCTGTATATCTGCAAAGAGACTGCCCATAAATTCCTTCCTGTTGTTGAAAGAGGTATCTAATACGTAGAGGCATATATATTCAGTGGATTCAGTTATATATAGTTTTAAATAGGTTTGTAAGTTTGTGAATTGGGCGATATAAATCTTTACCAAACGTTAATTAAGTGGTGCACCTTGTGATAAACGTGTTTGAAATCAGTGTGAATGCAAAATTAATTAACTGCATTCAGAACCTGAACTTTTTTTTTCTTAGAAAGTTTGGATGAATTAAATTTCAGGAACTTATCATGTTTGGGACAAGTCTCATTATGATTGATTCAACAAACGCTTACAAAAACTTTTGCAATTTATCCACCAATAAAGCCTTTTATTGACAATAGGCACTATAAAAAAAACGTCATTTAGTAGCGGTTAAAAATAGTTATTAGTAGCGGTTGTAAAAACCGCTACTAAATCGTATGTTGCAAGCGGTTTTGTAGCGGTTTACAAAAACTGCTACTCATGTAACACAACCGCTACAAATTTAGTAGCGGTTACTAAACCGTACTAATGTTGGCGCCACAATTTCGCGTGGCGAAAAATGAAAAATAAAAATTTGGCTCCAATTTTGTAGCGGTTGGAAAACCGCTACTAAATTCAAATGGGAATTTTAAAAGCGACGCCAAAAATTTAATACTATTTTGAGTTTAAATTTGTAGCGGTTCTAAAATCGCTACAAAATTTTGGGAATTTTTTTTAAAAAATCATATAATTATTTGAGTCCATTGTTATAATATTGTGTTAAATAGTTTATTATTTAAGTAACTTAAATGATATCGTTATTATTTATAAAGAATGATTAAATTAAGTTAGATAAGTATAAACTTTATACAGATAATATTATTGAGAATGTGTATATAATGAGTATAAATATTATGAGAAGGGAGAAAATGTTGAAATCAAATAATTGAAATTTCTTTTACTATATTTGATCACCTTACTGAGCTCTTTGGCTTTAAAAAAAAAAAATTTAGATGAGAGAAAACGAAAGAGAAGAAAGGTTGAAAGAAATGGAGGAATGTTTGAAATGAGGTGTAGTGAAGGTATTTATAGGGATCTACGTAGCACTTGTAGCGGTTAATGTAACAAGTTTTGTAGCTGTTGATATTTGTAGCGGTTGATGTGACATTATTTATAGCGGTTTTATTTGATTTTGTAGTTGTTTCATAACCCCTACAAATATTAGTTTGATTTTCTTATAATAAAAATATTTCACACTTGTAGCGGTTTTATTTTGATTTTGTAGCGGTTTCAGAACCCCTACTAATATTTTTTTGAACTTTTTTATAAAAATATTTTAAATTTCAAATGTTTAATTTGTAGCGGTTTTGTTTGTAAAACCGCTATAAATATTTATAATTTGTAGCGGTTTATAAATAAAAACAACTACAAATTCATTTTTTTTATTTATTTTTTTTATAAATATTAATTTCAAATGTATTCTATAGTGGTTATACAATAAAAACCGCTACAAATTTTCACCACTGTTAACAAGATTTGAAATTCAAATTTTCAATGTGCAACACTTTGTAGCGGTTATGTCAAAAAAAACCGCTACAAATGTTCATGATTGTTAGCGGGAATTAAAATATTCAAATTTTAAATGAACACTTTCTAGCGGTTAGTATTAAAAAACCGCTACAAATATTCATAATCGTTGGCGGGAATTAAAATTTTTCAAATTTAAAATGTTTAATTTGTAGCGGTTTTGTTTGTAAAACCGCTACAAAGTTACTTATCACTTTCTAGCGGTTTCATCCATTTAACCGCTACAAATATTTATATTCTGTAGCGGTTTATATTTATAAACCGCTACAGATGTTTTATTTTTTTATTTATTTAATAAATATTTATTTTAAATACATTGATAGCGGTTATATACTATAACCGCTACAAATATGAGTTAAATTTTGTAGCGGTTCTTTGTAACCGCTACAAAAAGGCGGCCTTCTAAATTCTGTAGCGGTTATTATCGTAAAAATCGCTACAAAAAACCACCACAATATAGTCGCGCTAGCTTCGCGCCAAGTTGGCGCCACATTTGTAGCTGTTAATATAAACTAACCGCGACAAATTTGGCGCGGGTTTGGCGCCAAAATTTGTAGCGGTTATATCTTATAAACCGCTATAAATCATATTTCCTAACCCACGAGCCACTTGGCGCGAAGCATATCGTTACAAATTTGTAGTAGTGTTGCTCAAAACCGCTACAAATCCTGATATTTGTAGCGGTTTATTCTAACCGCTACAAATACACCGCTACGAATTATCTTTTTTTTTTGTAGTGAGGATTCAAATTCATGAACATATGAAATATTATATGGAACTCTGAAAATTGACAATAATTAATGGTTTGGGATTTTTTTTTTCTTTTACCCTCTATATTTTACTTTGGTTGGAGGGATATGAAGGGGAGGGAAGAAGATATTTTGATGAATTATTTTTTTCTGAAAAAAGCTAAAAACGCAACGTTATAAAGTTTTAATCGACAGAATATGTAAGATAAGAAGGCAACAAAAACATAAGTGCCTCCATGACTCTTCGGCCCCAAGCCCACAATGTAATGCCGCTGCGGCCGAGTCCCACTCTTTCTCGAGTTTTTCTCAGGATGATATGGCAACTTTGTTGTGCAATCATGCACATTTGAAACCCCAAAAGTAAACTTTTTGAAGTATTGTTTAGATATACTCTTTTTTTTTTATTAAACACTCGTGGTTTGTAATAAATGACAAATCTTTCTTTAATTTTATACACAAACAAATTGTGTCAAGTGTCAACGTTGGGCCGGCTGTATCAAACGGTCAATTCACCCCAGCTTCAGTTCAAATATAGATCACAATTGATAACCTTTTTTTTCTAAACTCACACACTCATTATATCCTTTAAAGAGATTGGAAGTCACAATTTCATACCTAAAAAGGCTTTAAGGGGGACATTCGGTGTCAATTGAGCTCTAAGGCCCGACAAGTTCACGATTCATAACTACTTTCTAATTCTCATTTAATGCATTCGTTTATCCTAATTTTGTTGAAACTTCATTTACTTTCGTGACCATCAAATGTGCGTTTTTCAAGGAAAAAACATCCATGTTATGTCATGTGTTCACATCTCTATCTTATTATGAGTCTCACATCAGGAGATTTACAAATGAATTGTGATTTTCCTTCTCAAACTAGAATAGTTTTTGGAGTTTGATTTGCCTTTAAACTTTTGTTCATGACATCTCTCTACATACATTTAGTTATTAGTGGGTGGAGTAGGTAGATTGTCCATTATGCGGTTCCAAATTGAAGCAAAGAAATAAAGAGAAGCAGGAAATAACAGAGAAGATAAACAATGAGGTAAGATTGGTTATGTGGTTTTGAAGTACACTTGGTAGAATATGACACCCAGGATACAGTAGTCATTGAATAAATGATGCAACACTAACATGTAACGTAGCATCCCTTGGGCACAAAATTAATTAACCTTGACTTGAACTTAATGAAAACAGACACAAGTTTCAGAAAACGAAAAGCTATGTATTATGGTTCATATAATGTGATAGGATATGAAATATAAATATATGTGTGGATGATGAATATAGTAGTACATAGTGTCACTTGAAGATGTACTTAACGATGCCAGGGATATGAGTGTTCATAAAATAATCATCCCAATCGATGTCTTTTGGGTCAAAGTAAAACAAATCCGTCTCTGCTCCTCCTCCTCTCGCTGCCCTTCTCAACTTCTCTGTGTTCATATCATCAAAACTGTTTTCCCAATACACACATAAACATTTTCAAAGAGGACTAAATACAACATAACATATCAAAGAAGGAATTAAAAAAAGTACTCACGCTCCATAGAAGAACAAATAAGGCTTGTAGATGTCGACCAAGCGCATCACAACCTGGATTTTCCTGCGGAGCTCCGTATACGAGTCATGAAAATACTGGCAAAATGCTGTGTTTGCCAGCTCCAGTCCCTATTCATTTCAATGCAAAACGTGTTAGTTAGTTAATTCAAAGAACATGAAATTAAGTCACTAACACGGGCAGATTTGAGATTGGTAGTACCTCTAATCCTTAATAGAAGAGCCAAATTGATTTTTTTAGAGAGATTAAAAAAACTAAATAAGTTATTTTAAAATATTTATAATTATCGTTTTTCTCCAAACTAATTTGTTTGACTTATAAATCGATATAGATAATTTAATTATGCACAATGTTTAAGTAACTTATTTAACACTTTTAATCTCTAAAAAAAAAGTCAACTAGCTTTTATATTAAGAAACGGATGGATGAGACTATTAATTAAGGGAGGAACCTTTAAGAGGAGGAGGTATCGGATGAATATGTATCTGCGAAAGCTGGCCATGTCACCGAGGACGGTGACTCTGCCGACCTTGATGGGCTTGCCGTCTTTGTTGATCCAGGGTTTCGCCGTGAAGTATCTTAAGCCATAGTCTTGAAGATTCGAGTATCTCAGCGGATTCCTCACCGACGAACTCACCTGATATATGGCTTCATCACTTGGTTGCCCTGCATGCGCCGCCATAGCCACCAGCATCGCATTCACCACCATATCCGCCGGAATCTGCACTTCGGATCCCAATATATAATAACTCATCATTATTAATTGGCTTAAAGTAAAATTTCAGAGCCATGAAAGAATATTCAAATCACCCACCACATCAACAGGTGACTCCAGGTCTCCAAGGAAGCAAGTCAACTTTCCTTTCCCATATGCCACAGCTAAACTGTCAATGGTTCTGTTTTTCCATAATTATAATTAATAATTATGATGGATCACAACACAACACAAATAAATAATTTTAGTGTTATATATATACCTGATACCTTCGGCCCAACCAGGGAAAGGTTCTTTGAGGGTACTGGTAACAATGGTGGGACGCACAATGACAAGGGGCATGTTGCCTTTCAGGTCTTCCACCAACATTTCTCCCATTGCCTTTGTGAACACATATGTGTTTGGCCATCCATAAACCCTTGCCCTGTTCATTGTAATTCACATTATATATACACCAGATGCACTTTTATCATCACCAATTATAATATTAAGATATATAAAGCACACTATTAACACACTCTGATCAACCCTTATTTTATTACAAGTAATAAATATATTTATTGAAGGAAGTACTAATCAAAATTGCCATTATTGGTGATGCAAATAATTTTTTTAAAAAAATAAAAATTTAGGATTCAAATTTTATATTATATCTTTTTTGTTTTAAAAAAAATCCCGTATTAAAATTTGATTAGCAGGCATAGCCCCACATTCAGGTCCTCCAGGCCCTATTTGTGCATTGAGCGGAGACCCTCTGAATATACCTCCTATACTTAATATTAAGACACAAGGTGACTAATTCGAAAAAATTAAGGAAGTTAAATAATTTATTTTAAAGTATTTTGATTAATTATTTTTCTTCAAATTAATTTACCTGACTTATAAATTAATATATAGTTTATTGATAACATAAGTATTTCAGATAGATCACGTAATACATGTTATACTTAAATAATTTATGTAGCTTTTTAATCTTCCCTAATTAGTCAACTATGACTTATATTAAGAGCCCAAAGTAGTATATAAAATTCTAAATATAGTGTCCCCCCCCCCCCCCCCCCGGGGGACAAAAGACCACAGAGCCAAATATGGGGGAAATGGAGCAAGGGCAGTTAAGGAAAAGTGAGTTTGGTGTGAAGTGTTGGATCTGTGGAATTGAAAGATACAGTTGAGGAGATGAAGGGGAAGGTATGGTCATGAATAAAAGAAGAGAAGGGCATTAATGGAGTAACCAACTCAATCTGAAGCAAATTGATGCATGAGAGAGAAGCCTGCATGTGTGTGTGTGTGTGTGTGTGTCCTTTTCTTCAAATTTATATCTCTCCTTTCTTGTTTCATGCCTTCACCTACTTCCCCGCCTCTCTCTTTATTCATCACTACCAACAAATCCTCCTTCTTCTTCAAAATTATTCTTCCATTTCGTAACACACACACACACACACACACACCTGTCCTTTTCTTTTTGACAAAAACATGTCTAGCATTATCTTGATTAGCTGCTATGGTGTTTGTGTGTGTGCATGTATCTGAACTAGTCAATACCAAAGGAGGCAAATGGAACGAAAATACCACTATTTATATCACTATACATTTTGTTACTATTTGTGTGAAATATGTATCAGTATCAAATAATAAAAAAAAAAACTGCATAATTCAGTGAAAAAGAATTACCCCGTCTTCAATGTGAAAATTAAAGAAGAGTGAGTCACTCATTGTTTGGTGAGTAGTCAATTAGGATTTTAAATATAATTTAGCAACCTTGTAGTGTATATTAATGAACAGATTCAAAAGCTTCCATGTCTATAAAAAAACCAATGGCAATAAATTCATGCCCTTGCTTTCAAAATCATACTACCTTGGCAATTCATTGAATCTTTTTCTTGTTCGTTGGCCCTTATCTCTCTCTCTCTCTATATATATATATATAAAGCTAAAAACAACCATGTATTGTGACCACCTAGAGTCAACAATGTTTCACATTCAGACCTATAATAATTTTAAGACTGTCTATTTTCACGGGCGCTTATTATAAAACGTCTCTGATCACCTTGCCAGAACTCAAAAAATATGATATGATTAAGTCATTAATTTTGTTTAAAAATAAAATAAAATTTAAATTTATTCATATTCTAAACCATGAATTGCATCTCAATTATAAGCCATGATGAAAATTACATCAAATTTTAATCTATAAATAAATCGAATCTGAAAACTGCACTCATGATGAAAATTTCATCAAATTTTAATCTATAAATAAATCAAATCTGAAAACTGCACTACTGGAAAATGACTATTACCTCTAGTCCACAATCCACGACACTTCTATAAAAGTTTCCATTATTATGTGCCAATTAAGTGACATATACTAATATTATATTAAAACCATTAAATCAAATGTCTATTCAATGTCTCTTATGAATTTGCACGCACAACAGGGTTTCCGATACGCATTCAAATGTATCAAATTGAATATATAGGGGTCAACCAATCATGCTGCGTAAGTCTTTAAAAATTGATCATTGAATTTCAATCCCTTACTTAATCATTAAAAAATATATTTTTATATTACTAAGGCTCGTTCTACGACAGATTTGGATTATTGTGCAGCAAAGCCTTTCTTATTTTTTGCAAATTACGGTTCCTTGCATGAGAGGTCAAGCAACACAGTAACAAACGAAACTGATGAAGAGCTTATTGCCATTCTTTTGCTATCCCAACATCAGAAAATTTTGAAAACACACGTACACACTTTAGTTTTTTCCATAAAGTAATAAAACTTAATTGTTTAAATGAAGAATCAATATGGGAGTAACTCTTTATACCAACTCGCCGTGCAAGCTCAGATTAGAATTTATTGCAAATCCAGCTACTTGTATGTCCATCTTATATATGTAGTTAAACCAAAAAGCAAGAGGTGGCTGAGAAAGATGATGAAAAAGCATATTGTTACGTACGAACCTGGAAATCCCCAAGTCCTTCATGGCCATTTTCACTTCATCTGGTGTGGCTCTCTCTTCTCTTAGCTCTTTCAATTTGTCTTGGACTACTTTGTTCTCTACATCGATGTCTGGACCAGGTACTCCATTAAGTGAATCACCCAAGTGATATGGTGTCTCTAATATCAACCCTCTTCTCTCACCAGATACATAAGCTGAAATAAGTCCATCGACACAGCAATTATGATGCTGATTCATAATATATATATATTTGTGAGCCCATCACATAAATGTCCTACTTTATGACAAGGTCGTACCAAAAACTGAAAAGTAAGTAGTCTTTGCAGAAACACAAACAATGTCATTAATGATCATTGGATATCATTATAGACCACACAAATTTGATTACATGTTTATTATCCTTTTTTTTTTTTTTTATTTACTTGCCGGTAGCTGACACTATTAGCAACCGACTAAACTATTTCCTAGGAATGTAGGCCTACAAGTGGGGGGAACTGTGTTATCTCTAGGAAATTATCGTGACTACATATCCAAAACTCAAACGCAAGGCCATTGGTTAATACATCCGGTTTATTTTCAATAAACTTTGATGCCTTTAGCACCACTTAGTTGGATTTTTATTGAGGTGGAAGAGGCACAACAACCTTTTATTATCCTGCTGTATATATCAATTGTTTTAGACAGTAGCTGAGATAGTTAGGTGACATACAGTTGAGTTGAGTAAAAACCAACGTTCAAGGCCTGGCAAACTTTAAGAAATACACCCGAAAAAGCAAAATATGATTTACTAAAAACAACAAGGTTGGTTAAAATATTTTATGCTTACCTGTTGATACGTGGACAAGAACCTTGAGTTTAGCACAGTTTTTGGCGAAACACATGACATACTTAGCTCCAAACGTGTTTAGTCTTAAAGCAATATCATATCTGCATTCAAAAAGAGAATTCAAGAAAAAAGAAGGAAGACAAATTTTCCATGAATAAAATTATTTTAAAAAAATCAATGATCCACCAATGTTAATTATTTATATATACACCTCTCATCAAAGTTAGTAGTTGCAGCTAGGTTAACGATAACATCTGTTTGACTGATAATCTCTTCCCTTAAGATGGAATCCTTCAAGCCCAGGTCCTCGCAACTTATGTCACCAGGCACCAGAACCAACTTCTCCGAAACAAGAGAATTAAAATTTGGACCCAATTTCTCCTTCAGCAATTTAAACAAGTCCTTCCCTATGATCTGAAGTTAGACATACATACAAAAAGAAATAAATCAGCCACAAGCTTAACTATAATTAATATACTGAAAAAAGAGTGTCTGTGCCCTCATATATAAAGGGATTAAGAAGTTTGAAAATGACGAGTATTGAGCATAATGCTCGTGATAAATTAATTACTCATTTGATATTATTAATTGTAGGATTTGGGCTGATTATTAATTAGATGAAAGAGATAGAAAGGATGAAAAAACACAAATTCCCATTTTGGTGGAAGTGGAAGTTTCATAATTCGTACAGATAGATACCTCATTGTGCAGGCGATGGGTGGCAGATTTGGTGTCTGTGGCTCTTAAAAGAAGAAAAAGTTTCTTCACATTTGGCTGAACCCTCAGTATCTTCTCCAACAGAACTGAAAAAAACACACAAATAAAGAAAAATATATACTACAGTACAAACACAGATATACACAAAGAAGCCTTCGAAGGAAATTAAGTGAGAGGAGGGGGGGAATATACTTTTGGCAAGAAAGCCAGTGGCTCCAGTGATTAAAATGGTCTTATCTTGAAGAAAGTGGAGTATGCTTCCCAACTCCATTGGAGAGAAAAAAGAGATGAGAGAAGGTGAGAGAGAGAGATACCAAAGTGATGTTATTTCAGATGAAGCCAAAGAGTAAAGACACTAACGTATGGGCGAAATCTAATGCCCATTTCATGTCATATATGCACGCAGAAACCAAGCTGCGCAATTAGGGTAATTTGGATATTCTCAATTATTCTGTGAGGAAGGGTCTCTAAAATGGAAAAATAAAAATTAAAAGAAATTTAATATATTTTTCTTTCATCACTTTGGATCAGTCTTCTTCTAATGTCAAAACTATTTTACACACTCCTCCACCTACGCGCTATTTCGTCCTAATCCGCCATAATGACGATAGAGTGCACGCAAATTTTTACTACCTCGGATACAAAAAGTAATTTCGTTTTTTTATAATATCAATTTTTTCTTTAATGATCTCTTCTTTGAGTGGTTGAGGCGTAAATGGGTTCAAACACACACAGACACACAGACATATAGTAATTATGGATAATTATGAATCATGGATAATTTGACTCTGAGAGTAATAGACAGAGAGAGATACGCACTAAATAAATCTATGGATAAAACATTTAGTAATTACCAAACCCAAATTTGTCGTACGTATTATGGAGAAAGCATATCTTGTTTTATTGGTTTTCTCTGATTTACTTGACCAAATCCATCACCAAACCCAAATTTGTCGTACGTAACTTGGTTCAGCCGTGGCTTATGAAGAGTGGGAAAGTGAATGCAAAACTTTAGACTCACAAGTCGCCGCTCAAATAACCGACACGCCAACCTATATCACATACTTAACTTCCACAACGTTGACTCTGTATATGCAATGTATATAAACATTTGGAACTCAAGTCTATTAAACTGCAATTGTTTAATTTTAGTTTGGTTATAAATTTAAAAAATAAAACAATTTGGTCAATAAAAAACATACTAATAGAGCAATAGTTACTTTTAAATAATAAAAAAGTAAATATTTTTTTATTTTATGAGCATATATAAGGGGTAAATCTGCCGACGGCAAATTAATTAAGATTATTAACTCCCTACATATTGAGGAGAAATTAAATGATAGTATACTCATATTAACTAATTAAGTTGATAGACATACAAATTCAAACCCATTTTTGTATCAAATATAAAATGAAAATATTTCAGCACTATAGATATGACCGCAGCGCATTAAATGAAAGCCGTCCTGGCAACACAATCAACTCCACTGTCCTACTCCTAATGCAACCCCTAGTTGATATATCAATGGTCCCTATTATAAGTCTTTCTTGATCAAAAAATTTGGTCTTATTTATAAGTTCATTTTCAGTACATAAATGAGCTTATGACAACTTTGCCCCTATTTATTGTACCTATAAAGAAATAATTTGAAGAGAGAAAAAGAAGAAAAAGTTGAAAAGTACACATTCATAAATGAGGGTATAGTTGGAAATTTACCTTATAATCATTGGGTTAACTTCTTTTTCTTGATATGTGGGATTTAGGTAAAAGGGACTTATAATAGGGACCAGAGAGGTATATATGCATTTCCTCAATTTCTTCTCATTCTAACTACGTTTCCTCCTTGTTTGACTCAAATGGGTTTGCGCGTCATTAGTCGGTCGGGAATAAAGTGTTGGGAAAAACTCACTTAGGTAATAGACCAGAAAAAATTAAAAAAAAAAAAAAAAGTCTCAGTATAAATTCTTCTATCAAAAAATTTTAAGAGAATTATATTCAGGTTTCACATAAAAGAAAAAATGATCCCTTGAACTTATCAAAACATTTACATATTTCCTATAAAAATGGCAAAGCGTGTGAAATTTAGAGTATACTGTGCTGTAAATTTTAATTTTAAAGATATATGACTTCTCGTCGTAATCCTAGCAATTATAGAATTGTAAAGTTATCTATCGCCATTAATGAGTTGGCATGAATGTATCTTTCATGAGGCCGAATAGATAGTTTGAATATTATAAAATATCATTTGAAATAAAATGTGAAAGATAACTAAGAAATATATTGACTTGTACATATATATAATATGGAGTGTACACATATGTGTGTATGAAACAAACGTCAACTTCTGCATGCAATCCAAGACAAGGACTTCATGACGTGGTCATGAATTCGGTTTGGAGAAAGTTGGGGAGTTCTGTTAAGTGTTACTGTGCAGCCATTCGTCCCCTTTCAAACTTTATGAAGAGCTAATTAAGTAGTCTTTGTTTATGATTTGAACACCAGTATATATATGTATATATATATATATATCCCAATAATAACAGCAATTCAAATAAAAAAAATCTCCTGTGTAAGGCAGCCACGTGGTTAGGAGTTAACTGTTGAACCACCATCGGCCCAATTAATTATGTCCATTTATAGTAGACGTTGGTACTACATATGGTATATAGTAGTTAATATTAGTTGTCCAAGCACATCTAATCAATGCCGTAAAGTACGTGGAAGGGCATCATCTCTGTCTGCGAGCCATTTGTTGTTTTACTCTGCATATAGCGTGATCTTTTGTTGTTTCAAGTGTCCAAGTTTTAGCTCATAAAATGTGATGAACAGTATTCAAATAAAGAGCTCAATCCTAAAAGATTAACAAGTTTGGTGGGAGATTCCTGCTTAAACAAAGATCGATAGTCCCCAACTATGTTCCACTCCACATCACTTCACTTAGCCTTTTGCCAATCAGAATTCTTCGTGGATATTCCTTTTCATGAACATTGGCCTCTTGTAGAAAGCACCTATGTTATGAACATCAATCCAAAGGAAGAGGACAATTTCAAAGGATTAGTCTATTAGATGGGGGAGCATATATACTTGAACTTATAAATCCCATGCTCTTGTGAGGCTCCCGATTCAACAAAAAAATTTATTCAAGCGATGGGAGAAATACTAAGATTAGATCAGATATGCCATGTAAATAAAGGTCCTTTTTCAACTTAACGTTTCGCCGATCTACCCAAAAACAAACATTGTCGTACAATCATTAGGGACCATATATTACAGATTGAATTAATGACTCTCTCAACTCAATAAGTCAATAATACATACGTTAGCAGAAATTAATGATAAAAGCTAGAGACAACTAACAGGAACACACAGCTAAATCAGGAGAGGTCATTTTTCCACAACCCCAAATGAGAAAAGTCCCCTAATAGTATGAAGAGGAAGAGGTGAGCCATTTTCCAGCATGATTAGCCGTCTGCCTTTGAAATACTCCATAATTATGTAAAGTTACAATAATTAAACATTAAAAGATTCTAGTTAATTGGGCAAATATTTAGAGGGTTGAAGACCATAATTAAACATGGACAAGTCCAGTGAGGAAGCATGCAGGCAGAACCACTGTGAGTGACTGTAGCATGTAGTGCAATACAAGTAAGTAGGTAGTCAGATTAATTAGGGCATTTAGGTGAGAGGTCGCTTTTGAATTAATTTTTAATTGGAGGCAGTTGCCAAACAGGTGAAGGCCAATAAATATTAAAAAAAACATTAATCAAAAAGTTGCATGCCCTAAATCGTCAATTCGAAAAAACACACACACACACCAATCGTCTCAGACACACGTTGTGGGGCAAAAGAAATTGAACACGCTAATTTATGTGTTGTTTGTGGGAGACAATAGGATTTTGCTCACATGAACGAATAATGCATATAGTTAGATGATCAAAAGTCCCTGTTTTTTATTAAGTGTGACCATGTGCTATTTTGAAAGGGTTAGTGATAAGGGCGTTGAGCAAGCTGGATTTGGAAAACGATGGATATGTTAAAAATTTAATTAGGGTTTTTTTGTGTACGGCGAATTAATGAGTGTTAAAGGGTTTATCTTTCCTCATTAGAGCCAGCTGTATGAATATGTTCAATCTTAATGGGAAAAGGCGAGAAAGTGTACAACACGTTATTGGATTTATTTGGTGTTGTGTTTGTCTAGTGAAAGAAGGGAAGGGCATAAATAAACATGCAATATGTCTCTCAAGTCAATTCCTTTGGCTTACAAAAAGTTTATTACTATTCGAACTTTTATTATAAAGATTTTATCTTTTGAAGATATGGGCATACTTATTAGATTCATTACCATAAGAATGCTGTTTGGTTCAACTAGCAATTAATCACACTACCACTAAGTTAGTCCTATTTCTAACTCTTTTCTAACTAAATCTCATATATCAAGTAGAGATACTTAACTCAACGATTATAGGATAAATTTTCAATTATGCCCTCATTTATTAATAGGTACTTTTCAATTCTTTCTTTTTTATCTATCTTTACATTATTTCTTCATTGGTGCAATAAATAGAGGTAAAATTGTTACATTTTCATTTATTACACTGAAAATAGAATTATAAATAAGACCAAATTTTTTAATAAAAAATGACTTATAAATAATATCAGAGTGGTATAGTTTAATTTGTTCTTTCGCATGGTTTTTGAGCCTGGATTTTGCGAAAAGTAAACAATTATCGAATGAATGACGCTTAATTCAAGTAGTTGGGCACTTATTCTTTTTCAATACAAATTTTATACGTAGAAGAATTATCATTTGTTTCAACCGGATTGGATTCTCATTATAGTTGAGACCCAATATATCTTGTAATTAAAGGTCATTTGTTATTACTAGGGGTGTTCATGAAGCTTAGAGCCCGATATGCCCACCCTGACCCAATAAAAAATTGTCATGCCCGGCCCAAAAAGAAGTAGCCCGAAAAAAATTGAGCACAATCAGGCTGAGCATTTTAGCTGGCAGGGCCGGGCATCGGGTAGGGTATGCCGCCCTGCCCAGTAGGTATATAATTATATATATTAAAATATGTGATGTAAATATTTTTTTGTATAACAGTTTATAACTTTATATAATTATATTATATTATATGTTTTGTTTTATTAGATTCCTTTGGTATTATATATTATTTGTGGTTTTGTTTTTCTTTCTTTGTCTAGATCCTTTCTTTCTCAGCTTGGTCTAGATCCTTAGGGTTCGAGGGTTCTATCTGGGATAGTTTTAGAACTTAGTGCTCGTTTTCTTTTCTTCTTTTATTTCCTGAGCTTGGTTCTTTTTTTTTTTTTTCTGGACAACAGAAGGTCGAAGGTTTTGTTTTTAGCATTTATTTGTTGTGTAAAGCTTGTGATTTCTCTCCATATGATTTTCATTTTTTTTCCTGACCTTGGTTCTATTAAGGTCGAGGGTTTTGTTTTCAACAATTGGAGAAGGAAGAATATAATGGGTATGGTTGGCTAATGGTGATTGAAGAGGTTTTTTTTCTGAGCTCTCCATATTGGTTATTGTCATGGAAGTTGTTTTATATTCCCACATAAGGTGTGCGTAGGGCATCTTTGGTTGTGAACCTGTTTGTGCTCCCTTGAAGAGTAACTTCAAAGTTCGGTTGATAAATGTTGGGCAGGGCGAAGCTCGCCCACGCCCAGCCCTGCCCAAAAATGTATGGACTTCTACGGGCAGGGCTGGGCATCGGGCTGTAAAATGCAGCCCAATGATTTTTCAGGCAGGGCATCAGGCAAGGGCTTCGTCTTGTCCAGCCCTGCCCATGTACACCCCTAGTTATTACTAAAAAGTACTTGTTATTGTGAATTTGCATGCCAGGTGATTTTGAAGTGACTTGACCTAAATT
This sequence comes from Inga laurina, assembly GCA_963855925.1. Lineage (NCBI taxonomy): Eukaryota > Viridiplantae > Streptophyta > Magnoliopsida > Fabales > Fabaceae > Inga > Inga laurina. The sequence continues at coordinate 63,734,418 of OY979707.1, read as the reverse complement.
AGTGTAGCTTTCAGAAACTAGATATGGCATCCACTTCTTAACATGGGAGTTAGAAAATTAATTTATAAATACTAATAAAATTAGTTAAGTTAATTATTTATGATAAATATGTGTTAGTTTTTCTAAAATACTCTCTTTAATCATGTGCATTAGAACTAAAGAAGCCTATTATCATGTGCAGTCAACTTGATACCTTAAACAAAAATCTATAAATTTGAAAGATTTATAAAGTGGACTGAGGTCTTGTATTTAATACTATAAAAAATCCCCTATCTAACTCCTACATTTATGACATGATGGAGTATTATAAAAATATTGACTTTTTATTGAAGAATGTCATGATATTCAAATTTTGGGAAAGGTTCGATCCTTGCAAAAGCCTAATAATTGCAGTCTTCCATTGTAGTGTCTTAAGTATACGTTTTGAACATGTATAACGGTCAGCATATGTATCGTCTAGCCTTTTTTTTTTTATGAGAATGTATACTCTAACTATTTTGGAAGCTAACCGTAATTTTTATGTTTTTAAGAACGTGTCTAAAAAGGTCAATCGGATCTTATATTAAAGATAAGATGTAGTAGTTACTTTCTACAATTCATTCATGATCCAGAATTTTTCATGAAATATCAAAAGTCTTATATTGCATTAAGTTTGCAATGTCCTAGTCTCAAAATGAAGTTAATTTATTTATTGGTCCTAAGCTGTCATTCTATTAATTTGTCATATAGTTATGTGACAAATACGACAATTATACTGCTATATATACTATCGTTGTAAGTCAAGTTGTTATCTGATGTGATAGACCAAACAAAAGTCCTTATCTTACGTGACAATTTTTTTTTTCTGGTTGAGATTATTAGTATTCTTCTTTTTTTAGATTATTAGTATTCTAATTGGACAAGAAAACTACTCTTTGATGTGATTTATAAAGTGTCAAACAATCCGACATTAAAAAAACATGATAAAAAAGGTCTTCACACGGCCAATAATGAGTAAACGAAAGCGTGCATGAATTTTTATACTACCCATATGACTTTTTTTAGAGAGAGAGATTAATAAAGCTAAATAAATAACTTAATCATATAACATATGTTGTATATTAATATATTATACTCTCCTGGTCCTTAATATAAAATATATTTGGAGAGTTGATCTTGATTCTAAATATTTTACAAAGTTTTCATATTTATTAATATTTTTCTAATTTACCCCTATTGATGCTCCATCAATAATAATCAAGGAGGAGAGGAAATAGGAAAATGGAGGAAAATGACTGGAATATTTTAAAAAATATATGTCATATTAACTAACTTCATTAATCTAATCAAATTAAGTAGATATATGTTTTATATTAAGGAATAAAGGAAGTATCTAAGTTTATAAGTTAAACAAATTAGTTTGGTATGAAAATGATGAATACTTTAAAATAATTTATTCAACTTTCTTAATTTATCCAAAAAAATCAACTGGACCTTAAATTAACCATGAGTTAGTGTAACAGTAAAAATCGCATTCCAATATATTCCTTGTTGTTTTGTTGATTATTATGTTAGTCAAAAGCAGTGGATGAAGGGAGTGAGATGGCAGAGAACTCTCTCTTTCTTTCTGACTTTTTGGGTGCAGGAAGCTATCTCTGTCACAGACATGGTGGCTTCTTCATCCTCCTTTCCTTCCAGTTAACTCCAATCATCTCTAGTTGATTAATACATCTATAAAAAATTATACTATAAATGATAAATAATATGGTTAAATTTTACAGATGCATGAAATCATTTCTGGAATTATGTCAGGAAGGCTCGAACTGATGAAGTGGACATCAAACAAAAAGCTAGTTGCATGAAAAAATTATTTTTGAGACTTTCGCCTAACATTGAAGCAACATTTTCCTACTCTTGATTGTTTGTTTTCGGCTTTTCTTCGTATTTAAAACTTCTGAAATTGATTTTTCTACATATCGTTAAAACCAATTTTTGTTAAATTAATTTTTTTTCAAATAAAAACATATCCAAACCTATAAATCACATTTCAGTAATTGACTCTTGCCTTAATAATTTCAGTTTGTAAAAATTAATTGCGACAGAAATCACTTTTACAAGAGTCATGTACCCACCACATTTTTTCTATAAATAACCTCTAAATAATTATTTATTCTTTCATAAATATTTTTATGGTAATCTATCCGCACGCATTACTTGTACTGATGTTATTATTTGTATTTTTTTCCTTACGTACTAAATGACTTATAAATATATTCAATTAGTAGTTTTTTTTTTTTGCCAGTAATTAGTAGTTAGTATTAAAATCATGGTCTCATGGATGATTTCTTAGGAGATTATTGGGGAAGATGTGACAATAATTATGTCATGACAGAATTCTAAATAATATTGGTCCAGCTATTATTATTTTATTGGAATCATTATGTAACACACCGACACTAGTTCATTCATCTACTGGCCATTTTTAATATCATCTAATTAGCTAGCTTCAATCAAATACAACATTGATTTGAATCAAATACATTTGTTTGACGTTGTTTAATGCTGTGTCTCAAGAAAGGAAAAGGGAAAAAGTTACGTGCAGAAGTTGATTTTGATTTTGATTTTGATTAGCCAGATCAAAGGACAAAAACAATGAGCCCACCACCGTCAACTAGGTTAGTTGCAACCGCTTCATTTCTGGATCTAAACAAATGAATCAAATAGCTACAGGATCACGTCAACTTCAGAGAATCATACGAAAACTTCAATCCAATCTTGAGAGAAAATTATTTCGTTCCATTTCTACTGGCTTATGATATTGTTATCTATATACTCAACAATAACCAAGTTTAGGCATGGAATTTTACAAGTACCAGAGAATAGTGAAGATTGCAAGACGGTAAAATAGGACACGCCTTGGGTCCTGTAAGCCATTAATGAAGATTTAAGTACAAATCACACGAACTAGACTGGCCTTTGAAAGTAAAGATCTGTTTTCCTTTCATTGTTATATACTCTCTCCACTCATAAATATAAGATAAAGTTGACTTTTTTAAAGATATTAAGGAAGTTAATTAAATTACTTTAGAATAGTTATATTTATCGTTTTTTCTCTAAACTATTTTGCCTAACATATAAACTGATATATAATCTAATGATACACAATATATGTTTATAATTAAACAACTTAATTAGCTTCTGTAATTTCTTAAAAAAAAAAAAATTTAAAAAGTCAACTTTGTCTTATATTTAGGACCGGATGGAATATTAATTTTGCTTCATTTCAGTCCATTAGTTCAGTGACAGAACTCATCTTCTTCTGGTCCACACCACACCACACCACATTGAATCAGACTGCAAAAGGCTTTTTTGTGGGAAGCCATTGAAGGCTAGGAGTGAATCAAATTTGATTCATTTACCGTAGACAATTGTTTCTTTATGGCTATGATTGTGACTTCTCAGAATACTTGCGTGTTGGAAATGAAATTGATGATATGGGACATTAAATTTCATTGAAAATGGAGTATGTGCAAGTTTCTTTCCAACTACCAGTAATGGCTAGGACAAGTAAACTCAATTTTCTTTGAATAGGCTGATGGGTTATGAATAGTGTGGCCTTCGATTGGAAAAATGGATTACAGAGCCCAAACACTAAGGAGGGATACAAAGCCCACCAGTGAAACAAAAGGCCCAATCAGAGAGGGCAAAGTCTTCGTACCGCCAGACAGAGACAGCAAGTCAGCAAGAGTTGGAAAAATCTCTCTCTAAATAGAAGGAGGAAACAATTGACAACTTAAAATGAAAAGGCCAACAAAATACCCAGGCAAGACGACCTATTATACAGAAATGGATATTCCACAGTTGTAACCGGAATTAACAGTATATTTTGGATTTACAGCATCCAGTGAGGGGTGAGATTACTTTGAAGAAATAAGAAAAATAAAAAATCGAATTTCATATTGTTTGACATGGTACACGAAGCCAAGCTCCAAGTTCAAATGTAAGAAACTAGGGATCTGACTAGGCTTAATTTTTGCAACTAAACAAGTGTTTTGTTAGTGAGATCATCTTCAGGGGAGCGCTCCAGCATGCCTCAACCACCCCGTCCATTGGGTATAGGGGCGGAATTCCTGGAGCACGAAGTATGTGAGGGGCTTGAATCATATTTATGATTCATCCATGAAACTTTCACAACATCACATGTTGATCTTCCTCTAATGTCAGATATTACTGGGATGCAAGGTCAAGAATCTGATCCTTTCGCTTGCCCATCCTGTCTAACTGCATCAATCATGGGGGAATCGGGGCAAATTTCAACAGACGATGGCAGATCAGCATTGCTTTGATCTTTAGCAATCATCGTATTGTCATTGAGATTGAGGTCAATGGCTGCAACAACAGAATCCTTTCGACCTACTTTCGGCTGACTGTTGTCCATTTGAGCGGTTGATTTCAAACCACATTCTGGTTGGTTCGTTGCCTGAGATGACGACTTCAGTATCAAAGAATTTCTCTGGTCTTGATTAACTTCAGTAATTTCATATTCAGATAAAAGGTCCATGAATTCATTGAGCAGTCTCTGGACTTTCCTGTTAGATGCCATAGATGGAAGAATATCTTCCCTGAGGAGTTTGTGTTTCTTCATTCCCTGCATCCAAATAGATGAAGAAAATACAAGTGATTATAGTACTTTCATAATAACAGCAATTCTGCTGGTCAATAAAAAATCAAACATCTTTTGTCAATTGACAAGGTTATGTAAACTATTAGAGATATAATCATCAGCAAATGATGATTTTTTTCATTCTACGTCACCCAACCATTTCAGGGGTAATCCATAAGAGAGCACTTTTTCGTTGTGATGCTCTCACGTCAACAATAATTTCCCGTAGAGATCTATTCCACAGAAAAAGAATTTAGCTCTGGTGCTCTGCTGTTTCACCATCTTTAGCTTTTATTTTTTTTAAAAAGATAAGTATAAATTGAAATTAGTACATTAACTGTTTATTGACAAGACTAGATAAAATCTTACCAGTACAAAAGGATCCCATGCTAAATTTTTTTCCCCTGAAGATGATTCCTCACCCATACCAGTTGGAGGTCCAAGAAAACTCTCGCATACTTCTCGCAATCGAGATTCATCTGCTTCTCTGAAATCATATTATCTTTTCCATAAGTAATAATTCCAAAGATAACAGACCAAAATTGTGCATGCAAAGCATGGCATAACAAAACCCAACATTTCCTGAACACTAGTGCCAACCTTCCTAATACACAAGTAGATGATGACCATTTACTGGGAGTTAAGTTCTAACTGTGGGCATTGTACTTCGATTTTCTCTCTTCTGCATTAAAGATTTGATTTCTCTTTCTGGCTCGTTCATTTTCTTTTTTTCCAATTTTTTATTTCAATTATATTCAGCCACAGTAAACTCCAGAGAGCATGAGATTCTTGTCAGAAACTAATAGAAAGAGAAAGGAAAATCACCTTGCTAGAAAGCGCACATATGACAACAGGCACTGGCGATATTCATTAGGGGATCCTAGAGCCAATGAAGAAGCCAACTGTGCTTCTAAATGAGCACGTGTCTGCACTCCATCGTCAGTCACCCTGCATCCACACATTCACAAGAAAATTAACATACACGCTTTAAGGACTTGATTGTTTAAATGGGAGGAAAAAAAAAGTGATTCTCAGATTACCTCTAATCGTGCCATGATTTTGAGAATATCAAAAAGTAATTTATTGTTTAGAGATTACATGATAAGCAGAAGGTAGTTTGAGTTTGGTTATACATAAATCATAAAAAGCAATTTCTACTTAAAAAAGCTTTATAAAATAATCATAAGCCACCCATAATAGCTTCTCCAAATAATCATAGTAGTTTAAGTTCAGTTATGGTTTTATTATTTCAAAAACTCAGACATCCAAAATACATAATAGATGTCCACAAATACACACCTCGTCCAACCAGGCTTTCGAGCCAGATATTTCCTAACATCAACTTGCAAAGCTGCAAGCTCACCACTTTGAAATGAACCCAAACTCCAAGAGCTGGCGAAATTAGATGCAGGAAAGCAGTCATCTGCAACCCTTAGCCAACACTTGAGACCCATGTCAAACAGAAAAGCATGGCGAGTGGCCAGAACAACAAGAGGAGAACCAGATCTTGATAGCTTTGCAGATATAACTTTAATAGTACCTGGAAAAAGGAAAATTTCAAAATAAACTAAAGCCTCCAACCAAGAAACACATTCTCATATGGTAAAACATCATTAATATTAAACCAGACAACTTGTCAATTGATTGTGTCGCAGTGTCTCTGTTGTGCTAGTTTCTGTGCTTCTTAGATATCAAGAATGTTGGTAATATATGATACCTGTGTCTTTACTAGATGAGTTGAGACTGGGAGAGGTGAGAGAAGCCAATGAATCCTGCAGAAGGCACTGTCGATTGAATAAATCCCATAAATAAAGGGATCCTTTTCTTGTAACCAACAACAATTTCCAACACTCATCACAGTCTATAAATGTTGCTGCAGATCCCATCATCATGGTAGGCATCGATCGTCTCCCGCACTTAGTGTAAATCTTCAAGAAAAAAGGGGGCAGATATTATATAAGTGTAACTTTTACATCTTGCCTATTCTTTCAACTATGTCTACAGCATTAAGCTTTACCATGTTAATAATGATCACTAGGAGTACAGAAACATATCTTGTAATTAAAGGTTACCAGTATTTTATTCGCAGAGCAAAAGGGGAATGGGGTTGGGAAAGAATGAAGTTTAAGGAACAGGATACACTGCAAGACACCAGCTGCAGATATTTGAATGTAATTATCTTCATGCAATGATGGGTCATTTTCACCCCTAAGATCTGAATGTTGATATAGACTAGACTAGTCAATCTAACATTACTTAATTAATATAAAAACTCAGCAACTTTTCATCAATCAAAATAAGCTTCTGCCAGAGTGTTTATATGTGCACACCCATTAAAAACTTCTCAAGCCTTGATAGATGAAAAAGAATATGCTACCAGCATAAAAAATTTTCACACAAGTAAAACACAATTAACTCAATAATTTAAAGTGTACCCTTATGAAATTTTGCAGATGTAGCATGAGGGACTTCATAGATCTAATGAGGATGCCACAAGAATATTAAGGAAAGGTGATTCGCCATCTCAAGGATAACATTTAAAAAACACACCCACACACAACAACAATAACATCACTCCATTACAAGAGATAAATGCAATACCAAAGGATGTTGGTTACAACGGTCAGAGATAATGAATAAACGATACCTTATTATCATGCAATTCATCAAAAAGGTTACGTGAAAATGAGCAGGGAAAAAGAAAGACATTTAAATAAGCAAAATATGTTACTTACCTGCAGACATCCATCTTCACAACCGACTGCCCAGAAATTTGCATTTCCCGCTAAAACAGTGACTTTTCCTGATATCCTATCAGACCAAAGTGTCTGGGACCCCCTCGTGCAAGCAATTTCTGTTTCCCTCATTGTGGATGTGTTTCCCATGCCCATAATGTCATTTACGGCATGTTCTCTAGGGCGTGCTTCTAAACAAATCGGAGCAGTATCTTCCCCACCTTTCTTGTCAAACACCCTTAAAGAAAGTGTAGCACTACAAGCAGCTAAAGAACTAGAACTCATCACATTTCCCAACTGCTCAACATTAATGCTTCCATCTCTGCCAGCAGTTGGTGGAACCTTCTCAATCACCAAGCTCTCAGAAATTGTTGCCCTAGCAGTAATTCCAGAACGCTCCTTTACATCAGCACTTCTGACAAGTTGTCCTCCTAAATTATTTGCTCTTATGCCATCGTCAGCAGAAACAACTCCATTGTTAGATGACATGAGAGGAAAATCAAGTGATTGAGACTGAACTGTGCCAGATATGTTTTCCTGCTGAGAAGGCACTCCAACTGCTTCTGGAATAATTCTTTTTCTGCCATCAGGACGTCTATATTCTCTTTGCTTGACAGGACTAGAAATTCGGCCAGAGGTTGCAACTTTGTTTATCCCATCACCAACAGGACCTCCACTCTTTTTGCCATCAACTTGAGGTTCAGCAATTTTTATAGCATCCCTTTCATCAACATAAGCTTTAGTCATAGTCTGGTTTTGCTGGACATCAGAAACAACTTTTTTGCAAGGTGCTTGCTTCAGTGAAGCTGCTTCAAGCAATAACTGTGCTGGACTTTCTGCTAAGTTTGCTTGACGACCCCTCACATCACCATAGCGGCTTTTCTTCAACTCATCTAGCTCATCATCACTTAGTCTCTGGCCAAGTTCTTTGACCTCAAAATGAAATGTGGCAACAGATCCATCCAAGGAACATGCAAAAAGTGAATATCCATCAGGGCTCCTGTTTCAAAAGGAGCCCAGTGATAGGAGAAAGTTAAGATGAGACACTTGCACGAACTGAGGTTAAAACAAATAACATATAAAACACAGCCAGGAATGAAGAGCCTACCAGGATAAATCAACAACACTTTGGGTAAAAAAATGCTTGGCCACAAAGAGAGGCCGAGGACTCGCAGTAGTCCATACTGTTATAGTCCTATCCTGACTTCCAATGGCAATAACATTGTAAGGCTGTGGCTCTTTGCTTCCGGTTTTAGAAGCACCATTACTCCACCCAACAGGTACAGGCTTTGCTTCCTGGGCATTAGAAGAATTCCTCCTGAACATTGAATGGTTAAACTTCACCACAATCACAGGAGCATTATGCCCTAAGAAGTCAAATGTTGCAGACCATTCTCCTCTCTCTAGGACAGGAGCAGAATGCCTTGGCTTCTGGAATCCATGTGTAGTAGTGATAAAATGACCACAGGGAGACCATCCAAGCCGCCTAAAAAAGGTAGACCCAAGCTGAAAGAAACAAACTAGAATTGAGAAAAGGAAACTGATCAAATTTGAATAGATTTTAAAATAATGAAACTTACAGATTTTGCCCAGTGACCATCCGTCCTGTGAGCAAGACTCCAATCACTAGTTCGCCAAATAATTACAGTTTTATCATCTGATTGACTTGCTATGAAAGATCCAATGGGATCCCAAGCAACACCCTTAACCAGGCTAGAGTGTCCCCTGAGAACAGCAGTGCAGATGCCATTGCTCATATTCCAGATATGGATGGTATTGTCTAAACTACCACTGGCCAATGTGGAGTCATCAGGAGACCAATTAAGATCCACCTACTTTAAGCATGGATAAAAAGACCCCAAGTTAATGGTGCTCAGTTAGAACATGAAAACATGAACTTCAAATTAATTAGTTGCAAAGCTTTTTGAAAAAGACGAGGTTAAAATAGTAAAAGCAATTCCATTACCACGTCTGCAGTGTGCCCTCTCAAAGTCAATGCAACTTTCCAGTTTTCAATATCAGGGGGCTCTCCACTACCAAACTCAGTGGTTCCTGAACCAGGCTTTCTCTCATGAACTAATATCACCTGATCATCAGACCCTGACGCAACATATCTTCCATGCTTGGCCCATCTGACACAATTGACAGATCCAAAGTGATCTCGCAGGGTAGCAAGAAGTCTCTGGGACGAGTCATCATTTGTCATATCCCTACTAACAGATTTCATGTTCCATATGCGAACCTATAATAAATAGAGTCAAAAGAGAGCATTGTGAGGATGGTGGCACCTAATTGTATCAGAAAACATTTCACCATTAGTATAGTGAAATGTCAAAATGGATCAATTAAGTAGATTAAAACCATAAGAATCCCACTAAATATTGCCGTTCGGTTTAAAACACCTACAAACAGAGAATGGAGTTCTTTCACCCATTCCCGGCCAAAATACAAGCTAATTAAGAATCCACCAGCTCGAGCAAATGTCTAAATTTCTAAATGGAACTCCTCCATTACTTCGGCAATAATAAGAAACCAAATGGCGTAGAAATATTCCATTCACTCGTCAAAATAAATTCAACAGGTTACTGATGTACCAAGCCCCTGGGCACCACCTAGTGGCGCACCCTAAGATTCAAAATATCCCCAAATTGAGGCTCTAGTCTTGACACATGAGAAGGGTGAGAGGAAAAGATCATACCTTGTGGTCGCCACCGCCCGTAGCGAACCGAAGCCCACCAGGTTGTACATCAATGGAAAATATTTGCATGCCCTCATGCCTAACCCAACTAGGTTTCTCTGCAATCATCCCTGGAAGTGTATGCTTTTGAACCCTGAGTAGCCTTCTTCACTCTTTTTTCCCCCTGGAAATTCAATCCTTAATTTTCCAGGCTTCACCAACTGGGCTCAAAAGCTACGAGATGCTTACGCAAAAACTAGCCGTAAAACCCCCCAGGGCACTGTGCAAACCGGCGTCAGTAAAAACCCTACGAAGATGAAGTCGAATCGCGGTTGGAATTTTTTTGGGTAGGAAAAAGGGGGAGATACGGGGAAAAAAATTAATAAAACCCTAAATTGATGTCGTAATTCAGGAGTCGTTGAATCATACGCAATAACTCACAATTAATGAAGAACCTATGAAGACACTTAAATTTTCTCCTTAATATTTTCACGGGAGAAAAACGGAAACAAAGGCGAATAGGACAAACCCCCTAGCTTTAGGGACACTTGAGCAAAAACCCTTCAGGTGATGGGACGTGAGAAGAAGATCGAGGACCTAACTTCCTCGTTAACGGTCAAATCCCCGAGAAGCTAAAATGCGTTTAGCAGAGAACTGAAAAAGAAGAAAAGGAAAAAAATAGAAAGAAAAGAAAAAGAAAGAAAACAAAGCAGAAGGTAAAGAGTAAAGACTAAAGAGAAAGACAGTAGCAGTTAAGAGACTTAGCAGTACGTAAGAGGAAAGTCAGTAAAACGAGTACTATGGAGGGAGACAAACAGCAGATTTAAGATCTGAAGGATTTTAGGCATGGATGGTCAATTGTTTACTTTGTTTTGAAACCTTTGGTTTCTAAAAACATGGGCATGATCACATGAATGCCCTAACAGCAGATAAGAGAAAATAGCACTGCATGTTTATATTTTTACTTTTATTTGGATATCATTAATAACTATTTAATTTGCGTTAAGAATATCTTTTTTTTCAATTAGCAATACAATTGTTGACTAAATCATATAATGCCATTATGAGGAATCTGAGGAAAACAAGTGGAGCAAGAAAGCATATCATTCAAAGCCTCAGAGCAGAGCCCTCTTTCCCCCACTAGCCTCAGAGCCCTTATAATACACTTTAAATATATTTCATATTTATAAAAATAATCAAATAATCAGAGTCACAATGAGGTGTAATGTAATTTTTTTTTTTTCTTTGCCAAGAGAGGTGTAATGTAATTATTCCTTACGAATTTAATTATTAAATATGATGTGTTTATGTTCTTTTCATTTTTTTTTTCTCTATCTACTGTTCCTGGATTGAATATAAGAGCTACACATTCTGCTTTTTTTCTTTAAATAGATAAATAAATATTAAGTGTATAATAATGTATTATTTTGAGTAATTATTCTTTCTTTACGTTACAGCCCATCATTCAAATATGAATTTAATTTGTTCTCTGTTTCAATATCCATTAAATTTAAAATGGGAAATTCATACATACAAACATACATCTGTGTATATATATATAAACGCAGCTGGTCAACGTGGAAACCTTTTTATCAAGAACAAAAGACACTTCTAATTTCTAAACAGCCAACAGATTGAGAGCAACAGGGCTTCTAACACTGTGCATCCCATTTTTCCATATCAAGGCCCCAAACACAAAATTCCCATTGCTACTCTTGTAAGGACTGAAATCAACCCTGAAAGTTACTTTCTCCCCTGTTTTCCTAAACTCAATTTCTGAAGGTGTAACCTTAACTTTCACACCAGCTGGATCCTCAACACTTGCTACATATACTGTTGGTTCCCTACCATAGTAAGTAAATGTCCGATAAACCGACAAACTTCCATTCAAGTTTGATACCCCAATTGAAGGATAATTCAAGTTGTAGGACTCAGGAGGAGATTTCTGACACACAAGTAGTTCCCCAGTGAGGTTCTTAAGCTGAGCCGGACTTGCACCAGCACTGCACAGAAAATTCAGAACATCGTGGGAATCAAAGTCATATACTAGTCTTGTGCTTAGTGCTGCAACTGGGTTAATATGGCCTGATCCATAATCAAATGTTGTGGCTTGAGTTCCATTTGGATCTCTTCCAATTAGGCCACGTGTGTTGTCCATGGTTGTTGCAGAAACATTAGAACAACATTAGTATAGGATCATTATCTTTCAGGTTAACTGTATTATAAACAACCTACCGGTTGTAATTATTGCAGACATTATGGCTGCTGGACCCCATGAGGGTTTATGAGACTTCAAGATTGCATCAACTGAAGTAATGTGGGGACAAGACATGGATGTTCCAGAGATAATGTTATAGTCAACGGATCGGTGTTCGACCGTATCTCCAGTTGCCAATGGAGACCATGCTGCTAAAATATTCACTCCAGGGCCTGTGATGTCAGGCTGCATATAGTTGGACAACAAATCATACAGTTTTCATCAATCAATTTCCTTAAAGAATAGAATATGTTATAGTCTTGAGTCTCTTTTGAAAAGAAGCAGCAGCAAGTAAAGTGTGTGCGCAGACCATTGACTTCATAATGAGTCAACCCTCCAACAGTTTGCAGACAAAGTCATGTTTTCTTTCGTGTTTTTCGACAATGCAATTTTTCTAGAAGGTTGTGTGGGCTTGCCTTAATAATATCTGGCGTAATTATATTTGGTCCCACAGAAGAAAAAGCCGCCACTTCTGGTGCAGGTTTAACATCCACAATAGTTACTGTTGACAAGATCCTAGCACTTGGGTTCCTGATACAATGAAGTTAAAACAACATCCACATCATCATCTTCCTCTTCCTCCTCTTCTTCTATTTTCTTGTCTTTTTTTTTTTTTTTTTTGTTTTGATTACAAACAAAAGAGAATTGAAGTTAAAACGCAAAACTCACTTGTCTGTGTTCATGTATGCCTGTAGCTCTTGTACAGCTCCCTCACCAATAATAGTGCTTGAGATGACAAACTGAAAGCCAACATCTTTAGCACTGTGATCAATAAGTATCATTCCAACAACCCCACCTTGCTTTATAGCCGTAGCCTTTGCTCGTCGATCATCAGCCACAGTCTCAATTGTACAAAACACAAATTTCCCCTTGATCAGGGCAGGATCTAGAGTGTTGTCTTTGCAGAAGCTATTCAAAAAGAAAACACTATTGAGAAGTTGAATGCCATAGAATCTTTTTGTCTTTCAGAGACAAAAGACAGAGTTTGATGTTTAATACTATGAAGCATTATTAGTATAGTATTGTAAAGTCTGATGCTGTCTAATGGTGGAGATACCTTGCATTTCTTGACGGAATGCCAGGTGCTGCAGCATTTTTCCCATCTATCAAACCATAGGACTGCTTCATTTTAATTGGATTCAAAGAGAAACCCTGACAACAAGTTAACATATTTTAGTTTCCTTATTCATGATCTATATATATATATAGAAATGATATGTGCTTTTAATTTGACCTCACCTTCAAAACTTTTGAGTTGCCAAGTAAGATATTTGAATGGAATTCCCTATCTATTGTGCTAGCAGCAACAGTGAGGATCCAAGGAGCAACATTGCAAGCTGTACCTGGAAAAATTGAGTTCCCTACAGAAGCAGAAATAAGAATATTCCTTCTAAATGCATGGAATGCTCCTATAGATACCGCATCCTCGAAATAAATTCGCTGGGGCGGGTTTGGGCTGAGCGAAAATCAACACCATCATGAATAGCATCATCCATGGCAGAAAGAACATCAGCATCACTGCACATATCAAACCAGCAAGCCTTGTAGATGGCAAGTCTGGCTCCTGGAGCTCCTCCTCTGGCAGTTCCTTTAGCCATTCCAAGTAAGCTAACGTCAGTGACAATGGATCCTGCAATTGTGGAAGCAGTGTGGGTCCCATGTCCATCGCTATCTCGAGCTGACATAAAGAAGGTTCTGTTCTGAGATTCCAGTGGACCAAAATCTGTTATGAAACCTCTGGAATAGAACCGTGCACCAATTATTTTCCTGTAGAATCCAAATTCCAGATGTGTTATTGCATTAGTTCTAGATTATGGTCATGAAACATGAAAGAGTATCATTACGAATTACTTGTTACAACGGGCTTCTGTGAAGTTTTCACCAATGACACACTCTCCCTTAAATTTTTCGGGCACAGGACCTAATCCTTCATCACTGAAGCTTTTCGATTCAGGCCATATCCCTAAAGATCAACGCTAAATCAACTTAATCAACACAAAATATTATTGACAAGAAGAAAGAAATTATGATCAACATTATACTACCTCCTATCCTTAATATAAGATCTTGTTTGTAGTATGATTTGTACTATAAACTAGATCTTATATTAAAAACCGGAAGTAGTGTAATATATTGATTGATGTCTTGTTTACCTAAGTCAACGACACCAATAATGACATTGGATGTGGAATCCATGGGTAGATAATCGCCATTGTAGACAGAGTCCAATCCAAGAAAATGCCATGAACGTGTAGTATGGAGCCGATTCATTTTGCTCTCAAACACTGACACTACTGAATCATGTTCTGAAACATAAATCAGAACATCAGAGACGACAAATGGTATATAGGTGTGACACAGATTATGCGTGCACGTGTGTGGGGGGATACTGAGACTTCATTAGTCCTGTAATTTGAAGTACTTCTCTTTCCTACATGAAGAAATGAAAGAGATTTAAAGATGTCAGAGTAAAATACTGAACCTGCAAGTTGATCAGCTTGCTCTGGCGTGAGCATGGCTGAGAAACCCCAAAAGCTTTTCGCGTAGTGATGAACTGCTGCTGCCTTTGCTTCTTCCAAACTGAGAAAAACTCAAACACTTTAACACAAGCCAAGAAAGAGCACCGCTAGTACGAGTAATATGTGCTAAACTGAGGGTCTTACCTTGCAGAGACTGAAGCAAGTATCTCATGGTTTGCTCTGGCTACAGATTCTGAATTGGGATGTGAATGCTCTCCCATGTATACTATATAATGCTTTTGCTGCATCCAAGCACATCACCAAGTTACATTAGTTTCCTTCTTACACAAAATAGTTCCTTATACCCATACTTTGTTCAATTCTTACCTTAGAAGTGACTCCATGAACTAAAGTGAATCCAATAAAAAGGAAAAGAGTTATCCTGATGAAAACTTGAAGGAACCCCATGATATGGGCAG
The DNA here is from genome assembly GCA_963855925.1 of Inga laurina. NCBI lineage: Eukaryota > Viridiplantae > Streptophyta > Magnoliopsida > Fabales > Fabaceae > Inga > Inga laurina. Next base: position 63,719,169 of record OY979707.1, on the reverse strand, counting down.
GAGGGTGAAGAAGCTAGTGACTAATGAAGCTATATTTGGAAATGAAGGTGATTGGTGATTGGCCCAATTTTATAACACAGGTCACGTAATGTACGTCGCATGATATTAATTAAATTATGGAGCCGGCTAGTGCCGTTTCTGATTATGACTTGGCAACTCTCTGATTCCTTGAATAGATCAATAAAGCAACATGGAAATAAAGAAAGGAGAAGTTTGTAGCATTATGGAAGAATTTGTAAGCGGAATGGTTCTGTATTAGACATATGGAGGAGCCACATGGTTTATCTCAGCATTAGCAGTGAAGCTTATTCTATATTAGATCATTTAAAGAAAGAGACATCCTACTTGTTGTTGTAAGCTTTCATATGCTTACAAACACTAGGGCTCTCCCATTTATTTAAGACAGCTAGTAGTAGCACATTCATCTTTAAGATGCTGGGTAGGTGAAGATTCTTTAATTGTTTGATTCCTAATCCGGACATTGGTTCATTAAAGCAACAGCGCAATACATTATTCAAGTTGTTTTTTCAGACTAGTCCAAACTAAAATACTACTCAATGCTTCAGAATTATAATTTACTCATATATTAACGACTTGGCAAAACGCAGGGAAGGATTTGAGTTTAAAAATAGAATGTTCAATGGTCGTTGACCTAAAAAGATCTCAATAAATGAATTTAAGTTTGGGATTCTCTGAAGAAGTTTTGCACAAAGAAAAAACGATTTAAACCTACCGTGTCTTGAGCCCCCAACCCCAGGAATGAACTGTCCGACCCAGACTAGTTAAAATGTCTCAGGATCGTGAATTGAGGCCCAATCCAGTTAACACTGAAGACTCAACCAATTGTTTATTGTTCAAGAGCCCAAAGAAAATGCTTTGTTTAGAGAGTCAAAACCTATTTCAGTGTTTTACATATCTCAGGAGGATTAATCTCTAGTTATCGGTTGAGGGATAGCACATGAATGTTACCAAAACAAATCTAATTCTATCGTGAAGAATATATTTCCTTTATCGAATCCCCAAGAAGTATATCTATTGGGAGAGGCAAAAACCATTTACGCTTTAAGCCTTACAAGGCATTAGAACCAATGTTGTCAAACTCACAAATTTAAGCAAACTCGTGACACTGATATTAATAAACTCGCATCATAAACTCGTACAGAAAAAGCCATTGGATGCTTCAGTAAGAAGAATAGATCAAGTTGTTTGGAGCCCATTTAACAGAGGCAGAGGAAGAAAGCCAGAGAAAAGGCTTGATGAGGTTATTGATCAAGGCCTCTTAATTAATAATTTATCCTAATATTTGGTTTTTTTTACTGAACTTAATAACGTCACTTGATTCATGTAACTGATTCTATCTAGTGGAATAAGGCTTTGTTATTGTTATATAAAAAATGATAACGATTTGATTTAAATATATCTTAAATCTAAATAATTTGAATTAAATTCATCAACATTAATTATTTATGATATTCAATAAAAAAGAATTCTATAAAATTCATATATAACCTCACTGAATATGACCAAGACAAAAAAGTTAGCACAAGTTTAATGATCAATCAACATGATTTTGTAAACTGAAAGCATAAAAACGGTAAATTTGGTATATGAACTCCCAAATTTATAATTATCATTAGTTTATGAGTAACTTAGGACAAATTTGTAAACTATAAACATTAAAGTGATAAACTTGAAGAACCAATTTACGAGTATAATAACAAACGTTAGCACCCTGAAACCCGATCAAAAAAATATTTTTCCTCTAAAAAATAGTGAATGGATCTCAATCAAATCAGTGATTAGTGATCACTATTTGTGCAGCCACAAATAAGGATTTTGCTTATCATACGATTTTTTAAAAGGGGACAAATTTAATATACATAAATATTTAGCACACAAATCCACACACATAAGTACAGCATTATAGAGTCGGGAATTCGGGTCGAGCCCGTTAAGGGCCGGGCCTATGATTTAGAGGCTGAAAATGGAAGCAGGCCTAAAAGGGCCGACCCTGTAGGACCGGCCCTTTTAAGCCCATTTAACTTTTTTTTAAAAAAAATGAGCACAAGGCAATGGGCAGCAAGCATTGGTCAAAGGGTAGAGTTAACATAACCTAACCCTCATATCAGAAATGCTCTCACACTGACTCATACCTCATTTGAAGCTTATCTTCTTTGATTTTCTTTTTTCTTTTTTTGCATGTATTCGCCAAAATCCAAATCAGGTGTTATATTATTACTGACATTTGAAGCTTGTAGGCTTGTTTGATTGTGGCTGTGAACTTATTTAATTGGTTATGAACATTAATTATGGTTTGAACTTAAGTTTTAGTGTTTGTATTCTATTAAACTTGGATAATATTTATGTTTTAAATTAGTGTTAATGATATTTATGTTTTAAATTAGGTATTTTAGTCTTTATTTGAATAAGAAATAAAAAATGAATGGCAAAAAAAAAAAACCATAAACAGGCCTAAAGCCCGTTAGGTCAGTCCTCAGGTCTACCTTAAACGGACCGGGCCGCTTCAAACAGGTACGGATTTGAACTCGAGCTTAAACAGGCCAGCCAGACGAGCTCAGGCCGGTCCGTTTTCGCAGCACTAGCATTAAACCAGTGACATCCTCCCAAACGAAGGGAATGAACATTAAAAGGATCTAGGAGAGAGATAGCAAAAAAAAAAAAAAAAACAAGGAAGATCTGGAAGACAAAAGAAATCCAAATATAGATATTCGTTGACAAAAAAAAAATGCATAGTAGATTTCACCTATGCTCTCCTTCTTTATTTAAATCAGTAAAAAGAAAAAGAAATAAATTTGTGATAAGAAGAACAGGATGAACTCATGATGTCCAGGTTCAGTGGATTAATAATAGGAAGTAATGGGGTGTCCTTTATGCTCCGGCGGCCAAACAAGGAATTAAATTAAAAAAATTAAAAAATAAAATAGAGGGGACGAATGAAGGTGGAAGGAGGGAGAGGGGAGCGTGGCGTGGCAACAACGGCTTCCAGAAGAAAACCACGGTTCCAATAGGAAATAAACCAAAAAGGGGCATTTCATAATAAAAACCGTTTGGGGCACGCGTAACAAATTGGCAATAGACGTGGTCACGCTGTTCCTCTTCCTTAATAAATAATAAATCACGCAAATAAAAAAAGAGTCACACAGACATTGAAAAAACTAAAAAAGAGAGAGAACCCTCTCAGGAATTTTCTTCACCCACCAGCAATCCCATACCCTACCTCCTTCCCTCCACAATCTCTCTTTGAGGTGCTTTTCTCTTCTGCCCCACTTTTCTTTCTTTCTTTATTTCTCTTCTCTCCAGATTCTCTTCTGTTTTTTTCCCTTTCTAATCCCTCAAACCCTCGGCGTTTTTCTCTGTTTCTCTGGTAATCGTCTTTCTCCCCTCTCCTTTGTTCTGGAAATTTCTTCCTTCTTTTTTATGTGTGAAAAAGAAAAATTTGATGATTGACCTTGTTTGGCGCTTTCTTTTGCAGATCGCTAGATCTCTCGGCGAGATAGGACTCACGACGATCGAAGAAAATGGCGGAAGAACATAGATGCCAGGCTCCGCGCCTCTGCGCTAACAACTGCGGCTTCTTCGGCAGTCCTGCGACGCAGGATCTTTGTTCCAAATGCTACAGAGATTTGCAGCTTAAGGAGCAACAATCCTCTTCTGCTAACCTGGTTCTCAATCAAACCCTGCTCCCTCCGCCGTCCGCGGCGCAGAAATCGGAATCATCTTCATCGTTGCTGGAACCGGCTGCCGATCTTTCGGCTCCGGTTGCTGTTGCGGTTGATCCGGTGGTTCAGGCGGAGGAGTCGAAAAGCGCATCGGCGGCTCAGCCGAATAGGTGCATGACGTGCAGGCGGCGCGTGGGGCTCACGGGGTTCAAGTGCCGGTGCGGGTCGACGTACTGCGGGGCCCACCGCTACCCGGAGCAGCACGGCTGTGAGTTCGACTTCAAGACGATGGGGCGGGAGCAGATCGCCAAGGCCAATCCAATAGTGAAGGCCGATAAACTGGAAAAGATCTGAGGACGAAGGGTGTTATGGTCATGTCACGTCCTCGCGTTTGTGATTATTTCATTTGGGGAAAGTGCTCGGATCTAAAATTTGGGTCGGTCATCGGGTCATTAGTCATTGGAGGGTCGTGGTTCGGGCGCCGTTGGCGGGTGGTTGATGGTGGGTTCGGGCGCATTATTATAACGCCGCTGAGTCACGATGTAAATTTGAATGAATTAATAAATGTTTAATTAGGCATATTTGTCTCGTTCGCTCCTTGTTTTGTTTCTTTTTTATGAAATACAGCACTAGTAACGAGCCTCTCTTCTGTGTTTTGTAACGTGAAGAAATACTTACATGTTCCAAAGGGTCACCTATGTGTAAGTAAAACACAGTAACTCGCTGTATTTTAATCTTATATAGCTAATAAATCATCTAAAGAAATTTAAATTTTTTAATTTTTATAATTTAAATTTTATGATTTTAAAAATTAACAACTAAGGAACTATGTTTTTTGTTTATCTAAATTATGAAGGTTATGTTTTTTAAAATTATAAAATTTGAACTTAACAATCATATGATATTACAATAAAATGATTTGTTATATTTTAATTAATTAGAGTATAAAGGAAATGACACTCTTATAATATATAAATATTTCTCTTGGATTGTGAGCTTGAGTGCGGCATTTTAAGAGAAATATAATCTCATCTAATGACTCATATAAAAAATTTCATATTTTATTTTGTTTTTAAAAAAAAAATCATCATTTTATTTTAGTTTTTTTAAATTAAAATGTTTCTTTTTTAAAAAAAATTAAATATAAATTTTTTCATATAAGTTATCTCCAACTAAAATTAAGATGATCTCCACAGGATGCTATGAAGTATGTAAGCATTTCCCCCTTTTTAATTGAACATTATTCTATCGGCGAAGAAAACAAAACAGTAATATTTCAAAAGGAAAATTTTTCATGGTTTATATTATCATATGAAATCCATGTATAAAAACAAACGAAGTGCGTAAGCATGAAGTTTTGTAAATATGAAATCTGTCTACAAAAACATATGAAGTGCTAACAACTAATAAGCATAAAGCTTTTTTGTCCAAAAAAATAATAATAAGCATAAAGCTTTGTAAATAGACACTTGCGGACAATTTTCCTTCCTTGGGAAATTAATAAAATAATAACACGCCAATCATTTTATAACCTAACAGCATGAAAATAAATCTTACGGCATTAGTGTTTGGCCTTTATTTTTTTTTTTTTGGCCAATAGTGTTTGGCCTTTATTGAATATTCTATAATTCAGCTGAATAATATATGATCTATATTTTTTTTCCATTTATATAAGATGTGTGTGTTTGTGCATTATTTTATAATTTAGGTCGAATAAATGGAATCAGGCGAAATAATTAACATTGCAATATAATTTACCGGTTTAATTTTATTTTCAATTTCAATACACAAATTGATGTGGGCAATATTTTCCGTTAGATATGTGTATAGCGTTACCGTGGGAGTGTCATTATTGTCGAACCTGAATGACGTTCATCTATCGGCTGTGACTGTGAGAAAGATCCAGGGTGCGGGTGCATTGGTAAAAAATAAATACTATATCTGATACTTAATATAAGATTTAGTTAACTTTTTTTAGAAGGATTAAAGAAGTTGAATAAATTATTTTAAATTTTAAAATATTTATATTTATTAGTTTTATACCAAACTAATTTGTCTTGCTTAGGAATCAATATAAACATGTGCATGTGCTATAATTAAGTTATTTATTTTATTTCCTTGATCTTTTTTTTAAAAAAAAAAATCAATTAGATCTTATATTAAAAATTAAAATGAGTAGATAATTAATCTCCCACGCTGGGCAGAATTGTATATATATGGATTAATAGTAAATGGTGCATTGAATCTCTCTCTCTCTCTCTCTCTAATGAGTGGCTAAGAACTTCATTTAGGTTCATGCATCTCCCACGTCAGATCGTCTAATTTGGTCGTGGCATTGAATTAACTAATGTAAAGTTTCCCCATTCATCATCTCAGCTTGATCACATATCTAGTGTCAACGTTTTTTCATACTTCAAAAAGCTCACATATCCACCCCCTCTAGTAAGAATTGTATTAACTTAATTTTGATATAACTATTTGATTATTTTAGACCGACTATTGTTGGATTCAATTAGAGGTAATATGCATTGTCTGTATCCACCCATTTTCAAAGTCAATACCCCATTCTTTGTCAGTCAAACTCTTTAATTTCCATAAAATCTTCTTCATATATGCAAGTCTAGTAGACTAGTACAAACAGGTGATAGTTTGCTTCTTAATGTGCTTAGGGCTTTGCGTGCCCTCACTGACTCACAACCAAAGATTACAATATGAAACTTATGGAAGTTTGTCATTAACACCTGAATTAATCTTATGGGGCATGAATGGCATAGCATTAATATTATTTTAGTAACTTACCTATGCTTTCAAAATACTATTCCCCCCAGTCTTTAATATAAGATATATTTAAGAAGCTAATCTTGATTTTAAATATAAATTATAATTTCTATATTTATCAATGTTTTTCTAATTTACCCTCATTTATACCCCCTCAATCATAACAAAGAAAGAGATAGAATGAGGGAATTAAGGGCAAGAGGGAGTATATATATACTATTATCACGTTTTAAAGTCCACATTCTATAAGTATACACTTTTAACCAATATTTTATAGGATCATACTTACATCAAGTTTCTTATATCCATTATATCAAGTTCTCCAATCACACATGACCATGTATCCTATTTTTTACATTTGGATTTATAGTTAATTGATAATAATTCAAAAATAGAACATATAATCACATGTGATTGGAGAACTTGACGAAATGGATATAAAGAACTTGATTTAAGTATTTTTTTTTCTGTTTTATATACCAGATTTAACAATATAAACCTAAGTTTTTTTTTTTGGCTAAAAAAAGAGCCCGAAAGGGGGGAAAACAAAAACCTCCTTTGAAAGATCTCGCCAACCTTTAGTTATAAATTACTACCTCCGGTCCTAAATATAGGACATAGTTTGTAGTGCATTACACTATAAACTATGTCCTATATTTAGGACCGGAGGGAGTATGATTTATGTTTTTTCAATTTGGTCACTTTTCCTAGATCTAACCATCTAACCCAAAGTGACAGGCAGACTAAAGTTTGTCTGCTTCTTTAGCTATTCTCCAATGAATCCATGGTGCTTATTTGAAATGGTTTATTTTTAGGTAATAAATATTTATAAATCGTGATTTACAGTATATGAGATAAGTATGTAAGAGGAATTTTATCCCGACTTGCGTAATAAGAACTTATTGTCCAAATATAAACCCAACCAAACACACACTTATTCCCATCATTCGTTATGTATGGATGAACCCACAAGTGTTTTATTTCAAAAATCATAGGATTAGCCCGCACAAAACCTTCATAACGTCATGTTATTTGATTTCCTAGCCACTTGTTTTCTTTTCATCTACATTATAATATATATACATATATATATTATAAAACTAAGAAGAATTGAAGAAAAAAATAACACAGTCATCATAGACAAAACAAAACTTAACTGGCATAAAAATAATGAGAAAAGTTCGCATATATAGCAAAACTCTTGCTCTTTAAACAAGTGGCTGAGGGTTTAATGCACGATTCTTGTATGTGACGTATTTGAGAAGTTGATCTCGATCCTAAATATAAGACAATTTTTATATTTATCAGTCTTTTTCTAATGTATCTTTATTGATATTTCCTCAACAATAATTAAGGAGGAGAGGAGATGAATGAATTAATAGAGATGACTAGAATGTTCTAGAAAATACATGTTATATTAACTACTTCAAGTAACTTTTTTTATCTAATTAAATTAAATAAATATATCTTATATTAAGAATTAACGAATATAATATTTACTCTTTGCCTTCTACATCTTAATTAAAGGATATTATTTGAGATTTTAAAATTTGTTTGTCATCCACGGAAGATACAGACAAGCACAGATTTGAAATTTTAGACATTCCGCTGCAACAGTGCAACCAAACCCTTAAAAATTAAGGAAAATTAATATTTTATTCTCCATAATCTTGACTACGTTGTAACTCACTCCTTACATTTTGACTCGGTATAACTCAGTACCTATAATTTTAACTCAGTTGTAACTTAGTCCCTGAATTTTGACCCATTGCAACTCGGTCTCTATAATTTTGACCATTTTATAATTTAATCCTTGTGTTTTAGAATAAAGGCTAGGGATTAAATTATAAAATAGTAAAAATTATAGGGATTGGGTTGCGGTGAGTTAAAGTTCAGGGACTGAGTTGCAACCGAGTTAAAATTATAAGGATTGAGTTACACTGAATCAAAGTACAGGGACTGAGTTACAATTCGTCAAAATTATAAGAACCAAAAGATAAATTTTCCCTAAAAATTAAGTTGAGGATAAATTAAGGAGACTATAAAAAAATTGTCTTATGATTTTATAAGATTAATAATATCTTAAGGTATGATAATAAATTGGGCAACATTTAATAATAACACCTTTAGTTTTAAAAATAATTAAATATTTTAGACTATTGTAATATAAATAATGTTTTGAAACGAAATCACAACATATATTTTCCTAACTTGATTAGATTAAAAAAGTTAACTAAGTTAGTTAATATAACATGTATATTCTAAAAACCCTTAGCCATCTTTCTTAATTTTCTCATCCCCTCTCCTCCTTAATTATTGTTGAGGATATATCAATTAAGGGTGGAAATAGGCTAGACTTTACCTAAATAGTCCTAAGCATGCAATAAATATTTAAAGCCTGAGCCTAGACCTAGCCTATATGTAGGCCTTTTTTAAACTTAAGCCTAGGCTTTCAAAAAGCCTTATACGGCCTGAAGCTTGTTTAAAAGCCTACTTAAAATGTAGATATTTAAATTGTCTTTAGAGCTTATGCCTTCAAATTCATATATAACGATTCACGCTCATTTACAATCCTATAGTATAATTAAAAGGCTAACATTCATTATCACAGTTGTACAAGCAAATAGAAATAAGAAAAACTAATCATCTCTGTACTAATGAGATATATTTTATAAAACTGACTAAGCATAAGAAGCATCATGTTATAAGAGGATATATATGTTTAGCAAAAAAAGAAGCATAATGTAAAATTGGATTTTACTTAATTTACTTTTTCTATATAAATTAGGACAAATTCCTCTTACTAAGATTATAATGGCAATAAAATAAACTCATATAAATTATTATGTTTTAGTGGATGATGCAAATTAGGGAGGAGAGAGTGAGTTAGCGTTGCCATCTCGAGCAAATGAAGAGAAGAAAGGTAGAAGTGAATGATTGACGTAAAAGCAAGGTTTGAGTGTAACGACGATGTGATGTGAAACTTATAATTGAGGTTAAATTGGTAAATTTATAAATAATTTATAAAATTATTTAAATGATATTATATATACTTATATAACAATATAAATTAAAAAAAGTTAAATAAGCCAGACCTGTAGATTTGCAGTCTACGCCTTATGAAAGTATATCTAACCTGTTTATCTAAATAAGTCTGACAATAGGCCTAACCCTGACCTGTTTACTAGATAGATTGGGCCTGACGTGTTTCAACCTTTAATATCGATACGGATAAATTAATAAAAGATTGATAAAAATAAAAATCATATCTTATATTTATAATTAAGATCAATTTTATCCTAAATATATTTTATATTAAGAACAGGATGAAGTACATTTTTTTTTTTAGAAAAAACAGGGATGATGTACATCATTCAATGGATCCCTTCCTAATTAAATAGACAAATACCTCCCTCCTCCCAAATGTATAACGTCCACTTTTCTTTGCCTTCCCGAATTTTCTTTGTCGCACAACTCACAAAGTCCCAGCATACTCGATGGCTTCCTGCCTAAGCTAAGAAAAAATGAAAAATATTACTCCCTTGTCTCTCCAATCCATAATATAAAAATTAGATTAGTGGTTTACTTTAATTCTGAATATAAGACTTAAATATATTTTATCTCTCAAATTTATAAATTAAAAAAAAAATCATTCATCTACTTGACACACACATGCACCCGAGTATAATAAGGCATTTTTTTTAATCATATGCATTTCTTTTGAGTTTTTAATACATTTCTTAGCTAATGGGTTTGTGTTGATCCTGAATATAAAATCTACTTTATTCCTCAAATTTGTAATTTTTTAAAAATATTTTATTGTATATAATTAAAAATGGGTTTTATTAATAAAAATAATGATTGAATGAGATCTTTTAGAATAATCAGCATATATTTTTTGTACACCGGAAATAAGGTAACCTAAATATAAGATAAGAGAACCTAAGGACTTGCATAAGAAGCTAAGAGATAATACAACCATTCGCTCATTCAGGACTAACAATTTGTAGGCCAACGATTCCATCCAAAGCCCTTTTTGCAAGACCTTCCTCAATGGCATTGGTGTCACGGCTTATCTATTAGATTTCCTGTTGCTACAAATAGTCTAGCTCAGACTCTTATACTCATCTGAATCCTTATCCTAAGACATACTTATATAATCTGATATGATTAAAAAAGTTGGTTAAGTTAGTTAATATGACATATATTTTCTAAAACATCTTAATCATCTTTTTTAATTCCTTAATTCACTCTCCTTCTTAAGTATCGTTGATGGATCATAAGTAGGGAGAAAATTATGAAAACCACTAGTACAGAAAAGGGTTTTTAGATCGGTTAAAATCGACTTTTTAGACCGATTTTGGATCCGGTCTTGATACAGCCGGTCTTCAAAGTATGTCATTTTTAAGACCGGTTTTAAATCTAGTCTTAAAAGTCTAACTTTTAAGACCGGTTGTATTAAAAACCGGTCTAAACGTAACAATTTTAAGACCGGTTGTCATGAGCACCGATCTTAAAAGATCTCTGGGGGAATGGGGTTTAGAGAAATATTTAAGACTGGTTCTTAAAAATAACCGGTCTTAAAAGTGTTATATATATATATATATATATATATATTTTAAAATGTGTGTGATTAGGTTTTTACCAGAACGCATCCTTGAATTGCTACCTGCAATGTCATACTTGTTAAGTGTCATATGGTGTTCGGTTTGCTTCCACTTACAATGTCCTTTTGCTTTAACTTTCCACTTACCATTTCCTTTTGCTTTAACCTTCCACTTACCAGTTCTACTTACAATGTTCAGTAGGCATAAATGAATTCAACCATGTCATATATATCATGCAACCAACAAGCTAGTGAATTCATCAAAATATACAAAAATCATCTTAAAACCAACAAACATGTTAAATCATGCAACCAACAATATTTGCACTCAATTAACCACCATGTCAATTCATCAATATACACAAAACAATTCCTCAGTTTTACAGCAACTCACTGTTGTAAAAGTTCATAAATGAATTCAGCACAACATTTGTGAATGTGCTCAATATCTTCTTTTGAAAAAGGGTCAGCAAGTTTAAACATCTGAAACACCAAAGCCATGCAAAACTTTAAATTCACTTTTAAAAAATAATAGTACACAATTTTTGAAATATATATATATATACACATATTTACCTCTTCAGTAAGTTCTGTCATGCCTAGGGTAATAATATTATACATGTGCCTCAGAATATACATTCCACACAAGTTGGACCCCGGTGGTTGCCTACAGGTCTAAAAAATAATATGATATCGTTAAAACAAGTATAAAATTAAAGCATGACTTATTATTGAATATATTCTTAAAACAAACCAATATGTAACTAACATTTGGCAAGATCCATATAGGATCTTTTACCTCTCACATAGGTCTACCACAAGCAATGTGTTGGAATGTCTGCATAGCCCTATATCATCAAAATCACAAAGGTTACTTATTTTACACAAATTCTATAAATTTTGCACACGAAAGGTAATTAATAATGCAAGAAAACTTACGAGTTCAAGCTTTTCTTCAACTCACTAGTTGGCTTGCTGAGGTGGAGGGAGCATAAGAGGATGACAGAATAACTCCTCTTACACAAAATAACCAATTGTCAATGATCACTGAAAAAAAGGGAAAACTTTTAAGCAAATATAAAATATTATGTATAGTATGAAATATATATTTGTCTTATCCATGTAAATATGGAGCCAGGAAACACTCAATTGCGGTTTCACTAAGCCTGTGCGATAAGTATGTGTGTCTGATAGAAGAAGTGGTCCCTTTGTCGTAGAGTTGAACTGGGCATAGGAGTCCAAATTTATCATTTTTTCCAGAGTCAACCAACCTACGATGTATCAACCTACAATAATTTAAGCAGGGACATTAAATCAAAGTTTAACGGCGTAATTTGTAAAATATTAACTTCTAATTTGAGAAGATACTTACATAAAAAAGAGCTGGACAATTGAAATCGTAAGCTGTTGTAGAGGAGCTACCAGGGACATTAAATCATCCCTCTCAAGATAGCAGTGCGCCCGTGACTTGTCAACAGTTGACTCAGTAGCCCAATTTCTTGTTGCAAAGGACGTATCATATGCCATCAGAATCACTTGTTGCATGACATTCAATGGAGGCCATGAAACATCTTGAGTGGAGGGAGGTGGAGGTGGAGGTGGAGGCGGAGGCGGGGATTCCTCAGCTCGATCGAAAACAAGGTTCTTTGGCCACAAGATAAAAGAGTTGATGACATCGCCCACAACCTTGAAGTCATCAACAGGGATAGGGAGAGGTGCATCTGCAATGATCATCTCTTCAACTGCCACTCTGACTTAATCATCCTTTATTTCTTGGTGGTGGATAGTTGATCCCAAGTTGTGCACGCTCCCTTGTGCAACCAATCGTCTCAGAGGATCCTCCACAAACAAGTCACAAGGCTCACCAATTTGGCCGCCAGGACCCTCTGATGACTAACCAATGCAACTCCCTTTAGTACTCTGTTTAGGGTTTAAGGAATGAGCCTGGGGAGCACTGGTATTTGCTTCTCTTGTGCTCGTCATGATCATCCATTCCTCCTTCATCTTGCTGAACCTTTCTTCAAATCGTGCATCAAATGATGCTTCTGCCTCAGCCCTAGCTTCCGCCCTCACAGTGGTCAATATACACTACATCTCCTCCCTAGTCACCATACCACTTGAGGAACGGCGTGAGTGTGCTCCAAAATAATCCCTTATGCCTACCCTTCCTCCAATCCCCCTAACACGGCCGGGATGCTCAGGTTTTCTTGTAGCTATGGTCAGGATGTCATTCCTCCCATCCGACCTAAATGATCCCTCGGCTTGTTTGTTTTGAAGCTCCTCCTATAAGACATATGAAAAATGTTAGTAATGAAATTTTTTTACTAAATAATTAATAACAACAAGTCAACAACAATACTTACAATTTTCTCATCGACTACACAAGATTGTTCACTCGTATAAGACCCGCTTCTCTTTTGGCGAGTGAACAACCACTTCTCTTCTCGACGTATCGGAGATGGTGGAGAAAGAAGAACAGAAGGATCGGATTGAGCTGCTTCTTCCAATCTCTTTCGTTTGGCCGCCAACAAGTCTTTTTCGGCCTTCACATACCCCCCACAAGACATTGTATGGGGGCAATCATTCTTTCTACCACTCTCTTGGGCCTTTTTCCTTTTTTCCTGTGAATAAGAAATCAAAATTAAGTCATTGTAAATTAATAAAGACAATTCATAATTCATAAGCAAATTAATTGCAAAATATGTCAACAACTCACCAATGCTTCTGGAGTAGTCTGAAGCCGTCTAAATTCTTGCTAAGTCTGTTCGTCAATAAATGAATACTGCTCGCACGGATTAGGAAGAGGCTGACCTTCTTCCACCTCGATATGCACGTAATTGTTGGCTAGATTTGTCTTAAACTTCCTCCAGTGTTAATCACAATACGTCATTGTCTTGTCATACAAGACTTCACTCTCAGGAATGTCGTAAGTGAGCTGGATAGTTTCCCAAATATGTCACTTCACACCTCTATCGACATTTCTCTACTGCTCTATCAAGATGCCAGGCTTGTTGCGTGCTAGGAGGCCTATAAAACTCTTATACCGTTGGGCATTAGGCCCGATTGGTTTCCAATATCTATCAAACTCAATCGGAATCTTTCCCTCGGTATTCCGATTGAGAGGAATGTCTCTTAATCGGGTGGCTCTCCTACCCCTTCGTCTAGGCCGGTTACGTGGCTCATTGTGTTCCTGACTCAGAGCATTGGTAGGTTCGCTTTGATTTGGATTAGTTGGATCGGGAGTACCCTTACTAGGACGACTCATAATCTAAAAACACTATTTAAGGCAATTTTGCTACACGGTGCTTATTGTTATAACACGGCACTATCTACAAAGGCAGTTTCCAAGTTATGCAAGCATGAACAAATAATTGCAATGCACGAGTTGAAGGAGGAATGATTAATTGCAATTGCAAAAGCAAGTTTTCATATTGGTAAAGATTTTAAATTCAAATCGCAGGGCCGAATCAAAAGAAGGAAACCATAAGCTACAAAATCAATATAACAGAAGTAACAAGCTTAAACCAAACAAAACAATATAACAGAAGCTACACCACTAGAAGCAACAAGCTTAAATTATAGTCTTCAACGTGCTAGGATCAAAATCATCACTACGACTCTTAAAATCATCACTTTCAAATGGAATAATTAACCCAGGTCCACTAGAAGTAACAAGCTTAAACTATAGTCTGTAATGCAAATGGAAAACCACCAAAATAAACCCACGTCCACAATTTCAGAATAATTCAACCGTACCTTAAACCTTTGCTTGAGGATCCTCTTATTCCTCTGGATTTGAACAGTCCTTTGGCCACTTGCTGTAGGAATCAAACAAAGAAAATGGAGGATAAGTAATCTCACAATTTCAATGAAAAACCCAAAACTAAATGGAAACACAAACCTGACAATAAAAACGAGGTTGAGAACGAAACCAAACGGAGGGAAAAAACGACGATAGCCTTGCGACAATGAATTCAACAGTAAATCTCCATTGACGACGGCGAAGTTAAGGACGGAGAAGAGAAGGGGAAAGGAGGAGCTACCGCGAACAGACGCAGGGGTTTCGCTGATGTGCTTGAGTCTTGAAATGAAATTTCAGAGCTAAATTTAGGTGGGTTTTGAAATCCAGGTCAATTTTAAAACCGGTTGTCAATTACAACCGGTCTTAAAAGTAATATTTAAGACTGGTTCCATTTTAAAATCGGTCTGAAAATATATATTTAAGACCGGTTATTAATAAATAACCGGTCTTAAAAATTGAAACTTTTTAAGACCGGTCTAAAATTTTGAATTTTTAAGACCGGTTTTTATTTACAACCGGTCTTAAAAATAATAAACATTTTATTTTTATGATTGTCTTTAATTTAGATAATATTTTCTAGACTGGTTATTTTTAAAACCGGTCTAGAAAATATATTACATATTTTTATTTTTTTTATTGTATATATTTTAAGACCGGTTTTTTTGTAACCGGTCTTAAAATTATTTTTAAGACCGGTTTTTGCTATAACCGATCTTAAAAGTATTTGTAAGACCGGTTATTAGTATAACCGGTCTTAATATTTCATCATAATTACAAAAATGCCACCGGTCATATTTTTAAGACCTTATCCGATGTAACCGGTCTAAAAACCCTTTTCTATACTAGTCAACACTGAAAAAATATAAAAAATATGTCTTATATTTAGGATCAAGATGAACTCTCTAAATATGTTTTGTATCAAGTACTGGAAGAGTATTTAAAATAGGATGAATGCTTTACATTCTTATTGAAAAAATCTCCAAGTCATTTTCAAATTGTTAGGATAGAGAATATGATTACAACGTTTACAAGCTTTTACAATAAGTTAAATTTCATAGAAGATTCCTAATATTCCGCGAAGTCTACTATAAACTGAAAAGGAAACAAATAAAGTTAACAGTACACACTAAATAATTTTAATTTTGGTTCATAATTAGACACAAAAATAGAGCAGCGTGAGGTTACCAGGTCCGCAAGAGAGCAGCTGAAAAAAGAAATCTGTGTTCATTTTCAATCACGTATTCATGTGACTTTGCTAATTAATTTAAATTTTTAACAATTTTTTGGCAGTTTTTGTGACTGATTTTTTTTTCGCAGGATTTCCCCCCTGAATAATAATCTCCACTGATAATGTATAGCCAGATTACCACAGACTTTTATGACACCATTTGGCCAGTTCGATAGATTATAACTTATATGCTGCTAACATCCCATTTCCATGTTTTTTTTTTTTTTGTTGAAGCGTAATTATCCCATTTCCATGTTTCATAAATGAAAGAATATAGAAATATATTTTCTCACCTTTCAGAGTAATCATTAATTGTGTTAGTTATTCGTCATACATGTGTAAATTTAAGCATAGATCGATTTATTAAATATTTAATTTTAAATTATTACTAGTATTTTTTATTTTATAATTAAAATATTACATTTATTTAATTTATTTTAAATAAAATATTTAAAACTAAACATGTATATCAAGGTGTAAAACCAACCATAAAAATCTCTATTTTTTCCTAGTCAGACAACATATTCTTAAAAAAAATAATAGAAAATAACTGTATGATCATGAAAATAGCATAATTTTATGCAAATATATTTATAATTTTCTCATCTCATTAACAAATTAAACTCATAAGAAATAAATCGCATTATTTATCAACTATAAGAATTTACCACAAGCTGGCGAAAAAAATTATTTGCGAAAGATTTTATATATATTTTTTGGTGAAAACCAAAGATTTTATATATAATATTGGGATTGATATTTTACTCACATATATAAGCATAGAAACATTTTAAAATAGAGTTAATATTAATAGTCAATCAATTTACCAAACAACCTTTCAAATAAAAGGAGTAGAAGTTAGATTTAAACACCACAGGAAAATCAACCCAACATATTACGTCAAAGTTAATTAAATTCTAGTGCGTCGGCAAAATTAGAAAATGCATTTAATATAATATTAAATAGTTAATCGTCTAAATCCTATATAAACCTAACAAATTAAACATTCATCCATATCTAAAGCCATAACAAAGCTTTGAATTTGTGTGAGATCAAAAATCTGAAACCCCCCAGTATTCACTGTACCCCACAAATGCGCACCAGAATGTGCCCCACCTCTCTCTCTCCCCTTGCAGGCACTGTCGCTTGCAATAAGAAAAAGCATGATTTTCTGATGGCCTCGCCGCCTTCGCAACGCACTTAAACGTGCTCTCTCATTTCCATTTTTCTCTTCCTTGTTTGTTAGGGTTCGTTTTTCCCTCTTCTGTTACTGGGCCTTCGAATCTTCGCCTGCTCGCAGCTATATTATCCTTTCTTTCTCATTTCGCTTTAGCTCCGATGTTGGTTTTGAAGCTGCGGCTAAATATTCCTTCTTCTTCTTCTTATTTATTTCGTTTCTTACATATCCCCTCCAGATTTTACTGCTGCTCCATTCGATTTGTGTTTTTGCTTGGTTCTTCTTAGCTTCTCTCTGTAGTCCATCTGCATAGTGAAGGCCCTTACTGTAGCTTATTGTTGATTTTTTTTTTTTTTGTAATTTCTACTTAGAAATTTGTCTTTCCTCTAGTTTTGGCATTTCTTTTCAATAGGCTGCAATGATTAGAAGCCCTCTTTTTGGCCAAAACCTAGTGTCAGCCATATGTTTCGTTCGCGATTCATAGCAGTTACCCCTCACTACTTCTTCTCAGGGATACCTTGTGGCCTCGTTCGCTTATTTCATTTCGCATGCCTAATGTTCTCGGAGACAAAGATGGATCTGGCGCTCTTAGCTTCAAGATCGCTAGTTTCTTGCCACTTTTAGCAAAACCGACTAGTTGTTCCGTTAAGGACGCCTTACCAATGAAGCGTTCGATTCGCCCGCTGTTTGGAGTTCTAATTGTCGTCGTCTTCGTCGCCACTCTCAGCTTCAGAACCGTTGTTTGGAGAGGCTTGTTGTCCATTGAGTTGGAAAGCAGAGTATGGGTTCAAGTTCCGGCGCCACCATTGTTGAACGCGACGCTGCTAAAATACGCCGCCATCGACATCGGAGAAGAGAAGTCGAAGCAAGAAATCCAGCAGCTTCTGGATGGAAACTTTGGAAGTCAAGCCCGGCACCGTACGTTTGTCTCTTGGCGTAGATTCATTCACCATGAGATCACTGAGAAGGACCACAAGAGACTACCGGCAACGATACGCTCTCCGTTGTTCTATAGGTATTGGCTTGATTTCCGAAAGATTTTGAACGATTGGGCCAGAAAAAAGAGGTTTCAGCCTGGTACTATTATGTCCGATTTGACGCGGCTAGTGAAGCTCCCAATCGATAGGCACAATGGATTTGACGGTTCCGACCGGCGATACTCGTCTTGTGCAGTGGTTGGCAACAGTGGGATTTTGCTGAACAACGACTATGGGAAGCTCATTGATAGCCATGAAGCAGTTATCCGATTGAACAATGCAAGGGTTGAGAAGTTTGAGAAGAAAGTGGGGTCTAAAACAAGCATTTCATTCGTAAACAGCAACATCTTGCATCTCTGTGCAAGGAGAACAGAATGCTTTTGCCATCCATATGGAGCAAATGTGCCAATTGTTATGTACATTTGCCAACCAGCTCATTTCTTGGATTACACGGTTTGCAATACCTCTCACAAAGCACCATTACTGATCACCGATCCGCGTTTCGACATGTTGTGTGCTCGGATTGTGAAGTACTACTCATTGCAGAGGTTTGTGAAGGAGACAGGGAAGGATTTGGAAGATTGGAGCTCTGCACATGATGGTGCTCTATTTCATTACTCTTCTGGTATGCAAGCTGTAATGTTAGCTTTAGGAATCTGTGATAGAGTCAGTATATTTGGGTTTGGCAAGTCCGCCTCAGCTAGGCATCATTATCATACGAATCAAAAGGCTGAGCTTCATTTGCATGACTATGAAGCAGAATATGATTTTTACAGGGACCTGGTTGATGGACACAGAGCAATACCTTTTCTCTCGGACAAATTCAAGATTCCACCCGTTGTGTTGTATCAATGACCTAATATTC
Organism: Inga laurina; assembly: GCA_963855925.1. NCBI lineage: Eukaryota > Viridiplantae > Streptophyta > Magnoliopsida > Fabales > Fabaceae > Inga > Inga laurina. The sequence goes on along the minus strand of OY979707.1, from coordinate 63,700,056 downwards.
TGATTCAGTGGTGGAACAGTTAGCAAGTTTGTCTATCATGGAGCACCTAGCACCTGAATTTTTCGCAAAATTTTTGTCAAATACACAGATAGTGTGGAAAGCAATGCTGATTTGAATAATTTTTTTTGTCTTTTCGCTCATTTCAGAACTACCTCTGCCAAAACTAGGCTCAGGCAACAGCAACAGTTTTAAGTGTAAATTGCTGTTAAATCAATACAACTTCGACCCCTTGGTTAAGTCCATGTCTTTGTTTTCTACACGCAAGAATTCTGTTGATCTGCTGTTCTTGTGTGGTTGATTTTGTATTGTAGCTTCATAACGTTACGTGGAATGACAGCATCATCAAAAGCTTTGTCTACATACATACCCCAATAGAACTATATGATCTGCTTAAAGTCTCTGGCAATTTAAGAAAATCTCTCCTTGATGCATAATAATCATCCTCGGTGTTTCAATTTGGCTTCTGGAAGTTCAGAAGTTAAAAGCAGTAAAAGATAACTAAATATCAGAAACAGCAAATGAGATATTCGAACACCTTAGCAAGACGCAACAACACAACTCCACACCCTCTATGTATCCGCTTATTGGGTGCCCTGCTAATAATGCTCTCTATTCTAATCTTGAAAGTCAGATAAGGCCAACAAAAAGCAAAAAGAAAACAAAACTTGAAAGTCAAATAAGGTGGTGTTTTATTGAGGCTGTCAATTTAAATCATCAAGGCTGTGATGACAAACACCTATTTAGGAAGGTCATTGATGAGGCTAGATTATGGATGTTTAGAAACTGGTGTGTCCTTATTAACCATATCTCTAGAGAGTAGAACGTTCAAGCTGATAGCCTTGTGAAGTTAGCTCATAGTAGTACTGAGACTTTTGTTATCTTTGATCACCCACCATCTATTTTGTCTGTAGGTGGTGATTGATGAGGGATCTTTTTGAGTTGGCTCTATTTTGGGCTATTTGGTTGTATTAATTTTTTATTGGGTCAATGAATTTCTGTATTTTTACTCAAAATAGAGATAGTTGGCACCCCTCTATCTATCTCACGGCTGCACAAAAACTCATAAGATTAGCAAGTAGAGGATTTGCACCAACATGACATAAAAGGACCCCACCATCATATGCGGTGCCACAGAACTGTCTTGTATTTTCAAAAAGATTTCTTACAAGTAAAACTATAAGTACATGTTAGTGCATCTAATCCTACATCACAATCTCGTCTCTATCACTGTTCTAATCTGATGGGGTTTCACTTTTCTAAAATTTGCTGGCGAAAAATTTAAGCTGAAGGCTGAAGGTGTAATTGATTATAGCAGAGAAATTAAATGCCAACAGAAACCGTGTTCGAATGTTGAAGGTATGGTTGGTATGGGGCCAAATAAAGTGTATATGGCTTCTTCTTACCCACAAGTAATATCACAGGACTAGCCAGACAATATTACCTAAAGGCTAAAGCTATTGCCCTACTCATTCAAGTCACATGGCTTCAGCGACTCTGAATGTACCAACACTTTGTCGTTCAGCCTGTGAGGCCAGGCCACCAAACAAACAACTTGCTTCTTCAAACTTCAACAAACCCAATTTGGTAACAGCAACCAAAAAAAAAAATGACACGAGACATTTGGACGGAAAATAACTGATTATCTTATAATTAGTTCGTTACCAATTAATGTTATCTATAGTTGTTTTCCAATAATGCTTTGCTTCCTCCTAAAACAAAAACCACATTAACAAAAATATCCTACGTAAACATCAAAATGGGGCAAGTTGGCCCATCACATGTTCGGTAGTGTAATAATCGATGAGAATAAGATAACTGTTTGTTCTGAATCTTTTGATGGTTTGCTGGTTTAATCTAAATGACGGATCTTTTCAAATTTTTTTGTTTCAGAGCAAAAGCCTTTTAACCCAATAAGGTAAGAAGATTGGAAAGTGTTGCTTCAATGGACCGACCTTTTTCCATTTGGGCTTGACAAAAAATTACTTGAATTGCAGGCTGCGTTACCAAATTAATCAGCATATATATCATCGAAGCCTCTTGTCCCCTGACTGCAAATACAAGTGAATTTCCCTGTGTGTGTTACATAATACGTTTTTTCGGATGTCACAAGATAACGTTATTTTCATGTATATATTAGTTATATATTTTTAAAATAATTTAAAAATAAAAACGGGAAGACTTGATATAGCTTGGAAGCTCTATTATTTATATCATCATCCAAAAATGCAAAATAAAAAAAAAATCTAAAGAGATCATGCATGCAAGAATTCCTTCTTTAATTGAACTCATACCCAACTATGGGTAATTCATAAGATGCTGCTATAACATGCTCATTTCATTCACTAAAATAGGACTAACAGGCCACCAAGTACATTCTATATTCTCATTTTACTTATTCCCATGTAATCTAATAATTAATACTTTCTAAATTCATCGTTATGCCAGTAGGACCACCGGTGATTTAAACTTTAATGTCAACAAAATTAATGTTGGTTGAGCTGGATTTCTGAGGAGTACAAGAATAAAAGATCAAAAAGAAAATAGTGCATAATGTTTTGAAGATGTGGGTAGCACTTTTCTTTAGGTTTAATTTATCCTCACCTATACCTCTTTTATAGGGTGTAAGTTAGATTGACAAGCGAATTTCCTATAGGATACAATAAAGACAATTGAGTATAGATTACACTCCCAATACTCAAGCAATATAACAATAGCTTTTACAAAATGATAATTTAACTTTATCTTTGCATGCATTCAAGGATAAAGATAATGAGTTTGATCTCTTATTGTGTGATTTCTGATATATCAGAATGATTGATGGTGCTGAGTATTTATAGGCTATGAATTAGTGCCTCTTGAAGCAACATCTCTTTAATTAAAAACCATAATGATGTGTTAAATTCATGAATCTTATATGCTAATTCATGAGCAGACATATCAAGAGTATACCTTTATATTATATCGAGTTTTCTCATAAATATAACAACTTTTTACTAAGTGGTGGTTACCACATATTTGGCTATAATCTTTCACATATATCTTTAGACACTGAATAGACATAACCTTTGTGAATTTTAATGTTATAACTTCTTACTCAACACTTCATATAAATATCTTAATTTAATGAACATAACTTTAAAAAAACACATCTCTTCATTTTAAAATATTTCAATAATTATGACATTACAGAATAACATATAAATGCCGAAATTTTGCTTGGACATAATTTTCAAAGCCTGTTTAACGAGGACAATTAATGTTACCAATTTCATAAAAATGACAACAAAACGAAATATGGGCCCCATGCATCATACAAAATCTAATATAAATAAAGTGTATTATTATTAACAATACAACTATATGTTTTATACATTGATATATGAGAGTTTTTCAAAAAGTTTTCACAAAAGGCTAGACATGGACAAGGAAAAGTAATTAAGCTGTCATATTCTTTTTTAAACAGAGAAAAGAAGGTTTCATATTGTCTCTATCAAGGCAATAAGTTGAGGGGGAGCGTGGTTTAATTAACCAGGATAAGAATAATTTAGGTGAATGGAATTAGAATATATATGAAAGCAAGTTAGATAATTAATAAGGTTTAATTAGTTTGCTAAATCAGTGCAACTAAAGATGGTGGTTGTGATCTTTTTTCAGCCGACAAAACATGGTGGAGGTCCCTTATCTTCATAAACCAAACACACCCTCCTCTTTCTTCTTTTCCCTTCTACTTTTGTATGCTTTTGGTCAATATTACCTAAAGCCAACCCTGTTTTCAAATTAACCCTCTAATTTCCTCTCTCTCTCTCTCTCCTCCTCACGTGTAGCTAGCAAGCACTACCAAGTCATCTTTGAGAAAAGCGTGTCCTTCTTGTTGTATATATTGCTACGCATGCTCTCTCTCTTTTCAAACATGGATGTAATAATTAAGGACATTAATGACCATTTCGGGAGTTTTTATTTCAAGAAGTAGATTAGCTAATTAAGCTTGAGACATAAAGAATATTAATTGTGCTTGTTAGATATTTAAATTCTTTTAATATTGGGTAATCCATTAATCTGTCTCCATGATGATATTATTGGTGGGTGGCCTGGTTTGGTGAACTGGAGCCCTCCGGAATAGACTCTCTTACTTGCCTCCAACTTTTGCCTTTGTAAATGGGGGCAGGTACAATATAAACATATTAGTTCACACACACTCACACTTGATAGTCTCTTTATGATTCATTTAGTACCCACCCTCATTGTTTTGTCGCATAGATTCTAACCTCACGAAGCTCAACTTTTTATGATCTCTAATAATGTTATCCTCTTAATTTTGTTTAATAAACGCTTTTCTTATTACTAAACCTTCTTTTGGAGCTATGAATCACCGATTACCCTATGTTTAGATGAAAAGAAATTTAGAGAATAATTAAAGAACGTTTCGGAGGAAAAACTTCATCCATCCCCCTATCTTTTTGGGAAGTGTTCTATCATAGTATTCCATCTCCATATTTTCTTCTCACTTTTCCCTCATCCAAACATAAGTTACGAGTAAATTGACATTAGGGAATGTGAAAGGAAGCTGAAACCAAACTTTTCAACTTTGGCACACATTCTCACACACATAATTAAACGCCACACATATGTACATTGGTTTCACATGTATGTGTAGGAAAAAAAACACTAATGCATATATCAATCTAGTCAAATCCATAATAACAACAAAGTTAATTATAATATATAGATTATGACAACAAATTAAAGTCCTCAAATGGTACACTACCACCATTTGGTAATGAAGCGGATAAATTTTCTCCATATTTGAAGAGGAGGTCACAAACATAATAAATACTTGAGACACCTGTTTGTTCCTGTTCTCTTATGAGAATAAAATTCATCTGCTTCATCACTTAAAAGAGGTAATAACCATCTTATTATAACAACCATGCACAAAGCAAACCTCTATATATAAATAATCCTTCTAGCTAGCTAGATATATATAGCTCGTTATCACCCAGCAAGTGCTCCCTAGCAAACCGATCCCTATGGTAAATGCCTCGGCACTTCCATTCTAGAGAACTTTTTGTTACTGAGCACAAGCGTAAGAACAAGCCGCATAAAAATAACAGTAGGACCAAAGACTTTACGTAAATTATTAAGTTCTCTAGCCCTATATTTGGGTGAAGAGAAAATAAAGGGGAAAAAATCTAGGAGGGAAAACTCTAAAAAAATAGTAATTTTTTTTAATACCATTTTTAGAGGTTTTCCTTCTTAGTATCCTTCCTATTTTTTCTTTATTTTTCTCTTCATCCAAATATAGTCTACGTGTTTGCAGTCAAATTCTGCAGTGATGTAAATTTGACGACAAACACACGTCCTCCTAGATTATTCTGTGTTGGAGATTTATGTACGAGTAGGAGTAGGAGTAGGAGTAGTAGTAATAGCTTCATCTTCTTCAGAGTCCTTCTCAAAACCTTCAAGAGAAGGATGGGGTCTGTGACCTTTTCCAAAAGACCTAATATGATCCTTAAGGGACCTTTTGTGCTTGAAATCTGAACCACAAGTGCAATACCATAACTTGCCACAGTTCTTCTCATGAGTCCTCCAATCTCCTTTAACAGCAAAAGTTTTTGCACATTTTCTGCACATGAAGGGTTTAGAGCCATGCTTTCTCTTGTAATGTGTCTGCAGGGTTCTGAAGTCCTTCAAGGGCTTGGCTCTTGGGTGGTTGATATTGTTCTTGCAGCCATGAGCACAACAATAACATGGTAGCCTCAACATTGCTGCTGGTTGTGTTCCTCTTAGTGAGTCTGGTCCTTTCCTAAATTCGGACCCATGCCCCCACATATGCATCTGCCAGAAAAATAAAGATCAAATTCATTAGGGTTACGTGATGTCAATTATATATTCTGAATAATACTTATCAGGAACTCTAGTGGATTAAAGGGTTGACTCATAATCATAAAGTTGTAAGCTCAAATCTCATTAATACGAGGATCTTATTAGTGAACGATTTATAAATACTTCTTTAAACATTTAGAAGCATACCTTAGCCTTAGTGAGTCTCCACATCTCAACTCATATAAACTTTTTATTCACAGAAGATAAGAAAAATCTGGCTTTGATTAGACAGATTCTTGACTTTTCCAATTAATCTGATCCTAGCTAGTTTATTATGTCTTGCAATAAATCAGGGCCTCCAATTTTTTTACCTGCTAATGGATGACTAATCAAAAGTAATGGACTGGCACAATATTTGTGGACCAAATCAATTATGTTAAGTAAATGGGAGTTTTATTGAATAATATTTAGATAATTATATTATCTTAGTTAATCTCTTTTATTCAAAAGCTTTTCCGATTCTTAACAGTGATGAGGTTACGGTCTAATTAACTAGTAACTAGAGTCAAACACTGGTCAAAAAGTTACGGCTACAGCCCCAGCTAATCGTGCTAAATTCTTTATCCCCTCTAACTACCTAGCATTCCAGTGCTATGATCCCTTCGGATCGAGGACTGCTCTGGCCCAAAAGGGCAATCTCGGGAAAGGAAGAAACAGAAAATTATGAGTAAATTTTTTCTGACATGTTGTGGAACATACAAAAGTTTCTTTTCTGCTAAAAGAAACAAAGTAAAAGAGTGCTAATATATATAAAGCGAGAAGCAAAAGATAAGAGGGTCATTAAGTAGCCATGCTGCGTTAAAGTTCCTTATTTTCGTTTAATTGGATCATGATGTGTGAGTTTTGTTATCATATTCATATAAACATTGCTACTTAAGCCATATGGCTAGTTTTTTTTTTTTTTTTTTTTTGGTTTGGGGCGAAGCATATGCGTAATTATATTATACAATATAATTAGAGATTATTTATACACGTACACAGAACCAGTTATCTGTACGTTTGTCATGCATGCATGCATAGGTGATGAACTTGATAATGAAGAACAATGGAATGCTACATATTAGGAAGACTGGAAGAGATCAACAATACCCTGAAATATCCAAACTCAGTCAAAAATTCTTTTTCTTTAAGATTTTTTTTCTTGGCTGGATCGAGTTTGATTAATCCTAAACTTCTCCACATAACTCATCCCTATTCTACAAAACCATTTTTATCAAATAATCTCTAAATAATTAACGTGTATCTGCTAACATTATAATTGAAGTGTAACTATCTTCTCATTGCACACGTGTGTGATCTAAATTCCCCATATCCTCTCTAGGTAAATTTATGTACCGACGATCCTCTTTATATATAGAAGACAACTTTTTTCCTACCATATAAAGGGATCAACACTTTAAACCTCATTAAAGCTAGACTATACGTACGTAAGAGTAGGGAGTTTCAATATAAAGGGTAACAAATTTGGTCTCTTTCTCTTAAAAAACAAAATAAAAGGGGGAAAAATAAGTACCATAGATCTACTCAAGTGCAAACTATTTGATGGTTTCTGCTTATGGAAGGCATATGGGTGATCTTCTTTGCATATAAACTAAAGCACTTTAGACCGTTTCTATTTAATTTCGTAAGCGACATTCTGTTCTTAGTTCTCACCCAAAAATAATGTAATAACTAAACATACAGCAACGAATTTAAATAAGACAAAAATTGCTTATTTCTCCTAAAGGAGAAAAGCAAGCTGAGAAGGAAGCTTAATTACCTGCATGTTGTTATACCTATTGAAGGTTTTGCTGCATATGGAACAAGCAAACTGCATCGGCCCAATTAGGATCTGTGCAGGAGTTGGTATCCAGAACCTTCTCTCCAGCTGGTTATTAAATCCATGGAAGCTTCTCTTCATCTTCATCCTCATGCCTTCCTCCTCCTCCTCCTCATCATCTTCATCTTCATCTTCTTCTTCTTTAACTTTCTTCTTCATATCACCACTACTGTCTTCTATGTAATTATTATTAGTAGGCAACCCAATGTGCAAAGCCACCCCAACTTGCTCCAGTAACACTTTCTCTTGTTTCACTGATGATCCAAACACCTCCTTTTGATTATTATCCTCTTTAACCTCGAAATCTTTCGATAGAGGCAGAAACTGGATAGTCTCACGAACGACCTCGTTTTGATAAGTCTGATCATCAGAGGAAGAAGAAGAAGAAGAAGATAATGGTTTGAGCCATTCTATGAAAGTTGGAGAAGCATGAAGGTAGGGATTATTGTAGTAGTACTGATCTCTCAGACCCATCATGTTCTTCTTCTTCCCAACACACACAGTTTTGTTTCTCTCCTAATCCTATAGATTGGAGGAGTGGTGAAATTTAATTCTCTATCTATCTTCTCACAAAAGGGCCAATATTTAGACTTTATGTGAGAAAGGTAGAGCCTGCACTTACCCCCGGGGGAAAAAAAAATTTTGATTGTTAATCAAAGCAGCGGCCTTTTTTTTTTTTTTTTTTTAAATTAACCTTTACTTTCTCCCATTGTTTCTTTTAAGGGAAGAGAAAAGAGAGGAGAGACTAAATGGTAGGGTATAGAAAATGACATTCAATATTGTTGGACTCGGCCAATTAGTAAGAGGGAATCCTAGAATAGTCTGAGGTTATTTGCTATTAATTATACACACACACACACACACACACACACACACACATATATGCATGTATACACACGACCCATATATATATATATATATATCTGTATAATGTGAATGAGCTATGGGGTACATTTTTGTTGTGTGTTGGGTTTAGTGGTTTACTTTAATTAATTCCCTTTCTCTTTCAAGAAAATATATAATGGAATTTGACCCATATCTGGCCCCATTTTCTCATACATATTTGACATTTATATGCCTATGAAACAAGATGATCAAAGCAAAGACGGCACATTTGGTCAATACCTAAAAGGAGAATTAATATACATGTCAGACATTTAAATATGTTGAACGCAAGAATTAATAAGGACCCTAGACAGAATGTTATCTAAAAAAAGTTTGCTCCTTGTATTTTTGGTTAACTTCCGTGTAATTAAGTCAACATTAATTTAAGGAAACATTTAATTCCGAGTGTTATAATTTTTTGACCTGAATAATTCAGTGTGCTATGTATTCATTTACAACTGATTTTTTTTAATAAATTCACAAGTGAAGATACATAAATTCATGAGATTATCTATCCATCTATGTACTTTCCATTAATTTCACAAGTGACATTTCTTAAGTTCACAATTAACTTTCTTTAAATTTATGAGTGACCTTTTATATTCGCTACTTTCAACATTTGTTGATATGGATGGGCAATTCTATAAAACTAGAGGTTTCTCCTCGTGCACGGATTTTGTATTAAATGATGCAATTTTAAAATACAATCATGAAGAAATATTTTTATTGTTTTAAAATTTGTAATTGGTTGTACTTGTAAATGGTTTTTTTTAGTTTATTTTATTAAGTGGTGTAAGTTATCAAGCAAAGCAAAGATCAAGTAGTTGTTTCTTCATTAACAGGAAAGATTTTTTTTTTTTTTTTTCGAATAATCATATGAGTGGTTGATGTATCAGGTTTGAAATAGGTAGGTACTACCTTCTTATTCCTAGGAAGTTTCATTCCCCCCTTCAAAAAAATTCATTTATTTCGTGTATAAAATTTGACATCCACTATAATATTAATAAAATTGAACCTGATTGGGCTTAATGTTAAAATTGATTTTAGCCTTCCTCCCCCAAATCTTGATTTTTTGTTTCAAGGGTTAAGGTGTAAAAATACACATGTGATTTTTCTCAAAGTACGCCCAATACCAAATACATTTTTTAGATGCAAATGTGACTATGTAGTTTCAAAATATATGCGAAACTATCATTTGACTGTTAGTTTGATTGTTTGACCATTAGTTTGATTTCTTTATCCTGAAAGTGATGACATGTCCAAAATAATATGGACGCTGAAGTGACATTCTGAAAAAAAAAAACTTGTTGAATGGGCAATGAATTAAAATGAAAATCAAATTTTCCTAATAAATCATATAATTTAATAAAAATTAGTAATATAATATATGTATTATAATGATTTTAATTTAATAATATTGGGAATCTAGGGTTGGGAAAAAATTGAGCAATCGGTATGTTTTTTAGGGTAGCAGCTCTGCTAAGTGAGTTAAGCACTCTGCAGTCAGATTTCAATCTACTTCAGCGAAAGTGGTACTGAAATAGTGAAATGTGGGTAATATTAATTGCAAAGCTTCACCAGTTAACAAACTTTGTTTCCAGAATGTCACTCCAGCATCCATGTCATCGTGCACGTCATCACTTTCAGGATAAAAAAGTTAAACTAACGGTCAAGGGTAGTTTTGCACTTATTTTAAAACCACATAGTTACTTTTACATCTAAAAAAAGTATTTGGTGTTGGGTGCACTTTGAGAAAAATCACATGTGTATTTTTGCATCTTAACCCTTGTTTCAATCCCATCTTCCTCAACCAAAATAATTATAAAGTAATCACTACAAAAAAAGGTCTTTTAGCAGCAACTTTTTTAGTTTCCTTTAAAAAGAGGTTGTGGCAAGTTTAGTTTTTGGAGGAGAGACATTTGAGTTGATAACTTTTCTCTAACAATAGTTTTTGACTTTTCTCTAGCAATAGTTTTTGACATCACTGCAAAAGTGACTTACAGCTAAAAGCTTTAAAGACAGTTTCTACAATAGCAATTGAAAGTCAATTTTTTTATAGTGAATATTTTCAGTAACATCAAAAGGAAATAAAACAACCGCCAAAAGGAATAGCAATTGAACTAACTACGACGTTGTTTTAGTTTTCTTATTAATTGATAATTAATAAGAAAAATAAAGTAATTATGTTTCAATTAATTAATAATTTAAAATAATTATGTGTGTTTTTAAAAATTAAAATTGACATTTTTTGTAACACCATAAGGAAATTGTTTTTATAATAGTATTCTAACAACTGGTATTTTCAATTCCAAATAATTTAATATTAAGTTACGACGTATGCGAGTCCATGAAATATTTTTAGGGGCATCTAACACCTTGAAATATTGTGGTACAATTTTACCCCTAATATATTAAAAGTAGATCAATCTTTCCCCTCCCGTTAATCATTAAATAAATTTGGTGTTCGCATATTAAAAAATATTTTTTTAAATTAAATTTTAGAATGGAAAAAAATGACAATTATGTTAAGATATAAAGACTTGCTTAGCCTAATTAAAAATTTATTAGGTTTTCATAATAAAAAGTTTATACTAATAATTTGTTAGATATTAAAATTAATTTTAGGCCACTCCCAAATTTTACGTATATATTCATAAATAAGGGTATGTTTGGGGGAAAATATATATCTCTTTTACATTCATTGGTTTTACCTAAGTTTGATCACCAGTTCATTTTGCATAATTTGGGTAGTTGTTGCTTAGAATTAAAAAGGACTTGGGGGAGTATTATATGAGTAATCTTTTCATACATTTTTCAAAATTGTACTAGAGAATCCCAATCATACCACCCAATACCTAGAATGTGTTTATAATAAAACTTGGTAAGTAATTCTTTCCCAACCCAAATCCACCAATGAATCCGAATTTCTATCTCTAAGCTTCGCAATCAAACTTTACCTAGCAGATTTCAATCTCTTCCAATTCTTTAAATCCCCCTAGCCTACTTCTCTTGGATCTTCGATGCCCAATAATTTTTCATCACCATTAACCAACACCTACTTCATCCTCGTCCATTGGCCACGGCAGCTCATATTCCTCCATCATCTCTAATTGTGACTTAAACCCCGATTATCACATAGTTACATGCCTCCTAGCCTCTTCCTTCTTTATTGGTAGACTTGTCGTTGGTTAAACCCAAATTCTCTTAAGCTGTTGAGATCTACTCAAAGGGTAAAACTGTTTTCCAAATTTTCCTCCACCCCAAAAAATGGGTTGCCACCAAAATAGGTGGGAACCCATTTTTCTATGTATAAAGGAAAATAAGTTGCCGCCAACAACTAATTGCTCCCACCCTGATGAACAATGCTGATTTTCCTTCTCTATCATCTCATTTTTCATGTAGTAAACCAGCACTAATAGTAATATAACTCAAGAGGAGAGATGAAGGAGGTCTAGGGATGGAGCTCGGTATACAATGACTACACATTAGGTATTGTCTTTTATAAGTAGGGAACGTAACATAACTATTGATGAGCCATGATGTTGATTAAAAGTAGCTTAATGATGATTAAATATGAGAATTTCTAACCATTGACAATTATGGTGATTTATGGCAATTCAATGTGGTTAATAAAGAGAATAAAACCAAGTAATCAAAATGCCTAAATGCTCCAATGGTTAGTTCTAAATAATTCTCTTTTCAGCTCTTTTACATTGCTATTTAAAATGTTGCCAACACAATTAAAAATTAAGTGGCTTTTTCATTTTCTAACCGATTCATAATTAACATTCAAGTGGCTTTTGTTGGCAGACATACGAAAGGTGTACACTTGAATAGTAAATATACTTGCTTTACATTGACATTTACTATTTTAAAGATAATATTCATGTGTTTTTTCATTTTCCAAGTGATTCATTATTAATATTCAAGTAGCTCTTTTCTCCCAGACTATCTTTCTCACTGTTTTCCTAAAAAGTTTGTACTTTTAATTTGTTGGAATATTAAAACCAATTTCATGTCACTCCCACAATTTTAATATTTTATTTTCAATATTATAAAAAAATATTTTCAATCCCTTGGCCCAACTATAAAAGAGAGGGAGAATTACACTCAGGTCTTAAGGAAAAAGAGAAATGAAGAAATGGTCCTTTGAAATTGCAAAATGAAAAAATGGTCTCATAAAGTTGTCAATGATCTGCTCCTGGAGTTGTTAATGGGACCATTTTTTTATTTTACAATTTCAAGGGACCATTTCTTTATTTATCTTCTTCTTTGGGACCTGAATATAATTCTCCCAAAAAGATATCTGAAATCTTGAATAGCTTAGATCCAAAAAAAAAAAAAAAAAAAGCTCATGTCTTTTGCACACTTTTGTGAGGGAGCCTTTTTCATTAATCAAGTTTAAAAAGTAAATGCGGTTAGTATACATGATCACTACAACCTTTTAAGTGGGCTTTCATTTTTTGATAGATTTATAATTAACATTCAAGTGGTTTTTTTTGGCAAGCATATGAAAGGTGTATAATTGAGTAGTAAATAGACATGCTTCACATTGACATTTACTATTTCATAAATAATATTCAAGTACCTTTTTATTTTCCAAATGATTTACAATGAATATTCAAATATTTTTTTCCTTCCAAATAATCTCTCCGATAGTTTTCTAAAAATACTTTATACTTCTAATGTTAGCATATTGAAGTCAATTTTAGGTCACTACCAAAATTTTAATATTTTTTTTAATATTATAAAAAAAATATTTTACTTTCAATCCCACAATTAAAAATTAAGTAGCTTTTTATTTTCCAACCGATTAGTAATCGACATTCATGGCTTTTTTTGGCAAGCAAATGAAAGGTGTACAGTTAAATGGTAGATGTACTTGCTTTACATTGGCATTTACTATTTCATAGATAATATTCAGATGTCTTTTAATTTTTCAAACGATTCATAATTAACGTTCAAATAGATTTTTTCTCCTAAACTGTCTTTCCTACGGTTTTCTAAAAAAATTTATACTTTTAATTTGCTTGAATATTAAAGCCAATTTCATGTGTCTACCAAAATTTTAATATTTTATTTTCAATATTATAAAAAAATAGATTATTTTTAATCCCTTGGCCCAACCATCAAAAGATATCTAAACACTTGAATAGCACATGTACATCCCCCCCCCCCCAGCTCATGTCTTTTGCATAGTTTTGTGGGGGTGACTTTTCATTTTCTGACCAATTTATAATTAACATTCAAATGGTTTTTTTTTTTTTTTTTTTGCAAGCATGTGAAAGGTGTACAATTGAACAATAAATGGACTTGATTCACAATTAACATTCAAATAGCTTTTTTTCTCCCAAACAATCTTTCCCATAGTTTTCTCAAAAAAAATTTATACTTTTAATTTGTTAGAATATTAAAGTCAATTTTAGGACACTCCCAAAATTTTAATAGTTTATTTTTGATATTATAAAAAAATATTTTATATTTCAATCTCTTGGCGCAACCATCAATAGATATATGAAAACTTGAATAGCATTTGACTTCACTAATCAAGGTTAAAAAGTAAACACCATTAGTATGCATGGTTACTATAAGCTTTCTATAGATATTATAGATAGATTATTTGATTTTCCATTGTAAATAACTTAAGATCTATCGTAATCCTGATATTTCAATAGTTAGAGATCTTCAATTGTCGTTAATGTCTTCATAAGATCTCCAATTGTCAGTTTGCCTTAATTAAATAAGGCCTAATTGTTTGTACATGCATGCATGATGGCTTCAACTTTGAGGTTTAATACTTATAATTCTAAAACAAACAAATCAAAAATATTATTTTAAACCAGTTTCTTTGTTCTAACCTCCTGTATTTTTCTTTCAAATGATATGTAACCATATGTCCATGTCTTGGACTCATGTAATGCCAAAAGGTAATATATACATACATATATATATATAGCTACTTCTTAAAATCACACATAATTTGAATAGGACCCATCCTTTTTCAACGAAAATTGTATAAAGTCAATTATATATAAAAAATCCTCATATGCGGAAGACTTTTGGACACCACAGGAAAGCTCAGTGAGTTTATATTATATTTGTCAAGTAAATTTATGGGAACACACGGCTCATATATATAATTCATCTCAGACACCAACATTATAATGAATGCTTTTCATACACATACAATTGACCATATATACTGATTTTTCTCTCAAAATTCTAACTTAATACATGAGCATGACACCATCAGACGCGTAAGAAAAACGTCCTTCTCTCAAATGTGGTGGGTTTTCAAAGAAAATGTCAAAAATCACATCACGCCTTGATATACCGGAAAGTTTTTAGTTAAATTCGAGTATTATCCAGCCTAATTGAAGGTATGGTATTAACACACGCTAGTTGAAATTTTCAAAATTTGAACAACAAAAATTAATTAATGATGAAAAAAACTAACCAACATATAGAACACACACAGATATATATATATATATATATATATATTTCATAGTGAAACTTTTATTTATATGCCTACCGAACTTGTTATTCACTGACAAAATAATTGTGAGCCGATCTTGGTAGGCCGATTCTCTTGTTTCTGACAGATACTGCCTCTGATTCTTTATCAGTATCACCAGCTCTCCTTTCCCACCGTTTCCCACCTTTTCAGTTTTCACACTCTGAGATGTGAAACAATATCTTCATATCTATATAATTGTACTCCACACACACACAAACTTATGAATTATGATGTCCGGACAATCATATGCAGTTTTTGTACATGAAGGAACTAATTAGTTGAAGGAATACTCCTCTAATTTTATTTATAAAATAAAGAGAAGATTTGTTTTGGTTATATTTATAAATTACCTCATTAATCTTTTCATGTGAATTTATAATTTTATTGTTATGAATTTTTCTTAGTTTCAGTGTAATATGTTAGAAGTAACCTATATAAATAGGATCAGAGGAGTACTCATACACTTTCTAGTATAATATAATAAACTAACATTCTAACAATCATTGATCTTAGTGGCCTGGGGAGGTGACCTCACTCAAGTATAAAATTTTGAGTTTGAATCCGTATGAATGCAAAATACTTTTTTTTGGGAGAGCCACCCTTAATTAAACCTAACACTATCCGACTCAATTAGATGGTTATATTGTTAATTTTTAGGTCAAGATCTTTCACTTCATGTTGATCAGTTGATGTAAGTGATGAGAAGTTCCTTATTTTCTTAAGCAAAGTTTTTAAGTTTGAATTTTTTGAATGAAAAAACATGAGTCGGGAGAACTTTACTTTTTTTAATCAGTGTCACTTCCAAAGACTAATTAATTAGGATGCTTAATCAAAAAATAAAATTACCTCCCATCAATCAAAATCTCTAACCCATTTTTGTTTATATTCTGCGTGCATGCTCTCGAATTGAAAGATGGGAATAAAAACCTCTGTTCTTTGATCATGAGGATCAACATTAATATTGTGATGGCTTTTTTTTTTTATTGACAATCTAACTACTAAATAAAGTGAAGAAATCAAATTGAATCTATTTGTCTGCTAAAAGAAAATTCCAGTTGTTTTTGACAAGAGAGAAAAAAGTGAAAAGTAGATAGGGTTAGCTAAGTAACCACACAAATGGTGGTAGCTAGTAAGAGCTAGAATTATATATCAACAAGAAGTAGGTTTTAAGCTTGAGACCTTTTTGAGCTATGTCCCAGAGAGAAATTGCCCCGTGACAATACTTTTTTTAAAATCATTTGTCACCTTTTGGTTAATTTAGTTTATTTAATTTGGAATATATTATAAGAGGTTAGTGGTAGACAAGCTTTTGTAGATTATGATAGAACTACATGTCGCTTTTTGATTTTGCTTTCTTTTCTGCTCTCTATCATCAACCTTGGATATGTGGAACTAAATAAGATTTTATGGATTATATTATCCCGATTTGGATATATATTCATCTCCACTATTAATTAAAGATCACTTGTCAAAGCAAATAAAATAATTACCACGATCAGCTATAATAATAATTAACATGCCATAAAAAAGGGTAAATTATAGTTTACTATTCATTTTAACTTCACGATTTACCTAGCTCTCATTTACCAAATCCATGATGGATAATGAAGAGATTTTCATGACTTGTCCTTTCCTTTTTTTTTTTTTTTTTTGCCTTTACAAATTTTTAAATAGTAATTAAATTATTTTTTGCCTCCACTTTTCCTAATTCACTATTAGGGTCATATATTATGGCTATATGTATAAAAATTGGTCTCTGTTTGGCAGAAAATATTGAATTCTAAACATTTGAAACGAATATAAACACACATATATATACAAGCTTCTAATCAGGGCTTAAAGAATTCCATAGAATTCCGAGAATATAACAATGGAGTTTCTTCCGAATTGAATATGTTACTTGGTTGAATTAAACCATAGCTAGATCTGTTTCCAGTCTTTGCATTTTGATCTGCAGGAACATTGATCTGACAATGTGAACGAATTTCAATCGTATTAATTTAATATGATTCTAGCTATTTGCTGATACATCAATATCTCTCGGGAAGATAAAAGTCATTTAAAACATGATAAATATTTTACTGATAGATAATAACATCTGAAAACTATTTAATTTAGATCATTTTTGCTTTGGTTTAACTTCCATAAAAGATACTTTTTTTCGTATTCATGTAATTGTTTCCGATCATCAGAGAATATATAGAGACCTTAAATAATAATTAATACTACCTCATGTCCTAATTATAAGACAAAGTTGACTTTTTTGGAGAAATTAAGGAAGCCAATTAAATTGCTTTAGAGTGTTTATATTTTTAGTATCCTTAGAGTACATATTAGTTTATTAGTCAAATTAATTAGTTTGGAGAAAAAAAATATAAATATAAATACTCTAAAGTAATTTAATTGGCTTCCTTAATTTCTCCAAAAAAGTCAACTTTATCTTATAATTAGTACCGGAGGGAGTAACATATTTAAACACTTTTTTAGAAAAACGTAACATGTAAAACACGTCGGGATAATAGTAGCTGAAAATGAAGGAAGGCTAATATGGGTTTGATATTCAAAAAAAGTAGTCCGCAATTGAAGGATTGGGTCGTCTTTGGTGGAGGAAAGAAAAAAGAGGGATTAATAAGTTCATGTTCTTGCCTGTAATGATGAAGCACATTGTGCTTTCAAACAAATCATCAAATGCACAAAAGAATTTGATAGCTCAAATTAAAGACTGTTATTAATTAATTAATTTATTAACTTAAATGGTCTTTGCCATTACCAAAAAACCTACCCAACACAACCTTCCATCTCCCCTACGTTTTGGAATTCTATTCCAATCTTCTTCCCGGTCTTTTTCTCTACCAGTTTCCAGGCAAAACCGCCAGGACAGGTACATTGGATTCCAACTAAATCTGAATTAAGTTGAATTTTTTGAGCTATGAAGATGATCCTAATTAAGTGAATGAGCCAAGAAAAAAAAATATCTTGTTTCACTATTGTTACATATTTATTTATGCAGCGCAAATTCACTTGAAATAAGTCAATTCAAACACCCACTAATAGGATTGGTCCTACTAAAGAAGGGTTATATATATAATCACTTAAACACAAAGTTTAGAGTTCAAGTGTACATGAATGCAAAAAGGAAAAAAAAAAAAAAAACTCCTTAAAAAAAGTTGTCCGACCTAACAATCTCATGTATATGACATGGTGGTATTAGATATTAGACGCTGCTAATAAAAGTGGCGGCCTAGTGCATAAGACTCTTGCCAAATGAGATTTGAGGGGGATTAAATATACGCAATCTTACCCCTCGAGCTAAGAGACTATTTTTAGGATTTGAACTCATGATTTAATCACATGGTAGCAATTTTTATCGTTGTTTTTAGACTTACCCTCTAAATATTAGATACTTGTGGTATCTCTTGAAAAAAAAATGCTATTGGAGTGACTTAGATTGTTTAATTAATTGAAAAATATTGCTTGTATTATGCAACTAAAGAGGGGGAAAGGTGAATTAATTAATTGTTAGAAGGTATAGTGGAATTAATTTGACATGATAGTCTTACATCATGTTGGTGGTAGGTCAGGGACTTTGATCGATTTGATTAATTAGTGACATGTATAGTTACTTAGAAAACATTCCAAAATTACAAGTAATTAGTGAGGAAGTCTAACATAATTATGCACTCTAATGACTCTTATCCTATCATCGTCATTATGGATTTTCCATACACACACACACACACACATTTCTGTGTATGTGGGTTTACTTGGTCAAGCAAGCGTAGAAGTTTCTATACGTGATAATGGGTGCCTAATTGACCTTGACCTATCTCATTAGTTGGTCACTTATGCCAGTTTTCAGGCGTTGGGTATATAGTGAATGTGGGAGAATACCAACCGGAGACTTGATTAATGAATCATTATTTCATTAACATTGTCTTGGTCTCTCTTTGTACTTCATTGAATTTATAGTCTGTTGTTTTTGGTATTTTCCAAGTCTTTCATCATTCGCTGCCTTTAATATTTCTTTTTGTAACTACCAACTTAAGAAAATATGTACTTTTATATATATATCATGGAATTCTTTGAATAACTTGTTGTCTTATCTTTCGATTCATGTGAACGAAACGTCAACTTGAAACTGCGGCTATTACCCGGTCCCTTGTGTTTACGCGTATATGCATGTTCTGATTTAATCTTTTTAGTGATTATCTTCTTTTTCCAGATATTCTTAATATTTATGATTGTCTGTGGACTTTTGACGGTGGAGGCACAGAATCTCCAGATGTTAGAATAAATGGTTTAAAAATTATGGGAAAGAAATTTTAAGTCCATTAAAAACCAGTTCAGACTAGAGCAATCATGGAGACAATCTTGGCGGGTAGAAAACCTCGTTACTCATTTATTTTAGACGTTTTCAATTCATTTTTCAAAATTGGCGTGTGATGAAAACCTCAAGTGACCAATCGTATTTGGATAGGTCGACGACTCATTAAGGCAAAGTCTTGAATTTAAATTCTTTAAAATTAAATTATTTTAAAAGTGAAATAAACCATATAAAAAATTTAAATAATGTTTATTTATTTTACATGAATTTTTTTTTTAAATTTTTATGTAACCAACCTAGATAATTTAAAGAAACGAGATACATTTGGGCTCTTGCATGGGTCTACAGTATTGAGATTGGGCCCTTATAATTTAAACAGCTGGCATATAAAGGTCAAAAAACAGCTTGCCTGAAGCTGGGCCCAAGATATTGGGCTCAGGCAACAATATTTGGATATGATTGTTTAGGTTTGTTTCCCATATAATTATTTGAAAATGAATCTCCATCTGTACCAAAAAAGGTAAAAAAAAGAAAAGAAAAAAAGAATATCCATCATCATCGCTTTCATTGTTGACTCTGAGAATTATGAAGAATGTATCTGCCATCTCGTGCTTCTGTGATGGTCAGTTATATATCAGCAACCAGATGTGGCTTCTACAGTTTGTTGTTTCAGAGAACGTTTGATTTCTCGTTAAAAATTCCTAAATGTAAAAGTTATTGAAGAAATTAGCACCTAACCCACTTTGTCTTTTAAACTTATAATTTTTTTCTAAACTTTTTGTGCTTATTTTACATGTTAAGGGGTATTCTATTAAGGGAATAGTTTTCAATCCAATTGATTAAGAGGAATACTAAAAAAAAAAAAAAAACTAACACACTTTTACAAACAACTAAATTAACCAAATTTTCTTAAAATTATACAAATTCATAATCTAACTCTTACATTTCAGAAGGGATGGGGCACTAAAATTTAGAATTTGATGAAAGTCATTCAATTATTACTTTAACCAAAACTTGGTTTTGATGATTTTTTTAAAAAAAACTAAACAGATGCACTAAAACATGTTTAGCAATGAGACGAGCCCATAGAGGGAAAATGACATCTTTACCCTAAATTTTTCCTCAGTTTTCATCCTGGTCCATGCGATCTGTTTATTATCATTTACATCCCTATAACTTCATGACATACATGGATCGTCCTTATGATTTGAAAATGGTGCATGAAAAATGAAAACATTTCACTGTGAGGGAAAAAATGAGCTTGAATGGTTATGATCATACTAATGAAGTTTTCTGTTTGTCGTTTTCAAACCTTAAAAACTAGTCATACAAGATTGGGATATCATTAAGGTGTGATTGATAGTAGTACAACAATAGGAGACCAAAACTTATACTATTAAAAAATGATAAATATAAAAGATAAAATAAATGGATATGCTAAATCTAACTTTTAAGTAACTCTTATATTAAGGATTTAAGGTATTACGAGCATTACTTAACCTCTCCCTAGAGGCCCTCCTAATCATACATTTTTAATCATCTTTCAACGAGATATGTGATGTCTTAATGTAAGCTATAGTATTGAAAAATAGGATAATTACTATGAGGTATAAGATTTAATAATTAAAAAGTCTCAATAACAAATTAACATCATGAACATATAATCATTTCTTACACTGGAACTTGTCATTATTTGCTTCTTAATTGTTATTAAATTTTTGAGTGATTAAGTCTCTTCATTGAGACCTTATGTAAATTCTCACTAGAAAGACCTTTTTGGATCAAAAGCCTTGTGGTATAAATATTCTCTAATAAGTGAGAGATTGCGAGTTCGATTATGTTTGTAACTCAGGCCGTTAGTGTTTACTCCGGTAATTAAAAAAAATCCACATTCACTGAAAGGCTTTTGATGAGCACCGTTACTGGTTTCCAGTCAGCAACTACGTTGTGTGATGCCCATTCATTTCAATCACCTCCCAACTAAATATCTTTCTGCTTTCATTGCTTTTGTTCACAATCACACAAGGTGCCCCACCACTTCATCAATATTTTCCCGTATGCCTGCAGTTTTTTTTTTTGGATCCAAATTAATGCTTGCAGACTTACAGTTTGGTAAAAGCATTTTCTGCAACGATCAGTCAATCAAACACCATACCACTATTACATTGCCAACATGCAAAGATGTGCTTGTGTGTTTGCATTAAGATTGAAACAGTAAATTTTTGAAGAAAAAGCACCTAACTTTCCCCTTATTTACTCATACTTACTCATCGTGAATGGTTGGTTGACTCTCTGAGATTTCGGTGAGTCATGCCTTACTGAACCAAGCTGAAGAAGATGTCGCTAAGGTTTTTTTTTTTTTTTTTTTTTTGTCACTTTACTCAGTCAGGGAAAAACCAAGATCACAAGCAATTCAAGTAAAAGCCTCTATTACAGAGTGGACCCATCACTATTGGTGGTGCAATCAGATTCCATATCACTGGTCATATAGCTTCGTTCTGGTTTCACACTCTCTTGCTGTCTCTGCCATCAACAGAGCCCATTTTTGAACGATCTTCTATCGATAATTTACTTCTTCCAGGTTTGCCGCTTGCATAATTTCAAGGATTTCCCCGCTTTTTAACTAGTTAAGTTCCTGTGCATTTGGGTTCAAATTCAAGAGAATCTTTTTTGAGAAAGATCCTCAAAGGATAAATGCTGCTACAGTGCTACGATCTGCTGATGCATATATACTCTCATCGACCATCTTTATTTGCGAAATTTACTAACTTTGGCAAAATTTCACCATTCTGAGTTGATTTTCCTTTACTCTGAACGAATTAGCTCAAGGGGTTGCCCCTAAATTCTGGGCGTCAATAGACACCACTCTGATATCGTCTCTCTGTTTCTGCTTTTCTGGGTTGCCTGGCTTTTGTTGAATATCAGATTACATACACTCTGTTATGTCTGCTGCATCATTCCTATACAAGTTATTCAACTCGTGATGGCTATTTGTATATGATCTTATGTAGAGACTACTATCATCAATAGGATGAAAAATATACCCTATAAATTGTACATATATACTAAAAATTTAACAATGTAGCGTATAAATGGGATAAAAAATATACCTTGTAAATATTAAAAAGGACTAGAAAGGCGTCCATTAGTAGGAATAGTGGTATACCGCTGATTGTCTTCAAATGTAGAACGTGGGGCTCTGTGTTATACTTCTCCAGTCTTAAATATAAGAGGGGTTGACTTTTTTTAAAGTTTAAAAAAACTAAATAAGTTATCTAACTATATAATATATTATATATTTTTAGATTGTATATATCAGTTTATAAGTTAGGTAAAATAGTTTAGAGAAAAATGATAAATATAAATACTTTAAAGTAATTTAATTAGCTTCCTTAATCTCTTCAAAAAAATCATTTTATCTTATATTTAGGGTGTGTTTGGTTTGAGGGGAGGGTGGGGACAAAATTACAATATTAGATAAAAAAAATTCAAAATTTAATTACATTCAATCCAAAAAAAATAATTTAACCCCCCTCCCCCTACCCTTTCCTCAAACTAAACACACCTTAGCGTGGGAGTAAGTAACTCACGAGGTTAGTTGAATGCATGAAGCCACGTTGTGTGATGTCAATCCATTCGCTGACCTCCCAATCAATTAAATATCTTTCTCCTTTCATTGCTTTTCTTCACTATCACACAGCCTCCCTCATTTACCTATGTTTCCTAATGCTCACAGTTTGATTAAAACTAGAGATGGAAAACGGTTCGGTCCAGTCTTATAGGGCCAACTATTCACGGGCTCAAACTTAAACGCGCCTGTCAATTTAAGCCCATTTCTTAAAAAATATCATGTTTTTGAAGCCCGCGGTCCTACAGGGCTGACTTTTGGGTTCAGGCCTAAACGAGTTTAAACTTATTTTAATTCAATCTTTTTTCAAGTTTTACAATTTATTTATTATTTTGCTTTGAATTGAGATACATTATTTTTAAAACTCATAAATTTTTAGTTAAAATAATCATCTAATATCCAAATTAGCATTTTTTTAAGTTTAAATGAATAAACCACTGTAGAAAATAAAATAAATCAAACCAATTAATAAATGTTTTCCTGTTATTAATACTCTATTAGGTATTTAGGTGTCTCTCATATTGATAATTTAATATAATGATATTATATTTATTAATTTATTTTAAAAAAATATTAAACGGATCTAAAAGGGCCGACCCTATAAGGTTGCAGGGCTGTCCTACAGGGCCGGCCCTTTTAGACCCTCTTCTCATCCTCTTCTCATTTTAACCTCTAAATCATAAACCCGACCTTTAAAGAGCTCGAGCCTAAATAGATCAAGCCCGTCCGATTTCCTGGCTCTAATTAAAACATTTTTTGCAGACGTGTGTGTGAGTTTTTATTAAG
Source organism: Inga laurina (assembly GCA_963855925.1). Lineage (NCBI taxonomy): Eukaryota > Viridiplantae > Streptophyta > Magnoliopsida > Fabales > Fabaceae > Inga > Inga laurina. Next base: position 63,676,211 of record OY979707.1, on the reverse strand, counting down.
ATGGAAACCGTAATTTTTGAAGGCAGGACAACTTCCCCCTTATTTACTCATTGTAAATGGCTGCCTTTGGGCTTGAGAAGATGTCGTCGCCAAGTTGTTTTTTGTCACTTTACACACAAGCAATTCAACCAAAAGCCTCTATTATAGAGTGGACCCATCATCCCTGTTGGTAATACTCGCATTCCATTTCACTGGTTTATAACAAATATAAGTACACTCCGAGCAAAAGCTCAATGTTTCAGTTTCATATCTGCCTCTTTCATTATTTCGTTCTTGCTTCACTCTCTCTAGCTGCCTCTGCCATCAACAGAGCACATCTCTAAACGATCTTCGAATAATTTACTTCTTCCAGGTTTGCTGCTTACATAATTTAAAGGATTTCCCCTTCTTTTTGAGATTTTCATGATGAACTTTTGCTAGTTAGACTCCTGTGTATTTTGGTTCAAAATCATTAGAATCTTTTTTGATTGCCCTCAAAGGATAATATCATATGCTGCTCCTCTGATCTGATGCTCCATACTCTCACTGCCCATCTTTATTTGCGAAATTTATTAACTTGACGTAATTTCCCCATTTAGAAATGCTTTTCTTTAAATCTTGAACGAATTGGCTCAAGGGGTTGCCATTTTCAGCATAAAGTGCCTTAATTCTGGGCGTCAATAGACACCACCCTGTTATTTTCTCTCTGTTTTTGCTTTTCTAGATTGCCTGGCTTTTGTTGAATATTAGATTTCACGTACTCCGGTATGTCTCCTGCATACCTATATAAGTTATTCAACTGGTGATTTGTTATTTGAATATGATCTCAAGTAGAGACAACTCTTAAACTTAATCACAGAAGGTTTCTGCAACTGCCGACGCATTTGAATTGGTTCTTTTGCAGCAAATGGTGAATCCTGTAGCAGCAGCGGTGGTGGTGGGTGTGCTAGGGTTGACTTATAAGGCCCTAAGACCACCTCGTCCTAAAATCTGTGGCTCGCCGGGAGGTCCTTCGATCACATCGCCGAGAGTGAAACTGAGCGACGGCAGACATTTGGCCTATCGAGAAATGGGAGTTCCCAAGGAAGAAGCTAAGTACAAGATCATTGTGGTCCACGGATTTTTGTCTTCCAAAGACTTGAACTTACCTGTGTCCCAAGTAAGAACTTTTGTTTTATTGAAGCTAATTGATACTCCCTACTCCCGTACTTAAGGTATATTTATTTAATTTAATTAAATTAAAAAAGACAGTTAAATTAGTTAGTATGACATATTTTCTAAAATACCTTAGCTTGTCATCTTTAATTCTCTCATTCCCTCTCTTTTCTGATTATTATTGATGAAGTATTAATAAGGGTAAATTAAAAAATTGACAAATATAAAAAATTATATCATATATTTTAAATCAAGATGAACTTCCTAAATAAGTTTTATATTAAATTAAAATCCGGAGGGAATACTTTTATATTCACATTCTGAGAAGGAAACTGATAATAAAGATTGTTGATGATACAGGAACTCATAAACGAACTCGGCATATATTTGGTGTTCTATGATAGAGCAGGATATGGAGAAAGCGATCCAGACCCATCACGTTCAGTGAAGAGTGAAGCATATGATATTCAAGAGCTAGCTGACAAACTGCAAATAGGGCCTAAATTTTATGTCATGGGCTTATCAATGGGAGGCTACCCTGTTTGGGGCTGCCTCAAATACATTCCTCATAGGCATGAGATGATGAGCATTCCATCAAGACACTTAATTTATAGGGTTAAGGTGCAAATTCGCTTTAGAAGTTTTCGTTTAGGAGCAATGTTACCTCAGAAGTGTTAAAATGGAATATTATTACCTTGTACCATTAAAAACTTAATGGTTAACGTCAATTTTTTAACGGTCAATGTTACGTTTTAAAACTCTCAGAGTAAAATTGAACCTGAAAAATATTCCAGGTAACATTATTTTACAGTAAAAACTTCAAAAGCAAATTTGCACCTTAGCCCTTAATTTATTTTCATGGAGAAAATCGAATACTGAAGTTTAAGGTTGTGTGTGAATGACCTTAATTTTGGTTGGCAGGTTGTTAGGGGCATCCCTGGTGGCTCCATCTGTAAACTACTGGTGGTCTTGTTTTCCTAAGGATTTACTGAGACAAGCCTTCAAGAGGTTACCTCATAGAGACCGATGGGTATTTAGAGTGGCTCATCTCGCCCCTTGGTTGTTACATTGGTGGATGTCTCAAAAATGGTTCCCTACTCTGAGTTTTCTCTCCGGAAACATGTCAGTTTATAGTCCTGACGATCTTGACATCATGAACGAATTGTCACAACAACCTAGTGTTGGCGAGGTAAGTACGAGGTTTCTGTCTCTCTGCTGTGTATATCCTTGTTGATTTCCGAGATGTGAATAACAACATGAATGTTTATGATGATCAGGAGAAGATAACACAACAGGGGGAGTATGAATCGTTGCACAGAGACTTGATTTGTTCATTGGGGAAGTGGGAATTTAGTCCCATAGAGATTAAGAATCCATCTGCAGAGAAGGAAGGTTCGGTTCATATATGGCAAGGGTATGAGGATAGGGTCATTCCTTACACAGTGCATCGATACATATCGCAGAAACTTCCATGGATTAAGTATCACGAGATCCCAGAAGGTGGTCATTTTATATTCTTTAGGAACATTCATTGTGATGCTGTAGTAAGAGCTCTTCTGCTCTCCTGATAAGCAAATAATTCTCCTTCCCCTCCTATATACAATGCTGAGTTGATTTTTGTAGAGAGATTAAGAAAATTAATTAAATTATTTTAAAATATTTATATTTATCATTTTTTCTTTAAACTATTTTGCCTAACTTATAAAATGATATTAATATAAAGATATATAATATATGATATGATTAAATAAATTATTTAGCTTCTTTAATCTCTCTAAAAAAAATTAACTATGTCTTATATTTAAAATCAGAAGGCGTGAAAATTCACTACAAAAAAAAAGGTATTTTGTAGCGGTTATATTAAACCGCTACAAATTATGGTATTTGTAGCGGTTCTTACCTAAACCGCTACAAATTTGTAGCGGCAAGATTATTTGTAGCGGTTTACTAAAAACAACCGCTACAAATTTGGCGCGAAATTCCCGCCAAAACTTGTAGCGGTTATTTTGTCGCAGTTAATGCACAAAAACCGCTACAAAATACCAACACAGGATTTTGTAGCGGTTATAGGGACAATAACCGCTACAAAATACCAAAGGTCATACGTTTGTAGCGGTTATTGCCCCTATAACCGCTACAGAATTTCAAACGTTGTGAACATTTGTAGCGGTTATTGTAAAACCGCTACAAATAATTAAATTTGTAGAGGTTAGAGTAGCGGTTATTAAAATAACCGCTACTAATATCTGGGCTATTTATACCCCCCTCCTCCTTCATTTCTCCGTTTGCCCATTTTGTTTCCTGAGATTTCTCTGAGTGATTTCTTCGAGATTTGAGCGTTCAGACGTCTCTATAGGAGTTTTTGGTCAGTATTCCGCAGTATTTGCACTTGTGGTACGTATAAAACACGTATTTTTATTTATTTTTGTATTTTTATTATATTTTTGCATAATAATGGACTAATATTTTTTTTAAAATTTGTACAGTTGATATGGCTTCAGGACAGGATAAGGGGAAGGCCCCTCAGGTCCCCAGACCGACTTTACGGGGTGGCAGCAGTCGGGCAGGGGGCAGAGGGAGGGGGCAGCGCGCAGGCAGGGCTACCGCGGCATCTCAGCCCATCCCCCTACAGGTACCGCCGACGATCCCACAGGCGACGACCGCACCAGAGGTGCCTGAGGTGGAGGGGCCAGAGATTAGCGTTGAGGACTTCCTCAACGAGGAGGAGTTCGAGATCCCGCTTGGTGGGTTCAGGGAGATGGAGCAGTTCCTCGATCAGGAGGACGCTCGGGAGCAGAACAACCCACGAGGGTCGTCTTCGCGGTCCACTGGGTTTGAGGTGCAGATCGAAGGTAAATTACTTTTTTAATTTAGTAAGTTATTTATTTAAATTTGAAATGTTAACTTTGAATTATAATTTATCTAACGTGCGGTCAACTGTGCAGATGAGCAGGGGAACGTGTCGACGAGGAGGCTGGATGTGACCGGTCTGAACAGCATGGACCGGTCCTTACGAGTTATAGTGCCGTGGAACGAGGGCACTGACCAGCCGATCCACAATGGAGGTCACCTGCTCAACCGCTTCCTGAGCGACCTGGGATCGAATTGGATGCGGTTCCCCCTTCACTTCCCGACGTGGAGGCACATTCCGAAGGGGCCGAAGGACCAGGCTTGGGAGGAGGTGGTTCAGGTAATTAAAACTATTTAATTAATATTTTTTTAATTAATTCTATTTAATTATTTTTTTAAAATTATGGTTTTTATAATTATTGATATTTAAATGTATTTTTTTCAGCTGCGGTTTGCCGTCCGGGCCAACCGGAAGAGGTACGCCCTCATGAAGATGGGCGACGCCTGGAGGAACAGGAGGAACCGTCTCTTCCACAGTGTGGATAGGGACGGGACGATGCCTCTGGAGCAGCTGCAGGAGAGCGTCCCGGACGGCGTCCCGCCGAACGACTGGGCGCGTTTCGTCCAGTTCAGGAGGAGCCCTGAGGCGCAGGTAATGTATTTATTAGATTTTTTATATATAATTTTGTAATTGTTAAATATTAAATTATAATATCAATTTAATTTGTATTTAATTTTAAATTATAATACATTTAATTTTTTTTCCAGGAGCGTGCTCGGAGGAACGCCGAGATCCGGGCGCAGCAGACGATCCACCACACGGCAGGATCGAAGACCTTTGCTGTGACCTACAGCGAGCTGGTAACTTTTCAAGTGCTTCACTTACTTTTAGCTAATTATTTCATAATACTAATTGTTTTGTAATTGTTTCAGGAGACGAGGGCACAGCAGGAGAACCGTCAGACGGACTATACGGAGCTGTACGCCATCACACACAGACACCGTGACGGGACTGCGACCTCTCAGCAGGCAGAGGCGGCCATTGTAAGTAATTTTAGTATTATATTTTTCATAAAACCAAGTTAATAATGAAAAATGCTAATTATTAATTGTTTCATAAAATGGCAGGAGCGGATGCAGCTGTCGCAGGCTGAGCTGCGACAGACCCAGCCTGAGGAGTCACAGGGGTCAGTGGACCCGACGGCTCCTTTGAAGGCGGGTCTGGCTCAGGCTGAGCACCCCGGACGTGTGCGGGGTATGGGGATAGGCGCCAGACCCAGCATGGTCTACGGCAGGAGCGCCGCCTCTGAGGCTGGCAGCTCTAGAGGGGTCAGACGTCGGAGGGACGAGTCTATTGACCAGCTGCGGTCAGATTTGGAGATGACGCAGCAGCAGATGGCGCAGCAGCAGCAGCAGATGCAGGCACAGCAGCAGCAGCAGCTACAGATGCACGCAGATATGATGTACGCTCAGCAGACCCAGTGGCGTGAGATCGCGAACACCATGCTCGAGGGAGCATGGAGTCGCCTGTTCCCGGACGAGCAGCATCCAGCCGTTCCCCCTGTCCCTCGCTATGTCGTCCCGAGTACTGCTCCTCCTCCTACTGCTCCTCCTCCTGCTGATGACGATGGTGCGGTTCACTCTGCGCAGCGGCCCGATCCAGCAGCATCTGAGGGAGCCCCACCTGAGGGAGCACCAGAGGATCAGCCCCCAGCTCCTTAGTTTAGGACATTTTCTTTTGTTTAAACATTTGTAAATATTTATGAGTTTTTATTTCAGAATTTTCTTATTGTGTTTTATATAATTATATTTATATTATTAGATCGCGTTGAAATAATTTATGAATGATTTATATCTAAATTTAAAAAAAAAATAAAGTATATCTATATTTGTAGCGGTTTTAACTCAAAACCGCTACAAATATGTACGTTTGTAGCGGTTATTACTGCATAACCGCTACAAACATATATATTTGTAGCGGTTATTTGTTTATAACCGCTACAAATATACATATCTCTATTTGTAGCGGTTTAACTTCAGAAACCGCTACAAATTTGTAGGTTTGTAGCGGTTATTTTATGTATAACCGCTACCAATTAGAAAAATATTTTTATATTAAATGTCCAACGGTTTTAATATTAGTAGCGGTTTTATTAGTGTATAACCGCTACAAATTTGTTACTTCGTAGCGGTTATGCACTAAAAATCGCTACAAACACTCAAATCATTTGAATTTTGAAATTTCCCGCCTTTGTGCACATTTGTAGCGGTTATGTTATGTGTAACCGCTACAACTTAGAAAACTATTTTTATATTTAATGTCCAACGGCTTTAATATTAGTAGCGGTTATATATATATATAACCGCTACTAATACTGAACAAGTACATTTTGAGTTTCCCACCAATTAACGGCTTGAATATTCGTAGCGGTTTTATATATATAACCGCTACAAAATTATAAACGTTGGAATTTCTGCAGCGGTTGGTGTAGCGGTTTGTTAACCGCTACAAAATTATAAACGTTGGATTTTCAGAATATAAGGTTCTAAGCATTCGTCATTATCTTCTCACTTATCTTCTTCTCTATACTTTCTTCTCTCTCACTTGTAGCTATGGATAAATCATGGATCAGGTTGCCGCGCAATTCTCCTGAATATTTGTACGGATTAAACAGTTTCTTAGATTTCGCATTTACTCACGCCAGCTGTAACGGCAAGATCGTCTGTCCCTGTCGGAAATGCAAGTTCAAAAAGTGGCATGCACGAAATGTTGTGAAGGAACATTTGCTTGTGAAGCCTTTCCCTGAGGAGTATACGTTTTGGGCAGTTCATGGTGAGAAGGCCGGCATTAGATATGACGAGGCTCTTCCTCGAAGTTCTCAAGTAGGCGTTCAAGTAGATGAAGATGATCCTGTGAATGATGCTGTGCGTGACGCGTTTGGATTTCAAGGCGACAACTTCAACGAAGAAGTGCACGGCTCTGAGCCGGCTTTTATGGGGAATGAAGCAGCTCGGGATTTTTTCAGCTTGATGGATGAGACAGATCGTCCTTTATATCAAGGTTGTCGCAAATATTCTAAATTATCTTTCTTGATCAAATTGTATCATATCAAGTGCTTGTGTGGGATCACAGATAAGGGAATGTCGATGTTGCTCGACTTATTACAAGATGCATTCCCCGACGCCGAGATTCCCACAACCTTCTACGAGGCCAAGAAGATTATCAACAGGTTGGGGTTGAATTATCAGAAGATTGATGCGTGCCCAAATGATTGTATGCTGTATTGGGGAGACGATTCCAGTAGGGAGACGTGTAAGAGATGTCACACATCGAGGTACAAGACAATTCGAAAGGGGAAAAAGCAGAAGAAGAAACCTGCAAAGATTCTCAGGTACTTCCCTTTGAAACCTCGTCTGCAAAGATTATTTATGTCGTCTAAAACTGCTGAGCACATGAGGTGGCATGCCGTTGATAAAAACGAAAACGGTAAATTAAGACATCCGCGGGATGCAGCTGCTTGGAAAACGTTTGACAACCACTTTCCAGATTTTGCGACTGACCCCAGAAATGTTCGGCTTGCGTTGGCGACCGACGGTTTCAATCCTTTCGGGAATCTTAGCACAAGTTACAGCATTTGGCCGGTAGTCTTAGTTCCCTACAACTTACCCCCTGGATGTGTATGAAACAAAGCTCTTTCATTATGTCTATGATCATTCCAGGCAAAAAGGCACCGGGCAATGACATCGATGTGTATCTCCAACCGCTTATTGCGGAATTGCTTGACCTGTGGAATGTCGGCTTGGAGACGTACGACGCTCACAGCAAGACTTTGTTCAACATGCGTGCAGCCTTGATGTGGACGATCAGTGACTTTCCTGGCCTTGGCACATTATCTGGTTGGAATGTGCATACTGGGTCGGCGTGTCCAGCTTGCAATTTCGACTCTGACGCATTGCGCCTTCCCCACAGCCGAAAGTGGTGCTTTATGGGGCATCGAAGGTTTCTCGATGGAACCCATAAGTTCAGATTGCAACGGAATCGCTTCAATGGGAAACCAGAGAAAAGAGGACCACCTCAGACTTTGTCCGGTACAGATATCTTACAGCAGCTTGAGCATGTTGACTTCGAGTTTGGAAAAAGCGACGATTCAGCACAAACTCGCCAAAAGTCGCGCAGGACTTCGGCGCCTCAACAGTGGAAGAAGATAAGTATTTTCTTCACGCTTCCGTATTGGAGATCTAATTTACTTCGCCACAGTCTTGATGTAATGCACATTGAAAAGAATGTTTGCGACAATGTGCTGTATACGCTGCTTAACGAACCCGGCAAGACAAAAGATCACCTTCAAGCTAGGAAAGATTTACGCGACATGGGAGTTCGTGAAGACGCTTGGCCAGATGAGCATGACAGATTTACACCGGCAAAGTTTACCCTCACAAAACCGAACAAGGATGTGTTCCTCGCGACGTTGAAGAAATTAAAAGTTCCTGATGGGTATTCAAGCAACATTTCTCGATGTGTCGACTTGCAGGCTCGAAAGGTTGCTGGCCTGAAGAGTCACGACTCACATGTTCTTATGCAGCAGTTACTCCCTCTGGCTATAAAGAATACACTTCCTCCCGATGTTTCCATCGTTTTGGTGGAACTTTGTTCTTTCTTTCGGAAGTTGTGTTCTAAGGTTTTGATCGTTGAGGAGCTCGATCAACTGCAGTCGAAAATCATTCTTACGCTTTGTCACTTGGAGATGATCTTTCCTCCGTCCTTTTTTACTGTGATGGTTCACCTCACAGTCCACCTCGTTCATGAAACAAAGCTCGCTGGACCAGTACAATATCGTTGGATGTATCCGATTGAGAGGTACTTATTTTAAATATGTGCTTTCATTTATTGTCCGTATTTAATGTTTGCTGGTCGTCCATTTCATCATTTTATATCAATTTTCTCTTATGTACTTCGTAGGTTCCTTGGGAAATTAAAATCTTACGTGAGGAATAAGGCGTGGCCAGAAGGTTCTATAGCTGAAGGCTATATAGGGGATGAGGTGCTATATTTTTGCTCAAGGTATTTTGATGATCTTGAGACGGCTTTCAACCGCCCGCCTCGTGTTGACGATTGTCCGGAACCTGCGCCGACATCAGGAGAATTTATCCCTCGTGTTGGTAAACCAGTTGGAGCAACTGAGAACTTCAAACTAACGGCAACTGAGAAGTTCCAAGCACATAGACATGTCTTGATTAATTGCACTCAAGTTGAACCTTTTGTACGGTAAGAATTGTACACTCACATGTTATTCGATCTCTATCTTTCGTAACATTTCTCACTTTCATTTCACTAACGCCTTTCCATTATTAATTGCAGGGAATTCAGAAGTCATGTGAAGCGTCAACTCAGGATCCGTACACAGACATCCTCAGAAGTTGATAGGAGGGTCCACAGAGAATTCCCGAGCTGGTTTGCGCGCAGAATACTAAATGACCACAACCCACACTCACCAGATTTCAGAGCTCTCGCAATCGGCCCTCTTGATCATGCAAAACGGTTTACAGCATACAATGTCAATGGTTTTAAGTTTTGCACGGTTTCACAGGATCAAGGATTGCAAACACAGAATTCGGGTGTTTATGGCACATTTGGGACAAGGAGTTATGCGAGTAGCAGTGACGCCAACATGCAGTTCGGAGGCGTCCCTTACTATGGCAAGCTTCTTGATGTGGTCGAGCTTAATTATCAGGGCCGTTTCACCGTGACGCTGTTCAAGTGTTTGTGGGCAAATACCACTACTTCTCGGGGACTGACAACTGACGACCTAGGGATCACATCAGTCAATTTCTCACGGCCGATTCATAGTGGTATTTCTCAAGATGATGAGCCGTATATTCTAGCTTCAGAGGCACATCAAGTTTATTATGTCGAGGACGAGAGGCATACGGATTGGCACATGGTCGTTCATTTAAAGCCAAGAGATCTTTACGACATGGGTGAAGGCGATAACATCGTCTACGAGAGTGAGCCATTTCAGCCAGCTGATTTTGAAAACTACTTCCCTGAAGGCGATGACAATTTACCTCTACTGCGGTGAGTTTTTTTAAGTCCACGTCATTTGAATTACATTTTTTAAATTTAATAATACATCAATAACAATAATTTTTCTACAAAATTTCTGTAGGGATGGCGACGATGAGTGATCAAATTTAAAAAATGCAAAAAATTTCTAAAAATAAAATGTAAAAAAAAAATTAAAAAAAAATTAAAATAATATTAGTAGCGGTTTTTTAACCGCTACTTATTAATAAATAACCGCTACTAAATAATAACCGCTACATTAACCGCTACAAATAGCACTACGAATAATAAACCGCTACAAAAATATACATAACCGCTACTAATTAATAACCGCTACATTAACCGCTACAAATAGTGCGGGGATCCCTATAAATACCCTTACTACAACTCATTTCAAACACTCTCTAATTTCTTTTCACCTTACCTTTCTTTCATTTCCTCTCATTCACAACTTCTTTCGTATGAGTAGAGGAGCGGAATAATTTTATCAAATATGGTAACATGATTTTTATATTTTTTTAGAATACTTCTTTCCTTTCTATAAAATTTATTCTAATCATCTTTTTTTCTAGATATATCATAACTGTATCTCATTTTCATCTATTTTTCATACACAATTAAATTACATTATAAAGCATAATAATTCCTTATTACACATACCTATCCTTAATAATATTATTAATATAAATTTTATACTAATCCTATTCAATTACATTTTTCCTTTTTATTTTTTAATAGTTAAAGTATTGAAAATAAATTATTTAATATAATATTGAAAAAACAGAAAAATATTATTGTATTTTTTTAAAAAAAAAATTTAATATTTGTAGCGGTTATTAAACCGCTACTAAATAACGCGCCTTTTTAAATTTTTTGGCGCTAAATTTGAATTTCATGAAATTAGTAGCGGTTTTCCAAAACCGCTACTAATTTCATGAAATTCAAAATTGGTAGCGGTTTTCTAAAACCGCTACTAATTTCATGAGATTCAAAATTAGTAGCGGTTTTGGAAAACCGCTACAAAATAAAAAAAAATTTTTAGCTCTCAATAATTTTTTATATTTGTAGCGGTTATATAACCGCTACAAATATCTCTGGATGTTCTAGCGGTTTAAATGAACCGCTACAAAATATGTAGCGGTTATTGTTCATTGAGTAGCGGTTTTAAATAACCGCTACAAAACGGCTTGCAACGTACGATTTCGTAGCGGTTTAAATAACCGCTACTAACTTAGTTTGTAGCGGTTGGAACCGCTACTAATACTCATTTTTAACCGCTACTAAATCACGTTTTTTTTGTAGTGATTGTAGGAGGTAAGGAGCAGGGATTCAAGAATTTCTGAGATTTATACAAAGGTTGATACTTATCACATCCTCTTTGAGATGCAATCAATACTAACAATCTTTAATGACAGTTGAAATAACGCTTTATATGTGAGTTGTAAATACATTGAAGAGCATGAGGAGGGTAAAAGGACATGATGATGATAAGACCAAAATGAATTACTATGTTATATATATAGTGATGAGAATTATTAGGAGCATGCGAATGGTTTTGTACAAACTCTCTTTGTAAGTAGTGGAGGTTATGATTTGATTCTGTTTATAATGTGACGTTGTTACTTGTTAGTGCCTACCCTTTAGTTGATAATCCTAAAATACGATTATCACATTATTATAAAAAGAGGTTTTAATGTTTTTATTTTGACATTTTTAACGTCCAAAAATTGGAGAATGTCTATGTAGGGGGCGTAGTATGTTTTAAGAAAAGACGTCCCAAAAAAGTTGGGACGTCTAAAGTCCTCCACGGGGGGACTTTAGACATCCCAATTCTTAATTTGGGACATTAAAATATTTTATTTTTTTTAAATGATTATTTATATTCTTTATTACCCAGCAAATTAAAATTGCAGAAACAAAATTGAAGATGGATTCATAAACCACAAAATGTCCCTTACGAAATGGTAAAGACTTCTAACACTGCAATCTTTTTACTATATATATATATAATAACAACAACTCATACAACCTAATATTATATATGTATAACAACAACTAGAAAGTGTCAAAATATTTGTCACCACACAACTACAAACTAATTGTAGTTCATTTCATCAAAATAAATATACATATGTATTTTCCTCGATTTCCAAGCTCCAAACGTATAAAACAAAAACATTATTAGTATTTCATAATTACTAACAACTAGTTTATGATTCTGGCAAAAAAAAATCAAGGGAAAAACACTCCAATAACTAGAATCATGTAAATAAATTGAAAGCATTATAATAATTTCATATTGCAAGTTTAACTTAATTCTTCATGTAAATTTATATTTAAAAAAAAACAAACATGATGAAAGTAGGGGAGAGGGTAGCCAACGGTGTCTATGTGCTTCCAAGGTGGAGAGAAAACATTGGAGGAGTTGTGTATGCACAGTGGAGAGGAGAGGTACGCCGGAGGCTGAAAGCAACGAAGAGAGTGGGAGGTCTACGTCGGAGAGTGGAGGGGGCAAAAAAGGTGGAGGAGGTGTACGCCGGAGGGTGAGAGCAAAGAAGGTGTTATGAGAATGGAAGGAGGTGGAGGAAAAGGGAATGAAGAAAAGGAAGAAAGGAAGAATATTGAAGAAGACGAAGTCACGAGAATGAAAGAAAAAAGGAAATGCAAAAAAAAGGGAAGAGAAGTCATGGGGATGGGAAAGATGGAAAAAGAGGGATGAGTTTCTGACATGGGAATGAAGAAAAGGAAAGAAAAGTCTCACGCATGTCAGAATTTCTGACATGACTTTAGGAGTCCCAAATTTTTTTGGGACTCCTAAAGTGTGACTTTAGGCGTCCCAAATCCCATTTGGGGGACGCCTAAAGTAAGATAAATTTTTTTAATTTACTTTTTTGGCGTTAGTGAAAATCTTTAGGCGTCCCAAATAAAATTTGGGACGTCTAAACTCAACTTTAGGCGTCTCAAATTCAAATTTGGGACGTCTAAGGGTTTTCCTATGTACACATAATTACGAAAATGTCACCGCCTTCTTTTTTAACCACCCAATTTAAAAATTGGGACGTCTATTGAGATGATTATATCATAACTTTATAGTAGTGTCAGGTGAATTGACTTAAACTATATTTATTCCAAGTCTCGTCATAACAAATGGGCTGCTCAAAGCAAATATAATATTAGAAATGGCTAACTATATCTTTGTAAAACTTAATCCAATGGTTATAACATATATGGTTGGAACTAGGAACTAAGCTAAAAGTTATATATGTAGAAATTATGTAAATCAAATTACCAATTTTTTAATGGGTTAAGGTGTAAATTTATCAATGAAGTTTTGTCTGATGAGCGTCTGATACAAATATCCTTTAAAAGGGGCAAAAATACCAATGAACAATTAAAAAGGGGCATCCACCACAAAAACCGTTAAATCCGTACTAACGCTGTTAAGGGTTTTCTTCTCTTATAATTTAACGTCGTTAGTACGGATTAACGGTTTTTGTGGTGGATGCTCCTTTTTAATTGTTCATTAGTATTTTTGCCCCTTCTAAAAGATATTTGTACCAGACACTCCTCATACAAAACTTCATTAGTAAATTTATACCTTAACCCTTTTTTAATTGTAGGAATGTTTCCCATATATAAAAGTGAGCAAAATTATTCGAGGAAATAAATAATTGAACAAATTATATATACTCTCTCCGGTTCTTAATATAGAACATATTTATCTAATTTAATTGGATTAAGGAAGTTAGCTAAGTAAGTTAAAATGACATGTATTTCTTAAAATACCCTAATCATCTTCCTTAATTACGTCATTCCCTCTCATCCTTTATTATTGTTGAGAGAGGATCTATAGAGGGTAAATTAGGAAAAAATTGGCTAATATCGTCTATATATAAATTTTATATTTAGGACTAAGATATCCATAGGGAGTAAATTAGGAAAAAAATTGATTAATATTGTTTACATATAAATCTTATATTTAAAATCAAGATAAACTCTCCAAACCTGTTATATATTAAGCACAGGAGAGATTATATATATAAAGGACTACTCATTTTCCTTATATTCATCATGACAGGTAAATAATAATACTATATATAATTTTGACATGTCACCAAAACTAAGCATGAATTCATAGCATATGTATGAGAGGGCGTGGAATAATTGAATTAATAGGGACGTTTCTAAACCGTAGTATCAATTATTGCTCTGATGAGATAATGCTAGAGTCGTGACGCTTGTGGTGCTGGTTAATTAATCAAGTTTGATGATGATCGAGGAGCTAATTAATTGTCCCCACAATGAGAAACAAATAATTAAAGTACTTATGTTGTAACTAATAAAGGTTAATTTTTCGAGCTATGACACAATTCTCAAATTGTATCAGGAGCTCAAATCTGCTGGAGATACCCATTACTGGTGAGCGCTTCACATGGGAGAAACAAGGGGTTAAAGAAAGACTGGATTGGGTGTTTGGTAATCTTGAATGGGAGCTCAGTCACCCACGGGGCAAGGCCTTTCACCAACTCCGGTACAAATCTGATCATAGGCTTGTGTTGGTCTCTGATGGCGCCAACTCCACGGCTCAAAACTCCAAATATCGTTTTAGCTACCACCCTGTATGGGCATCAGAAGATAGCTTCTCGAGTGTGGTTCGTAAATCCTGGGAGAATAGGACTTGGTCCCAAGGAAGATTGATTTTTGAAGATGAGGCATCCAAATGGAATTCTAATGTCCTGGGTAGTATTTCTAGGAAAAAACGCCACCTTCTTCGCCGTTTAGAGGGGATTGATAGAGCTCGAAGGAACAATACCTCTACTGGCCTCTTCAAGATTGAAAAACAGCTTTGGCAAGATTATAACAAATTGTGTGCTCAGGAGGAACTTCTCTGGTACCAAAAATCTCGGTGTGAGTGGCTTGCGTGGGGAGACAAGAACACAAAATTCTTTCACACCTCAACGATGATCAAAAGGAAAAAGCAGCGCGTTGAAGCCCTTCAAGATGATGAGGGAAATTGGGTTACTGACTCGGATAAGCTAAGAGATATGGCTGCCCATTTCTTCCAAAATCTCTACACTAGAGAGCTTCAGGTTCCTGACTCCATCGACTGGTATGCCAACTTTCCGTCGCTGCAACCCATAGATGATGTCATGATTCACAAGGCAGTGGAGGATATTGAAATAAAAAATGCTGCTTTTCTGATAGGGGCTCTAAAAGCTCCTGGCCCAGATGGCCTTCAGGCACATTTTTTCTATACCCAGTGGAATCACATTGGGGATAAGGTGTGTGTACTTATCCGGGAGATTTGGCAACAACCTGAAAGGGTTAGGGATATCAATCACACTAACATTGTTCTCATTCCAAAAGTTGATAACCCTATCACCTTCAAGGACTTCCGTCCTATCTCTCTGTGTAATGTTGTCTTTAAGATTGTTACTAAGATTATTGCAGAAAGAATGAAAAGGGCAATGCAATATTTGATTCAACCTCAACAATGTGGTTTCATTGCAGGACGCCAGAGCTGTAATAATATTATCATTGCACAAGAGGCTATCCATACTATGCGAAGTAGAAGACGGAAAAGAGGAGTGGTCGCAATCAAGGTCGACATGGAGAAAGCTTACGATCGTCTATATTGGAAGTTTTTGCAATCCACTCTCCTCTGTGTTGGGATACGAGAAGAGATGATTAATCTCATCATGGCATGTACTACCTTAGTGTCCATGAAGATCCTGTGGAATGGCACAGAATCCCAGGATTTTAACCCTACATGAGGAGTTCGTCAGGGCGACCCTCTAAGTCCCTATTTATTTGTGCTATGTATGGAGCGCCTGGGTCAATTGATTAATAAGGAGGTCAGAGAGGGCCGTTGGAAAGGGCTTAGATTCAATAGTCATACCCCTCCAATTTCTCATCTTTTCTTCGCGGATGACCTTCTCTTGTTTGGTGAGGCTACTGGGGACCAGATTGATCTCATGTGGGACACAATGCGAGCCTTCTGTCAAGTTTCCGGACATCAAATCAACTTGAACAAATTGAAAGCATTCTTCTCCCGCAATGTTCATTTTAATAGGGCTCTTGAATTGAGTCAATCGTTGGGGGTGGGGATCACCGGTGATCTTGGCAAATACCTTGGGGTGCCACTTTTACATCGACGAAGCACTAAAGCCGTGTACTTCCCCATCATACAGCGAGCAAAGAAGAGGTTGTCAGGTTGGAAAGGGAGATATCTCACTATGGGTGGCAGGACTGTGTTAATTAAGGCCGTGTTGTCAGCCCTACCGAGCTACCATATGCAAACTGTGCTGCTACCTAAAGGCATCTTGGAGGAATTAGAGAAGATCAGTCGAAGCTTCTTATGGAACCAAGATCAAAAGGGGCAAAAAATGCATCTCATTTCCTGGGATCAAATCAAACAGCCTAAGGAAACAGGAGGCTTAGGTATTAAAGATCTTCAAAGGCAAAACATGGCTTTCATCATGAAACTCTGCTGGGGCATCTTAACCCAACCCGAGGCCCTTTGGGTTCGTTGTTTAAAAGGAAAATATGGATGTGGGGGTAGTGCCTATCCCATGGTTTGCAAAAAGGCTAATTCCTCTTGTGTGTGGCGTAGCATTGCTACTGTTTGGGAGACTTTTTATAGCGGAATTGGCCGAATCCTGCGTAGTAGGACAACATCTAATATATGGTGGGATTTATGGACCCCACTTGAAGAACCCCTAATCTAGTTTGTTGATCATAATTTTCATTGCCTAGATCCTGGTGCCAAAGTTAAGGATTTTGTCTTACCTACTGGGATGTGGAACATCTCAAAATGGAGGGACTTCCTTCCAGATTGGGCGGTCAATATCATACGTCAGATCCCCCCTCCTCGTGGACCTGGAGATGATCCTTTCTGCTGGAGAAATGCTTCGAATGGCAAGTTTAGTGTCCGGGCTGCTTATAACTTCATTTCTACTAAGCGGGACCAGAATGGCTCGGCTCTGTGGAAGAAAGTGTGGAAGTTACCTGTTCCGTAGAAAGTGAAGATGTTTTTATGGCAGATTATTCACGAGAGACTACCTACCAACTTGTTGAGAGCTAGGAGAGGTTTACCAATTGGTGAGGAGTGTCCTTTTCAGTGTGAGAGTACAGAATCCATTGTACACATCCTCTGTGACTGTGAGATTGCGAGAGCAGTGTGGATATATTTTGTTGCTCCTAACCATCGTTTTAGTTTTTTTCGCTCTAATTTGCAGGTATGGCTCAAGGACAATTTGTCATTCTCATTGGGCAAATCTTATTTTCATCGCTGGCCATGGATCCGAATTTTCAGCATCATTTGTTGGCTTCTATGGAAGAATAGGTGTAAGGGTGTCATGGAGGGAGTTCGTGCTCAGTCCAATGAAATTATTCATGGTGGACTTTACCATATCATGGAATCCAATACTTTGGATACCTTTCGGCACCAGATCTTCTGCTATACAGATGGAGACAACCGTTCCTGGACATTGCCACCGGAGGGTTACGTTCGTCTAGACACAGATGGATCAGTTGATGCTCAACGTAATGCGGCATACGGAGGGCTTGTTCGTGATCATAGAGGCAACTGGGTCGTCGGCTTTCAACGCAGACTGGGATTTGCTCCAACCACTGCTGTAGAGCTCTTAGCCTTAGGCCAAGGTCTTCAACTGTGCAGACAATATGGATTTCAGAGAGTTGTCGCTTACACAGATTCCCTTGAGGCGTATCATCTGGTTATGCGGGACAGCAGCCTCCACCATCCTCTATGATCGGAAATTAATGCAGTTAGGGATTTACTTTACTCCGAATGGGATATTCACCTTTGCTATACACCACGGGAGACAATCAGGTGTGCTGATTACCTAACCAAGGATGCACAGACTTTAGTTCAGAGTTTGACTATTTTGCCAGTACCACTTTCGGGGTGCCTTCCTATTATGCGGGAAGATCTTCTACGCCATTTTGATGTTTAGTGTTTTTTGTTGTATCTCATTTCCAAGCTAGCTTGGCCACTTTATGTATCAAAAAAAAATTGTCCAAAAAAAAAACTAATAAAGGTTAGTTCAGTTAGTAAATAGGTAAGTACCCTTGTCAATGCTCTCTAAGCCCATAAGTATATCCTGACCCTAGTGAGCCATGAGATTCAACTCAACTAATTTTTTTTAATATTAAAATAAAAAAAAAGTACTTACGTTGTACTCCCTCCGATCCTAATTATAAGATAAAGTTGACTTTTTTGGAGAAATTAAGGAAGTCAATTAAATCACTTTAGAGTATTTATATTTTTAGTATCTTTAGATTATATATCAGTTTATTAGTCAAATTAATTAGTTTGAATAAAAAAATAAAAATATAAATATTCTAAAGTGATTTAATTGGCTTCCTTAATTTCTCCAAAAAGTCAACTTTATCTTATACTCCCTCCGGTCTTAATTATAAGACAAAGTTGGTTTTTTTGGAGAAATTAAGGAAGTCAATTAAATTACTTTAGAATATTTATATTTTTAGGATCTTTAGATTTTATATCAGTTTATTAGTCAAATTAATTAGTTTGAAGAAAAAAATAAAAATAAAAATATTCTAAAGTGATTTAATTGGTTTCCTTAATTTCTCCAAAAAAGTCAATTTTATCTTATAATTAGGATAAGAAGGAGTAGCTATCAACTACAAGTCAAAAAATGACAGATATATATGCCACGCTATGCTTGACCCCTAGGTAGTCAACACCTAAACATCAAACCAAGGAAAAGCCGATATAAATAGTTAAATACACGTGTCACTTGCACCCCTGAAACTATATACTTACGGCCGTCGACTTGGAGAGATATTGATTTTACAGCAATAATGTTTATTTTAGCATCTGCCTTGTTAATGACTACGATTCTGATATATGCGTATTACAGAAAGAAGATAAAGCCTCCAAAACCAAGAATCTGTGGCAGTTCAATGGGCCATCCTGTAACCTCTCCAAGAATCAGGCTCAGTGATGGCAGACATTTGGCTTACAGAGAAAGAGGAGTCCCCATACAAGTTTCCAAACACAAAGTCATACTTGTTCATGGCTTTAACAGCTCCAAAGACATCTATTTGCCACTCTCTCAAGTAACTAACTAACTAACTAGTGATGTCAGGGCTTTATTATTTGATTATCTCAGTTTTGTAATGCTGTTTTATAACGCAGGAAGTAATGGAAGAGTTGGGGTTGTATGTGCTTACTTATGACAGAGCTGGGTATGGAGAGAGCGATCCAAACCCAAAACGAAGTGTCAAGACCGAAGCTTTTGATATTCAAGAACTAGCTGATCAGTTGGGACTGGGTCAAAAATTCCATCTCATCGGCGTCTCCATTGGAACACACCCTGTCTGGGGTTGCCTTAAATACCTACCACACAGGCATGCTTATTAATCCTTTCTCTCTCGTTAAACTTCTGTCTTTAACATATGATTTAATTAACCTTTTATAAAAAAAGTTAAAAAAGCTGAATAAATTAATTAATTATAACATATATCGTTGGATTATATATCAGTTGGTAAGAGATGAGACATTAGTTTAATATTAAGAGCAAGAGGTAGTATTAATTATCGTCTTTCTTAATTTCTGCTAAACAACATGATTATGAGTCCCACATGGATCAATATCATGAGAGGAATTTGGTCATTATACGTACAGGCTGGCTGGAGTGACGCTGATGGTTCCTGTGATAAATTTCTGGTGGCCATCTTTTAATTCAGAATTGGCCAACAGGGAATTCAAGAAGCAACTCAAGAGGGATCAATGGAAACTCAGAATCTCACACTATGCTCCAGGCCTGGTCTACTGGTGGATGACCCAAAAGATTTTCCCTTTTTGTTCTATAATGCAGGGACACCCAATTCTAGCTAACCCACGAGACGTCCAAACCATAAACCAAATGTCACACTTACCTAAACCGCACGACGTTCGTTTACTTTTCTCTCTCTTACCTCATTTTCATGTTCTTTATGATTCTGTACCTACACATTGACTTGGCAAGACTCTATCTATATAATTTCGATACAGTTATAATTCGGTCCTTGAATTTTGATTTACTGCAACTCAATCTTTATAGTTTTAATTATTTTATAAATTAGTCCGTACCCTTTGTTATATATTTGATTTTATTTTTTAAAACAAAAGGACTCAATTATAAATTAGTTAAAATTATAAAAATTGAGTTGCAGTGAGTCAAAGTTCAGACACCAACTTACAACGCGATCTAGTAAAAATTATAAGGATACCGAGTCATACTGAGTTAAAGTATATGGATTGGGTTACAATTATAAAGATTGAGTTATAGTGAGTCAAAGTTCAGGCACCAACTTACAACCGATCAAGTAGAAACTATAAGGATACCGAGTCGTACTGAGTTAAAGTATAGGGACTGAATTACAACTATAAAGATTGGGACCGAGTCAAAACTAGAAGAATATCAAGTTATATCGAGTTAAAGTATAGGGACTGAATTACAACTATCGAGATTGAATTGTAGCGAGTCAAAGTTCAGAGACCGAGTAACAACTGAGTCAAAACTATAAGAACTGTATTATATCGAGTTAAAGTATAGGAACTGAGTTATAAGTTAAAACTACTCGGAGCAAAAGATTAATTTTATTTTACCCATATATACATAGCGCGAGCGCTTGTCTTTCAGTGTTGTGATTTGCGTGCAATATAATTAATGAAGGTTTGTTTTCTGGTTTGTTTGGGTTGCAGCATAAGATCAGGCAGCAAGGAGACTTCGAATCGCTGCATAGGGACCTGATGGTGCATTTTGGGAAGTGGGAGTTCGATCCAATGGAGATGAAGAATCCATTCCCAGTAAAGGACGAAGCTTGTCGTGTGTATCTATGGCAGGGTCATGAAGATAAGTTAGTGCCCTATGAACTGCAACGATATCTGGCGAAGAAGCTTCCATGGATAAACTACGTTGAGGTTGAAGATGGTGGCCATCTTATGATTCACGAACCACGTTTATGTGAAGCTATTTTCAGACAGCTCTTGCTCGGCCAACAACCCTCTCTCCACTAGTTTTCAACTTTGTTTCGTGTTTATCCTACTCTTGTGTTTCGGTTAATTACTCTGTAATTACAGCTCAGGTCGTTTGGCTTTCTGAGTTAATATATATGATAAGATTAAGCGCGTGTTTGGATAATGGGAGGAAAAATGACTTATATAATTCGGGTTTATTAAAAATGACTTAATAAATAAATCAATATTTGTAATGTGATTTATGTTTGGATAAGCGATTGAATAAATGATTTTTCGTAAGTCGAAATGTGTTTGGATTAGTGATTGTATAAGTGCGTTTTTAAAGGTAAAAATTTGAAGGGTATTTGTATATTCTTCAAATTTTAGATAGATCATATATGCGATATCCAACAGTAACATATCATCTGGCCCAGGAAGATATCTGAAAATGCAACAATTATAACTTCTTCACCTTAGTACATGAGAAAAGGAACAGAAAGTCAATTAACCTTAACCATGTAAAATACAAACTTGTAACTCCAGAGATGAAGCCCAAACTAAGAATGGAATTAAAAAAGCTAAATAAGTTACTTAATAAATTATTTAATCATATCATATGTTATGTTTCCTTAGATTATATATTCATTTATTAGTTAAACTAATTAGTTTGAAGAAAGAAATAAAAATATAAATACTCTAGAGTAATTTAATCAGCTTCTTTAATTTCTCCAAAAAAAAATTAACTTTATCTTATAATTAGGATAATAGGGAGTATTAAATATTAGTATATATTAGTATGGACTATATATGTAGTTTTAAATAACGGTACTATTTACAAACATATTTTTCTATATATTTCTCAAGTATTTCTACCTCTCGTTAACCACCAGCTCAACAAAAGACTTTTTGTGGATTTTTGTACATAACATGCACATAACGGTAAAAAATTCAACATGCCAAGTTTGGATTAAAAAAAAACGCTACAACTTTTTTTAAAAAAAAAATGGGTATCTTGAGCTTAATAAACTGCGTTTTCAGGTTTTTTGTTTTTTTTAAAAAGCTATCCCAAACACTCAAAAATGGATTGCATTTTCAGTAGTGACGCTTGTGGCCCTGGTTTATTTATCAAGTCTGGTGAGGAACTAATCTCATGAGACAAATAATTATTATAAGTGGTAGTTATCAACTACAAATCAAAAATGTGTTCAACGATAGTTAGATATCCATTTGGTCCTCATACAGCCAGTCAACACCTAAAATCAAACCAACCAAACCAATAATATGGAAGGTTTCTTATGTGGTATGGTACGCGGATGGCATTATTTTTTACTATCTCCGGTTCTAAATATAGGACAAAGTTTATAATATAATATGTATTACAAACTTTATCCTATATTTAGGATCGGAGAGAGTATTTGCTAAATGATTAGTTGGCTAATTGAGTTTTGGTTAACTTCGTGACAATAAAATCACAACTCAACTCAAAAACTGCAGCTGAGGTCGTTGATTGCAGGTTTGTTTGGTTCATTATTTTCTTAAAAAAATAAGTTCATATTACGCAAGCCGAGATAAAACTCCTCTCAAATACTTACCTTGTATACCGTGAATCACGATTTATAAGCACTTATTACCTAAAAATAAGTTATTCTAAACTAGCATTGCATATTTTATGAATTGTTGCGCGCGCACTGAGATTCCTTGCAGCCGATAGTTATATAAATTAAAGGGAAAGTCATTATAAGGTTAAAAAAAGGTAATTATTAAAAAGTGCCCCGACAAGTAAATAATAAGTTCCAGTAAAAAAGAAAATGTCCATGTTACTCTCTTGTTGTTGCTGGGAACTTTTGGTGATTGGTACATTTTTACATTTCTTGCTTCGGCCATACAGTGCTTTCTCCTAAAATAAATGTACACTTGTATATTTGCCACTAATGTATTATAGGCCCACACCATATATATTCATGTTTAACTTATACTGATGTTTATTTTTTAAACCATTTTTTGATGTCTAAATTTAACAAACTCTAGATTTAGTCGGCCTTGTTTGACCCAAGACGCGAAGCATGTCTGAGAAATGTTTTGGGCCTTAAAATCTCCAAAGAAATGTTCAAACCTGAAGTGAAGTCCATCCCAATTCGAAAACGGTGATTGGATGATATTAGCTAAAAAGGTTGCTGGTTTTAAAGGCCCGGGATGAAGTCCAGCTTAATTTGAGTAAAAATCATTGCTCCTGACTCCAGCTTTATTTATTACCTTTTTATTAAGGATATTAAATATGTGAGAGTAATGTGAAAAAAATAATAAATGAGACAAAATGAATTGAATTTCTATATTTAGGACCAAACCACATTGATCAATTAAGTCTATAACCCCTTCGGTCCTTAATATATGGTGCTTCTAGAATAATAGATTAATTTAAAATATAAGTCACTTATAAGATAATAAATATTTATTTTTTCAGTTTTGTCCTTGTGCTCATTTCCAATTTTTCCCACTTATTGAATTTTTAAAAATATTTTTTTAATAAAGGTAAAAGTGAAAAAAAAAATTTTAATTTATGATATATTTAATGAGTTAACTGTTATTTCTTATATCCTATAAATTAGTTAAAGTATCTCGTATTATGACCTACAAAGAGGGGATATTTAGCATTGGAGGGAGTGTATATATACTACTATTTGATTTTTTGTTCACAACCATAAAAACCAAGAGGGCAAAATAGAGTCTGCAACATGCCAAGTTGCCAACCCATCACAACATCCGAATAATATTTTCAAATTCAGTTGGACTTTAAAATATATTAAAAGTAAAGATTAAAAAAGAATTTGAAAATTATAAAATCTCAAATCAAGTTTATCATTAAGAGTTGATGAGGGAATAACGAAACTTGATAAGCAATTAATAACTCATTTTTTAAAAAATATCTGATTTAAAATTTTACAAATTTAAAATTCTTTTTTTATTTTTTCTCGATAAATATCGTTTTTTTAAATGAAAAATTAAATAACACGAGTATAGAAATGCAGCTGTGGGTTTGATACTAAAAACTAAAAAGTGATGGATCCAAGGTCTTGGAGCCTCCCATGTGTGTATGTCAGGCATGTCAGGATGAGAGAGAGAGAGAGAGAGAGTTTGAACTTTTAAGTTTAATGGGTTTGGTGGCTGGCGTGGACTGTGGGGCAGCTGTTGACCAGTTTTTGCCTGATGATTATGATGTCTTTAATTAGCTTTTGAAAAAATAATTTGTAAAAAGTAAGTGATAAAAATAATTTTAAAAAATACCTACTTTCAACGTGTCATATCTAAATCCATAAAAATATTAATTTTTATAAACTTTATCTTAAAATTTAATAGTTTTTCAACTTCATGTATATTATACCTATGAGCATGAAGTTTGTAACCTGCACAATAATAAATTAATAATAAAGTATAGATTTATATGAAAAATTTTAGGAAGTTGTTTAGAAATAGGATAAAAAATTTTCTCTCTATCTTATAGATAAGATCAGACTTATTCCTATGTAATTTAATTCATAACATAGAGATATACTATTTCACATGTTTTTTCCTTTACAAAATCTAATATGGGCGTAAATGTTATTTATGGGGAGGGTCTAATAAATGATAGAGAAAAAAACACTTAAATACTACTTAAACTTTAAAATTTTAAATCAGTGATTTTTTAAAAAATAAAATTGTCAGTTGTTATATTTTTTTTGTTAATCTCGTTACTCTTTATAGTCGATAAAATTAATTTGAGATTTTGAAGTTCAAAGTGGTATTTTTTTTAATCTTTTTTCTTAAATAATATAATAATCCCAATAAATAATATAATAACCGCTAATAATCTAACAAGGCAACCATTATTTTTAAAACAGGTTGGCATGAGGAAGCGGACAAGTAGCGCCAATTGTAGTTTGGCTTTTCCTTTCTTTTAAAAATAATAAAATAATCGTTTGCTTAAAAAAAAATTGCATAGCAGTTCTGATTGACAATTCTCTTAGGGCCGTTTGATACATTGAAATTAATTTTGATAGAAATAAAAATGGATATAGATATGAAAATGAGATTTAAAAATGTGTTTGGTATAGTTTAAAAATAAAACCTAATTTTTATATAAAAATACTAAAATACCCTCAATAAAAAAATCCATCTACTACCAGAAAAAACAAAAACTACCCACTGCGTTTTCGTGTCTTGCCTTCTCCAGACCAAGGACCAGCTTCGAGCAAATCTCACTTCTCCAAACCAAGGACCAGCTTCGAGCAACCTTCAGTGTCGCACAAGAATGAGGTTGATGGAGGAGGCCACTGTCATCATTGTGCACCTGGTTATTGGAGAAGAGGAGGGTAGACGGAGATGAGGATAAGACCAAGAGAGGCCAGATCTCACCAGATCAGACGTAAAGGAGGGAGGAGAGCTTTCGTCGCTGTTATCCCAGGTGAGGGAGAGTTGTCGTTGTCGTCACTGCTACTAAAGGTGCCACTTCACTGTTATCATCGGTGGAGGGGGGGAGCTGCTGTCGCCGGTGAGGGAGAAAAAGTAGCTGTCATCGCCAGTGAGTGAGCAGAGGTTGCTGGTGAGTGAGGTGGCTGAGGTAAAGAGGAGGGTAATGATGGAAATGTGGAGGTGAAATTACAAAACTTAGCTTTTTTTTATGGAAATCATTTTGATGGAATTGGATGATTTGGATTCCACATGGAATTAGAATTAAGCCCCAATTCTATTGCACCAAACAGCTTTCTTCATGGAATTGATTCATTCATGACTCAATCAAGGATTCAGCAGATAAAGCAAAGTGGGGTGGAGCATTCAACAACTTAGGACAGATAACAATGTTGTTGTCAAATTGCACAACAGTCCAGCAGTACGTAAACTCTAAACAAAATTCTAATTTTTGGGTTTATACACACAAACTCCGATGTCATCATGAGAACCAGCCTTAGCCACGACGTAGTCTCATCATATGTTATTCGTCCATAGCCCCACCTTAACCCACTAAGCACTAAAAACATCACCCAAAAAAAAAAAAATTGAAGTTAGTTCAGTGCTAAAATAAAATTGGGAACATCAACAGGATGAATAAGAAAAATATTGATAGATATAAAAAAAATATATTTTACATTTAAGATCAATATAAATGTTTAATTGGGTCCTAAATAAGTAAACGAGAACACGAGTGGAAGAGAATATATTCTTCATGGGATTCATAATTAACAAAAACGGCTGTGCTTGAACACCCAAAAAGTCACAATTGGCCAGCTCTCTCTGCCCAGAAAAAGAAACATATGTTACAATCTTATAATGTGTCCATGTGTCAGAAATAGAGCGTGCGAATCATTTTCGGTGCATGAATAAGCATTCAAATCAATAAAAACGGAAACATTGTTGAGTTGGCGGAGAAATATTTCAAGGCGCTAAATGTACTTTATCCAATTTCATTTAAGGACTTAGGTGTAATATATATTCAGCTAGGTAATTATCGTTCAGTTGTGTGTAACATGCCTTTCACTATGTGCAAAACAAAATATATATGTACATGATTAAAGATACCTTAGTTCAAGATAATTATATTTGGACTGGCTATTGAACCGATTAGGGTATTAGGTTAAGAGTCAGTGGGTCAAATCAGAACTATCCCGGAACTAAACCAATGAGAAATTGAAAATTTTAGGATTATTAATATAAAATTTTAAACTAGATCAACCGGTCAGGTCCGGGTCTTAGTACTATGCATTAGTTATACACAATTGAAAAAAGAGGTTGTGTTTGCTCAAGCCATGGGTCATTTGATGTTGTTGAGTGGTAGTGTTTTTTTTTTTTTTTTTAAAAAGTAAATGCTTGTTTGTTTTAACCTTCTAGAAGTACTTTTATGATATTTAAGATAAATATGTGAGAAAATATTTATCCCAGCTTACTAAAAAATGATTCTTTTAAATATATTTTTGTGTTTCCTAAACAAACACTTTTTTTCATTAGAAAACAATCAGGGGGATCATTATTTCATTAAAGAAGATTCAATAACATATTATCGTCGGTTCCTTTCATCAAGCTCCACCACTTACCTAAAAGATGATGGTTGAGTACAAAAATTGCCTTTCATATTAAATCAATATAATAAGGGGTGACTAGTGTCATGACTCATAACTTCTCAAAATTAAATTAATAGCTTTGATGCAATCGCGTAAAACATGGACCTGTTTAATGCAATTTCTTATTCATTGATCCGAAATCTGCTAGCGTAGTCACGCGGTTACTTTCTCAGTTTCTCCCCAAATCAAGAGAAATTTTGTTTGGGATAGCTCAACTTTAGCTGATAAGTATTTTTAAATCGTAATTTATGATATATGAATTAAATATATCAAAATAATTTATCTCAACTTATATGAAAAATTTTTATAAATAAAAAATAAACTATCTCAAATATAGACTTATTATAACACCTGTTGCAAGTTTCCCGGCATCTTCTTACAACTGTTTTATAATCAGTGAGCCTTTCTTTAAGTTCTATTTTTTTTAAAAAAAATATTATAAAGTGTTGCTCATAAGAAGACGTAAAAAATACAGAAAATTAAATACAGAAAATTATTTTTTGTGCCAGACTAAAAATAAGTGCAAAGAATGGTTTTAATTCATAATCAGTTTCCCCCCCTTTTTCTATTCAACAGGATTTGAATTTCTAACCTTCTCATCCATACCTATAATAACCATCCGAACTTTTTCGATTTGGATTATAAATCTCCCTATATGTGCCCTCATAACCGTCTGAGTTTTGTTTTTTTTTTTTGGTAGAGAGTAATTAAATTTTATTAAGGGTCCTAATTCAATCAATATTATATGCATGCTTGTCAAAGTTGCTTTAATTAAATTTTGGGAAAAAAATATTCGGCCCACCTTTAATACTTTTTGGCCGGAGTATCTACAGAATAAAATAAAGGTTAATGTCCTTGTTAATTCTTACAATTTGATGGAATTTTTACTTTAGTCCTTATAGATTTAAGTTGTTAATTTTATCCCTAAAGTTTTATGAAAACTTAATCTGAATTTAAATAAAAAAATCAAAAATCAAAATTTGTTAAAAATATAGGAACCAATCATTAAATTCAGATAAAATTTCTATAAAATTATAAGAGCAAAACTAATAATTTGAATGTTATAAAAAAAACGGATAACTTGAAACTACATGAACAAAAAAAAATTCAATCAAAGCGTAAAATACCAATTTACCCATAAAACAATTAGGAGGAAAGATGGGGCAAGCTGTGAAATTGAAAAGAGATACGAAGGGTTTGCCAAAAAAAAAAAAAAATCAAAGAGATATGAAGGAGAGCAAACGAGGCTGGAGCCGCAACTGAAAGAACACAAGCAAAAGCAGAAGGAAACAGAGTGTGGCAACTGGCAAGAAAGATGCTCTCAAATGGGAACCTTGAGAAGGGATATGCTCTCTGCTCTGGTATGTTAATTATCAAATACATGTCCTTCTCAAATTCAAAGTCAAAAAAAGGTATCACTCAGAAATCGATCCTCATACTTCCTCTGTTTCATTTCCTCTCGTTGATTCTCATTTCAGGCTATCATGCTTAGATCCATATGTCAAAAGCGCAATCCCTTCGGTCTCTGCAGATTCAATTTTTGCCAGGTGAGTCAATCGTGTCCTTTTACCCAATAATTCCCAACGTTTCTTCTTCCCCTCGTAAAATTTGGAAATCAAGCCCTGCTAGATCTACCCTTTAATTCTTCAGGGATGGTCTCCAGAGCAGCCATAGTTTTGCTTATAGGCCTTCTGGGCATGGTTTATCAGGCCACTCAGCTTCCTCCTCCTAACCGTTCCGATGAGATTGAGCCCTCCAATGGTGAAACCCACGTCGTTTCTCCCAAAGTCAAGCTCGGTGATGGAAGGTATCTGGCTTACAGAGAATTAGGCGTCCCCAAGGATAAAGCCAAACACAAGATTATTATCGTCCATGGATTTGGAAGCTCCAAGGAGATGAATTTTCTGGCACCCCAAGTACCCTAACTTGAATCCCTCTTCTCATTTTTCCTCTTTTTTTTTTTTGGCTGGATTTAGATCTGAATGCTACTGTAGCAAGGGGGAAAACACAACAAATTTGAATCTGAAATATAATTAAAACTAGGTGCGACCAATCATGGAATATTTGACTGAAAAGTGTACTCGAGTTGAACAAAGCATGACTTTAATGGAGTCAGTACATTATGTTTCTGGTTTCTCGGAAGTATGATTTGTTTGACCCCTTCCCCCTCTTTAATTTGTACTGGATTTAAAGTATATACTCATACTTCCAGCTTAGAAAAGCATACTTCACTGTTGAACATTTACTCCGAATTTGCAGGAACTAATCGATGAACTAGGTGTATATCTTCTGCACTATGATCGGGCTGGATATGGAGAAAGTGATCCAAACCCAAAACGTTCGCTGAAATCTGAAGTACTTGACATTGAAGAACTTGCTGATCAGCTTCAGTTAGGACCAAAGTTTTATGTGGTCGGAGTCTCAATGGGATCCTATGCTACCTGGAGCTGCCTGAAGTACATCCCCCACAGGCAAATTACATGATCCAAAATGTGTATCTTTATAGTATATTTTTTATTGCCGGTTCGCTCATTTGATTTCGAAGAACTAAATCCTTTGTTTCACACACAACACCATTTTGTGCAGGCTAGCTGGTGTGGCTTTCGTGGCTCCTGTCATAAATTACCATTGGCCTTCACTTCCTGAGAAATTGATAAAGGAAGACTACAGAAGGAAACTTATGAGGTGGGCCATGTGGCTTGCAAAATACTCCCCCTCACTATTGCACTGGTGGGTGACGCAGAAATGGCTCCCCTCAACTTCTGTAATTGAAAAAAATCCCAAATTTTTCAACAAAAGAGATATTGAAATTTTAAAGATGATTCCTGGCTTCCCAATGCTTACCAAGGTAATCAATTATGTACTCTTTCATTTTTTAATGTAAGATTTATTTACCTAATTTGATTAAATTAAAGAAATTAGTTAAATTAATTGTTATAATACATTTTTTTCTAAAATACCCTAATCATCTTCCTTAATTCCCCCTATCTTTCTTTTACTTGTTTACTATTCACAGAATATTAACGTGAGTATACTAGGAAAAGATTGACAAATATAAAAAATAAATTTTACATTTATGATCAAGATCAACTCCCCCATTAGGTCCAGCATTAAACATAGGAGGAGTAACCTTTTCCCCCTTTGACATTGACATTTCCCTCATTTGGATTGCTCCAAATCAGTTTTTGCCCCTTCAGTTCAAAGTGTCTCATTCAACTCCTATATGGTTTGATCTGTTACCCTAAACCATTTGGGGGGATGTTTGACTTGTTCTTTTAAACAGTTTCATATAGTCTTTTTAAGGCTATTAATGTGTTAGAATTGAAACTTTCCTCTCACTGATAATGTTCAAGACATTAGCGAAACCGTCACTCTTGCACGAATCTGCAATACACTGTTTTGGTGAATTAACATAAATGTGGTGTGTTTGAAGAGAATTTGTGATGTGATGGTATGTTTGTCCTGGCAGGAGAAATTAATGGAACAGGATGTTTTCGACACACTGCGACACGACTGGATGGTGGCTTTTGGTAGGTGGGAATTTGACCCAACAGAGCTAAGCAGTCCATTTCCTCAGAATTCTACATTGGCTCACATTTGGCAAGGTTTTGAAGACAAGGTTGTGCCCTCTCAAATCCAGAGATTTGTTTCAGAGAAGCTACCTTGGATACGTTATCATGAAGTTCCAGATGGTGGCCATTTGATTATTCATTATAGTGGCTTGTGTGAGGCCATTTTAAGAGCCCTTTTACTTGGAGAAGAAAATGTCTCATATAAGCCTGGGTTTTCATCCACATTTGTATTCTGATAAAAATTCCATGGTTGTTGTCCAAAGCATGTCGTTTTAGGATGGTATCTAATTATGTACATTGCATTTGTTGATTGGCAGGTTTGAAGAATGGAAGAAAATGTCTAATTCAATGTGAAATCATTATTAGTTTTGGGCATCCTACTCAAGATCAGCAAAAATAAATCCTCTTAATAAGTTGAGATTCATTCATTCCCACTAGTGTTCTGATAGTAAACTCATCAAATATCAGCGGGTAACATAAAAATCATAGTAACTCCAATTATTAATATAATATTTGATTTGCACTACAAACTACTCCCTTCGGTTTTTTTTATAAGGCACTTTCTCTCTTTTGTTGTTGGTCATTTTTATAAACAACTTTCTCTTTATATCTTAAAATTTAAACTACTTTTTTTTTATATCCCTATTAAATACACATCTTTATATTAATTATTCCGCTCTTACCACTAATTTTCTTTCATTAACTCATTTATTACACATTCTCTTTCATATTTTATACTTATATTCTCTTATATTTGTTACTTATTCTCTCTCCTATGCTCTTTTTATAAGTAGGAGTATATTTGGAAGAAATATGACATTTTTGATATATTTATTGTTTTTAACTAATCTTAACTGCTAGTTCGTTTTAAGCAATAAGGATAAAAGTTGTTTATAAAAGGAATCGAAAGAAATAAATATTATATTGAGGACGAGGGGATAGAAACTTGCACTTTTTTGGGAAAATTCCAAAAAAATACTTTGAAAAATAGGAAAAGACAAATCAGTGCTGTGAAGTTTGAAAATCTCAGGTCAGTGTTGTGTTAGTACGAAAGAAGAATATGAGATTTTGAAATCTCAACGAATAGACGAATCTGCCCTTCAAGTGTCTCTCTCTCAGCTCGGAATAACAACACCGGTCTCTTTATTAATAACTCCACATTTTACATTAACAACTCCTTTTTTTACTTTCACAATAATAACACTGATCTCTATATTAACAACATTGTATTCTACATTAACAACTCCACTTTCTTATTTCACAACTTCATAATTTAAGTTTTAGGGTTAATAACAACATCTCTCTCTTTATTAACAACACCATATTTTGAGATACAAAGATGTGAAAGAATAAAACATAATTGTTAATATAAAATGCGATGTTGTTAGTAAAGAGAGGGGTGTTGTTATTCTGAGTGAGAGGGGGGACAGCTGAAGAACGCATTTATCTTTTCTTCGAGATTTCAAAATCTCAAATTCCTTCTCAGTACTAATACATCATTGACATGAGATTTCCGAATTTCACTGCATTAATTTGTCCTTTTGCATATTCCAAGTTATTTTTTTAGAATTTTCCCAAAAACTAATGTGACAAATAAATAGAGGGAAATGAAGAGAACAACGATAGGTGGAATCCAATGCAAACCGCATATGTCAAATCAAAATATTACTATATGTTATTTTTGTGCGTAAAAATAATATATTATAGTACGTTACTTTGATAGTGGTGATTGATGGGGCGTGATTACAGCCTTAATCATTTTTTCTTATCAAAGACCGGAGTCTCTGATGTGGGAAATTCAAAATGCAAGCATAATTACAAGAACTAAATGTTTGTTTCCTTTTGTCAATTCATCCAACTCGTGCGTTTGACCAACTCCTTCCAATTTAGCCCGCTTTTTTATCTTTTTAAATGAAATATCAAAATGCATTAGTAAATAAAAAGATACAAAATATCAAAATTACAGAGAAAATGAACATGAAGAACAAGCACTAAGCATAGAAAGTACTGAAAGTTCTAAGGAAGGGATAATTCGAATAAAAGAGAATACAAAATCCCTCCAAAAAATGAGCAACATCATCTTGAATCACATTAGCCGCTTCTTTACCCGCCCCTTCAACAAGCAAGAAACTCTTATAAACGGAATAGACTTCCAATGAATCTTTCATCAAATTTGAGAAAAAGGTTGAATTTTTAATCCAAAATAAGCTTGCCCGGAAACATGCAAGGCCAAATTGTAAGACATTTGGTGAGTCTTTACTCCATATTATTTGTTGTATTGACTGACTTTGGTAATAAATCCAAGATTTTCAAACTAGCTTTCTTTTATATCTAAATTTGTGAAGAATGATAGCCCAACCACTAACATTCAAGCGGTTTACATCACTTTGAATAGGAGCAGAAGATGATGCGGTTGAGAGTTGAGCATTTGATGGAAATTGAAGAGCGCTAGATTAGAAAGCAAGAGAGGCAAAAGAATGAATCTCTTTAGTAACCATGAGAGGGGAAGGCTGGTTGTTTTGGCATAAAGCCATTTTTATTTTCCTCCAAGTGATATTGATAAGCACAATAATAGAATGAAGGAGTAAGATATGCTCATCCTTTTGTAATTGAAGCAAGGTTTGCATGAGTAGTAAAAGCTCAAAACTTGGAAAGCAGGAAAAGGTAAATTTTGAATAGACAAACTTCCGTACCAGATTGAACAGGAAAAAGGGCACGAGACAATATTATCTAAAGTTTCAAGTTTTGAGCATCCAAATAAGCAATAGCCGATGCTTAACAAGCATGTTACAAGAAGGAATAGCATCATTCAACAGTTTCTATGTTAGCAAAAGTTGTTTCATTGGTAAATTATTTGACCATAAAAACTTCCAAAAAGGGTCTTGAGAGAAATGAGGAGAGATTTGTTTGCACAATCTAAAACCATCATGAATTGAATAAGATCTTGAATCACTTTTTTTTTTTTGTGACAACAGATAGACAGGGCCTTTGGCCCCCTAACCCAGACTCCCCCCTGTATCCGGTGCCTTTTCTTGAGTCCTTAGCCTTCTAACATTGGACAAGGTAACCCGGGGCAACTGACTAATCCGGAGCGGGAGACGTTTTTTAAGCACACCCCTATAAGGTGCTTTGCACCAAGGGTGGATTCCCCCTCCCAACAAGTGCTTTTCCCAGGTTCAAATTCTCGTCCGCCTAAGAGAGTGTTAGTTGCCTTACCACTGCACCCGGCACTAATCACTTTTACTCCAACAGGATTTGTCAGAAAGATCACTAAACGAAAGGAGAGTAATGAGGATAAAGTTGGCAATATTGGGTGAATACAGAGCCAAATTTAAATGCCATCTTATTAGGTTGGAGCATGAAGGAATATGCACTAATAGATCAACAACAGTTTGAACAAGCTCATAAGTTGATGATTTAGATTGTATGGGTCACCATAAAGGGTGATTGAGAGAGATGATACCTATACATTGAGGAACACCTTTTCAAATCTAAGAGGAGTTGCTCGCTTTGCTTAATTGGATGAAAATGTGAAATACCTATAGCCCATACGTAACAAATGATATTTATGTTAAAAAAATGAAGAGATATTTAACATGGGTGAGAGAGACAGAGGGAGAAACATTAAACTAAATGATACTCCTTTAAAATAAAACAGAGAAATAGACGGAGTGTGAATAACTTTGAATAAGTTTGTCCAAAAAAAAAAACTTTGAATAAGAAGACTTAATTGTCCATGTCTTTAGAATAAAAAATGATCTTGTAATGATTTTGCCCCAACCCTTTGACCCTTTTTATTCCATGATATGATATGTCAGTAGACTAAAGTTGGTAATTTGGCCGGGTTGGCCTGCCAGCCCGCCCAAAAAAAACTTAAACGGGCTGCCATTTTGGTAGCCCGTTTAAACTGATGCGGGCTGGCCCGCTTTTTATTTTATTTTTTAAATAAAATAAATTCAAATATTTTTATTATCTTTCATTTGATGCCATGTTTAATTAATTCATCATACTTTTTATTTGATATTTTTATTTTCATATTATATTTATTTATTCTACTATTATTAAATTTAAAAGAGATGTGTTTATATATTTTTATTATGTGAGTAAATGAAAAAAAAGGAAAGTAAGAATCAAATTGACTTCATAATACAAATATATTAAAAAAAAAAGAAGCGTGATATGAGCGGGTGAAAGAAAAAGAGAATATTTTTTTTTTTAAAAAAGCAAAACTTTAAAAAAAAAAAAAAAAGAATGGCGCCAGC
Source organism: Inga laurina (assembly GCA_963855925.1). Lineage (NCBI taxonomy): Eukaryota > Viridiplantae > Streptophyta > Magnoliopsida > Fabales > Fabaceae > Inga > Inga laurina. The sequence continues at coordinate 63,641,247 of OY979707.1, read as the reverse complement.
CCACCTAAACGGACTCGGGCTGGCTTTGGGCGGGCTACACCAGCCCGCCCTGCCTAAGATCTCAACCTGCGTGGGTTGCGGGCCAGCCTGCATTACCAACACTACAGTAGACTGTCACTATGTGTTATTATATTGGAGATAATGGAGATAATTTTGTCACCACCTCATTTTCATATTGCACTTCCTCTATTTTTTTTGTCTTTCTGGTAAATCGGTGAAATTTTTTCATTAAAAAATTTTATTGGTTAGAAAAACTAAGTTCAAACATCAATATTGTATGTGTATAAAATTCGGTAGAATACTGATACTTTTTACTTGTAAAAACATGCATGTCCATCTAACCAATAAGATTACCAAATAAAGACTTTTCTTCTATTCCTCACACAACCCTGTCATTCAAATGAAGAGAAATAAGCGTCCTCCATTGCGAAATGGGAAGGTATTTCCGTATACGTACAAGACACCAATAATACCTCATTTTTATTGCTAAAAGGGAAAAAAAAAAAAAATCTAACGCGTGCAAGAGGGATCTTTTCTTTCTTTCTTTAATTTCTTTTTTTTTTAACCTGTAGTGCAAAAGGGATATGAATCTGTACTACTATCAAATTTTTCTGGTATTAAATTTGAGCAAATTCTCCCATTTGGATGTGCATTCAATGAAAATTTCGAATGCACGTTATTTAATAACATCGTTTAATTACACACTAATAACATAGAATTTTTAGGAAAAATCAATCTCATATACAATTAAAAGAGACCACTGGTTTTCTCAGCCCTTGTGAAATATTTTTATTTATAAGTGTTTAAATCGAGTTGTTAATTAATCAGTAATGTACAAGAATATATATAAACAAAAGAAGTTTTCAAAACGATCGTATCTATTCAACATTTCCTAATCTTCTATGTTCATAGCCTTTTCCTAATCGCTGATCTAATGGGATTTGCTTCTGACTTCTGACACTCCCCCTCAAGTTGGAGCATATATATTAATCATGCCCAACTTGTTATAAAGATATTCAATTCGTGTCCCATGTAAGGCTTTCTTCAGAAGATTTACCAGTTGGTCGTTGAATCTCATGTGCCCTGTAGATACAATATTCTCTTTAATCTTATCACGAATAAAATGATAGTCAATTTCAATATGTCTTGTTCGTTCATGGAATAAGGAGTTCGATGCTATATGCAATGCTGCCTTATTTTCACACCATAACTTAGCAGGCAATGTTGTGTTAATGCTAATTTCCTTCAAGAGTTGAAGAGCCCACACAATTTCCTATACTGACTAGGACATGCCTCTATATTATGCACTGGATTTTGATACAACCCCTTACTTCTTACTTCTTCAAGATATCAAATTTCCACCAACAGATACACAATAACCTGTAGTGGACCGCCTTGTGGCCTTAGATCCCGCATGATCCGCATAACAAAAATACTCGACTTTAGTATGCCCATAATCTGTATAAAGAATGCTACGAATAAGGGAGCCTTTCAAATAATGCAAAATATGCTCTAATGCTTCCCACTGTTCCACTATTGGAGATGCCATGAATTGGCTGAGTACGCTAACCGAGAAGTTTATATCAGGACGAGTCACTGTTAGATAATTCATCTTCTCAATGAGTCTTCTATATCTCTCATGAAATTCAAACGGTTTTAGTTTCTCTGGATCAATCTTCTTCAAGTCATCAAGAAGTTCATCAAACATGCTATCATCAAGATCCAGGAACAAATTTGGAATTATAGGAATGTTGCTTGGTGCAGCTCTAAGCTTTCCAGTCTCATTTAAGAGATCAAGAACATACTTTCTCTGAGTCAAAGGAATACCTGTCTTATTTCTCAAAACCTCAATACCAAGAAAGTACTTTAATGAGCCCAAGTTTTTTGTCTGGAAGTGAAAGTTAAGGAAGACTTTAAGTTCTGAGATTCCAAACATATTACTCACAGTAATCACGATATCATCGACATATACTGTAAGAAGAATCATGATTGCATCAGATTGCTGGTAGAACACGGAGTGATCACTCTTGCTTTGTCTTAACCCAAACTTTTTGACCACATCACCAAATCTATCAACCAAGTACGGGGACTTTGCTTTAGACCATACAACGACTTCCGGAGATAGCACACTTTCCTATTCTCCCCCTGAGCAACCAACCTAGGTGGTTGCTCCATATAAACTTCTTTCAGAGGATCACCATTCAAAAATGCATTCTTAAAATCAAACTGTTGCAAATCCTAATGATATGTAACAGCCAAAGAGATAAGAAGACGAACAGAGGTAAGCTTAGACACAGGAGAGAAAGTCTCGGAATCAATACCATAAGTTTATGCATACCCTTTGGCAACAAGTCGAGCTTTTAACAGTTCCAAGGAACCATCAACCTTAGTCTTAACATCAAATACCCATTTACATTCAATGACCTTCTTGCCAGGAGGGAGATCAATAAGAGTCCAGATACCAGCCTTTTGAAGGGCCAAAATTTCATCTTCCATCACGGCATGCCAACCAGGTTGAGTAGGGCTTGGTGAAGGGTAGTAGGGGTGGAGATGGAATCAAGGGTGGCAATAAGAGAAGAGGAAACAGGGGATAGAGTTTAATATGATACAAAAGATAAGATATGATAGGTACAATCAGCATATCGTTTGGGATGATAATGAGGACGGGTACCTTTTCGAAGGGCAATGGCCAGGTCATCAGAGGTATTAATAGGAGAATCTAGAACTAGTGGTTTAGTGACGGCCGTATCAGTGGAAACAGGAAGAGGAACTAGGGAGGCATCAACGGAATCAATTGGCAAAGTAGTAATTGGCGAAGGTGAATGATTGGCAACATCAGCATCATTGATGATATCAGGTTCCAGAATAGTAGCTTATACTAGGGAGATAGGGACATGATAAACCAGAACATCATTAGGCTCATATATGATGGAGGAAGACTCAAAGAAGGTCAAAGGTTTGAAGAAAGGAGAAGACTCATGAAAAATCACATTAGTGGATACAAGGTAACGACAGAGATCAGGAGAGTAACATCGATAACCTTTTTGAATTTGAGAATAACCAAGAAAAACATATCTTAAGGACTTGGGATCGAGTTTACTAACATAAGGATGGACATCCTAAACAAAACAAACACAACCAAAGATTTTAGGATCAATAGGAAACAACTTAGTGGTGGGAAACATAATGAAATATGGAATATCTCCACTAAGGACAGCCGAAGGCATGCGATTGATGAGAAAAAGCCTGTAGACACGACATCGGCCCAAAAAATTTTAGGGACAGAGGAATAAAACATGAGAGCTCACGCAGTTTCTAAGAGATGTCGGTTCTTTCGTTCAGCAACACCGTTTTAAGCAGGGGTATCAATACAAGAGGATTAGTGAAGTATACCATGACTTTGCATGTAATTGATGAATGGGGCGGAAAAATATTATCTTGCATTATCACTTCGTAGGATTTTCAAAGAAGTGTTGAATTGGGTTTTAATTTCAGCACATAAATTACGAAAAAGAGTAAATAATTCAGAATGCTATTTCATTAAGTAAAGCCAAGTAGTTCGGGAAAAATCATCAACAAAAGTGATAAAATAAAGATAACCAGTCTGAGACAGAACTGAATAAGGACTCCAAACATCATAATGTACTAACTTAAAGGGAGACATGGCCTGTTTATTGACGTGAGGTGCCAAATGAATACGATGGTGTTTGGAAAACAGACATAAATCATAATCTAAAGTAGACACAGATGAGAATTGATGATACAATTTTCGGAGAGATGAAAGAGACATATGACCTAGACGACATTGAAGTTAAATGGAGATGACTTACCAAAACAAGCAACAAAATGTGGCACCTGATCATCAAGTATGTAATGCCCACCAAATTCATAGTCTTTACCAATAATTTGCTTCGTCGAAAGATCTTGAATTAAATAATAGTCAAGGAACAGTGAGATAACACAGTTTAAATGCCAAGTCAATTTACTTGAAGATAAAAGATTAAAGGTGAGATCGGAAACATTAAGGATAGAAGATAGTGAAAGGGATGCAGTTGGTTTAACATTGCTTGAGCCAAGAACAAGGACGGGGCAACCATTGGCAACAAGTATAGATGACGGGTTGGTATAGGAGGCATATGATGAAAACAAATGATGATTACCTGCCATGTGGTTGATGACACCAGAATCAATGACCCACTTTGTTGAAGTAGCAGTAAGACCAGAAAACATAGTACCTGTAGTTAGGGCTCCTGCAGATAAAGATCTAGAATATGATAAACCAGGTGTGTGGGCAATATGAGCAAGACCATGTTGTTGATCATGCTACTGTTTATTTTGCAATTTGTGACAATTTCTTTTAATGTGCCCAGGTTCCTTGCAATAATTGCAGATAATATTGCCATAATTCATTGCCGAAGAATTAGTACTTTGTTTGTACCTATAATTCCTATTTTCAAAGGGGTCACGCCCAGCTAGAACACTCACATTTGAATCAACAGAAGAATGAATCAAACTATCAGTGTGGAGAACTTATGAGAAAACATCTTTAAGAGAAGGAAGTTCCCGACTAGACAAAATTTGAAAACGAATAGTCTCATAAGATGGGTCGAGAGCTTCAAGGAAACTTATGATAGTCTGAAGTTCCAAATTCTTGATACGAGTCGAAAGATCAGCTTGTGGAGACATGAGTACTTTTATTTCCTCATACATTCTCTTGAAGTCCAAGAATAAATCTTTCAATGGATGACCCTATTACTGTGAGCAATAAAAACATTTACAGACTTCATGAACCCGAATAATATTTCCTTTACCAGAAAACATAAATTCAAGATAGTTCATAATTTCTTTTACAGTGTTACAATGACTAACCGAAGATGGAATCCGTGACTCAATAGAATTTCGAATTTGAAACAGAATTAGGGCATTCGCTCTTTGCCAAGCCAAATGTTTTGTTTCATCACTCGAAGGAGGATCCTCAGTTAAATGAGTTTCCTTTTCAATGCCCAAAACATAAACTCGAACAGTTTTATTCCAATCACTATAATTTGTCTAATTTAATTGTAAAGTAGTAATCTTAGCAGACATAGGCAATATATCGGAATTCTTAGAGTCAGCCACTTTGAAATAATCAACTACAAATCAAGTGCAAGTCACAAAATGTCTTAAGGAAATAAGCACCAAATAAGTTTCTTAATATTGTAAGATAGAGAAAAAATCAAGGATTGCAATGGTACTAGAAGCAAGGCACAAAATGCCAAAGCACACACAAATCAGACTGTCAAGCTAACAAATGTCACATCCGTAACCAATAGAAGAACCTGAATCCAAAAGAAACTCACAATATCACAATGGAGAAAAATACCAAGAGATACCCGACAAGCCAAAGTCGCTTTGGGATTACACAGCTACCATGGATGGAAAGAGCACAAGGAGTCGAGTCAAATCCACTTGAGAATCGTTGAAAATCATCGCTAGAGATGGCCCCATGCCCCGGCGAGTGAACAGAGGGCGGAGATCAAGGCGGCGTGTGTGGAGTCACACGCAGTCGTTTTGAAATGCCGCCATGAGGATGGGCCGATTAGAGGTAGGGGAGATTGCTTGAGGAGCGCGTGCCGACAGAACTGACTCCGGCAAATGAGATCTGAAAACAAAGGAAGAAAGGTTTGTTTGCTGAAAAAAATGGAGTTGTTGTCGGAATTAAAAGAGGAACTGAAATCAAAGAAGAAACTAAACGGAAACAATACGCTGTGATACCATATAAGTGTTTAAATTACATTCTTAATCAATCAGTAATGTACAAGAGTATATATACACAAAAGAAGTTTTAAAAACGTTTGTATCTATTCTGAGTTTCCTAATCTTCTACGTTCGTAGCCGTTTCCTAATCTTCCACGTTCGTCGCTGTTTCCTAATTGCTGATCTAATGGGATTTGCTTCTGACTTTTGACAACTTCTATTTGACAATGAAAGGAATTGTCTCAAATGGCCTATGTACATAGAGTCATTGCATGGATATATTAAGTTTTAAACGAGTTTAACGACATTGGATAAAAATACCCAATAAGATTATTAAAAAACTTCCATTTAATTAAATAAATCATCTAAACTCAAGCAGGCCTTTATTTTTTCTTTTTGCCATAACTTACGCAGGCTTAATGTGATCTTGCGTTGCCAAATCTAATACGAGGACCTTACAACTTGATAATTTTTTTTTTTGTAATTTATTTATTTTATTCAATCGGCACAATTTTTTTCTTTATAAAATGATTGATTTTGAGTATATTATAATTTCTTACATTATCCATTTAGACCTCTGGTATTCTTAGCTTATTAGTAAAATTATCACGTAATCATTAAACTACAGTAAGCATTTTTAAAACCCGGCAAGAATACCTTATTGATATCATTTTTTTAAAGTAAATTTGCCTGCTTTATAATACAAACGTACATATATATATGGGCCAAATTTTAATTATACAGCTGCGAACACTTTTTTTTTAGTAGACCCTACGCATATTTAGCCAACGTGAATTAATTCGGTTAATTACCAACTAACTTATAAGGAAAAAACGGTTTCAGGCGGATAATCGCCAATACCTCCTTATAGAACTAGTATGAAATACTAAAATCTCAGTGGCCAAAACAAAAATATTAGTCACAGTTTTTCGCTGAGCAGGTAATAATAAACTATGCCAGTCAACAATTTTAGTATTTTTAATTTTATCTGGATTAGTTTCTTACCTTTTTTTCCCAAGAAAATAGTGGTCAACTACGTCGCATGTACGAAAACTTGATAATGTCCATTGTCCACCGTCCTCCCGCGTTATTTTTTCCCCTTTCGCTTCGCTCTTTCTTCTCTCTCCGACGATTTGATTTTGATCCGCAGTTGACTTCGTTTAATACCCGCTACTTTTTACCTCCCAGCTCTCCAATTCCGACCAATCATTGCTTGCTTAGCTTAATTCTGTGAATTGATTTGGTTACTGGTGAGGATTTCACCTTCTCAACTAGGGTTTACGATCTTTGGCTCTTCAAGTTTAATCTTATATCTTACTGTTCAAAACACTTGATTCTATCGGTTATCCTTAGTTCCGCTCTTGGGAAGCTGGAGGTTTGTGGTTCGAGCATTTGGTATCTGTGCTTATTTTTAATGCATTTGCTATCTTGAGTTATTGCGAAAAACGGAAACTTTTTTTTTTTCTTTCTTCGGTCTTCAGTATATTCTTCTCGCCTTTCATGGGGTATTTGAGGCCCAGCATTTAATTTTATTCATCGTTTCCATAAAGCGCTTGAAATTTTATGGAATTGGTGATTAGTAATGTTCGATGGGGTATATTGGTCCTTATGGTAATCGAGCTGGATCGTTTTGTAAAAGCAGGACAAAATAAGTAGAAATTTAGGCTCATGTTGATTCCGGAAAATCGAGAGATGTATTTTGCTACGCATCACTTGAAATTGGTATAGTGCTGTAGTTTCTTAATCTCCATTCAGTATTTTTTTTCAGAATAGTTTGTCGTACCTTCTGTTTCTCTCGCCATTATTTCCATCACATACTTGTGTGCTGATGCATTTAGAGGATGCCTAATGGAGCACTAACAATTTTTACCCCATGATGTATAATTGAGTGCAGGAGTTCTGAATTTTAATTTGACTTTGGGCTGGTAACAGCTTAATGCTGAGTTCTGAAAATAACATAAGCAGCTGCGGGACAACGTCATCAGATATGCCACCCTTGCCTCAGTGCTTACCACTTGATCCAATTCCATTAGGCAATCAAAAATCTCGTTCAGGAGAGCTGAGGAAGGTTCTGGGTGTCCCCTTGGGAAGTACTTCAGAAGATCATTCTCTTGGTATTCCACATCCAAAACCCATTGCACCGTTAGCCTCAGGGGAGCTAAAGCACTTCAAAGATAGCGTGAAAGATACCTCCAGAGAGGCAAAGTATATGTTGTTTTCCATTTCATCCCAGATTCCTCTAATATTCTTTTGGATGTTGATAATGTCTTCTGAATGCTTAGTCTTTTTGGCATTTGCAAACATCTTGGATAACAGTGCGATGCTTTTTAATTGTTGCTTTCTGCAATGGCTGTGCATGGTTTATATGTGGGTCGCTTAACTATAATTTTTGAGAGAGTATTTTCATTCTGGTTTAAATTTAATTAATGTTGATCAGGGATAGAGCAAAAATGTTGGGGGAGTCTATATCTAAATTGGATAAATATAGGGAGGCATTAAGCTCAAAGAAGCGACAAAGAACTGATTTCTCAACAGACAGGGGAGGTGGAGTATACTTAACAAAGATGGGTGGTCAGCTTAATAGAAATTCTAGTGATATTCTAGCTCAGAAGTCAGGAGCCAAGGCCTCGAGTTCTGCACTGAACAAGCGGATTCGAACATCTGTGGCAGATGTGCGGGTGTGTATCTGTATTATCCTATTTTTAACCGTGAGAACATATCTATTGTCTTTCTATGGCTTTAGCATTATCTTGCTGTGCAAGATGCTAAATCCATCTCTTTTGGTGAATTTCACTGGATGCTTTTCAAAGCTCTTGTGACGTAGTGCACTTTTCTTGCGCTTCTGAAAATGAACTAGTTTTCAAGCTGCTTAAGCCTATTTCGAAATTCTCTAGGATGAGATATTTGAGATCATTTTTACTGATCTCAACTCTAAGTGAATTGTTAGTGACACTTGCGACTGCATTTGAAATTGCCCATGTGATTTTACCCAATTTTCCACTTATTGATTGTGTTCACTTCATAATGCTCGCAGGCAGAAAGTAGGTCTGCTGCTACTATGAGGCAGCAGGATGGTAATCTGATTCAGACACTTGGTGGTAGCTCAGTCCGAATGGAAGAGAAGACTCGCAGATTGCTTGCTGGAGGTGAAGGGTTAGATCATAAAATAAAGAAGAAAAGGTCTGTTGGAGCTGTAGGTAACAGAGTTATAGGCGGTGACAGAGATGTAAAGCGAGCTACTCCTCCTAAGGCCAGTTCAGATTTAAAGTTGCGGTTTTATGATCCTCAGGGCTTCAGGTAGCGTGGTCTTTTTCACTGATTCTGGATATATTGATCTTTCGCCAAGTGTAATGTTCATTATGGCAAAAGAGTGATGTAGAACTAGAAGCCTTTTAGAACATGCTGAGAATTATATATGCAATGGCTATTGTCAGGGTTCCTAAAAGGAAATTTTTTGAAGATATGAACAATTGGGGAATGAGGTAATGAAGAGTGGTTAATTAAGTCAATATGTAGTTTATGTGTTTTATCAATATTCTAAGGGTGGATTCCTTGCGCCTCCATCATTAGGATAGGAATCCCACTCCTAAAATGTTGATCCCCTCTCCCAGACTCCTAAAACAAGAAACATAAGAGGGAGATTGCTACGAAATTGTTATAATTTTGGGTGATGTTTTCAAATTTCTTATTTTACATTGACAACTTATTATGAGTGTTCTCACTAATTCAATTGCCATCGCATATTTATACTTAAAGGTTAAGTTGGACTGTAATTTCCATTAAAAAAAATAATGTATTCATTGATTGATTGAAATATCGGACCAATCTTATTTAATTTTTTCTCCAAAAAAAAGTTTGCATTCTTCCTTTTCAGTCAAACAAACATAAAATTTATAGTCATTGCATGTTGAATTTTACTTTTAGCAAAAACTTTATTTTAGGGGTCTTCATAAAGATTTGATGCATGGTCTTTCTATTTACTTGGTCATAGCTAATAGTGAACTTTCAGCAAAGTTGTCTGCATGATGTGAATGAACCCTAAATTGATTAAAAGCCTTAAACAAACCTGGGGGTGCGAATTATATGATTCCTCAATTGATTTGCCTTATTTCATTTTGAATTATGTAGAATCCTTTTTTTAATCCCATAACCTTTCTTTTCCTTCTTTGCTCTAAGTGTATAATGAGCAATTTATTCATCACTTGGAGTGTCTGTTGATCACTATTAATTTGGTGACTCGTTCAATTCTTAGCAATGAAGTGAATAGATGATGCAAATAATTCTACAAAAGTCTAACTGTTGGGGAAGAACGAGATACTCAAACTATGTCGCTAATGTGCTATTTCAAATTGTAGATCGAAGCTTCTTCCTGGAGCTTGTGGGATTAACAAGTCTGAAAGTTCTTCAGAACCTACTAATTCAGGTATGCGTACAACACTTGGGAGTGAGCAAGAGGGTGCCTCTCTTCAGAGGGACAACAGGGCTACGTTAGAGCATAGAGCAGCTAAAGGAAACAACAGGTTGTGAACATATATTGATTCAGCATGGCCTTAATATATTTTGTAGTCTGGGCCTTGGATATTACATATTTGAATTTTTGCGTCTGAATTGTTGTTTACGAAGTTACGTTATGTATGTTAATGTAACTATAAATAGGGCAAACACTCAGGAGGATTGTCTGGCAAGCAGTCCAAGCACACTGATTAAAAACAAGGTTTCTCGGGCACCACGCACTGGTTCAGTTACTGCCCTAGACTCTTCTAGTACTCAGCCTTCATCTGGTTCTTTCCCAGGTTGGTTAAAACTTACAGATTCAATTATAAAGTCCTCATGGTCTGTATGACACATGATCAAAATCTTTCCACATTGACAGGTTCAGGTTCTTCTATAGATCCAATGACCAAGTGGGTTGGTCAGAGGCCACATAAAATCTCCCGCTCAAGAAGAGCAAATGTAGTTTCTCCTGTTTCACGTAAGATAGAAACCCAGGTTTCATCTGAAGGCTGTCCAACTCCTGATTTTAGTGTTAGAGCTTCTGCTGTTGGAAGCAGTGGATCTCAGATGGCTAGCAGCGTGGATAACAGTACTAAAAAATATAAGAAACCATCTGATGATATTTCATCTCCATTTGGCTTATCTGAAAGTGAAGAGTCTGGAGGTGGGGAAAGCAAAATAAAAGAGAAAGAATTGAATAATAGTGACTTTGCTCCAACAGCAGAAAAAGTCGAGGCTTTGAAATTAAAGATGAGGAAGAACAAGATTCCTATAGATGAATCTGGAGATTGTGTGCAGAGACAAGGAAGAATTGGAAGAAATTTATCCTTTGTAAGGCCAGGACTTCCTTCAGGGAGGGAGAAAACAGAGAGTCCACCGATAATGAAGCCGCTGCAGAACATGGGATCTAATGATAAGAGTAAAATGTATGGTGAATTCATTCCAAGATCCAGCATTTGTTTCTTTTAATTGCTTAAACTGTCATCAAACACTTACTTTTGTTGAGTGCAGCAAGTATGGTCGTCCTCCTTCAAAAAAGCAAAAGGATCGCAAGGTTTTGACTCATGCAGGGCAGATGTTGAGTGATGGATCTAAAAAGTTTTCAGGTAATAATGTCTATGTGAGACCAGGCTTGGTTGTTTTCTTGAATTTATTTTCATTATGACCAAGATACCTAAAGTCCTTCTGGTCATTTGGCACTTGGCACCAAAAGAAAAGGTCCTTCAAGTCTCTAACAAATGGCAGTGATGACAAGGATATTTTTACTAATCATTATGCCATAACTTTTGGCCTAGTGGATCTTGAATGCTACTGTATTATATAATTTTTTTTGCTCATCCTTTTTTTCTTTGATTATAACTAACAAAATCTTTGGAGGAATTTAAATTTTTGGTCTTTTATTGTGTTCAGGATAATATACAGTCCCTTATATATATACTATGAATTCTTTTCAATTTTCATGTGCTTCTATTGATTTTTTGTAATCATACACTATATTGAAATATTTATGTCCAGGTGATTGTGATGATGATCGTGAAGAGCTAATTCAAGCTGCCAATTCTGCACGTAATGCTAGCAGTATGTGTCTTGAACCATGTTATCTCCTAAATTTTCCTTGTTATCCTTGCTGGCATAACTTTCTATGCAACACTCTGTACCTTACTAGTTTGCTGGTGCTCTATATGTAGATCTTGCATGTTCTGGTCCATTTTGGCGTAAAATGGAGTCAGTTTTTGCCCCCGCCAGCTTGGAGGATTCGTCATACTTGAAGCAACAGGTAGCAAATGACAGCTGTGGGGTTGAAATCACACATTTCATTTGTTATGCAGCCTTGTGATTTTTTCATTTCATTCTTGATTTTTTGACAAGATTCTGACAAACCCTTTTTTGTTGATGCTTCATCAGCTAAATTCTGCGGTGGAACTTGACACGAGTTTATCACAGATGTTTGATGTTGATCATGATATTTTGGTAATTAATTAAAATATATGAATAAGTCTATATCTTTCACGTCTTCTGTAGTTGTTGCTTAGATCTGTAGCTGCTATTCTTTTCAAGTGTTGCTCTTCGAGTTGTGCGGTTGAATGTTAAATTTTAATTTTGCAGGGTGTTGTGGTAAACAATGAAGCTATTCATGGTTTAAGGGAAAGAAAGAGAAGGCAATGTGATGTGCAGTCAACTAAGAATGATGCTTTAAGTGGAAAGGGTGACTTTGAAAGACTGGACAAGGTCTCCCCATTGTTCCAAAGAGTTATTTCTGCTTTGATTGAAGAAGATGAAATTGAAGAATCTTACCACCACAATGAAGCAAAGAATACATCTAGACAGTGTGCAAGTGATGATTCTCACTGTGGATCTTGTAATCAAATTGATTTTGAACCCAAAGATTGGGATAAAATGGACTCTGAAGTTGAGTCAAAAGAGGAATTTCAAATTCAGAAGAATTTCATTTTGGACAGACTATCTTGTGATAAGAGCACTGCATCTAACACATTTAGGTACCCCAACACATCCAGTTCTTTACAAAGCACGGGAGTTTGGCAGGGAGATGAAGAGTTTTCTCATTCTGATATCACACATACTAGTGAAATATGTTCTAATGACCTTGATCAACTTCCAACTGCTGAATTAAGTGGTCCTGGATTACCTACTTCGGATGTCCAGTATCAGCAGATGTGTCTGGACGACAGGCTTCTGCTTGAGTTGCAGAGTATTGGCATATATCCAGAAATTTTGGTAGGATTTTATTTAATATGTTGAATTGTCAATTTCATAGTTCATTGAATCTTACCAAATTCATGGACATAAATTTTTATTCCTTCTTGGCTTGTTGCAGCCTGATTTGGCTGAGGATGACGAAGCCTTAAATCAAGATATTATAGAACTCAAGAAAGGGCTGCATCAACAGGTTTGAACAGTACCGCACGTGTTACCTACATAACTGAGCTATTGCTAAAGCATGATTTCTTGATGAAATCTGTTGAATTTGTCTTGTTGGCCTTGAGTTTTCTGCCTTCATGTAACATTGTCTTTTATTTGATTGACTACTAGATTGGGAGGAAGAAGAAAAAATTGGACAGAATTGATCGAGCTGTTCAGAAAGTTAGAGATATAGAAAGGAGGTATGTTCTATAATGATTTGAATGTTTCATTTGTCATCTTACAGAGTTGATCTATGTTAAAATGTTTTGAGTTTTCACCATCATCTTGGTTTTCATGACTACCTTTTTTTAATAAGTAATAACATTAGTGCTTATGTTGCAGGAAGATTGAGCAAGTTGCATATGACCAACTTATTGAGATGGCTTACAGAAAGAGAATGGTAATATTCTAATACCTCTCTATTTGTTAAGACGCACACTTGAGAAGTGGTCTTCATATTTGTGAATAATTTATGTAGAAGTTCAAAATTTTGTGATTTCTTTTCAACTTTAATTTCACATTGAGGGCCATCTTTTTCCCTTTTGTTTCATTAATGACTTGATGATTACTCTGAATTAAAACTTTCTTTAAATAATTGTACTGGACAATAAATCTGTTGCTATATTGGTCAACTTTGCAGTTTGAAGGCTTATAGTATTTAATATTATTTAATGGGTGAGTTGAGGCATTCCATGACCACAAACTTTCTATCTAATGAAATTTGAACAGGCATGTCGTGGAAGCAAAAATTCTAAAAATGCAGTTCACAAGGTGTCAAAACAAGATGCCCAGTATTTTCTTCAGCGTGCTCTTGGAAGGTGTAAAAAATATGAAGAAACTGGCAATAGCTGCTTTGGTGAAGCTGCCCTACAAAATATCATCTTCTCTGCCCCTTCGCATGGCAATAGCTGCTTTGGTGAAGCTGCCCTACAAAATATCATCTTCTCTGCCCCTTCGCATGACAATGATGCAAAATCTGGTGAAGGCATTGTCTCTGTGACAGCCAGCAACACTTGCAATAAAGTTTCCCATCAAGTGGAAGCCGGAAGATCAGGTAGTTTTCATGTATGCTTTCACATACGCATGTGATGATGTCTGTGATCTTGAATCATATTTATTCTTATGGCCTGTTTGGTTGGATCGAGTGATTCTGATGCATAAAAAATGTGATGAACAATTTTTATCATGTCAGTGTTATCACCAAGAAACAATTTTAATTCTCATTTGATCTCAGTATTCTTTAAGATATCACATTCTCCCCTGCTCTTCTTTTTGTTATTTGTGGTAGGAGTTTTATTGAATGCTCATATTTCTTATTTTAAAATAAGTTGATTTGCATGCAGGTGCAGTTTCCAGTGTTTCTGAGAAATATGATCCCCATAGAGATTATGCAGATAGAGGTATTCAGGATTCTTTCCATGGTTCAGTTCATTCATCTGAGCATGGATCATCCAAAAATGGGTCTCTGCTTGTCAAGGAGAAAAGGAAGGAAATGCTGGTTAATGGTGTTGGTTCTTCCTCAAGAGTATTGAATCTTGATGGCCCTGCTCACGGTGGAGTAAAGGGAAAGAGAAGCGAGAGAGAGAGGAATCAAAGCAGGGACCAGAGTAGACACATTTCCATCTCCAGAGACCTGTCATTGGACAGTAACCGAAATGAGTGTAAACCTAAAGCAAAGCCCAAGCAGAAGAGTAATCCAAGTGGACATCAAGATATCTTTGTGGGTAATGCAGGCAATAATGATGGCAAAGAGAGTAATCCATTGTCTGGTAACCAGGGCACATTGAAGAAGGAATCGGCCGACTTGGGTAATTTGCAACTGCATGAATTAGATTCAATGGAAGAATTAGGTATGTCCGGGGAACTTGGTGGCCCCCAAGATCTTAATTCTTGGTTAAACTTCGATGATGATGATGGTTTGCTAGAAGGTGATACTGTTGGCCTCGAAATACCGATGGATGACCTATCAGATTTAAATATGATTATGTGAAGTGATACATCTTATGAAAGTCGCTTGCCTTTGCAACTTCATTATATCAGGTGTATTTGGCAAGCCTGGTGGGCAGCAAGATATTTGGTGGTCAATTCAGATCACGACGACCACGATTCTGATGGCCTCAGAAACTGAGTGGATGGATGATGCGTCATTTACTTGTGCTCCTAAAGATTATAAATTTTCTTCCCCATGGACTAGTGGTTCTGGCTAAAGAACTTTCATTCCATTTGGGGTTCAACTAAGAGGCTAAGAGAAACTTGGAATCGCAAGTGAGCTTTCTGCTGGAAATTGTAGAGGAAACTGAGGAAGTAATTTATTGGGGGATCTGAGAGATTCATGGTTGTCACGTAGTTTTTGGGTTCTTCTCCATTATTTGCTCCAAGATATCCACATTATCCAAACAAAGTTTGGGCCTTTATTAGCATTCAGGAGTCAGCTTCATTCAATTAAAAGTTGTATATATCCGGACTAGAGTTGGGCAAACTTGATGTTGGATGCATTTGATTGAGAGTGATGATCGTGATATGTTTGGAAATTTTTGTCTAAAATGTAATGTTCTCCATTAATTAATGTCATTAAAATGTAGAAGTATGGTTTTCCCCCTACACTACAGTGCCAACGGAAGACAATACAAAATGTGCCCTTAAAGGTTAGATTCAATATTTGACCGAGTGAGTTGATTTGAGGGCAAACTTATTTTCCTGTGGGCACATGGTCTGACTGTATTTTATGTTTCAAGTGTGACTCTTCACTTGTACAATTGTTAGTGTGATTCATATTTGTTTAAACTGCAATTCCTGCTTCATGTGCAATGAAAATGACGTAACGTATTCTTTCTTGAAATTGAGGATTAAGTGTAAGTTCAGTCTCATGTTAAAAACAATCGAAATATGATTTTTATGGTTTCTAAATGTAAAATCCAGTACACGCCAATTTACATGATAGGGATATGAGTACTTGATTGGTTATAAATTAAGTCGATTTACAAATATGTCAAAAGATGAATTTCACTAAAAATATCTATAGCTTTGAATAAAAAAGGCACTTTAGTTGAATGATTCGGTGGACACCTAGACAAGAGGAAAACTTAGAGCAGGTCCACTCCATTGCTTCTGTCCACCCAACAGATGATTCCATATGCCCCACGTACATCAAATTATCAACCACTTCTTGTCAACCAAAGGGTTTTTAATTGATAGCTTATTTTTGACTTAAAAATATTTTTAAATCGTGATTTACGGTATATGAGGTAAGTATGTGAGAAGAGTTTTGTCTCGATTTATGTGAAAAACACTTATATCCCAAAAATAAGTTATACCAAGATGAATCGTTTTCAGATTCCCGTTTGTTTTTTTTTTTTTTGTCAGATAACATATTTTTCATTTATTTGGATGTATTATTAGAAGCTGGTGCTCAAGTTGTGAAGTGAAAGGTTGGCACGAAATTATTTTCATTAAGATAATATGCTCTGAAAAGCCCTCATACCAATCCCTCATACCAATTGCATTATAATCGGAGGCCTATTCTGACCTTTTAAAACCTTGTTGCTTAAAATACTAAAACTGCTGACTCCGTACCAAAACAAAAAACAAGACATGTCTTCTTCTGTTTTATAACATATAAAGGATAATAAATTTTACTGAAAATAATTAATTATAAACCCCTCTCTTGAAAGCTTTGAATTTAACTATCATAATAAAGTCAATGCCGCCAGATATAGGATTATATATATTTTGATAGACACCCTCGAAAATGAACCACTTAACATTTATATTTTGTAGCGTTTGAACAAACTATGGTCAACTTATTAAGCTGATTGCCTAGCCAGGAGTCATTATTTTGAGGTACTCCAGCAGCTTCAGGCACTAGCAAGAAAATGAAGATTTATCAGAAAAATCTGAGACCATTTTGTGAACTTGAACCGTAAAATATTCTTATTTTCTTAACAACAACAACAACATATTATTATTTATAATATTCTCTTAACCTCATGCACTGAAAGTAATGATAAAAACCTTCTGATTAAAAAAAAGAGAGAAAGTAATGATAAACACCAACAAATGTTTTTTTCCCCTCCTAATACCTAATCTAAAGGGACGTATGCATTAAAGTAAAATAAAGAAAATTAAAGTCGAGGAGAAAGGCTTGAGGTGGCAATCTCATGATAATGACTTAGTTAGATTAATGTTACCAGCCTATCCTTACTAATAATTTAATTTCTATTGCTCTTAATGAATCCAAAAGTAGAAAACGCTCTAGAGCTTAATAAATTAATTTATTTAGTGATATAATGCAAAAAAATATATTATCAAATGATGGATTGAGCGTTGAAAATGAATAATCGGAATGGCTAGAGGTTGCTGGAAATTACAAACTCTTCATTCATCTAATGTGCCGCCACCGCCTTCTAATTAATTAATCTAGAGCATTATCAATTTCTTCTAATTTAGTTATTAGTTTATAATTTGAAGACAACATCAATTGCTATTGTTACAATTATACCCTTAATTTTAGGAGTTTGAGTTGCGTCTGAAGAGTTATTATGAGAAGGTGTAGATTGTAAACTAGGGTGTGAAGAAGGAAATGGGGGAAAATCACATTAAAGTCCCAATTAAAGAGAATAATATCTAAAAAG
The DNA here is from genome assembly GCA_963855925.1 of Inga laurina. Classification (NCBI taxonomy): domain Eukaryota; kingdom Viridiplantae; phylum Streptophyta; class Magnoliopsida; order Fabales; family Fabaceae; genus Inga; species Inga laurina. The sequence continues at coordinate 63,623,464 of OY979707.1, read as the reverse complement.
TCCCATAACTTATTAATGATAAGTAAACGTGACACTAATAACAAATTCTGGAACTTTTTATATATTATTTCACTTAGCTGAGAGCTTAATCCTTGATGTGATTTAGTGCTTGTTTGGAATAACTTATTTTTTAGTAATAAGCGCTTATAAATCGTGATTCACGGTATACGAGGTAAGTATGTGAGAGAAGTTTTATCTCGGCTTGCGTAATAAGAACTTATTATCTAAAATTAAGTAATACCAAACACAGATATTTTTAAAAGAGAACATGCATGTTGAGCATTATTGAGAGAGGTGGGGTCGGCTACAAAAACTCCGATTATATTTTACAGGACTGGTTCGTAGTCCAAATAAAAGAGGAGAGTTGTATTAGAGTCTAAAAGTATATGAGTTAATTTCATATCTCTCTCGTGAAGACATGGGGACATGGAGGAATATAGTGGAAACCTCCCTTTTTGGAGTGCAAAAGAGGGACCATTATTATATAATAGTCACCTCATCATATACCGACCCACATGACTAATATATATATATATATATATAAGCATAAAAAGGCTACCCACTAAACAACTTTTGTTGTCAACATAAAGGAAAAGAGAACACCAGTTTGTGAAGCTTGTGTATGTACATACGTCTCTATGCTTTGTGTCACTTCCACTGCATGCAATTCCCATACACACTTTCACTTTATTAATATTCATACACGTTGTTTGTGCCTTTGTCTCTTCATATATACTATTATTGTTGTTGAAGCCTATCTATATGCTCATGTTTTGATTTTAAATATAAGATTCAATTGATTTTTTTAGAGATCAAGAAATCTAAATAAGTTACTTAATTATAGTATATGTTATGTTTCATTATATTATATATTAGTTTATAAATTAGAATAATTAATTTAAAGAAAAAAATGATAGATATAAATACTTTAAAATAATTTATTTAACTTCCTTAATTTATTTAAAAATATCAACTGGGTCTTTTATTTAAAATAAAAATGGTATACCATGACAAAACAAAGTGGTGTCTCATTTCCAGCACTCATGATCACCAACGTAGCCACATGCACGTAAAGCCCCAACCGCAATCATTCCCTCTTTTTTATTATTCATATTCATTCCCCCCACCCCTTCATTCCTCATCTTTTTTATATATATAACTCCTTTAATAAACGACCTTTTATTATTGAGAATAATTTTGAAATTTTTTAAGAAATAGCTAATTCATGTTAATCAGTTTTCTTATATTAGGCAAAGTAGTCAATGGGGGCATATATATATACAAGACAAAGCCATGGATACATTAGATTGCTACGCATATTATGCAGCAAAAACCTCACAACCTGACAACGTTGTTGGTTTGAATAGGATAGGATGTGTGTGTGTGTGTGTGTGTGTCCATCTCTTTCCCACTTTGTCTTCCCTTATATCATCAGCTCAATACTATCCATTCCTTAATACCGTTTCGCTCATATAATAACCAACTTCGTTCATTGTTCAGAGTTCCAACATTTGATATTAATAACAGGTATATATGCAGAGCGGAACGGTTATCTGTCTGCGTCACACTTTTTCATCATACGCACTCACTTGATTCTCTTAGGCCAAGCCCCATCGACGTCACCCTACCCATATATTCATTAATAACATGCGTATTAATCAAACACATAATTATATATGCAATCGATTTACATTTACAATAAAAAAACACAGAGAATACCAAGGTATATATGATCAAAAGGGCTACAGATACGTCATTTCAGAAAAAAGAAGATAAAAAAGAACTATACTTTTTCCCCGCCTAGCGTCACTACGGACCCTTCCCTGTAAAGCAGGACCAAGTAATTGACTGGCAATATATATATATATATTGAGCAGCTCTGATCAGTTGAACCAAAAGAGTTGGATGGATCTAATTCTACCTCAGAAACCAGAAAAATGATTCTGATGATGATGTTGTTGATGATGATGAGGAGGAGGAGGTGGTTGCACCATTTGCAATTCCGTCGTTGTCGTTTGGCACGAGTTCTCGTCGTTCATCATCGTGCTGTATATTCCAATACATCGTGACACCACCAGTCACCATTAATATATAGTATATATAAATGTGAATGACTCCATTATTATTTGTGTGTGTGTGTAGAGAGCTTACTCTCGAGGTCTGGAAGCCCAAAGAGAACTAAGGGCACGAAGGCGAGCATAATACTCTGCCATTACAAGGAAGCATCTTGCCGCTTGCCTTATTGTCAGCAATCTACATAACTGGTGCAGTGTCTGTTGCCTCAAGTTATCCGCCTTCATCAAACAAATTAAATTAATTAATTGCCAAATAAATTAAATTCATTATCATCATGTGTCAAAACACAAGAAGCAAATTAAACTCTCCAACCACTGCGTATGAATTTCAATATGGTGTCTTAATCCACGAGGGTGCACATGGATTCAACACAATTGACCTCCTTCACTTTGTCTTATTTGAAACCTTCCACTCTTCCTTAATTCTATACACCGCAATAATCTATTATCTTTTCTTACCATTAGTTAATACTTAATTACTATATTCTCTCTCTTCCCCCCCCCCTATAATTCTCAATGTTTAATGCATCTAGGGTTCATGATTCAACGGCACCCGTCACTTTCAAAACCAACTTCTGATTGTGACGTTTTAAGATGGGAAAACAACATCAAATACTTATATTCACTCAACACTTTAACGCACGCACAACTTAGCAACAAAGCAACAGGTATCACACCAATAATAAACTTAAGTACCCGGCAACTATATATATATCTATATAGAGAGAGAGAGAGACGTGTCAGACTTGTACTGGGGATTTGAATAACATGAAATAATTGGGGGATTTATTCAAACCCATATACAAGAAAGGAAACAATAGCGATACCTTTCATATGATAAAGAGTTAAAAGAATATTGGGTCAACGAGGCTATCATACTTATCAAGACCTTAAGCCCGATATTTATTACTGGGCAGGTTGGTTTTGAATTGTTCGCCTCGCCAAAAGAAATTTTTTTCTCTTTTTATTACACAAGTCAATTAATTAACCTTTATATATGTTATATTTCACGTTCTTCAATATATAAGACAAATGGGCATTTTTTAATTTCACGTCATATTGATTAAAAAACTTGAAAACAAATACGTAATTGACTTTACAAAAAGTTTAATACTTCAATCCACAATATAAGGCACTTCAATTATATCACGAGAAATAAGAAATGACAGTTAAGTCATTTAATATGTACTAAAATATAAATTTTTTTTCACTTTTACCCTTTTTGAATAATGTGTTTAATTGTATTTGTAATGTTATTTTAGAGAAAGGGGATATAAAAAGTGAGTAAAGTTAGAAACTGGGTATTAATCACATGGGCAAAATAAAAAAAATAGTATTAATTAAGTTAGAGGTGACTTATATTCTGAACCATACTTTTTTTCTAGAAGTATCATATGTTGTGGACGGAACGGAAGGGGGTACGACTTAGTAGCAGTCAAAGAGAATCGAAGGAAGATAATCATAACAGTTTAAGGCTAAAAGGTTCCGTTTTCAACCATAAGTTTCTTAACAAAGGGGTATTTGAAACCTATTAGCTTATGAGATGAAGCATTAACATGAATTCAAATATAAAATTTGACTAATCATGTATTAGTAATTAGTACGTAGTAAGTAATTAAGAAGCTCTCTATCTCTCCTATCATTATAGTCAAAAGAGAAAATTGCTACAAATAAGATTGACACCTGAGGCTTTACGTCAACCACACCTCCCCCACCAAATGAAAAAAGAATCTCCTTTCATAAAAAAGTTCTAGCAAGCTTCATTTTCTTCTATTTTGACTCTCAACATTTTATTTATAGATATAATTATCCTATGAATATGGTAGAACTCAAAAAGATATGTTCTTCTTCTTTTTCTTCTTTCTTGTGTGTTTTTGCATTCATATGAGAAACTATGTATATCTTCCATTATGTAATGTGAAAAACATGAAACTACGGACGTACTCAAGATTGTAAAACAGTTACCTGTCGGATGAATCCTTCAAGATTGGAGAGCTTGCTCATGGCGATGACCATCTGTTGCACGCCGTCACCGACGGGGCCGCCGGCGATGGTGTCGACGAGGGACTGTTGGAGTTGCTCGTGGCCTTGAGAGAGAGCCTCTTCTGCTTGCTGTGAGGAATGTCTGAGACCATACATTCCCATAATCTGCTGCTCAGCCAGTGGCTCTAACTGCTGTATCAACATCTGAAGAATCTCACCAACAAAAAATATTTTCTCAGGTTTATAACATACGATATTAAGGGCTTGTTTGTTTCTGATTTATTTTCCAAACTAGTTTTATAAAATTTTTTAAAAATAAGTTTTGAAAACAAAAAAATCCATTTAAATAGTTGCTTTTTAAAAAAAAAAAAACCTGTTTTTCAAGTGACCTGACAGCAGCAGTCACTAGTGGTCATTATCAATAGTGTGGTATCAATAGTAGATACGGGGCAGCCTCAAAAAATTAAAAACAAGAAACCAACTAAAAACTGTAATTTTTTTAGTTTTTAAAACTAAAATCAAATAAGCCCTAAAAATCTCTAATAGGACAAACACAAAGTGGATAATTAGTTTTGTACCGTGATGAGTTCAGAGGGTCTGAAACCACCCATCCAAAGGAAGCAACGTTCAGCAGGAGAAGTCCACATGCCTGTAATGAGATGAAACACGTCTGTTTTTGCAGCGAGTCCTTTGAGCCTAAAGATCTCATCGTAATGTGACAGATATCCGTCCACCATTATTCTTAACTCGCCGTCCGATAACGCAGCCTGTAGCGCTGCCCGTAACTCCGTCATGTGCCGGTGGTCTTCCTCTAACCATCTTGCATATTCCATGTCAAATATTGCAGCTCCTGCTTCATTCACAGTAGTGCACACATTTTTGCGTAGTTATTCATATGATAAACTTTGCATGACGTGCAACATTTCTTTTAAGTTGTATGATATATTAGAAAAAAATAATAAAAGTTACGTTACAGCTTATATTTAAAAATGAAAACTTTAATTAAATACGTGTACCGAAATTTTGAGATTTTTTTCTTCTTCTTAAATTGGTATAGAAAGGTTGTTTGGTTATTTTGGTCTGCAATTAATGAAACAGACCCAGCCCCGTATTTCTTATAATTAAATTAAAAATTAGCAATAATCCTCTTTTCACCACAAAGTGGCATTTCTATGTGGCACTTCCTCAACCCTAACATAGTAACATTTGACCAAGAGTAGTGAAAAGGAATATATATATTAATAACTAATAACAATTCGCTGAAAAGTAAAAGCAGATGGAGTATCTTAAATGCTTAGAAAAAATTGAACACTTATCATTCATTTTATAGCTCAAACAATTGTTAGTGCGATCTTACTTAATTAAACATTGGCGTCCTTTATTGTATCTTTCATCAATTATCATTCCTCTATATAATCAGTTAACAATGAAAAGAGAATTTAGCAAAAGATTTTTGGTCAAATCAATGGCTTCGACTAAAATTTAAAAATGAGGTTTCCCAATTTGACTTTCATTACTTGTTTTAATATAAACTTCCTCAGCATAACTATAGTTACGTGCAAATTATGACAAAATAATAATCAAAATATTGGCAATTAAATAAACACTGACAAGATCTTTCAACTATGTTGGTTAGTATCCTGTTTTTAACCCCTTGACTCTAATTAACTATACCTTATTTCATTTTTTTTAAAAAAAAAATTAGTAATTAGTAACAAGAAAGTTATGACATTGCAAAATGAGAATAATCAGTGAAATGAACAGATCATAAACTCACCAGAGCTTATGTTGCCACCGGCACCAGCACAGCCTAAGAATAGTCCCTACGTATTAAAAAAAAACCCACATAATTGTAAGTGAAATATATATTAATTATTAACAGTTGCATTATTCAGTTTCATTTTACTTTTCAATTACTGTGAGCTTAGAAGAATAATTTGGAAACCTGTGAGCGTGCTCTTTGAAGGTCTTGTTCAAGTTGTGTAAGCTTTATCCTACTCGATTCTAACTGCTGCACGTAAGCCTAAAGAGAAGATGAAAAAAAAAAAATGCAGAAAAATAAATATTAGAGTACAATTTTTTTAGTGGTTCAACACAGTAACTCATAATCTTCACCAACTAATTGACTGTGCGATTTGATGGGCCACACACGCATGATATACCTTTTTCCTCAGACGGCTCTTTCGAGCAGCCTCTCTGTTTTGAGCTAAACGTCTCAGTGTCTGAAAAACAAAAAAATCGAGACAAATTAGAATCTCAGCTTCCTTCATTAAAAAGAACGAAACTTTGGGGGAATGTAGTAATGTCATTTTCAAAACCTTTGCATCAAGTTGTTTTTCTGATGATGAAGAACCAGCCCCTTTTCTCTGCAAGAGATAAAATAACACAAAAAGAATTCATCTCAGCCAAAAAAGTTAGGAAAGAAGAAAATTTCCGAGGGGAAAATGAAGAAAACAAGAAGAAAAAAAAAAAGTATCTTTGTCGCTGTTTGATGTAGGAGAAATACTATACATGGTTTCAATCTAAAGGAACAAGATTAGATGAGATGATGAAAGGGGTAGAGTTAATTTACGGAATTTCTGGGAAGCATTTCTGGATGAACTGGAGAGAAGCAATCTTCAATATGATATGGATAACAAAAAGCATCATTTTCTGCCATTTTTTTTCTGGAGGCTATTACACTGTGGTTGTTGTTGAGCTTTCTGTAACTGGAGAAACTGACTTGGAGTTGGGGAGGGAGGTGAGGAGAGAGAGAGAGAAAGAGAGAGAGGGGTTTATGTAGAGAGATTGAGAGAGAGAGAGGAGTGGGTCATCTATGATAATGAGAACCGTTGATGAGTACCGAAAAGATTCTCAATTTGTTTTCTTGTGTTGTACTGGACATATATATCTCTATCTCTTGATGTTTTATGATTTCTCTCTCATGTTTTTCATGTCAGAAAATCGTTCAGGAATCAGGAAAACTCTGTGTTGGTTTGATTTTCTGAGAGCTGTTGGGATCTGTGCTGTGTGAAGATATGCGCAGAAGGGGAGAGAGAGACAAGAGGATCACAAAAACAGCAATAATTGCATCAAAGGGGGAAACTTTTCCTGGGTTTTGGGGATCATGGAAAGAGAGAAGAAAAAACTGAGAGATTAATAGTAGAAAAACAGTACTAGTCAGAGTCAGAATCATCAGAAAAAATGAAAAAAGAAAAAAAAAAAACCTTTTCCTGAGGTGATTTGGCAGGTGATTGATTCTGTGATGGGCCTGTTCTTAAGGCGCCACAACTTGCCATCACTTGCTTCTGATGATGAAGTTCTGAAGAAGAAGCAGAAGCTTTCTTATTACTAATGGGAGATTCTGGTTCAAATTCAAAGTGAGGTTCACTTTTACTTGATATGTTGTTAACACCAGATCCTGAATCAGTGCTTTCACCTCCTGACTTTGATCCTCCCTGCATAAAAAGAAAAGTCATACTAAAAAAAATCCATTTTTATCTTATCATGCATGAAGATAAAAGATATTGATCATCTTCCCCAAAAAAATCAGTTCACGGCCCAATATATATGTATATATACAGACGTGGATTTTTGTTGAATTTGGAAGGCAAAATTGGTCAAAGAAAGAAAGAGGGAGAGAGTAATATTACTACTACTCTATTGGTTTGCTGAAATCTGATTGGCCAAGAGGGGAACATTTCCAGAGTAGTAGCTGCAGGCCTGGATAAGAATAAAGCTGCAAAGAATCATAAAAGCAAAATCTCAGAGAATCAATTACCCAAAAAAAAAAAAAAAAGCCCTCTCAATAATATTGTATATAGCAGTAGCAGTAGTAATAATTATGAATATATTGGGAAGGCGTATAGGAGGAGGAACCTAATAATAAGACGTGTTTCTAAGATTGTAACTCCCACGCCATCCATTTCTATGGCCTCGGAATCATTACTGTATCTGATATGGTAAGACATATTCAAAGCTCTCTCCTTTTTTCTTCTCTCTCTCTTTTTCTCTCTTCTTCGCTTTTTCAAGGAGTTGGTTTTGGTTACATGCTCAGCTAACGTCAGAGAAAAAGGAAACAAATTTTAGAAAAAAGCAAAAAAACGTACGTGCTCTGCCTTCATCATTTCTAATCTCTACTCCTTGCAGAACAATTGCCTCTTCCAGCTCTCCAAAATCAAAAGCAGACCCTTGATTGCTTTTAAACAGAGAAAAGATATTATAATCATCATCATGATGAAAATAAAAAATCCCCAAGTCAGATAATATATGAAAAAAGTTTTGAACTTTTTGAAGCATGGATCAACAGAAGAACAGAAGGAGAAATTATTGAAGAAGAAATACAATACATTAAGGTGGATGCTGCTGCTGATGCAGGAGTATTATTATTGATTCCGTGAAGTACTCCATAGTGATGACCTGAAGGCGATGACTCAGACAAACCAGTCTGTCCTAGTCTGTGACTCGCCATGCAAAAAAGATACCTGAGCTTCTTCTTCCTTCTCAGACCATTCTAACGATCTTCAATTTCCCAGAGAAGCTGATCAACTAAAAAAAAACAAAACTTGAACGATTTGAAAGGTTCATCCAGCAAGTCAAATCTGTTTGCCTCTGTTTTTTTCTCTTTGGTAAATTTTGAAAGGTATAAATAGAATAGAACCCAATAACGATGATGGACAGAGAAGCGAAAAAATCAGAACTTTCTTGTCAAATATTTGAAAGTCATGAGGTCTTTTTCTGAGAAATATTTGCTAGCTCCTCCCTTGCAGCTTTCTTATCTGTCTCTATCTTTTTTGTTTTCCTTCTCCGTGAAGCAAGCGGGTAGAGATGTTTGAGTTTAATGGTTTTCAAAAATGCTGTGATAGCAGACTTTGTCTCGGAGGGTGTATTTGAGTTTGTGGGGTATGAAAGAGAGCAGAAATATAATTAAAAGTATGAAACAGACAAACAAATTATATTAATAGAAAAGAGAAGGGAAGAGTAGGGACATATGAAAGAAGCCACTAGAATCACTGACTCCTCCTGCTCCACTCTCTCTCTCTCTCTCTCTCTCTAACCGCCTGTGTTTTCTTATTGGCTCTCTATGGCTCCCTTCTGAGCTGCATGTACTTGCACAACAAAGTTTACAACTTTATATATACTTGGGTCTTGTGATGATGAGTTGTGACTGGTGAAGTCGAATTTTAACCTCTTAAATTAAAAGAAAACATTTCTTTTTTATTTCTTAATTATTAATTCAATCCCTAAATTCTAACTTAACAACATCAAAACAAGTCAGTTTTTACAATACATAAGGCATCCTTATGCCACATCAATGATGCTCAAGGAATGTCAATATTTTTGTCCATCCACTTTCTTTTTTAAAAAATATTAGGTTCTTTGGTCCTTCTCTGAAATTTCAAAATTTTGTGATTTCTGACTGTAATTAATGTCCTTTCGTGGTGTTTAATTCTCATTTTCCCTAAACTTGAAGCCAGACAACAATAGAACTGAAAAAAAAAAAAAATTAGATTCGTTTAATGTGTTTTGAGGGTTTAATTTTTTTCTTGAAAACATTTTACAACAAATGAGTATATATGAGAAAGCAATCTAATAATTTGACATGGGAACATAAACATGAGGGTGGTTGCTATATATAAACTTGTGGGGAAGAGCATGCATTAATTAGAACAAAGAACAGAGAAAATATAAAATAGAATTAGAAGGGATATATCATATATATTATGAATGGAAGGGACAGGCATTTTGAGTAATTAATGAAAGTATATATTTTGAGGGATGGATTTGGTTGGTATTATCCCCTTTGTTGAGGGGTCAACATCCATTCCCTGTCATCACCTAAAACAATACCACGTTATGAACCCATTCTACTTTTAGAAATTAAATGTTATTTTGCAGATTGAGCTTTCTTTGCATCCATATTTCACTGAGTAATCATCAACTTTTTGAAAATAAATAATTGATCTTTCCCATAATTATCATGGCTCCATCATTAGTTATGTTGTTTTTATAGCTCAAACGTTGTTTCTTGAGTTTATGTTTAACTGCTAATCCTCCTATCTGCCTTCAGATACGGACTATATCTATAGACTCTCATAATTAAATTCAAAACTTAAGTAGTCCATTGCCATCAAGGAAGAAATTATTAAGGATTTATTTGTTATTTATTTTATACTAATATGCATTATGCTGTTATATTAGTATTTAGTAGTTGTTTGGGTACAATTATATGATCCATAATATTAATAGCTCAGATTTAAATATTGTCAAGTTCAGTTGAAAAATATTTAATAATTTTTTTGTCCTTTTGTTATATTTTTAAGTAAAGATATATAATAGATTTTCTTTTGTTCATTTTTATTATGTGTACCAACTACAACTATATTATATGTCAATGTTGTCTACTTAAAAAAAAATTGTAAATGGACTTCCTCTAGAACAGTGGATGGGTTAATTTAGATTTTAGACATAAAATTAAGCGTGTCAAAGTTTGTTTTTGAATAGAAATCCTCTTTAATGTTTGTATTTTTTTTTTTTACAATTAGTTTGGTATCCTTATTTAAGTAATCAAAATCAATCAATCTTAATAAAAAGGGGGACATGAAGACAGAATGGAGGGAGAGATTAAGTAATATATATTTTTGCAGCAGACAACATCAAGATTTTTAATACTCAAGTCCATGATCATTATTGGGATCATAAAAATATATTAAATATATATAGATATATTAATATATCTGTACGGGAAAAAAAAAAGTAAAACAGAGAGAGATGAGAGGGACTTTTAGGTAATCGATCGATGATCTATCTCAATAAAGAGAGGCCTGAATGCAAATATAATAAATCTTGGGCACATCTAACGTCTAATTGTAGGTAATTAATATGCCCTCCCTCCAACCAAATTATTCTTTCATTATGCCAATGATTGGCCTTTTAAAAATAAAACAAAACAAAACAAAGTGGTTAGGTTCATAAATATTGTATTACATTATATAAAGCCCTCTCCAATATGGATTAGGTTTATTTGTATTTAAGTTCCCAATATTCCTTACAAGTTAAAACATGTTCTTCACATATGATTATCACGGTTTTTGCAATTTTTAGGAAAGACATTACCTTGAGAATTAATTCTCTGAGTCTCCCTCTTTTGCATGTTTGGCTCTTTTATGTTTGCGTTGGAAGGTGATTCGTTTGGATCAAATACTATAAATTGATTATTATTAATAATCATACAAGGAAGATGTTGCTGGACTATGTTAAGTCATTTCTTGATCTCTAAGCAATAAATTAAAAGTAGGTTTTTTTTTTTTTTAAACTGATGAATAGACCATAGCACTAACATTTTCACTGTTTGTGAAAAACCAATTATCAATGGGAAATGGACCCCATCGTCAATCAATCAATAACTTGGATATTCCAAACATTATTTTAAAAAAATCATTGAAAACCCACACACGTACGCAGGCGCGCGAGATTTCTGATAGAGAAATTTGATGATAAATTGGAAATTAAATATTGGCCTTTTCTAATATTTCTACAATGTGTTTCGTGAAGTAAAGTTTCTTTCATCAACTACTGCATGAGCCGTTACAAGCACAACTTGTAGTTTGACTATTTTCTACTCCCTCCAGTATTAAATATAAGACGTGGTTGATTTTTTTGGAGATATTAAAAAAATTAATTAAATTACTTTAAAATATTTATATTTATCATTTTTTTTCCAAACTATTTTGCCTAACTTATGAAATGATATATAATTTAAGAATACATAAAATATGATATGATTAAATAACTTATTTAATATCCCGAATCTCCAAAAAAAAAAATTTACTCTATTTTATATTTAAGATCAGAGTATCATTTTATTCACTCATAGGTGACTGTACCAGTATTTTCAACTAACTTTCACCCATGAACGATTCGAGCAAAAGATATTAGGAAGAATGAACTAATTTCTTATTGTCATCTTCATAACTGAGTGATATGATTTGTTCTTCGTTCCATCTTCTGTTTCTGAACAACTGGGTTTGCTGCGTAGCATCCCTATAACTTAGTGGGACGTATTACATGTTGGATAATTTCATTGGTTCTTACACTGCCTGAAAAATCATTGAAGTTCTGATATGATTTGATTGGTTTAACTTCAGCGCATTTAAAATTTAAATTTAAGAATGTTGCTGTAGATAATTTGATATGATATTGTAATCTGAATTATATGCTCTTTGATATAGCAACCAAATCTAAATGTACTTGGTGATCTAAATCATGCGCAAGGTATAACACAGGAATGCCAATATCTATGTTCATTTCCCTTCATTTTATATCTAAAGAATGATTTAACAAATTAAGTCGCGATTCTTTATTCATAATTTTAGAGGGGCACAATACTAAAATTTTTCATCACAAATTTGTTACTCTGATGTGAATGAGATCGATGAAAGGATCAGTCAACCAATTCGGTATTCTGATATAAAAGAAGATGAAGACAATAAGTTCATGCAATGGATAAAATGAAGTCTGAAATTGGAGCATCATAGCTAATACTCATTGAAATTCATGCAAGGATACAAATAAAGTATACACCGCATTGTACAATTCCCTGATAAGATCTCTATTTTATGGTATTTGATTAGCCATCTTATCATTGCATATTCTGGTGAGCAGAGTGATCATGGCATGATCAGTATGAATATGTAGAAGAAATAAATATAAACAAAACCACTGAACGAACAACTTGTTCGGTCTCTTCATATTTGAAGATACCGTATGCATGTACAGATTGAGGCAGCAATAGCCGAAAAGCTAGAAATGAGACTTTTAAATGTGTTCATTTGAGCATGAACAGCCTGATATTCAACAACACAATTGGTCAAACACTTCAAGGAGATTGACGAGAGATAAAGTTAGCTTGTTGAACGTGAGAACGTTGCATAATCTCCTAGCAGACTTCCGACTTCAGTGTGCTCTAACTTCGGATGGTCACCATCTTGATTCCTCCTGGGAAAAATCTCTGGTTGAATTTATGTCAGCCACAAAGTGAGCTGGAGCTGCAATTCTTCTGACTCAAAAACAAAGTTACCCTTACAGATAATCAATCCACAAGAAAACTGCCTAGAAAATGATATAGTTACAAGTTGACACAGAATTGTTCGTTAACACAAATATTTCAAACTAGTCCTTCATAGGTGAATTGAACTAGTATTAACACCAACCATTACCACAAGTCATTCATATCAGCAGAAAGAAAGATACACCACATTTCCATGTCACCAATGTTCTTGTCAGTGGAGATGATTTTGCAAATGAGGAAAGATACGTGAAAGAAGTTGGTTAAAACACATTACACATCCCCTAAGGGCCTGTTTGGTTTAAAGGGAGGGGATGGAATGGGAGGGGCTCATTTTCCATCCCCTCCAAAATCCCCCAATTTGGACGGAATAAAAATGAGGGGATGGGAGGGATTGGGAGCCCCTACCCTAAGACGATGAATCAGGGTTCACGGAGCATAACAAAACCAGAGTCCAAACTTACTCTGCAATGTCCCATAGTTTGACAACTCATACAAGATTGTTACTTCTACAAATAGCAAAAGGAAGTGGCAAAATACCTATGATCAACTAAACGCAAAACAAGAGCTTATAAAATGAGTCGAAATGAAATCAAACGGAAAAGAAAATCAACTGACGGGGGAAAAAACACAGAAAGAAAACCGAATAGGAATTAAAGATTTGTATGTATTGGAAAGCCCGCGAGGCCATCACCGCCCAACCGATACAAAGTAAAACGAAGGGCTCTGACCGCGGGCAGTCGTCACCGCAGGGTCCGACGGCAAAAGGCCTTGTCTTTATGGCTCAAAGTCTCAGCGTCCCTGCCGCTGGGGGTAGAGCCTCCGGCAGCGTCCACAGGGAAGAAGAAGGGTGGCTCCACCGTCACCAACGGGGGCAAGCAGAGAGCTTTGAGAAGGCATCGACCAAGCCAGTCTTCTCTGCTCAGATAAGATCAAGTAGTGTTTAGCTCCCTGTTAGGGTTTGCCCTTGCACTATGTAGGCGCTTCTGAGGTTCTTTTTCTGAATGCCCTAATTACCCCCAGGGACTGGTTCGCAAAGTAAAAGCGGGCGTTCAGGGTATTTTTATCCCCTTTGTGAACTACGAGTAAATTAAGTGAAAAAACGGTCATAAATTTTCAAGTGAGACTCGTAACCATGGTGAAGCCCTAATAAGATTTTCCCCCAATTCTATGGTTTAATAATTAATTAAAAATATTTCACAAATTCGCATATGATATAAACTTGTAACTTTTTAGGCAAACTATTGACAATTAATTTTCTTGCTTGAGGTTTGTCTGCAATTTTCCTCCCTTTTCCCCATTCTACTTTTTCTTTTTAGTAAAAAGTTCTTTCAGCAATTTAGAAATGATAAATTGCTTCCCCCTTTGATCGTTTAGTTTCCAAACAACACACCAAATAATTATTCTGTTGCAAGTCACCACCCTGTTTCCTGAAACAGAGTAGTGACTTGCAACAGAGTAGCGATTAACTTAGGGCCGATAAAATTGAAATATAATAATCATTTTTTAGCGGAAGCACCATTCTCTACAATACAACAGTGCATTCTGGCTAACTGTCTAGAAAGCAATAAATAGTAGGCCAAATTTCACATAAGACTGTGGCATAATAAAAACATATCAAGATTTTTAACCAAAAGATTTAAACAAAACTTATGAACCACATGAGACGTGCCTCTGTGGCCTAGATACATGATCCACACTTCACAGGAGGGCGACATCGCTGAGAACTGGACAAAACTGAAGGGCGTCATTTACAAGAGGGAAACAAAGCTTTCTTCGCACAACCAGTGTGTATGCCTGTCTAGGGGAAGTTTGCCATTTGTATATGCTTAATTAAAGAGTGGAGGAAGTTCTAGACTTGTGAATCTTATCGTCATTTGCAGGTGGAGGTAAGGTACGGGATGATCGTGCTGCATGATAAGACGATGAAACGAGCTGTGCTACAGCGGGAACAGCCCCACCTGCAATTTTTTCCGAGTGATAGTATTATTAACTAAGCACAGTGACCGGTAAAACCACATCAAAACGATTTTTCAAGGGCCATTATCAGGCACAAATAACACAGGCTGAAATTAAAAACTCAGGATCATTTAGTGTGTGTAAATCAAGTAAGACAATACATTTAGAAATTTACCTGTCAGACCCGCACACGCTGAAGAAAATATAATCACAGGTGGTGTCTGAAATGCACAGAAATTTATGTCAGTAGGATGCTGACTAACACAGTAGCATTCAATACATTGAGTAGGCAGAAAGTATAGCACTAAAAGTACTGCAGCATATACCACATAGCATACGGGTACAAGTTTCATAATGCTTCAGTACATATGTTCTCAAGAAGCTCTTTTATTTTAAAGTTCCACGGCAGGAATAATTATTAACTTTGGAATGAGATATTGGTTTGCTTACTTCTGTGACAGGTTTGAAGAGCTAAGTGATTTATAAAGCAGTGGAGGGATAAAGGATCTCTTATGTCTAGGTCATGGGGACTGTTCTGTTGACACCATATGAATGGCTAAACGCAATGGAAGAAATGCAACCATGGTTATTTCACCCAACAAGTATGATTTTAAGGGCTTGTGGCTATTCTGTGCACTCAACAAGTCATGTTGAATTGCCACCAAAGCTTTATTAGTTTGTCATTTATAAGGAAGGAAAGAAGAAAGAGGGCCACATTCTTGATCAAGTATATCATCACGGCCATGTATCTGGTAAAGATTTCAAAACTTGTATCATGATGCTTTAATTGCATACTACAGTGTGAACAAAAAATATTTAAAACGAAGGAGAATTGAGAAGTAAGAAACTTACACCAACGAGAAAATGCAACCACATCGGTCCTTTTACACATTTTCGAACAATAGGCATAACTGCATTATGGAAGAAGAAAATCTCCTCAAATAAATTATTCAAATATTCTACACATGTAAATAACATGTGAACTCCATGGACTTCAGGAAGAAATCAATTAAATGTTCATGGGTTCTCTTGTTTGAAACGGATTGTCTTGGTTGTTGATGTGCAACTTAAATTCTCATTCTTTCGCTTTGAAAGATCAAATGCCTTGTACAAATACCATGGACAAATTATTAACATAGATATGACCTCATTCGACACGTTATTCAAACTAATCTACAAGAAAAGTTTGCTATTAAAGTGCTCTTTCTATTATTATGGGGAGAAAGAGTGAATACAGAACACTCAAATCTGGGCATAAGACAATTAATAATTACAAATTTCGTGCAACATGCATGCCAGGTGCACCGATTTCCAAATAGTAGGTAGCGATAGAGAATAATGAATGTTGCAAAATTTATGCATAATAAAGTTATATACCGTGGTTAAATCCATAAAATGCACTTGCCGTGCCGCCAACCGCAGAACCAATCTGCACAGAATTTGAACCCAAAAAATGATGGCTGGAAGTTCAAACGCCCAAAAAACTCACATAAATTAAGTGCTCAACCGTAGACAGCTAGGATCTTATGGCTAAAATGTTTTTTGCAACCACACATCTGAATCGAACTAGCTTTGATAATAAAATTAAGCAAGCCACCAAGAACGAAGAATTCACCATAGAAAAGCTATCCCTGATGAGCGGTGAAACGGTCCAATCACTGGTTTCCTGCATATAAAGGGCACAAACTTAACATTTGCGCGCGCCAAAACCGAAAACAATTCCGGGAAGTAGGAAAAAGTTGAGAAATACCATATCTTTCGAAAGTGGTCCTGCACAGTGATGGCATCGGATATTTGTGGTACTGGAAGAAGTGGAGCCGTTGCTCCTCCGATTGGAGGCTGCCATGGCTGTGCTCTCTCTGGCGATCAGAGCCAAACCAGAACCCTTGAAGTGTCTGCCTTTCGTTACTCAGTACACTGGTTTCGGGCGGGATGTAGTGGACGCCTGAGATTTTGTTTTGCGAGTTCAAGGGTCGAAAATGGCCACGTCATTTTCTTATTGTTGATTACCATTAATAGATTATAAGAAAATTGTAGCAAAGTCTCCCAATAAAAATTTTATTGGCATAAGTACCCTATAACTCGAGTATTAGTATTTAATATACTTTTATTGCGCCTGTGTATCAAATAATTCATAATTCGTTATTTTAATTAAAGCTTAAATTTTAACAAATTATCAATTTTGTCCGAACAAAAAGTTTGTCACCCACAACGTTCGAACAATTATAATATATTTCTAGACATTTAAGTTAAAATAGTATGGATAAATTTTTAAAAATTATTATAAAAAATGATGAATTTATTTTTTTCCATAAAATTAAAATCGAATAATTTGATATCATTGAAGAGACTCATTCGAACACCTTTTACATGCATAAAAGAGATAAGAATAGGGATTATGGAGATATGCATTATTTTTACTGAGTGCTGCTACTCACAGTTTTATTACTACCCAAAATTAATGCAGGTTCAATAACTATTTAACACAAAATAGTTATTGAACTATTTAATGCAAGGTGATCATCTCTCTTCCTATCTTTACATTCTATCTGCTAATGTCCTTTAATGCATGATATCTAAATTGTAATTTTCAAGGCATCGGAGTGGTATCAAAATTTGTCCTTGAGCTCAGGTTGTATTCCATTTATTATATGCGGATGATTCTCTGTTTTCTTTGAATGCTCTGCTATCTATTTCTGCTTAGTAAAGTCGGTTTTAAACATTTATGCCTTGGGATGATTCAGGAAGAAGTAAATCTTCTATTTATCAGCAAGTAATTGACTCTGTGGAAAGAAGGACTGGGTTGTGGCAATCTAAGCTTCTTTCTCAAGCTTCAAGGCTCACTCTCATCAAATATGTCCTAGCTTCAGGGAATATTCATATTCTCTCATGTGTTAAATTGCCTCAGTACGTCTGTGATCGCATTGATGCTTGTTATGCGAATTTCTTTTGGGGTTCTTCTAGTTCAAAGCGTAAAATTCATTTTCTTGAGAGAGATAATCTATTTTTACCTGTAGAGAAAGGGGTTTAGGTTTGAGACAAACAAAGTGGTATAGAAACCAAAACTCAATGTGTTTATTCAATATCAGATGTTTTTACAATGAATCCCATTCACCTATTTATACTAATACATTACTCATTAAACTAAAGAAAAATAACTCTCGTTTCAACATTGGTGTGCCTCACCAACTTCTTCAATCACCTACCCAAGCCGTCAGCCACTGTTCAGCCGTCACTGCTTGCGTCATGCTCTCATGCTCTGTTTTTCCATTTCTGTTTTCCGTTTCTGTTTCATTCTCCCGGGGTTGGACAAGACTCGTCCTCGAGTCATAAACAACATCATCATCAATGAATGGAGATTGATCTGAAACTTTATGCTTTAGTAAAAATGACTTGGGCTTATTTTTGATTTTGACGTGTTTATCTGGTGGCAAAGGAGCAAGTTGAATTTTCACGCCATCTTTCTGGAAAGAATACGTGTTTGCGTGACCGTCATACAGAACATGTCTATCATATTGCCAAGGTCTCCCCAAAAGAAGATGACAAGCGTCCATTGGAACAACATCACACCAAACTTCATCATGATACCTTTTACCGATAGAAAAAGTAATAAGGCATCGTTTCGAAACTTTTACCTCGCTTTCCTGGTTAAGCCATTGAAGCTTGTAAGGGCTCGGATGTTTATGAGTCGGTAGTTGCAATTTTTCTACCATGTAGTTGGAGACTACATTTTCACAGCTTCCGTTGTCAATAATGACGTCACAGACTTTACCCTGAGTTGTGCAGCGAGTATGAAAAATATTGCGACGTAACCAAGGTTCTTCTTTCACAGTGGCTGTATGCAGACTTCTCCTAATAACAAGTGATTCACCGTGATCTGCAGGAGTAATTTCTTCATCAAATATTGGCTCCTCATCAAATATCGGCTCTGTTTCAGGCATGGGCTCCCTTTCTTCATCAAATGCTGTAGAAGCTTCCCCTTCCACAATAGTGACAACTCGGCGGTTAGGACAGTTGGAAGCGATGTGTCCGAATCCTTGACATTTGAAGCACTTAGGTGCTTTGGAGTTGAATTCCCTAGTAGCCTTTGGTGGAGGCGTACTGGAAGAGCTAGGATGATGTACTTGTGGCTTACGCTCATCAAAAGGAATTCTGGTTGAGGAAAACGGTTGGTATGGAGGCCTTCTGGGCAACTGCTTCTCAATACGGATGGCTAAACGGATGACGTCATCCAGAGTCCAGTATTGCTGGAGTTGTACTGGATGGGCGATGTTTGTATTTAACCCTCCGAGATAACGAGCTATTGTTTGCTCCTCCCTTTCTTGTATATCACATTTCATCATAAGTTTTTCAAACTCCCTGGTATATTCCTCTACAGACATAGCCTTTTGGCGGAGATTATGTAACTGTAGGAAATTATCTTGAAAATAGTTTTCTGGAAGAAACTTACGTGAGAGCTCGCGTCGCATCTTGTCCCACATTCGTATCTTGCTCTTTCCCTCTCTTTCACGTCTTCTTTTGAGATTCTCCCACCATATGGAGGCGTGTTTCTTCAATTTGATGGCAACAATTTTAACTTTCTGCTCATCTGGAATCTCTTTGTATTCGAAGACTCGTTCAACTGTTTGTAACCAGTCAATGAATTCGTCTGGTTGGAGTCTTCCTTCGAATTCAGGAATATCTACCTTAATGTCATTAAGGCGGAATGATTGTTGTTGCTGAGGACGATGACGGTAGTCATAGGAAGACGAACTGTGGCTATTCAAATCATCTTCTGAGTGGTCTCTACGAGCTTCGAGCAAGGCTTGCTGTTCGGCTATGGTGGCCTCTAGTTCTTGAATCTGTCGTCTCATTTCCTCCATCTCAATTTCATGTCTATTTCTACGTCTTGGAGGCATTTTATAGTTCTTAGGTACAAGGTATAAGGGTAGGGGAAGGATTTGTGTCTATGGAAAAGTCAGGGGTAAAATAGGAAATTTGGGCAATTAGGGCAACAATGTAAATTTGGGCAATATCTGGGGTCAAAATGCAATTTCAGAAAGTTGGGGGTCTTGAAATGTAATTTTTGCAAATTCTAGGGGTCAAAATGTAATTTCCGAAAGTTCTGGGGCATGAATTGTAATTTTGGCAAAATATAGGGGTCAAAATGTAATTTCCTAAAAGTTCAGGGATCTAAATGTAATTTTGGCAAAGTATAGGGGTCAAAATGTAAATATCGCAAAAATAAGGGCACAAAATGGTAATTTTAACAAAATTCTAGCTGACCGTATGCTGACGTGGCAATAATGACACGTGGCAGTCCGTGATTGGTCCACGTGGCGTTGACCGACGACGTGGCTGCTGACTGGACTGGGTGACGTGGCAGGATGACCGGACGGATGACGCGGCAGGGTATGACACGTGGCGCAATCGGATTGGACAGAGTGTCGTTGACTGGGTCAACTAAGCTGACGTGTCAGATGACGTGGACTGATGACGTGGCAGTCGTCTTCAACCTTCTGTAGCGCGTGGCCGGCGCGTGATCTCCGTTGACGGCGCGTGGGTTTCCGGTGAGGAGCGTGAGAGCGTTTGACAGCGTTTCACGGTGGTGGCCGACTCCTGTTCTAGGTTTTGGGACCTCCTGAACACGATGGTGTGGTCAGAATTTCGAGAAAAGATCGGCAGGATGGAATTCGCACACCCTGTTTTCTCAACGTTTTTTTCTCTCAATCCTCTTCCTCACTCTCTCGTTTTCTCTCCCTCTGGAACCAGGCTCTGATGCCAAAATGGTATAGAAACCAAAACTCAATGTGTTCATTCAATATCAGATGTTTTTACAATGAATCCCATTCACCTATTTATACTAATACATTACTCATTAAACTAAAGAAAAATAACTCTCGTTTCAACATTGGTGTGCCTCACCAACTTCTTCAATCACCTACCCAAACCGTCAGCCACTGTTCAGCCGTCACTGCTTGCGTCATGCTCTCATGCTCTGTTTTTCCATTTCTGTTTTCCGTTTCTGTTTCACAAAGTTTGTCAACCAAGCACTTCTAGCTAACAAATTTGGCGTGTTATAACATCCGAGTCTCATTCTCTTTTAGCCACAACTCTAAAGATTAAAAACATAGATCTCGATACTCCTACTATTATCAAGGAACCCTATAATACATCATAGATTTGGAAAGGCCTAGCTAAAAATGTTCCATTAGTAGTTTAGAATCTAAGATGGCGTGTGGGTAATGGTACACTCAATATCTGTCAACAACCACTTATGGTTGCCCATGCAGCAGGAACAAACTTCTTTGATATTCATCTTGTAGCTGATCTATTATTATATGTTCCTTATTCTTGGAATTGAGTCTCATGGAATGCCCCTTTGGTTCGTAATTGACATGCCCCAGACATTGCACAGGTAATTCTTCATACACCCATTTTCATTTTAAATCTTTCGGACTCTTTGATGTGGACTGGTAATACAGCAGGCACATACACAGTTAAGGATGGAGCATCTCAACTCTTTTTAGAACTGTCTAATAACAATTTTTCCCATGACAACTTTTGGAAAACTTCCCTTCAAGCATCTTCTTTTCCTTTGGAAATTAATGAACAATGCGTTGCCTGCTTGTAACATTTTGAAGAAACATCATGTCAATGCCACTACTCTGTGTATATTTGGCTGTGATGTTGAGGAATCTCTAGAGCACTTATTTGTATCATTCCCCTTAACGAGATCCCTCTAGTTTGGAACTCTACTCATCAGGATTCCTTCCCTGAACTTTCAATAATTCAAAAGATGGTTAAAACAAACTTTGTTACATCTATTTCATGATGGACTTGACTCTTTGATTTGCCAAATAATAAGTTTGCTTCATACCATTTGGACGAGGCGTAATATGGCTTTACATAATGGGAAACGTGCCGATTCTATGGATATCTTGCATGAGGTTAAGTTCTGTTCAAATTTCTTATTCTGGGCATACAACTCATCATCAACAAAGAAAGATCAGTCTCGTTTGTATCCTTCAAGTGACTCCTCTGTCCTGATTAATGATGAAGGTTGGGTTACTGTGTTGCACAAATCCAAGAGATTGGCACAACACTAGTGTCATGGATCATCTGTTACAAAGGATCGCCCTTAAAATAATTTTTATGGAGCAATCAAGCAATTAAAGGCAGTGACTTTGTTCTCAAATGCTCAAGAGCCTCTTTATTCTGGATTCATAACACAGGTCTCCTTCATACTACAACTAGCCTTCTGGCAATCTATTGTGTGAAGAAATGTTTCATACACTATCCTGCTAATATTCCGTCTAGGCTTGACATTCCCTGACAGAAAATTTTAGCTTTAATTCCTGTTTTTTCCTCTGTTAGTATTAGTACTATTTCTCTTCCTTCTTTTATTAGGCTTTCTAATTCAAATATTAGTACTCTTATAGTTTGTAGCATGTAAACTTAACTTCATATTTTAATATCAATTTGTCTTGTATAAAAAAAAAATTAACACAAAATACAAGTAAATTAATTTGAAAAATGCCTAACATCTCCCTGAACTTTTAACATTCTTTACCCTGCAAGAACAAGGACCTAAAAAGGATGAAAATATTGTCAGCACAGAATTTTAGTGCAGTTCCGCATCATCTGATTTCTTCCTGCAGAATTTACGATGCGTATGAAGGCTACACATTGATCTCCAGCCGGGGAAAAAAGACAAAAATAGAAGACAAGAAATAGTTTCTTGGCAAAGATTTGCAGCAACAAAATTTTCTTGGGAAAGCCCTCTCTTCAAGAAATTTACCATCTCTGCACACGCAGCCAAAGTTGCACTTTGCTTTTTTGTAGCCAGAAGCCCAAAACCATAATGTTTAGAGTGAGAACATGCCATTGACATGAATTGCCCTTGGGGGATCATCACTTCAATGTTCTACCCTCTTGCTTAATAAAAATCTTACAAGTTAGCATTTTCTATCCTCCATAAGCAATCTTTCCTCAGAGGTGAGTCTGTAAATATAGCTTTGATAAAGTCTTCCACCTGCAAAAGAAGTCATCCATAATTGTAATCTTACCCCATATGAGTCAATGAGAAAGCAAAACCGGGAATAATGGAAATGGACATGCAGCATAATTTTTCTTAGGGCATAGATTACACGTTAAGTTACTAACACAAATGCATTTTGCTGGCATAATCTGTTCATTTGTTAGTAGTACAAGCAATTTGGAACACAAAAACATAAAAGTAAATAAATTAGGCAGTGTCTGATTTTGGAGACAACATTTCGTCCCAAAACAATTGAAGATAGAGACATTTGAAACAATACAAGGAAAATGGGGGGAACGGTGGGTCCCATTGATGCATGCACCGTGGAACTATATGCTAAATGAAAATTTAGCATATCCTAGTATAGAATTAAAAATTTAGTTTTACATAATTTAAATTCAAACATTCAATTCGAAGAGCAGGGAAAGAAATATGATGTCCAAGGTAAGTCATCATCAATCAAATAATACCTCTGTTAGTGTAAAGCCGCAAGATAGCAATTCTCTATTCTCCCAAGCTTCTGTGATGGATTTTAAAGGCATATCTAATAATTCTGAGGTAAATTGCATATGAAAAGATTAGTAAATAGATAAGTAATGATCTAAAGACAGCCTTATACAAAAAATTAGTATGTGATGTGACATGCCTGATAGTTTGCGAATTTTACGTAACGATGGGATAAGATCATCAAGAGATTCCACAGAGAAATCATGTGACTTTTGATTTACAGCAAGCAGGGACTCAAATAAAGATGACAGATTTTCCAGCATCATATGAATCAGTCTTTGAAGCTGAATATGAGTGGAATGTATTAGAATGACTTCTAAAATCAAAATGGTAGGTTTATGGGCATTAACTATGCTAACTTTTGGTCTGAACTCTACCTGCAACGTCTCATCTGCTGCCATGTCATCTAAGAAAAGTATATCTCTTGTAATTCTCAAGAAAACTGACTCTAAGACAGAACACATGCTTTTCCTGTAAGTTGAAGGCATCAAAAGTGGCTCCCATATGATGTGTACTTTCTCCAGAATGAACACAACCTGATCAAGCATATTCGGCCCCAATTCATCCACAAAGTGAAAAACGCTTCAACTAATATAATTAACCAATGGCAACAAACCAACCAGCCCCATTGTGCATGAGAACACAGAGAGTAGACAGATAAAAAATGATTAAACAACTTCCACAAAACAGATTACAGTATGCATGTGATTTTAACAAGTTACTTGATCTATGCTAAATTTCGCTGATTCAAATTGCTGCATCTGATGAGTATTCTGGAATCCATCAGCACCATCTATAGCCTACAAAAATAAAGATCAAAATAGTAGAAAGTGACAGGATGTTAAGGCAGAGTGCAAACCAAAACTTCATGCCATGTGATGATGAAAGCATTTTAGGAAAGAATACCTCCTTCAAGTTAAAGATAACCAGATGTATTTGTCTTTGTAGTATTTCTTCTGCCATGAGCTGAAATCTTGGAGCTAGATCGACAAACACAGCATGCTCCTTGAGGGAATCTGGGAAGTCTGTACGATACTGAGACAAGAGAGTCCAAATGCATGAGCCAAAAGAAAATACAAAAACATAATATCAACAAGACAATTTACATTCAATATTTCTTTGAAATTTTCCTTTATTGAAAATCCAATAGATAAAACGGAGGATAGTAATGTGACTTGAGTAAATGCTACAATTTCAGATTAAATCAACTTTTTTACTTTAAATTAATCCATGATAAAGATAAAAAATAATCCATGATTAAAAAAATACAAACTAGTTTGTAACGAAATTTACTTATTCTAAATTATTGAAGCATACCTCAAATGCAAGTCCAAGTATCTCTTGGGATAAATAAAGACAGTCATTGTGCATCAGCACAGCTACTTGATTGATGCTATGAAGCTGCCTTTCTAGCTTCACAAGTCAAACATACAAGTTATTAATAAAAGCAGAAGAACAGTCACATGACCTTTAATTACAGAAATATATGTGAATTGAGTAGCCATCCATCTTAAGACATATTAAGAAGGCACTTGATTCATGTCAGCTAAAAGCCTGAAAACATACAAGTAATACAGGAAAAGACATTATTCGAGAATACTTAACATCAATGTGACTTTCAACATTGAGTCACTTCAATATATTTTACCCAACAAAACTACTCCATAATTATAAAAACACTAAATATAGCATTAAGACCTGTTCAGTAAGCCACCGCCTTACATGAACTGACCTTGACAGGGACAACAACTTCATAAAGAAGTATGGCATCTCTAACCGCATGATAAAATTCCAAAGCAACTCTTGTAGATGATAGGCAAACGTCCTGAAATATTGCAAGTCACCACTTAGCAACTCCTTTTTAAAAGTTAAAATTCCAAATGAGAATGGAATTACTTATGTAGCACATTTTTCCATGCAATTAAGCAAGTGTGCCTATGTCTAACATTAGCAAATAAAAAGGAACAAGAAATAGTAGTACTTGAACATTTACAGGCCTTGCAGTTTGACCATAATAAAAATGTGCTCTATTTGAGATTGTAAAATCAAAATCTGATACGATGAAAACCAGCAAGGATTAAATGAATAAAGTTCCATATACATATATAAAAGTAAGCTTGGGGTTGAGTTCAAACTGAACCGCATGGAACTGGAAAACACTCAAAAAAATAGAGTATATAGCAATATCGGACCTTCTATATACACCAACAACAGAACAATGCAGCACGCATAAAACATTCAATTTTCAACATAATACAGAACACATAAAATGTTAATTGTTCTGGTTTGTGCACCTGCAGTGTCTGATGAACTAGTTCCACCAGTTGTTTAGCTGCTTTAGACACCAAACACCTTTCTGATAAGAATAATAAGTCAACAACATGGCTGGATGACTCATCCCTTGTACACTCCTGAAGCACCACTCATTGTCAATAGCCATGCCGTCATGATAAACGACAGAATGATTCACCAGATCTAGAAAACTCACTTTAGGAATGGCAAAGTCACAACCTAGTAGTAGATTTCTAGCCTTTGCCAAGATCTCAATCTTTTTCTTAGATGCAAAGTGAACCTCAACATTTTCAGAAAAATTGCTCAGCCTATTATCCTTGTCATCAGATGCTGAAATAAACATGATTTCTTTTAAGGCCGTCTCAAAATCTGAGGTACATTTGATTATTTTCTGAAAATCTGGAAGTTTTGATGCATCTGTGGGGACAACCTGAAACAAAAAAATTCAAGTGACTTTATCTGCAAGCTTGAAATGCTTTCTTAAAAGAAATCTATATATAAATATTAGACACAACACCTAACAACAAATGTCTTAATCATCGGATTTTACCATTTGATCAAGATCATATATTCACTGGCTGGAAGGGTAGACATTATATGAGCTTGCAGGCAACAGCAGCTCCCAATCAAATTTTAATTTACCAATGCAGTATTAACTTGATAAAGGTTTTTTAGAAGAATTACATGGAAAGAATTATGACAAAGCACTTAGAAGCAAACCTTTGAAAGAAAGCTAGATATTATCAATTCTGATATTCTGGGCCACATCAACCGTCCAAAACATTGTATCCAAGAAGCATTTTGGTAGCAAATACTTCTGTAAATAAATTTAATAACTAGTAGAATCCTTGAATAGAGAAAATCTCCGTCAGAATTTTCAATCTGTCAATTGGAAAAGCAGACATTTAGAAAAAGTTCATAGCAGTTATGTGAACATGGAGTCAACTTTTGCTTTCAACAAAAAAATAAAAATAAAAACTTGTTCATGCAACATACAGGAAAATTGACGGAAGTCATGCCAACAACATGCTGTTCAACATTTGACTCTAACAAAAACATTATTTTCTCATAAGCAGAGGTGAATAGATAATCAATATCGATTATCAGCAATATTAATATAAATTAAAAAAAAGACAGGGAGATGCACTTTTCACAAGTTGTGGACAGTGTGGCTCAACCTCGAGTTCTATGTAGCTGCACGGGGCCCTACCTAGTTGTATTTTAAAATCTAGCAAATGTATCCCACAGCCCCTCCTCCCTATGCATGGATCCTTTTAGACATCAATGATTAGCGCCAGTTCGTTCAAGAAATCAGTGATCAATAAATGAGAATGCCAAAGCTCAATAACATACCCAGGAAAGAACCCATCCCACCTTTTTCTATGACATGCATATCATTACAGACAGCTTTGCAATGAGCCAATGGCCCAGCAAGGCATAAAGGTACAACAATTATAAAACCATAAAATGCAACACTTACTTTAGCATCTTCAGATGGGACTGTCTTCAATACTGCTGACTCTTCATTCAATTCCTCAAGAAATGAAACAGACTGTCCAGAATTTAGGAATGGAGTAATAATATACTTGATCATCAAATCAGCAACTTTAGCAAGCCCATATTCTTGAATGCCAACCACCTATAAGTAGTGTTTAATTAGGAAAGGAATCAATTCATACAATTTAGCCCATCAAATATAGGGTATGATAACGAAATGAATTAACTTACTTCCATTGCCTCCATAACTGTTTGGAGCTCAATCCCATTAATACTATCAACTTGCAAATGATACTTGACTTCAACTCGATTAGATTTCCCATCA
Organism: Inga laurina; assembly: GCA_963855925.1. Taxonomy (NCBI): domain Eukaryota; kingdom Viridiplantae; phylum Streptophyta; class Magnoliopsida; order Fabales; family Fabaceae; genus Inga; species Inga laurina. Next base: position 63,595,760 of record OY979707.1, on the reverse strand, counting down.
AATTGCACAGCCTTTTCCATAAATTTTAATAGGACCTCTTGAATCTACAGACCCAAACCAAATCAAATTCCTCTAAATACAATCACAAATTCAACAAAAGTCACAAACTATCCAATCATATGTACTGTGAAATAATCAAACAAACCATACAAAGTGAAATATGAGTTTATTGTAATAGTAAAGTGTTAAAAAAGTTTACTATACTGGGCTGGTTATTATTTAAAAAAAGAAGGTATCCAAGGCTCATAGACTGATGGACAAACTTAAGAGACTGAGAGGAAATAGAAAGCGATGTGATAAAAGCAGGAACACCCAGAGACAAAAAGGAACTCAAAGGTAATTACGGGGGTAGGGTATAAAACATTTCATATCCAGATAGCTTAGTATGTAACCTCCAATTGAGAAATACAGAATGTAAATAAATAACGATATTGCATTGCATCTTGTCGGTCTTCATGCAACGATTTCATTTGCTACACCCTACTTCAATTTCGCACAATTTGCAAACAAATTCTAGGCATGCTTTTGATCATGTTCTATACATTTTTTCTTAACCATACTTCCTTTTTCTTGAAAACAATTTCTCCTTTAAATTGTCTAAGATTTCGCTTGAAATACAAATTTAATCAAAAGTACCAATATTTGTGTTTCACTTTGCGATTAAGTTGTCATTTTTTTACAACTACTCTATCGATGTTAACAAATATTAAAGAAAAACAGAACAATCCAGCATTGCACCACCTAGGAGCGATTCTAAGTACCTAGTTATTTAAGCGTCCATATTCCAGAGAGGCATCGAAGTCTTGTATCAGTAAACCTCGGCTCTCCTATGTATGAATATAGAGCATTACAACTCAAAGAAATTTTCCTTAACACTGCATTCTCTTCAATGACCTCAGAGCCTAAAACTTAGGCACAATTAAAGAATAATTGGAAAAAAGATATGAGGGAATAGAATTGAGTACCTCTTCAAAGGATTGAGACCATTCCTTCCTCAATAATCCATATACCACTGGCTCCTCACCTTGAACCCCATGATTATCATCATCAGCAATCCTCAAACCCATTTTCAAGTCTCTCAACCCCTCAGCAGCAAATTTTAGCCTTCCATTCGTCAATCCATCCCTCACACCCTTCAACCTCCCGTTCACATCCCCAATGATTTTCACCAGTCCCAGCAGCTCCCGCTTTACCTTCAACTCCTGCCTCTTATTCTTCATCTCCTCCAACACCTCGCGTACCCCAGTGTCGACCGGAGAATTGGAGAGTAACCGCAAGATGTCGGAGACGCCATCTGAGATCTGATGGGACTGCAAAACAGCGTCGTTGCAGAGTGAGAAGAGATTGGCAAAGTCCTCATGGTGAGAGATGATATAAGACTGAACTTTGGATTTGATGTGCAGAGAATGGGATTCTAGACGCTGGATGAGGAGTCGGAGATCAGGTGCAGAGAGAGGGGACGTGGGGTCAGAGAGGTCCTGGGCGGATAGAAGATCTCGTACATTGATGGTGTCGAAGAGAGACTCCATGCGGCGGTATAGACGACGGTGTACAGCGGAGCGTTAAAGCATGAACGAGGTGGAAAATGGTGAAATGTGGAGAAAATCGCCGGAGAATTGCGAGTGTGGTTGACCAGCAACCATACCACGTCAGCACAAGACTAGACCTACTGTGCCCAAAGCACTGTCGCTAGGCTGGCGCTTGAAATACATCATTCTAGTGTAAGTGTGTGACAATTGTTACAATTATCATAAGAAAGAAAAGAAAAGAAAAAATGTTCCATTATACTCATCCGAGTCTAGATGTAGCACTGGGGCCTAATATAATTAAGTGAGTATTTGGGAAACATCTAAACCATGATTTCAAAAATTATTTTCCTCAAATCGAGATAAAACTCTTCTCATATACTTATCTCGTAAATCGTAAAAATTATTCTCAAAAATTAATCCCAACACACTAACTGAATGATAGGTTTGATATTAATATGACGTTGGATCCGCTTTGGCCCCTTGTATTTGTCATTTTTTTTAACTATCCATGTTGATTATATATATTAAAAGAGTTTACATTAATAGATGATTTAAGAGATACAAATATACATTTTTTCCAACTAATATAATCAATTTTCTCATTCTATCTAAATTAGTTAAATAGATCTTATAGGAATGACTGAAAGTAGTAATTAATATAAAAACTGCTTAATTATATGTAGATTAAAAAAGTGAAATAAACTACAAATAAGCTGTTGGTTGAAATTGTACTGAAAAGGTAATTAACGCTCTAACCTCGAAGGAGGATAACATTAAAAAATATGGGAAAATCATAAAAAAAAAATACCACTTAAATTTTAAAATCTTATATTGGTTTTGTTAACAATAAGAGTAATGAGATTGATAAATAGAGTAATGGGATTAAGAACTCAAGTTTTTATCAAATCACTGATTTAGGATTTTGAAGTTCAAATAGTATTTTCTTAATATTTTCCCAAAAAACTTTCATTCAAGGTAAAAAAAAAAAAAAACATTCGTTAGGAAGAAAATGTAATTAAACCCCATTTTGGGATAGGCCCATGGACTTTAAAAGAGGCATCTTATGAGGCCTAATTCCTCTTATCAGCTAAATGATATACGATCAAGTTATTTATTTAATTTTTTTAATATTTCTAAATTAATCAACGAATTCCTATATCAAGGGATTCTTATATTATGGGTAGAAGGAAGTACTTAGATTAATAGTTAATGCTGACGTTTTGTAGAATTATTACAAATCGGACTCTCATAGTGTCCACATCTGCAGCAAACAAGGCAAACGATGCTGATGTGGCCGTAAAGGCAAATGCATGCCAAATATTGGCTTGCCACGACTAGATATCTGTCAGTCGTTGCACTTGTTCTTATTTTATTAAAAGGATTCAGATGCAATTTTAATAATTAAGTTTTTTTTAAGGAGAGTCTGACACAAATAAGTTTTAAAAGGGGGAAAAAATAATAAAAAATTTAAAATGGTGTAAATTAAACAAAACCGTTAAATTTTCTCAAACGCCGTTAAGGGTTTTCTTCTCTTATAATTTAACGTCATTTGGTCAAAGTTAACGGTTTTGTTGAATTTGCATCTTTTTAAATTGTTTATTGTTATTTTTTCCCCTTTTAAAATTTATTTGTGCCAAACGCCTCTCGGGGAAAACTTAATTGTTAAAATTGCACTTTAACCCTTATTAAAAAAAACACTTTTACTTATACATTCCTCTCTTTTAAAAATATTATTTTTATCACGCATATTAAATATTTGCTGTTTTTTTATTTTTAAATATTTTTTATTTTAATATTAATTATTTATTTATTTATTCCGTGCATAAAAAATTATTCATAATTCGCAGGTTTAGTGAATGCTTATATTTAAAGAAAGGGTCATTTTTGACCTAACAAGAAGTCTGTCACTCACAACGTTTGAACAATTATTCTAGATAATTTTTGTGCATAAAAAAAATTCTAGATATTTTTTTATAATGATTATCTAAAAAAGGAGAAAATTCTCACTTTAAAAAACGTGATAAATAAATGGAAATTGAAAGAAGTTGGGGGGAAAACAGATGTATTTATCGTTATTGATACGTATGAATTCGAATAATTTGATTTCTTTGAAGATGATGAGAATATAGGGATTATGGTGTTATAATATAAGCACTTTTTACAACTCACACACTCTCATAATAATAGGGATAGGGGGATAAGAGTTATAAAATATCTATCAATTTATGCATCCAATCCCATTATCCTATATATGTTACTGAAAGATACAATGCATTTATAGATGCTGTAACTGGCAAAAAAAAAAAAAAAAAGATGCTGTAACTTTATTTCCAGTGAGAAACAAAGAGGAGAACAGCACTGGGAATAAAGTGACCACTCATCTTAACATGGCAATTCATAATTTTGTTCTTTGGGTTTTAGGTTCTTTTTGGTTGTGTTCTCTTTCATTATAATTTCTCCTTATTTATGCATCAAGCACATCCCTACTTGCTAAGGCTGAAAATAACTTGATATTATATTTATCAGATCATAGAAATAATTTTGTTATAAATATCACATCTTTGACTAAGAGTGCAAAGATTCTACACTTCTTTCAATAAATATACTTTCCAAGATTCATACTCGTATTCTCCTTTTTACGAAGCTGATATGAAACTGAGACCATTTATTATCTCAATCAATAGCTTGTCAGTAACTTGAATATCATTTCTTCGCTATACAAACAATCTCATCTATCAAACTTTAGTAAATGCTATCAATAACTTTTGGCTAGATAACATTTTTAAAGTTGAAGAATCTAAATTTTAATATCATCAGTCCAAGCATTTCTTTTCATACAATCAAACTAAACGTAGTCACACATAAACATGACAACATTGATTTTGAGCTCGAGACCTTATCTAAGCGTGGTGAGTTACGTTGCCATTAGGCAGCTTCCCTTTCGCAATCCAAACCTAATTAATCAAAAGGAAAGGAAAGAAATTTGGAAGAATTACACTCAAGTCCCGCACAAGAAAAAAAAATAAAGAAATTGTCCCATTAACAAGTTCATGGGCTTCAATTGACAAGTCCAGAGGTATCATTGACAAGTTCAAGAAATTTTTTTTTTTTTTTTCTTATGCGAGACCTAAATATAATTCTTCTAAGAAACTTTTTTGAACAGTGGCCATGTCATGTTCTAGTGCAAGATTATGCTAACTCTTCCCTCCACCCAAAAATAAAAAATAAAAACTCAAGCCATTTTTTATTCCTTTCCTAACAAGATTGAAATACGCAAATTTTTAAATGGAAGTTCTCAAATTTAATGGCTTGAACATTTAATTTATTTGTTTCCTTGGGGACAATTGCTGTCATTTTATTTGCGATGGTATTTATCTTCCTGGAAGTGGGAACTCTTTACCTTATATGCCTTTTTTATCTCATCGAATCCTATTCTTTGATTTCTTTCTCAAATTTTGATATCTGCATGTAATGAAAGTTCAGCCAAAGTCCGTTTATATCATCCTATCAGTTCTAACACAATATCTTATATATTGGCAGAATTATCATAATCAGATACAGCAAACTTTCACAAAATAAAAGAAAACAGTCTAAGAAGATATAGCTAGTTGATAAATCAAAATAAAAGTTGATCACGGACGTGAAGACTTGGACAGATGGACGCTTATTATTCCAACCATCAGAAACAAAGTGGGAAGGAGCAAGTTGGAAAAAGGTACAGGAATCTTCCAAAATGAAGAGACAGCTAGACACGGATCACAATGAAGAGCATGCAAAGCAGATGTCAAAAACAGGTCACTTCCCAGAAGCATGATGGGTAAAAAGCAGAAGACAAACCCAAATCTTACAAGAACATTAAACAATCTATAAAAATAGCAATTCCCCTGAAAAAGATATATCAGTATTAGTATTCCTACAACAATTAAGGGGATGACAGTTACAAGTCATAATAATAATGAATGCTTCAAGCAGGGGCATCTGATTACATCAAGTAAAAAAGATGGGTGGTGGGGATGTGAGAATCCATTTTTCGTGGCTTTCGAAGAAAAAGAATAACCATATTCTTTACTTGAGAATATATATGACCTATATAGGCTTTAGTCTGAGTTAAGATTCTTATGTTCTTATTCTCCAGAATCTATGAAACTTTCATTTTCTCTACTTTGGTTTTTTTTTTTTTTTTTGGTTTGTCCTCCTTTCTTTTACTTTTCCCCGTGAGAATAGCATTCCGTGGTCATTTCTCGCTTTGCATTTCATCCAATGCCATCATGGCAACAAAAAAAATCAGAGTCTAGTGGCCATCTAGCCTTAAGAGTTAAGATCGAATCTTATTTAAGCTAATTATTTGGAGACTGGATTGAGGCTTATAATTGACCGCTAGCCTTAAAAGTGAATCAGTGTATCATAATATAAGAAAGAAGAAGCTGAAGTACCAAGAAGAATATAAACTATGTCCACTGGCATAGGTGGGACATGTTCCATATTGAAGAAGGTAAAGGAAGGCGGATGGATTGGACAATAGTAGCCAAAAAAGCCAAGTAATCCACTGTACAAGACATACTCACAAAAGGTGCATATAAGACTAGAAAGCAACAAGGACAGATTTAGAGCATCAACCGAAGATGACTGCCAATATGGGAAAGATGGTCCTATTAGAAACTTGATATGAAAGCCGCAGAACAAAGTTTTATTCTATATAACACAGCTTTACAGTTTCTATAAATTATTAACACCCCTGAACAGGTATATGAAACATTTAGAAACCAATGGTTAATTATGACAGTATCAAAAACACTAAGACATCATTGACACTTCTAAGTGCAGAACCTCTTATTGGACGGTCAACAATGATATAAAATTAAACAAGCAATGCGCTAGACTAAGACTTCTCCAATCGGTAGACGCAATAGGGCATAAAGTTAGTCCCCTTTATTCTCTTCCATTTCCACCCTCTGTGTCATTAAAGTGATGAACTGATAATGCATCTTGAATGATTTTGCGTTGTATAAGGTAAATATGCCAGAAGAGTTTTGTCTCATAAAATGCAAAAGCACTTATTTTGTAGGGTTGTTGGTTTTATACCAGAATCAATTAAAAAAACAACTCTTTTACACTTTACCAGACAAAACTCATCTTTCATACTTATTTCACATCGCGCAAAACAGCAAGTGCTCCTACACAAGCATTGATACGTACTGAGCTGAAATGCCTATTCAAGAGAAGTTCACTTTTAAAATCTTGTAGGGGTTTAAGTAGTGTTAAAGATAGCAGTATAGCACCTTCAAAATATGTTTTCTGAGCACTAGCAGTAGCCCGTTAATTTCATGATTCATGCTTACCATCAGCATGACGCCATCAGACCTAATATATCATAGTTTTGCCGCACCAAATTATTGCTAGACATCTGATGGTTAGAGAAGGTAATTTCCTTCTACGATTAAACGACACAAATTCTTTGAGCTTTCATGATAGGTTTCTCATACCTTGATACAGAGAATTTGCCATGTGGTTATATGAAGTCCATCGGAGAGAGCAAATTCCATATCAGGATGGGAGAGTAGCATATCAATCCTCTTGCCCCAAATTATTCCAATCCACATGACAGAAAACTACATAGGAACTCAACTTTAACTTTACCCACAGATTCCCCTGTGGCCACATTAAATATTCCAAAAATCAGAATCAAGCACAAGAACGAGGAGAGAAGTGATGTGAAGATACTGTTCAAGGAATCTTCAGCTTATTTCTTTCTATGGTTATTAAGATAACTATAAATAATATATGTTTCCTTCACAGATCTCTTTATTACCTGATGAATGGGTACCAGAATATCAGATACAGTTTATGAATATATGTCCAACAGCAAGTGGTTTGATCTTTTATGACAAATATATGTAATCAAAACTTATTCTGCATTAACTGGTGATCATTATATAATAATATTCCTGATGTTTTGATCATCTAGTACTTCATTACTTTCTATTATTGTAAAACATAATCTCTACTATTTAAATAATGCAGACACAGAAGCAGTTGACATATGCATTGCTTGTGGATTGCGTTTGTCTTAAAACTGAATCAGATTCTATATAATAAAATTTTTAAAATGGTTTAGTATGGTATATGCCATGCACTTACTGTTCCCATATGAACAGCTCTAAATACACTAATCCATCCATTCTTGCCCAATCATTTTGATCCAACTACACGATTTTGTTTTCTTCCAGTATGGTTTTAGTAAAAGTTCTGTCAAGAACCACTTTTAACTCAAAAGCTTAAACTGTCAAATAAAAAGCCTATGAATGGTTTTATAATAAGATCTAACATAGCTCTCAAATGTCCTTTAGACTTGAATTAAAAGAACAAGAAATGACAGGAATTGAACTCTAAATCATCTGATCCCCCATGTCATTTACTACTCTGACTTAAAAGTTTAAGCTGTTATGCGAAGGACTAAGAATGGTTTTATTATAATTTGTAACAAGTTCTAGTGGATAAGAACAATGAAACAAATTTAAAAGCTGGACACAGACGGAAAAAATGTATTGTATGGATTCATATATGAGAATCTGCTTCATTAACCAAGGTACAAGTCAAGGGAAGAGGCAAGTGGTCCTTTTGCTGTAGTACTGTATTTAACCAAATGCAAGTATAGAAGAAGGCACAATCTTCGCTTTTTCTTTATAATCAGGTCCCACCTGCTTAGGATTCCAGAGGATGATGGGTCCTTCGTTTTTGTGCCAAAACAAAGAATGAATAATTCAGGGGCCCATTCTTTCTCGAATTTTATACGGTGGGGGCTGAATAAGTACCAAACTTATTGAAGCAGACAAAACAGAACGTATTCTTATTCTATTCCTTACCTCCACAAGCAGTCCCATGGGAAGCATCTTTTCAAATTTTTAGTTTTGTATTATTTTATTGTATATTTTTCTTCTTGCATGGGTTGCTGCAGATTTTCAAGATGCCTTAGTCAATAGATTCTTTCCTCTAGGTTCCCATATGCAACCAATTAATACGTTCTTTCATGTCTTTGTTTGCTTCCTTTACCACTTCATCATACCAACAAAGAGCTAGGCAAGTTCAGGACTGATACAATTACCCCAAGATCAAATTAAGGAACATAAGATTTAAGCTCTAGCTTCCAACAACATTAGAACCCAAAAAAAGTTAAAAGTATGAGGCTTGGTGGTTCCAAGTCGAGAGGGATATTGGCTCCCCCAGAACCAAGTCAGAGAAAAGGGAGAGGGGAAACAAATAAATCCTCTTTCATATTTGGGGGAACATGATTCCTACTTTAGTCTAGCAAAGGAATAAGAATGTCAGTGGGTTAAAATTTGAAGGATCAATTCTGGAACCTAAAGCGAGGTCTGAGGTGTTTAGGAAGTTTGTATTTTGCAGTCTGAGAATTGGAAAATGGAACTGAGAAAACCGGGCCCACACACAAGTTAGCAAAAGTAGGAAGGAATAATATCTCTATTTCTCAGGTCACCACACACAAAGGATTAAGTTTGGTTTTCAATTGGTTCTATCCAAAGATTCCATGCGTTACTTACTAACTCCCTCGCCATCTTCAGATATAAATATCAGTTTGGCATACCTCCTAGGACAGATGGGAAGAAAAGAAATAAGACAAGCACAACAAATTATAAGAAGTTTTCTTTGTTTGTGTCAGGTCAAGCAGTAAGAGTTGAAAATAGAGAATTATCAAGTTCCACTTCCACCTTCCAGAGTTAGCAAGGTTACCTAGAGTATAGAATCATGTACCATCATCACCAACACCAAGGAAAGAACATCCATTCTTCTTCTTCCAGAATGCCAATATCAGCTGAGAGGCACATGTTCCTTCAAACTGGGAATGGCTCTGGCGATTCTGGACTTGTCCTCTCCACTGATGCTAAGCCCAGATTGAAATGGACAGCAGATCTACATACCAGGTTTATAGAAGCAGTCAATCAGCTAGGTGGAGCTGACAGTGAGTTCTCACAATCTTCTAGTGAATCTCACAATCTTCTAGTGAATATGATCATAACAATGTCATGTCCTGCAGAAGTTTTAATTTACTAATGCAAAGTACAATCATTTTCCCCTGCAGAGGCAACTCCTAAGACAGTAATGAAACTCATGGGTATTCCAGGGCTTACTTTGTATCATCTAAAGAGCCATCTTCAGGTAATAATCTCAAGTGTCAAGATTATATTTTTGTAATTGCAGGATTGTATCAATTTTGATCTACCATCTCAAATGCATGCATTTTTTTAATCAGTCATTAAGTGGTATCTTAGTCTCACTCTCCCCCTCAAGCAGAGAAAGTAACATTCACAGCTAATCAATTCTAGTTCATGCTATCCGAAATCTCCACTTGCAGAATAACTGACTTTTTTTTTTTTTAATTATCATTATGTAAGTTCAATCTTTAAGCTATAGGAAAGAGGTTCAATAGTACAAATTATCGAGGTTGGCATCCTTATTTTCTCCTCCTTCCTCTATTCATAGATGAAATTTTGAAAATTGCCAGCTTTTTCCAACTTCCTTTTTTTTTTTACATTTTAGGTAACTAACTCAAATATTTCAGACGTGATTACGTCTATATCACGGATCATTCTGTATAGCATAATCTGTCATATTCTTCCAGATGCTTCATATTTAGTCACGAAATTACAAGTATGAAACATATTGTATAGCTTCGCTAATTAAATTGCCATTTGGTTGGCCGAAAAAATAATCTCCACTTTAATGCCCATTTCATATATTTTGTGTAATCAGCGCTAAGCCTATTAGTAACATCTTTCTTTCCTTAAGTTGTGTGGCATGAAATTCGCATAGCAACTGCTAATCCCATCCTTTTTACCTCCAGAAGTATAGATTGAGCAAGAATCTGCATGGACAAAGTAACAATGTGACACAGAAAATCAGTAAGAGAACAATCTCTTCCACCTCTTAATATGATACAGAGAAAACTATGAACAACATAAGCTTTGTCTATGAAGAACAAACTTATCTTACCAGCAACTAATGCAGGTGCAGCAACAGTAGAAAGACTTCCTGAAACAAATGGAACTCATATGAACAACTTAAGCCTCGCGCCACAGCCTAACAAGTGAGCAAAATTCACCTTTTTCAAAAGCCCTTTCTTTAAATCAGGAATTTAACCATTTTAGGTTCTAACATCCAGTCCTCTTTTCCCAGAGATCTACATATAAGCGAGGCCCTGCAGATGCAGATTGAAGTGCAGAGAAGACTAAATGAACAACTTGAGGTGTGAGTCATTGCCATCATGCATGAATTTTTTTTTTCAGACTTTGAAATTAAAAGTTATCCTTGTTCCTAGTTTTATACAGTTTTAAAGTTTCTTCAGACTTTGAAAAACTCTGACAAAATCATTATGAATCCATCCAGGTACAGAGACACTTGCAGCTTCGCATAGAGGCCCAAGGGAAATACCTGCAGGCTGTGCTTGAGAAAGCTCAAGAAACACTTGGTAGACAGGATTTGGGGATGGTGGGACTTGAAGCAGCAAAAGTTCAACTCTCAGAGCTTGTGTCCAAAGTATCCTCTCAGTGCTTGAGTTCTGCCTTTTCAGAACTGAAGGAGCTACAAGGATTTTGCCCACAGCAAACACAACAAAACAACCAGCCAAACGACTGCTCAATGGACAGCTGCCTCACATCCTGCGATGGATCTCAAAAGGAACAAGAAATTCAAAATCCAGGGATGGGCTTAAGATCCTTCAATGGCCGTACATTCATGGAAAGAAAGGAAGCCATGGAAGCAGCACCTATCCTGAGGAACTCTGAACTCAAGTGGTGCGACGAATTGAAAAAGAACAGCACCTTTCTGAGCAATCCTTTGGGCAAGGGTTCGGAAAGAAGAGGTTACACTGCAGAAAGAAGTCCGAGCGATTTATCTATGAGCATCGGACTTGAACGAGAAACTGAGAGATTAATGATGGGGAGAGAATCAGATGGTGAATTTCAACACCGAAACACGAGCAAGCCAGAATCGATTAAACCACTGGAAGAAAAAGTTCCTCAGGAGTATAGATTACCTTATTTTGCAGCATCGAGACTGGATCTCAACATCCGCGAAGAAAACGATGCCGCGATGGGCTGCAAACAACTGGATTTGAACGGATTCAGCTGGAGCTGAAGAAACATTTATAAATGAAATGCGACAGAAATTGCAGGATTCATGTATTGATTATTACAGTATGTGATGATATGCCTGCTCTTTGTTTCAGCTCAAGTGTTCAAATGAGTTATTTTTAGCAGAGTGAAGTATGAGTTGCAACAAGAAAGAGAAATAATGATCCGTTTGAAATTAGTCATTTAAAATGGAGATACCTCCCAGGAAATGGAGATTCATTCCTGTAAGCTTATTCACAGAGGTTCATTATACAGCATGACAGCTAACATGCATGCGATGACACTAATAACGCCAAACGACCAAAATTTACCGTTATATCATAGATGACACCAAATTACACTAATACCCAACACAAATTTGGCTGGGTTTAGTGAGGTAAGTCATTGTTAGATCCGTCAACTTTTAAGTTCAAATATCAGAAAAGACACACATATTAGAAACTTGATAAGATTGTGTAACCACTAAACAAATTGCTCCTTCAAATTCTTAATATAAGAGCCTATTATTCAACGGGCTCTCATATTAAATATAAGAGGTAATAATAAACTTATGTTTAGTACTTCTTACTTTATTCTATTTCACTTCGTGTGATATGTGATAAGAAAATTGTTCCTCTTAATTAACCAACATGATATCCTGTTCATGAAACATTTTTATATAATTAATTTTAATATATTAATTATCTCTTAAATAAAGTTAGCTGAAAAAGTTGTTTCTAAGGATATATATTTACTATATTCTTAAATGAATATATACATGATTATTGTTTTCTAGATTTGCAATGAACTAAAATCTATTTTACACATTTGAATCAATCTGCATTAGCACGCGAACACACACACACGCGCGCGCGAAGAAAGCTCTCCCTCTCGCCCTCTCCCTCTCCCTCTATATATATATAAGTCTATATATAAATGAGAGCTTGAATTAAACATATGTAAAAACATTAGTAGAATGCTAAATTAAGCCTGCTCGTATATCCAACTTTTTTAATACCTCCCCTTTTAGGTTTGCCGGCCAAAATTTATAATTTTCCCCAACTTTTTTATTATTGAATATAGATATTAAAGGGTGAATTGTCTATAAATACTTCAACGGAAACTTATTTGCAAAATGAGACATGAAAGTATTTAAGGGAAGATCTTTTACGCATAAATGAAGATTGTTCAAACATAAGGAATAGGAATGGAAATAGGTCAGCCTAGCCTACATAAACAAGTTAGGCTTATTTTCATTGGGCCTAGCCTACAGGCATAGCCTATTTAACTTTTTTAATTTATACTATAATATAAGAATATATAGTATCATCTAAATAATTGTATAAATTATTTATAAATTTACTAACTTAACATTAATTCTAAGTTTCATATTTCATCATCATTACTCTTATCCCTTACTTTCGCATCAATCATTAACCCCTACTTCTCTTCTCTCTGGTCACTCAAGATGGCAATGTTAACTCACTCCTTCTTTCTTGATTTGCGTTGTCCATTAAAGCATAATAATCTATGAGTTTATTAGTACCAAATGAAATATTATAATTTTAATAGGAGTAATTTGTCCCAATTTATGTGGAAATAGTAAAAGAGATAAAATCTAATTTTACATGTTACTTGTTATGCTTGATCAATTTTAAAAAATATATCTCATTAGTCAGTAGACATTAGTTTTTCTTATTTCTATTTGCTCGAACAATTGTTTTCACTATATATTCTTTTTTTTCCTTACTAAGCCTTTATATTACAATGAAAACGGATGCTAAGCTTTTAAGACATAATGTGATATTTTAAATAAGTGTGAAGGTGGTTATATTAAAATTTGGATGCATGGGTTTTAAAGGCTATTTAAAGGCCTATATTTTAAGTAGGCTTTTAAACAGGCTTTAAGTCTTGTCAGGCCTTTTGAAGGTACAGACTCAGGCTTAAAAAAAGCCTACATACAAGCTCAGGCTTTAAATTTCCGTTGTAGGCCCAAGTCCAGGCCTATTTAAGTAAAGTCTAGCTTAGCCTAGTCTATTTCCACCCCTACAAGGAAAGGTCACATAGGAAAGATATATTGAACATATGAAAGATTGTTTAAACACAAAAGAAGATATTTTGTACATGGAGAAGATTATTTGCATCTGAAAGTCCCATTTACCAAATAAGTTTTCAATGAGGTATTTATGAACAATTTTTCTTATATTATATTAAAGGTAATTTTTAAATATAAGTTTATTTTAAGGAAACTAACAAACATGAGTTATATATTTTCTACATTCAGGGTGATAGGAATATTTAAGAATTTGTTTTTTTTAAAGTTCAAAAAATGAAGGTGAAAAAATCAATTGAGATGACAGTGGTTGCCCACCTCATGAATAAAACCTCTAACAAGTAGAGTCGGGAATACGGGTTGGCCCACACCAATCCACGAGCCGTGCGGTGCAGGCCCATGCGACCCGCACTTCTGCGGGTTGGCATTTTTGCCAACCCTAACCCATAGTGTGCAAGTTGTGAGTCAGCCTGCAGGCCTGCATATTTTTTTTGATAAAAAAATTCCTATTTTTTAAAGACAGTCTAAAATACGAGACACATATATATGAGTTATTAAATTTACCTTCCTAGCATCAATCATTCCTCTTATAAAAATTTAAAAACATAATTCACAATCCGAAAGATAAATTTATTAAATTTGTCAAAGTTTATAAATAAAATATAAACTCATCCTCAAACAACCAAAATATAATAACTTTGTTTAAAAAAGAAAGGAGTATATTAAGATTTTTCTTTTTGGATTGGGAGGTACCAAGATAGAAATGAACAATTTGTAAATTTTGTGAAATTATTATATGTAAAAAAAAATTTACAGGCCAACCCGCAAGCCATGCAGTACGAGCCTATGCGGCTTACACTTTTATATATTGGGATTTTTCTAATCCTAATCCTATCCCAACTCACAAACCCACGGGTTGGGCCGTATTACTGACTCTACAAGTCAGAGAAAATCTAAAGAAACGTACGTAAGAGGGAAACCACACAATTGGTTTATCGAAGTCTGGCGGGAAACGTAGAGACGTCGCATGCCATACAAAAGCTATGTTCATGTTACCATGACGTGTGCTCTTAAACCCCCACTCGTTCTCTTTCCCTTCCCCTCTTATAAATCTCAATCCTCCTCCTTCTTTCCTCCTCAATCTATCGATCTCACCTCTCATTCATCCATGGAAGATTCCAGATCTACAATCAGAAATCCTCCTCCTCCTCCTCCTGTTTCGCTTTTCGCAGACACTGCTCCGGCAGGTGCGAAGATGCCGAATGAGTTGTCGCCGTCGCCGTCGAGCTCCGGAGAAGATGCCGGACGCGAGAGGCTCAAGAGGCACAGGGACGAGGTAGCAGGAAAGGTGAAGATTCCAGATAAATGGGGTAAGGAGCAGATGATGAAGGATTGGATCGAGTTTTCTACGTTCGATGCACTCCTTGGTTCTCACCGAATGATTATCGCTGCTCGTGATGCGCTTATTGCCGATGCAAGGAAAGCCAAGTCTCCCAGATTAAGGATGCAGAGGACTTGCTAATTCATAATTAAACTGTTATCATAATTCCCTGTGTTAATTTCTCTGATCTGTCTTTCTGTCCCCATCCATCGACCCAACTCTCCTTTGTATTTTGCTTCCTTTCTGTGCGATTCATCACAAGAACAAGGCGAATTGAAAGACGTGAACGAGAGCACTTGTATCGTTGACTAAGACCCGTCAATAGCATTTAATCTACAAACAAAATGAGCTAATCAATTATTTCGTGATGGAATGTGAATAGGATGGTTAATCGACGCTGAATGGCTTTTGTACGTAGATCAGGAAAATTTGATCACACTTTCGTGCAGTAATCAAGTTTTATTCGGATTTTAAACGTGGTCCATTCAACTGTTCTCATATTTGTATATTTTATGCCTAAGATATCTAGTTTCGTAGCTAGCTAGTGTCAATTTTCTTGTGAAGTTTTTTAGGTAGATATTGGCGATGTTGCAATTTATTTGGATTAACAGTATAAGCTATTTTTTTAATTAAATTTATGGTGTATGAAATAAATAAATAAGAAAAAATTTATCTTGACTTATGTGAACATGCTTTTCAAACTAATCCAGACTGACACTAATTATACATCTTCCTCATGCATTATCTTATTGGTATTATTTGATCCAAACAAACGCTAATTATACAACGAGAATTACGATATACAACACTCATTTTGTGGGATGAGTTTGTAAACTCATCAATCCACTCAGTAGATAATTCAAACTCATCTATCTATCATTTTGCGGGATGAGCTTGTGAGCTCAAGATCCGCCTAGCAGGAAATGCAAACTCATCCATATCCCGTATGTGTTTGCCTTTACCGAACATAGTCGCATCTATCTTTCCATTTGTTTACCTTAAATTTTCCATAAAACTTATATAAATGTTGGCAAAAAAAAACTTATATAAATCAATTTATTTTTTCATACACTATCAGCATCAACATATTAATATATCATATAAAATTTATTAAAAAAAACTGCATTATTCATTAATCATCAATGATCAATGGCTCACTGTATAATATGCACTAGTGCAAAAAGTTAATTTGGCATCAGTTAAAATTACATTTTCGCCACAGTATTTAGGGTGTAGCGGAATTAGCCGTAGCGAAAAATATATATTATGGCATCACTTGCTTAAGATATGTCGCCGTAAATGAATATATTATGGAGTCAGTTGCTTAAGATATAACGCCGTAGCAAATTCTGTCGAAAATTGAGTGTTTTTTTATAGTGCTCTATCTGGAAGCTGCCACGTCAACAGTGATGAAGGGAAGTTGCCAAGTTAGCAGAGCTAGAGCGAAATTCATAAAGAAGCCGTGAAGTTAGCAGAGTAGTAGAGGTTTTTGTTGAAGGCATTAAGGCGTCAGGTGGAGAAGGAATCGACGCAATATTTCCTTTTCTTTAGAAAAAAAATAGTTAATATATTTTTAAGACTTCCTTAGAGCCATATGGGTTATAATTAAGGTCTTGGTTTCCTATAGGACCCGATGCTATAAGTAAGCTCGATAAATAAATTATAAATTATGGGTCAAGTTCCACCCATAAATTGATCATCCATTTAAAAGAAGTTCACTAATCTCTATCATATGGTTAAGTAGTTAAAAGAAGTTCACTAATCTCTATCAGATGGTCCTGAACTATAAATAACCCACTTAAAAAAAGTTATTTAAAATATAACTATAATATAATTATATTTTGGGAAAAAATATTTTTTAAAATTTATTTACAATATTTAATTTTGGTTATGACATGTTATATTTCAAATTTATCTATTTCACAATTAAATTCCAAAACTTTATATGAATTATGGCTTTTGGTGCTTACTAAACTGATTCCATAATTATTATTGTTATAGCATCTTAATTACGGCATCAATTAAATATACAACCGATGCCATATTGTATATTACTGCGTCAGTTACACTTCAAATAGAAGCAAACTTATGTCACATGAATTATCACTTCCATTCTTTAAGTAACTGATGCCATATTGTACCTTATAACGTCAGTTACATGTAAAACAGAAGCGAAATTATGTTATATATGAATTATCAATTCTATTCTTCAAGTAACTAATACAAAATCGTGTAGTTAAATTAGTATTTTGTACTAGTGAATATAATTATATTTTGGAAAAAATTATTTATAGTATTTAATTACAATAATGACATGTTATATTTTAAATTTATTTATTTCACAAGTAAATTCCAAAACTTTATATTAATTATGGCTTATGGTGCTCAATAAACTGATCTCATAATTATTATTATTATAGCATCTTAATTACGACATTAGTTGACTATACAACTGATGTCATATTGTATATTACGGCGTCAGTTACACTTAAAACAGAAGCGAATGTATGTCACATGAATTATCACTTCTGTTCTTCAAGTAACTGATGCCATATTGTACATTACGGCGTCAGTTACACGTAAAACAGAAGCAAAATTATGTCATATGAATTATCACTTCGATTCTTTAAGTAACTGATGTAAAATCATGTAGCTAAATTAGTATTTTGCACTAGTGACGCCTCTAGTGAGTAATAAGGGAAGGGACAAGCGTATAATTCAATATTATAACATAGATAGACATGTTTTTAAGTTCAAAGTGAAAATTTGACAACAATTAAAAAATATCTTTATATATTTACCTAGAAGGTTCAAAGAAAAAACACTTGTCAAGATTATTCCATCTATACTAAATTGGGAGTTCTAATCTATGGAAATCCATCCCTACAAATGCAATGAAAAATTAACCCCATGCTCATTTGACAAACACATTACAACAAAATAATAATCATAAATATTCACTACTACAGATTTGTCTATGTTTGTCGCTAAATACTTAATAATGAAACCATTAAATATGCAGAGGCGGAGTTTCGAAAATCACATATATAATGATTTTTTAAAACAACCGTTAAGTATATAAGAACATATTTAACGGTTTTAGACCAACCGTTATATATCAGTTTGGTTTTTTTGAAAAAAAAAAGTATCTTTTATTTGACGGTTATTTGTCAAAAACCGTCAAATATAGGTGATGTATATTTGACGGTTGTTCAAAACGAACCGTCATATATAATATATTTAACAGTTCTTTAATAACAATTGTTAAGTATAAGTTTTTAAAAACACCTCCCAGACCCATTTTTGTTTAACATTTGAAACTTACAAAGTTATTTAGAGCTCACTTCTACACCTCTGATGACTTCATTCAGGCTTCTCCACCACTATCCTGCTACTACTGCAGACAGGGCTTTTAATATCCTTATTTTGGCACTCTTAACATCCAAAAACAAGGGGACTTCTATGTAGGGAGGGTAGTATATTTTAGAAAAGATGTCCCAAAAAAATGGGACGTCTAAAGTAGGACTTTAGACATCCCTATTCTGAATAGGAATGTCTAAAGTCCTTTACAGGGGAACTTTAGATGTCCCAATTCTCAATTTGGGACGTCTAAAAGTTTTATTTCTTTAAAAATGATTATTTATATTCTTTATTATCCTGCAAATTCAAACTGCAGAAACAGAATCAAAGATGTATTCATAAACCACAATGTCCATTAGAAAATGGTAAGGACATCCGGCACTACAATTTTTACTATATATATGTGTGTACAATAACAACTCATACAACCTAAAACTATATATGTACAATAACAACTCAAACAATCAAATATAGCTCCACGCACAGAAAGAAAAAAAATTACTTTTTAATTGTTGTTCATTTCATTAAAATAATCAAAAGCTCCGTTTATTTATAATATACATACATATGTATTTCCCTTGATTTCTAAGCCCCAAACATATAAAATAAAAACATTATTAGTATTGCATAACTACTAACAATGAGTTTATGATTCTAGGGAAAAAAACTATCAAAAGGGAAAATCACTCCAGTAACTAGAATCATATAAATAAATTAAAAGCATTATAATAATTTCACATTGCAAGTTTAAATTAATTCTTCATGTAAATTTATATTTAAAAAAACAAACCTGATGAAAGGAGAGAGAAGGATAGCCGATGGTGTCTATGTGCCCAACCAAGGTGGAGAGAAGACGTTTAAAGGACCTATGTATGCACAGTGGAGGAGGTATGTTGGAGGGTGGAGGAAAGCAAGAAGGTGGAGGAGGTATGCCGGAGGGTGGAGGAAAGCAAGAAGACAATGTAGAGGGGGTGTGTGCGTAATAGAAGGAGGTGGAGGAAAAAAACAAAGATAAAGTGTGGAGTGAAAAAAGCAAAGATAGTGTGGAGTGCCGACAATGGAAAGAAGGAGAAAGAGTAAAAATGAAGAGAAGAAGATGAAGTGGGAAATAATAAAGTCATGGGAGTTGTTGGTAAAGTTAATGGGAATGAAGAAAAGATGGAAAAGCAATGGGGGAGGGTGCATGTTAGACAATCTAATGTGCACATGGGACACCTTTAGGTGTCCCAAAATGGTTTTGGGATACCTAAAGTAAGTCAAATTTTTTTACCTTCTTATTGTTGGCGCCAGGGGGAATCTTTAGGCATCCTAATTGAAATTTGGGACATCTAAACTCTACTTTAGGGGTCCCAACTACTTTAGGCGTCTCAACTTAAATTTGGGATGCCTAATGTTTCGATTTCACTGCTTTATTTATAAAAATATCGCAGCCTCTATGGTTTTACCTCCCTTTTTGAAAAAAGGACGTCTATAGGGATAGTAATATCTTTAACCTATAGTACTCTTCCGTCGCTCCCTTGGTGGTATTGCTCTCTTCTCCTCTGTCGTACCTCTACTTCACCGTTCACCGTTTGTGGGTTCGTGGGTTTGATGGGTTTTGGAGTTTTTCTGGGTTTGTGGATGCTCCTACAAATGGTGTCTATGTTGGTTTCTTCTTTTAGGGTTTGTGGGTTCGATGTTTAAGCTCTTCTATTTTTGTTAGATGTGAGTTCAACTGAGTTTCTCTACTATAGTGGTTTTTCAGCTTGTTTTTTGGATATTGATTTGGATAAAGAACATGTAAAGATTATTTTTTGAGTGATTTTGTATGTGTATAGAGTCTTGCCACGGATTTTAAGTGTTTTTTATTGCCATAGTTGTTATTTGTTAGTATTGATTAGGATAAAGAGTATTTAAAAATTGTTTTTTGTGTGATTTCAAGTGTTTATTGTTACTAAAGTTGCTATCTATTACTATTGATTTGGACAGAGAATATGTAAATATTGTTTTTTGAGTGATTTTAAGTGTTTGTCGTTACTAATATTGTTTCTGTAGGTTGTTTTATAGGGGCTGGTCGAAAGAAAGCCCCCAATTTTTTAAAAAAAAATTGTCACACATACTTAACGGTTATTCACCAATAACCGTCATATATTCTAAGTTGTAATGGTTTTTACATATAACCATTAAATAAACCCCTTCATATGGTGACAAATATTTTACCGTTCATCATCTAACCATTAAATATTGTAAAAATATATCACGGGTGTTACTAAAAACCCGTTAAATATATATCAATATATTTAACAATCATTGTCTTATAACTATTAAATATAGTCCCTATATATAACGGTTGTGTTTGAAAAACTGTAAAATATAGTACCCAATATTTAATGGTTAAAAATCATTATATATAAATATTTTATGCTTGGATATTTAGCGGTTGAAAAACCATTAAATATCAATAAAAAAAAATTGTTATATATAGACAAATATGTAGTAGTGATTGCATAGAGTGATAATTTTTATTTTTGCTAGGGTAGAGAACAAGAATACACACAACTTAATGTTAAAAGTGAAAAACCAATACTTATAAAACATGTAAAGCCAATGATTTAAAAAATTTCCATTTGGATAGATATAAATCATAAAATCTTAACATAAATAATAAAAACTTCCTGTTAATAAACCCTAAACCCTAAATCCAATATGCCCTGTTTTGTAACATAGAAGAGTTTTTGAAGAAAGTGGAGGTGGAAGTGGGAGTGGGAGTGGGGTTAAATGTGTGTTCGGTATGATCATGGAAGTGAGATATATATATTTTTAATAGTATGTTAATTTAAAATGCAAAATGGCCAATATACCCTTCCATTGAAAATCCTATCCTTCCCACAACAATCACATCCACCTTAAATAACCATCAGTCTACAACTGGAGGCCACCGTAAAATCCACCGGCGATCACTATCAGCCATCAACAATAATAGAAAATTACGTGAAGTTGACTGTGAAAAGAGGAACAAATGGCAACCATATACGCCTCCTATTGCTACTCATGGATTTGAAATCGGCGAAGAGGGTCATCTGTTGTCCGTCGTAGATGGACGTCACAAATCTAAGAGGGCGATGGAGAAGACTAAGAATATCTGATGCCGACCGTCGTAGATCTAAAGAGGGAGAAGGAGAAGACAAAGGTTTGTCGCCTTTTTTGCAGATCTAACGATGGGGATATTGTTCATTGTCACAGATCTAACAAGAGAGAAGACGAAGAAGGTTGTGATTCCATAGCCACTGCCCACCACAAGGAAGAGTTGTAGATCAATGAGAAAGAAGGAGAAAGATGAAGAGGGAACTAAATTGCATATCGAAGAGGGAGGAATTGTATAAGAGGAAGAATTCGCCACCTTTCTAATTTTGGTGAAGAAGCGTTAAGATCGTCATTGCCTCTTGGTGTCGTCGACATCGCCTTCATTGTGTCTATCATCATCACCGTTGTCTCGCCATCTACCATCCTCATTATTGTTAGTGCCCTCCGTCATCCTCTTTCTTCATCATCTGTTGTTGTCCTCCATCATCACCGTAACTCACTATCCTCGCTGTGAGAGAGGGAGATGGGGGCTGTTGAGGTTGAAGATAAAGGAAAGAAGCAAGAGAGGCAGAGTTGTGAATTTGATAAAACATATGAGAATATACTAGTCAACAAATTTCACTCCCATATAAGTGGAACCGATTCCTTAGGAGGTTGATAGAAGTCACTTCCATCATTTGTGATGGAAGTCATTTTACTAGAGAAGTGTCTTTAGCTATCCCAAACATAAAAATATTGGGTTCCAATTCTACTTTCACTTCTCATCCTCCCATTTCACCAAAGCAGGCAATAAAGCTTGATCTGGGCCATTGAATGATTTAACAGCCACGATGAGCGCATTATACCATTGTACATCATCGTGGCCGGTCACTCGTTCAACGGCTCAGATTCCGCCAGCTTCCGAAGGGTTTCCTGGTCATATTATATTGCAGCCAGAAAACCCTAGCTTGCAGTTTCGCTGCTTCGCTCGCGTGCCGCCTTGTCCTGGTACTATCTCTATCCACTCTAATCCTTGCTCTGTCTTTGAGAAACCATACTAGCAAGCAAACACAAAACGAAGAAGATCTTGATACTATATCTTTCTTTCATTATCTATGCTTTACTGATCCCAGAATTGAGAGTTCTAATTTTTCTTCCAAAAATTTCATATATGGGGACTTTCTGCAAGTTACTTGCAACTAAATGTTTCCCACGTCTATGTTGCTATATGGATTCTTCATTTAACGAGATTCAATTTTGTTTGCAGGAGAGGATCTGTATCCGCTTTGTTGGAAAGGCCAAAGATAAAAAATGAGGTATTTGTTTACCTTTTTGCATGCCTACGGTCCGTTTTTAGCTTGTCTTGTGGATTTCCAATCTATCATCCTGTTTATCATGCATTATCAAGACGCCGCAAATTATGTCTTGTTGAACACTGATATGGACTATGTATCTTTATTTATAAGTTATCCAGTTGCAGTGTCTCGTTGCTGTAAAGTCGATTTACATTTTCACTTAGCACATTACTTCTATTTAAGCCCGTCAAAATTACATTATTGGATTATTCATAGACACTGTTCTAAATATCATCTCGTTTTCTGATACATAGTTCGTTTTAATCTTAGAATTAATGAGTGTAATGGTGCTTAGACGGCCAAGGGTTCCTTTTCAGGGGGAAATTCTCATGTTCTGACCTCTTCTTTTTTGTACAGTAAGCTTCAGAGTGATGCTTTGAGAGAAGCAATCTCAAACATTAAGAAGGACTCCAGTGAGAAAAAACGTAATTTTGTGGAGACCATTGAACTTCAGATTGGGCTGAAAAACTATGATCCTCAGAAAGATAAGCGTTTCAGTGGTTCTGTCAAGTTGCCCCACATTCCTCGCCCCAAGATGAAAATCTGCATGCTGGGAGATGCTCAACACGTAGAAGAGGTACTTATCTCTTGTGATAAATGGAATCATTAACGAGGTCTCTTGTATTTTGAGAGACACGATGACTTTAAGTCCTGACTGTGGCTTTGTAAATTTTTGTCTTTATATAAGAAGAATGGCTCTGGGGTTTATATTATTGCAATTCTTACTTGATTTAGGCAGAATTTGGTTGTTCCTAGATGTTTGTGAAGTGTGTTCATTTGGTGGAAGTTATTGTTGGATATTCTCATAGGGCGCAGCGATCTGTTTAATGGCAGCTCTAATATTTATTTTAAGAAAAAAAGAAATAAAGCTAATCTCTCCCATGCTTGCACAATGAAACTCATCTAATTGTTTGTTATTTCCACTTTGTCCATACATGCTCACCTTTTCTATTGGTTCAGGGTGATTTTATATGTTTGGTGCTTGTGTTTCTGCTAGATTTTGTTCTTTTCTATGTAACAATCACTTAATTGTTGACTTGTTTCTGTATTAATGTTAGTTTCTGGAATCTGCAGGCTGAGAAGATAGGGTTGGACTATATGGATGTTGAAGCGCTGAAGAAGCTGAACAAAAACAAGAAACTGGTTAAGAAACTTGCGAAAAAATTCCATGCATTTTTAGCTTCTGAAGCTGTCATTAAGCAGATTCCCCGTCTTTTGGGCCCTGGTCTCAACAAGGCAGGCAAGTATTGTGTTTGCTTTTCTTTGACAGGTTCACATGATTTATTGCATTCGCTATTGCTGTGAGTCATTGCCCGTTTTATTGCCATGTATCTATTGTTTGTTTGCATGAGTATCTTTGTTGTGGTTGAGTTGCAAGCTGTGGCACTATATGGGATGTTATTACGATCACCATCATCGTCATTATCATTTTAACATAGTGGGATAAGGCTTGTTGAAGTGATTATGAGTTTGTTTTTAATTACTAATTCTCAGTTATCTTTTTATTCTGCATGATTATGTAGGGAAATTCCCCACACTTGTTACTCACCAAGAATCTCTTGAGTCTAAGGTTAATGAGACCAAGGCCATGGTGAAGTTTCAGCTGAAGAAGGTGCTTTGCATGGGAGTTGCTGTGGGGAATGTTAGTATGGAGGAAAAACAAATCTTCCAAAATGTACAAATGAGCGTCAACTTCCTTGTTTCCTTGTTGAAGAAGAACTGGCAGAATGTAAGTTATCTTCTCTGCACTACTTCATATCCTTCCTGCCTCACTTGTTTCTCCCAGTTTTTGCCCTTAAGGTGCCTATGCTTGTCATAATGGTTCTATTCAAGGTCATCTCCATGGTCCGTCTGCATATCTACCGTGGTTGACTGTGATGCCATTTTTATTCGCTTGGATGCATTGTGGTGCGAGTGAATGCCGGCTTTGTACATTCTTTTATTTATCAGTATATAAAATGTCTATTATGTGGCTAAATAAGCACAACGTAACTTTTCCTCTTGCTTTGTAAGTCGGAATATCCGTGTAGTTTGTGCCTGATAGTAGTTAATATACTTGGACCGGTCATCTAATAAGCTTGGTTTGTGTTGATTTCAGGTTAGGTGCTTGTATCTCAAGAGCACAATGGGGAGATCCTATCGCGTCTTTTAATTGCCTTTACGACTTTGCTGTGGTTATATCTAGCGTCCTAGATCATAATAGTTGAACAACCTTTCTGGTGTAACAGTTTTGATTGGAATGCTCTTTACGTCATGGTGTTCTTCGTGTTATCTTGACTTAAATACTAGCCACATTAAGAATATCACTTGTGATGTTTTTTAAGATTTCATAATGTTGTTCTTTACTTCTTTAAGCTTTGCCCTCCGGTAACCATGAGAATGGTACGGTACAATCACGCTCTTTCATCTGGAGTTGATCTATGATCTTTTGAGCCAATCAATTCGCCAGGTAAATCAGTCAAGTTTTGAATCCAATGGCAAGAATGATATGGATCAATCCCTTGGCGTTGGCGATCCGTTATACTAGAATTCCTTGTCTTCGCGTGTGAGAATCCTATCCGATCTAATTTACTTAATATAATCAAATTAAATTTAAATGCATTTAAGCGGTTCACTGATTGTAAATTTATATATTCTGTTTGGCGTTGCGAATGTGTGATTGTTTTGTTCCCTTTTTAAATTTCAAACGCAACTGTTTATGAACTTTTTGAATTCGATTTTGTTTAATTGAAGTTCGTTCGTGGTTTAATCGTTTGATCTGTTGTTATTTATGGTGGACTAAACTAGAAATTTTTCATCAAACTACTGTTCGGAGCGCCAAATACTTGCGAGCTTCGTTTTGCTTAAGCTTTCCCCAAACTCCCCCCCCCCAAAATAATTGATTCAAAACCACATGGTGGAATGCTTATACTCTGGGGAAGTATTTTCCTATGATGATAGTGGAATTTGATTTAACTTGATTTTAGACGCTCTAACTAAAATTATACTTGAAGAAATCCCTAAATGCATGCCTTTTGCTGTATATATTGTTTTTGTGCCTGAGTCAAAGGAATAAATTAATTCTAATCTTGAGTTATGGAGAAGAATCTTAAAGTCGAAAGATTTCCGACTAAATAGAAGAAGATAGAATATTTGCATTGCATTTTTTATGAGAGGATATTAAGAAGTGATTTGCAAGTCAAAATGGGATATAAGGTCTTTCCACAAGTAGCAACATTCGTGATCAAATTTACAAAAAGATGGTGAAATTAATGAAGATGAATCATAGAATTCAATTTGGGTGGTTTAAATGGAGAAAAACTACAACAGTTATTTATAATTGAAAAGTACTTAATAAAGTAAAAGGAAAATTTTATCGTACTGTTATTTGACCAATTGATCAACCCATGTCGTGTGAGTTCTCAAAAAAAAAAAAAAAGATTTGAAAATGTAGTATAATAACTCAATCTAGGTCGTTCTTGTGAAGAGATTAATTTTCAAATTTCTAAATAGTTAGATGATAAATATCTTAAAGTTGCAAGAATTCATGTTGAGAAATTGTTTCTAAGATAAATGAAATAATCTAATCTAATTTAATATTTTTGTATTTTTTGGTTTTCAAGATAAAGAAGTAAACGGAATCAAAATTAATAATAACAATAAGGCAAATTCAATAAACTACTATAATGATGAAGTGAGATTCCTTGGAGTTGAGATTTTAGTCTTTATTGCTTACTAATTCATATTTACAATACTCATTTAATTCATTTTACCGAAACAATTAAATGAATACCACCATATAAATCTGACTCAAGGAAAAGAATAATTAACTTCCAAATTGGAATTATCATTACAAAAATTCAAAACATTCAATTTAGTTATTTAAAATCCACTCAACCAAGTTGAAATAAATAATTCAATCTACTCCTAATATAAATTATATAAAGTGTAATTAGTTAACTTCTAGCTCAACCATCCAGTTTATTAACTTGACATAAAACAATCTAACTCACAATCACATACTTTACCAAGCCATATAATTATGAATTAGAAAGAAAGCTTAAAAGAATTTCATTGAAGCTTAGAAGTTTAGACCATTATCCAACTCAAAAAAATCATCAGAACTTAACTACTCATGAAAAAGGAAGATGAGGCTTGAAGAATGAAGAAATTAGCCATGGATAAGGGAGGAAGAGTTGCTCCTTCAAATGCTCTTCAAAGGTTCGGTCCAGCAGCTTCTTAATTCTCCACCGAATTAACCTTCGATGTGCCCCTCTGCTTTTCTTCAATTAGCCCATTCGGTCACCTCTTCAATTTCTCCTTGTGGTCCCCTCTCTTCTCTTCTCTTTCTCCAATTGGTGCTCCCCCCCTTTTTCACTCCTCCTCTCTTCCTGTTTTATTTATTTATTTATTTTTTTTATTTTTTTATTTTTTTATTTTTTAAATTTATTCTAGCCGCCTCTCACTCCCAATGGTCCACCCTCGCCACATGCGCCTTCAATTCTCTCTGGCTTGAAAAGTGAGCGGTATGTTTGGACGAGGAGTGAAAATTTATTTTGAGATTAAACATAAAAACTGCAACAACCTAATAAAACCCTTACCCATTTAATCTCTTTTTAAAAAAAAAATAAAAATAAATTCTGTATTTGTGAAGTTCTTTTTTACCCTTCATTAAACTCTAAAATGACATCTTTAACCTTAACCAATTGATAAAAGTTGTACCACATCATCACCTATAAAATTAAATTCACAAAAATAATATCTTTTTCTCACAACTAAGGAATAATGGGAATAAAAAATATTAATTAAAAATATAACAATTTAACCACTATAATTTTCAAATTATCCTTTTACTTACATCTCACATTAACACTTAATTATACCCAAAATATTCGATTAAGTCCCACAAAAATCTAAAATTAATTATTAAAAATATATAAATATTAAGCCTTATCACCAACAACGCTTTTATGGTAGTGAATGTTGGACTTTTAAGGGGTTACATGAGCACAGAGTAGGGTAGCCAAGATGGAAATATTGAGATGGATGTGTAGTCATACATGAAAATATAAGATTCGTAATGAACTTATACGATAAAGGGTTGAAGTGGCACACATTGAAGATAAATGGTAAAAAAATAGTTTGAGATGGTTTGGATATGTACAAATAATGCCAATGGATGCGTCAGTGATAAGGGGCAGATTAAGTTGTTTAGAACCTAGTAAAAAAGGGGAGAGGAAAACCAAAGAGAACAGTCAATGAGGTTATTGAACGAGATCTCTTAGTAATTTTTCCAAAAATTTGATTTTTGATGGAGGTTAATGGCGTTAGTTGATCTCTAAGAATGAAAATAGGTCAGGTCAAATCAGATTTTAGCTAAATAGGTTGAAGCCTGCAACAGGAGCTTTAAGTCTGAGTCTAAATTCAGGCTTTCTAAGACTCACGTATGAGGCTTTAGAAAGCCTACCTAA
The DNA here is from genome assembly GCA_963855925.1 of Inga laurina. Taxonomy (NCBI): domain Eukaryota; kingdom Viridiplantae; phylum Streptophyta; class Magnoliopsida; order Fabales; family Fabaceae; genus Inga; species Inga laurina. Next base: position 63,567,466 of record OY979707.1, on the reverse strand, counting down.
ACCTGAAACCTTTTTAAAAGCCTACTAATAATGTAGGCCTTTAAAAGGGCCTTATGTTGTAGGTTTTGAAGGCCATAAATAAGCTTTGAGCCTATTAAAATCTACATAAATATAAGCTTTTGATAAGCTTTAAAGTACATATTTATAAATTATAAGTTTTACATAGGCTTAAAGCCTACATATAATTATAAGAAAGCGTAGTTTTTACATAGAATAAATTATTTTGTGCGCGCGCTGAACAAACCCGGCCTCAGGAAAAAAATCCTTGCTTGTTTAAATAAATAGGCATTTAAATATGCCTATAGTTGCATAGGCTAGGCTCTACCAGGCTTCAAATAGGTCAGGTTGTAGGCTCTTGAAAGGAGTCTAAAGTATTTCTATCCCTACTTGATCCATGTAAGCTATAGTTGATCCCACCTAAGTGGACTAAGGCTATGTTGTTGTGATAAGAGTGAAATTTGGAATTACTCCCTTAGATCTTTTTTATAAGAATTCAATATTTGAATTGGCTTGATTCTTTTTATAAGAGTTTGATAAAAGTTGTCTAAGTATTTAATGAGTTTTTTTTTTTTCATTTTCCCCCCTCATTAATTATAGATGTTGCATTAATTAAAAGGTTGATGATACTTATATTTACTTTATTTCTCTTACTTTCTTACCCCCTTATTAACGAGGGTATACTTGAAAACAAAAGTCTATTTTAGACATATTTATTATTTTTAATAAGTTTTAACCGTTTTTTTAAACTACGTAATTTAATTATTGAACTCTTATAAATGAGATGGTGTATCAGAGATTGCTACTAGTAGTACTTCCTCTGGTCCTTGTTATAAGACACTAACTACCAAATTTCACAAACCAATAAAGATAATTCAAAGCATTAAAGTTGTTCTAAAATTCAAGTAATTTCTAATATTATCCTTACCAACTACACTAAACTCAAATATTCATTAATTATTACTCTCTTCCACTACCTTTATTAAATATGGGCATACATGAAAAAATAAATTAAATGCTCTTTGAAAACTTACAAATACCTTATAAAAAAGATAAAAAATATTTATTAATTGATGTCTTATAATAAGAACTAAAGAGAGAACTCCGTAAAACTACGAAGCATGATTAAAAATGCTTAAGGTCACAGTTGACGAAGAGACGGCTCTGACCTTAAAATTTTAAAACAGGCAAGTCAATGAACGATGCACGGGGGAACCATAAATATGTACTAATTGGCATCGTAATCAAAAGGCATGCGTTAATTGGAATTATAAATGGAGCCTACTGACTATTGAGGGTATTTGTTTTTTGATGCCCTTGGCTGTCTGGTACATAATTACTCTTGTATTAATTAATCATTCCCTTCTACGAATATTCCTTCTTTTCCTGCAACCACACAAATACATCAAGCATCCAAATGAATAAAGATCAACAAAATGAAAATACCTACCCCCATTTTTATCAAGTCTTTACGAGTATTTTTACATGTTTATTAAGTTTTTACAAGAAAGCTATGATTTTTTGTTTTTTAATGACTTTCTGTTTAACTTTTACGCATATAGAAAATTATTTATTTTTATGTTTGAATGGAAGACTTTGTAAATAGAGGCTAGACTTACCTTTTTCTTCTTCTTCTTCTATTTATATTATAATTTAGTGTGTGTTTGAGAGAGCTTATCAAGAGAGAAATCAGGCATTTTGATTATCCAATCCGGCTTGAGAGTTTTTTTTTTTAACTTTTTTCTTATGTTTGGAATCACTTTCTTATAACTTCATGGTTGTTATAGCGATTAGATTGTTTATAAGTTGCTTTTCACATAAATCGAGATACAACTTCTCTCACATACCTACCTTGTATACCGTAAATCATAATTGAAAAGCTACTTTTAAGCATTTTAATCGCTAATCCAAACAAGCAAAAGCCACATATTGGAGCTTATTGCCAGCTTCTAGGTTGAGCGTTGGTGAATAATTGAAAATGCTGTTATTAATTCAACAACGTATCCTTTGTATTTATCTATCTCAGTTCTGATCATTCCTCCCCTATCTCAGCGTCTCTTTTCGGCTCTTTTCTTTCTTGTTTCTCGCGGATTCTCACAGCTGATCCGGATAGGCATTATTTGTGCTATAATGACTATACATAATTTTATTAGAAGGATATTTTAAACAGATGTTAATTTTGAGCAAGCTGAAAATAGAACTATAGGTCATATAGATAATTATACTATAGATGAAGAGCTTTCGTTGACAAATTATAAAGTATTTTTCTGGATTTATCTAGTATCTTAAAATATTTTTTAAGTAGTATACAGTATCATAAAATAATTTTTAGTGCTTTCAACTCCTTAAAATATTTTTTCAGTTGTACCTAGTGTGTTATCAGACTGATTACAATTTTACCCTTAATATACTTTTTCAGTTCCAAAAATTACTTAAAAATATATTTTGGTACTTTTAACCCTTTAAAATATTTTTTCAGTTATATCCGGTCTTTGGAGACTGACTACAATTTTACATTTAATGTATTTTTTTTAATAGTAATGAGGACCCAAAACTTAGAGTACTGATTTATTGATTTACACCCACTTTAAAATATTTTTTCAGTAACACCTAATATTTTAAAGTAATTTTTAAATATTTACTTGAGTCATTTATACTTAAGTCAATCCAAATAAATTTTATTTTTATAAAATTCATTTATACAACCACCAATTCAAACATAAACCACATTATACAATCTAATTTTTATAAAAAATAAGATTGTAAAAAATCAAATTAGAAAAATCATTTTTATAATCACTGTTCCACCAAACACACAGACCTAGGAATGTATGGTAAGAAATGAGCAATTCCTTGAAAAAAGGAAAGAAGAGAAATAATGGAGCGAGCAGCCATACAAATACAAATGGTGAAACCGTGAAAGAGACCAATGAGGAGAACGGAAGAAAACGAAGGGCGATTTGGCGGATCCTCCATGGGGATGGAAATGGATCCTTATTCGGATCATTTTCTATGTTTGAGTTTTACTGTGTGTGTTTGGATTAATTTTTTTTTAATAATTTTTAAGACTTACGAAATATGTATGTGAGAAGAATTTTATCTTATATTACGCAAACCTAGATTTAAAACTAGGTTTGGAAATTTGCCAAACACCCCCATACGTCTATATCTATATCTATACCTACCCAACGCCACCTCCCCTTCCTCGCATGCCAAAACCTTCTCCCTCTCAATAAATAAACCCGCAGGCAGGGTTCCTCACGCTACTGCATTCTCTTCACTCGTGTACCTCGTTCTCTCCGCTCCTGCCTCCATTCCCCCCCTCTCTGTAAGCGTTTCCGTTTTCTATTCTTCTCTGTTATCGCTTGTGCTGTTGCATCTCGAGATCTAGATTTCATCTTCTCTCTCACTTTTTTCTTCTTTCCCTGTGCTTGATTGTTGTTATTTTCCAGTACTTTTGCCCCGGAATTGGCTTATAAATCTCATTGCCATTATCATTGTTAGTTATTCTTCTTTCCATGTAGATTGCTCCCTGCCTGTCAATTATGATTCTGCTTTATTATCTTTGGATTTCCAAAGTTTGCGGCATATTCTCTATATTTATGTGCCTTGATTGATTTGTTCAGTGTGGTTGCAACTTTATTGCTTGCTCTTTCTTTTGTGGATGGATCAGTTTCGCTTGTCCGACTAAAGTCCTTTCGAATGCTTCCCTCTGACACTCCCAAAAAAACAACGTTATAGCTTAGTTGTAACTAGTAGTCCGCATCTAATCAGAACTGTTCCCCACCAACATTTATGTGATGGCTTACTAATGCGTAGTATGACGGCTGGTAGGTCGCCCCGGGGGCGTACAATGATGTCTGTGTTTGCATGACAATTGTTTGAGTCTCTTGTCCAATCTATCCATCACGTGACGCTTTCTGAAAACTGCCATGGAGAAGGAGAAGCTTAGTGATGTGCGGGATTTTTCATTAGATGAAAGATACTAGTATTTTGTGCTGACTTTAACTCTATTTATTTGTTCTAGAAATGCAGTGCCACAGCCAGAATTACTGGCTCTGTTCTTAATTTGATCTTGGAAAAGCCCATTGGATTGTATTATAATTGCCTATGTTTACATACTTAAACTTTTCTCAATTTCAAGTTTGTGGTTCATTCCTTGCAACATAGTCGTTGGTGAGGATAGAGCTAGACCATATTGTGAGGCTGTCATAAACATGAATGAAAAGTGAGCCTCTTGTGTAGAGCAGAGCAATTAGTTTGCTTCTCTCCATAGTGCTCCATATACCATGGTTCTTAAAAAGAACAGGGGTTGGAAAATGTTTCATTATTTGTAAATTTTGAAGGCATAAATTTCTGGACTATGATGGTGCAGGCAAGTTTTTTTAGAATGAACTCCATTACTTATCTGCCTTTAGGCTACAAGCAATGTTTGAAATACATGCCTCTCCTTTTCTCATTCACAATCTTATTAGGTTGTGGGCAGTCTGTTTCCCAAAATACCTTTAATTTCGGCTAAGATTTGACTTCAATACAGAGGATTAGAGTGTCACCTAGTTAGGCCTGGTCAAGGAGGTGATGAGTTCGGTGGTAGCCTGAGTCCTTTGTTGAAGGTTCTCTAAGAGAGGGAAATGCAGTCTTAAGAAATTCAGTTAAAAAGGACTCAGTGCAGAGAACAGTCAAACTTTCTTGTTTGTTTAAACTTTCTCTGTATGAATCATGCTGGGTTCTATGAAGTGAATAGCATGTTATCCCATGAATGAATTATTTGATGTCTCTGAAATGTGACATGTTTTGTGATGTGTTACAATGAGTATTACAAAGGGAATTCTGAAGGAGCAAATCTTATTACTCAGTTATTCTAGATAGATTTATTCATAATGTACGATACAAGCTCAGAGCTGTAGTAGTTTGTTGATTACAATTGATGCTTATACACATCCATTTATAATACTCAATTTGTCTTTTGTGCTTGATTTTAATTTTGATGTTTTTACTATACATAAAATATGATTTTAATCAGCAGTTTTGTGTTGCTTGTAATGCTATTCTTTGCAATATTTAAAGTTCTTTACATTCTAATCAAGGGTGTTAAGAATGAGTTTATTTGTCCTGCAACATTTTATACGAAGGTGTTTGAATCCAACATCACTTCCTATTATTGGCCTTTTTCCATTGTATATAACGTACTCTTCTGATGCCTTTTGTTGACCTTGTCAGGGTAATCATGTCAACCCTGTCAACTGCGCCATTTTCCCCAAATTGCGAGCTCCGAGTTTCATGTCAAAACCAGCTCACCAGTGCTGTAGTTAACTGCCCATCTTCAGTTGGATTTGTGAGGTCTGTTCCCAAAACATTTGGCTTGAAGTCATCGCTTTCGTTTAGGACTACTACCATGGCTGTATACAAGATTAAGTTGATTGGTCCTGATGGACAAGAGAATGAATTTGAGGCCCCTGATGATTCCTACATCTTAGATGCAGCAGAGAATGCAGGAATTGAGCTCCCTTATTCATGCCGGGCAGGAGCATGCTCTACCTGTGCTGGGAAGATAGTATCTGGATCCGTGGATCAGTCGGATGGCTCATTCCTTGACGACAATCAAATGAAGGATGGTTTTCTTCTAACCTGCGTCTCCTACCCAACTTCAGATTGTGTAATCCATACTCACAAGGAAACTGATCTCTATTGAGACCAATAAAATGGAGCTCCCTGTCAGGAGTGAACTTTAGGATTTTAAGCAGAGGCCTGGAGGCCAACTGAGCTTTGTTCATTCCTATTTTCCTGTCGTTGTTTTGTTTTGTTAGCAGGTTGCTTAAAATGAATGTCATGGGATTGCCAGTGATTTAGGATTGATGGTTTATGCTTCTGTTTGTGCTAGGAACCATTGTGCTTTAAGATGATGCGCTTTTTCGCTGGACATTTTTTCAAATTTCAACGTGATGTTACTTCCTGAATAACCGATGTCCAATGAACGTCACTTATAGTTTTAGATATTAGAAAATTTCGAACAAGCCCGACCGTAGTTGAGCTCGTATCTCGTACATTAATGGCTATTGGAATCTATTTAGTTCCAAATAGAAATGTTCCATCGAAAGATCCTCTCGTTAATTAGGCGCTGATAGAAATTATATGCTGTTGGAACATAGAACAGCTAGACTATGGTTAGTGTTTGTTTGGTTGGGTGATTGATAGTCCTATAAGTGTTTATGTACATAGATCGAGACAATATTCCTCTAACAGAGGTACCTCGTATACTGTAAATTATGATTGAAAAGCTGTTTTTAAAGATTCCAATCGCTGTTTTAAATGAGCACTTAATTGATGCATGATTTAATACCACTATTTTACTTTCAATGTTATTATATTGGAATAATGTTTGGTGAGGTGGGTAGCAACAAAGGTTAGTGGTAGCTAATCAAGGTGCAATTGACCCCAGCCCTCTCCAATAATCCTCTGACCAAACTGGTTAAGGATCTTCTTATCCTAAATCATCATGATTACCATCTGCCAGATCAAAATGTGAATTTTGAGAGATGCCTGTTTGTTTTAGTTTTTTAGAAGTGATTATACGGTGTCCAGGATAAATATGTGAGAAGAGTTTTATTTTAAGTTAAGTATAGGAAAAGAATTTTATCTCAACTTACGATAAAATGATTTTTTTTTCCCGGAAAACCACATACACTTCAAGTGGACGGTGCACCCATACAATTTGCCCCCACCCCACTAACTATTTATATAAAAAGTTATAGAAAACCATGCATCAATGCATTCACATTCAAAACATTTCCTCTTACTAGGATTAACATCACTTTGGATATTATGTATGAACACTACAAGCCAACCAATTCACATGTCTATTGCCTTATTCAAACACAATCCCGTGTTAAAAGAAAACCTCTAATTTAGTATTAATAGCATTGATGAAGGACGAAACATTGAAACTTTTCTGCTTATAAGATTCAAAGCTTCAGTTGAGTCATTATAACTGGAATTTCCTTGAAGGCTTTCTCCGACCATAAAACCTGTTCTGAATATATTACTAATCCTCCCTCTAAGAGGCCCATCGGATAATAATAGTCGTCGAAACGTGTCCTCGTGGCGGCTACTACCTACTTACAATTGAGTTGGGAGTCAATTAAAATGTGATAAATAATAATTTTATATCTTTGAAATTTCAGTTATTTGAATTCTTGATTCAGAATAAAATTCTTCATACGTCTCGGAATATGTTATATCTTACACTACTCGCCTAATTTGAACACAAATTGCATTTTCTACTTACGTGACAAATTCAAACCCCACTTCTTTTGCATTTAAAAAGTTCGTGTGAAATATGTTTTTTTGTATCCCAAGCGATCTATATTCTTGTGTTCCATACTTTAAAAGGAATCAAAGTGTGATATTGACGCTCTTAACTGGACAGGGATTGCTTTCCCCTGAAGCCACATTCAATGAAAATGATCATTCTTATAATTTAAAGGAATTAAAGTAATAATTGTTGATCATATTGATTTGGTGACTTATTTTCAAGAATAAAATAAAAAGAGTTTGATTCCCAATTGCGGAGTGCGAAAGATGCTTGAACGGCTTATCAACTTCATATGTTATTAATCAAATTAAATTCGGAATACGAAGACGATGTTTTGTTTTGTGTGAGGAGCAGTTTTTTTCGCAAATTAAATAACAAGTGCGGTATTATCCCATCAATGATACTCCCTTCAGTCCTAATTATAAGATAAAGTTGATTTTTTTGGAAAAATTAAGGAAGCCAATTAAATTAGTTTAGAGTATTTTTATTTTTATTTTTTCCTCCAAACTAATTAATTTGACTAATAAACTAATATATAATCTAAGGATACTAAAAATATAAACACTCTAAAGTAATTTAATTGGCTTCTTTAATTTATCCAAAAAAGTCAACTTTATCTTATAATTAGGACAGGAGGGAGTACTAAATATATGTTGACCTGAGATACTAAATATATTATTGATAATCATTGTTCTCACTTTTCAGTATGTGTAGCAATAAAACATTACTATTAAACTAAAAGAACGAGATAATATTTTACATTATCAAATAGTGGGTCAGTATCATATATTATCATCTCTGATCGCGAACAGCATATGCGAAATAAAAAAAAAAAACTTGTGCGTTAATTATAATTTTATTTTCATTTTGTTTAATTATTAGTTGCGTCAAATGGCTAGATACGTAAATAAAAGGTTAAGTTGCAGGCTTGGAAGTATTTTTTTAATAACATTTACTATTTTAAGTTAATTTTTTGTGCATATAACACCCAATAACTTTAAAATAATTTTTGGTACAAATTTATCGTTAAATTATTTTTTTCAGTAACAACAATCACTGTAAACTTGAGATACTGAGTATTGCTAAAAAAAAAAAAGAACGAGAATGTTGGATATATTAAAAATTATTTTAAAATATTATATGCTGATAAAAATACTTTGAGCGCTGGATGTAAGTAAAAAAATTATTTCAGACTATTGGAAAAAATGCTTCCCAACAATAATAATAAAAAAAAACAGTAGGCGATCGTCCAATAAGGGTTTGTGCGTAGATTTGACCAGAAGCCAAACAATAACAATAAGGCTGCTATACATGATTTTTTTATTTTAATTTTAATATTTCTTTGGGTTCAGTGGCTACATTTAATTTAGGGAAAATTACTTCTAAGTCCCAATGAAGTAAGATATTATTAAAAAAGTCTTTCGAGGTTGTACATTCAACATATTATAAATATACGTTTTGAGGTTGTAACCAGAGACCTTTTTGATAATATCTTCCTTTCTTAGGCTCTAAGAGTGATTCTCCCTTTAATTTACTCATTATTAATACCGCTTTCATTTTCTCTGTGTTTCTTTTTTAATTCTCTCTTACTATCCATTTATTTTTCATTAATTAAATATGGAAACTTTAGCCTTTATAGGGATTTTCTCAAACCAATGTTTTTACAAAAAAAAAATCTTTTACAGCAGAATCTCCGCAGATAGCAATCACCAAGGGGGCGTGTGAATGAAAATTTAAGTTTATCCATGTTAATTACACATAAAAAAATAATATCGCTGCAGATTACATTTGATTCACGCGTTCATATGCATATTTATTATTTTTTTATTCTGAGCACGAAATAATTAAATATTCCAGTTAGTGACAATATAGTAATTGACACATGCCATGTCGGCAGATCGGTGCAGGCCGATACTGAGGAAGACTCCCTGATCTGATACGCAAGCAACCATAAGCATATTTGTTTGAGCTTAAAAAAACTTATAAGTTATTTTTTACGTAAATCGAGACACAACTCCTTTCACATACTTACTTCGTATACCGTAAATCACTATTAAAAAGCAACTTATAAACAATCGAATCGCTAAATAAACCCCTCCGAACTTTTTTTTTTATAATATTATTATAAATAAAAAAAATTATAAAAAAATATCACCTGGATTTTAAAATCTTAAATTAATTTTATTAAAAAAATTAATAAAATTGATAAAAAGAGTTTATGTTAAATTTTATTTAGGATTTTAAAGTTGAAACCATGTTTTTTTTGAAATTTTCCTTTATAAATATCAGATAGGAAACAGAGCCACCAAGTTGAAGTTCAACAACGGAAAACAGAGCTTCTCATATATCACTCTCTGCTCTGTTTCTTTCGCCATTTCTATAAATATTCCATGAAAACTTGTGTTTTTGTTTAATTTCGTTTCCTCTTATATCCTCTGCTCTTTTTGAAATCCATGGCCAATATCTCAACCTTGTTCTGTGCTTCCTCCTCCTCCTTCTTCATTGCCTTATCGCTGCTTCTCGCTCTTTCTGGTTCGTTATCTTCTTTTGCCCATTCTTCCATCAATATTTTCTTCCTAAGTTTTCATGTTTTCTCTGTGATACAATGTGTGCTCTCAACAATTTACTATAAATTTCTCTTTCTCATTTTGTGAGTTGGGTTTCCGTAGATTTTTTTTTTTTTTGGGTCATGGCAACCAGCTTCTCTGCCAAACTTTATGCATAATTTTCCCCTCCAGCTTCATCAATATCCTTTGAAAGTCAACTTAATTCATTAGAGAATTTGAAGACTAACTTACTTCTCATATGATGTGTCTGGCTCTGTTGTTACCATTAATTTAGATTTCAATTAGTTGTAAAATCCTTATTGAAACTGTTGTAAGCTGTTTCTCATTATTTTCACACTCTGCTTTTTACTCTGTTTTTTTTCCCAGATATTTGTCTGCAAATTCGAGGCTCTGAGTTTGGAATAAACTACGGACAAATAGCCAACAATCTCCCATCTCCTAATCGCGTTGCTGGTCTCATAAAATCCCTTAACGTCAGTAGAATCAAACTCTACGATGCCGATCCAAATGTTCTGTCTGCCTTCTCCAATTCCGATGTTGAGTTCAACATAGGACTAGCGAATGAGGATCTGGCTAACATGAGAGACATATCACAAGCACAATCATGGATTCAACAAAATATTGCCCCATACCTCTCACAGACCAAAATCACCAGCATTACAGTAGGAAACGAGGTTTTCAGCAACAACGACACACAACTAAACCAAAATCTCGTCCCTGCAATGCAAACAGTGTACAAGGCCCTTGTCAATCTTGGGTTAGATCAAAAAGTTGCTGTCACAACTGCTCATTCTTTCAATATTTTATCCAATTCTTACCCTCCTTCCTCTGGAGCTTTTAGGGAAGATTTGATTCCATATATCCAACCCATTTTGAGTTTTCATGCTCAAGTGAAATCCCCTTTTCTGATTAATGCATATCCATTTTTTGCCTACAAGGGAAGCCCCAATGAGATTTCATTAGACTATGTCCTGTTTCAACCAAACGCAGGAATGGTCGATCCAAACACAAATCTTCATTATGATAACATGCTTTATGCTCAGATTGATGCTGTGTACGCAGCGATTAAAGCATTGGGTCACAGTGATGTTGAGGTTAAGATTTCTGAAACAGGTTGGCCTTCTAAGGGTGATGCTGATGAAGTTGGAGCTTCACTTGAAAATGCAATGTTGTACAATGGGAATTTGTTGAAGAGGATGGATATGAAACAGGGGACTCCTGCAAAACCTTCGGTTCCTATTGATATCTATGTGTTTGCACTTTTCAACGAAAATATGAAACCTGGTCCTACTTCTGAGAGGAACTATGGTCTCTATTATCCAAATGGTACTCCTGTTTATGATGCTGGATTACAAGGTCGTTTACCAGAGATGGTGTCTCAATCTGAATCCAAGTCCAACGTAAGAGGACAAACCTTGAAGTGAAAGACACTAATCTATTATTCTCTATCCCTTTTTTTCCCTTTAATTTCTGAGGTTTTCTGTGTTGTTCTGCAGGGCTTGTTCGTGGGTTATCTTGTGTATGTCATTACATGTTTAGTTTTAGTTTTTGAGATTTCAAGGTGGTGATCACAAGTAGGAAGAGATCTAAGGAAACAGAGGAATCATTTTGCAAGAGGAAGCCATGTTAGGTAAGAAATTAAAACTTGATCCTCCATTCCTATATTTGTTTAGTGAAAAAAAAATTACTTTTTGAAATATCATAAATAGGAGAAACCAGTGAAATTTTTGGTATCAAATGAGCTAATGATCATAATAGACAATAGACACAAGAGATAGAAAGTGTATAGGAGAAAAGCAGAGGAGTATAAGAAGCAAAAGCCAAAAGGGAAAGTGTTTTTTTTATGCCACCACAATATATTCAAATTTTCCATTACTTTTATCATGAAAGTCTGTAAAAATAAAATCATGGGAAAGGTTTGGGACCATACATACTGTGCAAAGGTTGTGCTCAATGGTATCTAATAAAGCAGAAAGTGTCAAATGCTGTCCATTTCTTGCTTGCATCAAGTGGGACTCTATATACATACATACATATATATAAGGCAAAATATGGTAATGGGTCTCCATCTTCCTTATCATCCCACTAGTAACCATGCATACGAGTGAATAAATTCCTCTTTGTCTTCAGCAGTACAAAAGTCCAAAGAGGGGTTGCATCAGATGAGATCAGGATCTGTTTGCCATATATACAGTGTTTGATCAAAACCTCACAAAAAGTTTTGACTTTCCTTCTCAACCTTATCTTCAGGTTCTTTCCTCTGTTTTTTCATATTCCCCATGTTACCAGCAATAATCTTCTGAGTTCTGAATTCCTTTTCACATTACTTCATTAATTCCCAGTAGCACCAGTTACTCCAAGTATTAATTCTATGGATTAGACATGAGTATCACGAGAAACTTTGTACGGCCTCCTAGAAGAAAAGAAACAACGTGGGGATACAGGAACCTGATTTAAGACATGCTGATGAACAAGGACATTGAAAAAAAAAAAAAAATCAGGGGAGAGAAATTAAAAAAAGGTAACACACGAGAGTCACAAAAAGGTCGGCCATTGGATTTATTAATGGTGGCTCTAGAAATGAGATGATGCAGACGCAACTTGCCTTGGAATTGCTAAAAATCTCTGATCTCATCACTTCGTCATCATGGTTCCATTCAGGATAAGGTTGACATATGAACCATACAGTCCCACAAATGCCCTACAAAAAAAATATCAACAGGTCATTACATGCTAACAACGAAGACTTTTCAGTACTTAAATTAGGACTGCGGTGAGTCTATGCAACCACTTGATCAATTGTTTTAGGTTAAATAGTGAGCATTTAATTGAGTTAGTTGGTTCCGTGCTTTCGCACCCTTTTGGTGCATCCAAAAAGATCAGTGCCTTTTTATCTTTCCCATGATCTGACCCTGTTTTGCAGATACGTACTGCAAAACAACTGCATGCTTTTTTAGACCTTTTAAACCAGTCAAAGGAGTCATGTTGAATCACAAACAAATATTCAAATGTTAAGAATTTTAAAACGTAAGTGTCAATACGATGATATAGATATATAATTAAAACAAAAAAACTAGTTGATATTTGAGCTTATTTTAATATGCTTAGCTGGTTGGGTTGCAACTTGATGATCACCTGACCAAATTAAATTATAAACAGAGAAAGAAAGCAACTTAAACCTACTACGTGCATACCTATATTAGAGGCGTATGTGGGATCTGGCTGGCCAATTTTGACAATGGATTTTTTTTAATGATCTTAAAGAGATATATATATATTCTTGTTTTGAAATATACTATTGATGAGGGAGGGTGGGGGATTGGTATTATTGTCAATCAATAAGGGTAATTATTATTTTGTCACAATATGTTGCTTTATTTATTTATTTATTTTTAACGATGTGTTGCTGAATTAAATTCATTTGGATGGATCTTTTTTTTTTTTTTGCAGGGAGACCAAAAGCGACACAACTTTTTTTTGGTTGGCATAGATGCTTCGTTTTCAGGATGACAGCTATGCCTCCATAACCAAATAAAGAGCTCATCTTCATTCTTGTCACTTAGAGATTCCATTATTCTTACACTTTTTAATTAACATATTTAATAGCACAAGAGAGGGAGATTTGAGTCATTAGTGATGTGATTCTTTCATAGAAAGTCAATCACATGATCTTATTTTCCTTTTTTTTTCTTTTCTCACAGATAGTTAGAAATTAAATATTATTATGGTTAGTCGATCGATTGTAACATTGGTTTGATATTTTGGTGTTTTGATATGGAGGTAGAAAGAATGGTTGGCTTTTCAAATGTTATGTGACTGTGTGTGAGATTTCGAGTGGGTATTTTGTAAAGAGTGATTATCTTATTCTGTTGAATTATTAGTCTATAATCAATACATCAGTCATTAATTAATAATTATAACGTTATTTATTTTATAAATCTGAGAAGTGATTATAAAGATGAGTCGTGCAAGCAAACATGATGGAAACAAGGACTTGTTTTTCTTATCAACATTCATCAGAATAATAATGAAAACAATAATAGAGAGACACAAAATAAGCAAGCAAACGTGTTTTGTTGTTTCCTTCTTTATTTGAGTGGCAGCATTGTCAAAATCCAAGAGCATTGTGTTCAAGCATGCTAGGATATATTGTAGTTAGGTGATGAAAATAAACACGTCAAAATTAATTTTTCTTTTTTCAAAAATTCGTGTTTGTTTGGGATAACTTATTTTTTGGCAATAAGTGCTTATAAAATCGTGATTTATGGTATACGAGGTAAGTATATGAGAGGATTTTTATCTCGACTTACGCAATAAGAACTTATTATCTAAAAATAAGTGATACCAAACACACACTTTAAATTCATGATTACATTTCTGCCATTAATAACTTGAATTAAAATCTTAAAAAAAAAAACGCTGCGAGTCAGAATACAATTTTCTTTTTCAATTTAATTAATCGCCCAACGTAAGTGTCGAAACTTGGATTTGACCTCATCCTCTAACCGAGTCTCATAGTAGCCCCGGCAACATAAAATATAGAGCAAAAGTTTAAGGGAAGTTTTTGAAGGGGAAAAAAAAAAACTTATGAATTCTCAAAACCCCTAAATGTCACTTGAACATTTAAAAAGACAGATAAGGGAGAGGATAGCAATTTAGGATTTTTAGATTTTGATGCTTTTACAAAATTGCCTATCAATTGAAATAGTAAATATTTTTGTAAATGTTGTTTTTTTCCAGAACCTTTATAAATAATGTTATTCGCATTATAAGAGTAGTCAGTGATTAAATGTCAAATTTTACTAATAAGAATGTAATGTTTTATTCTGGCAAAAAATAAAAAATAAAAGAATATAATGTTCTAATCAATGACGTTACTTATAATGTGAATAACAATATTTATAAAGATATTTATCATTTTAATATCACAATTTGCTACTACTTAGGGGCAATTTTGTAAAAGCATTAACACTTCAAAATCCTTAATTCCTATTTTTCTTCCTATTTCTTCTTTTCCTTATTCATATGACTTTTTAAAAATTCTGAAGTTCATGCGTTTTTTTTTTTGGGGAGTTTTACTGCCTTTTAAAGAAAGAAAGAAATGAACAAACAAACAATACTTCCTCTTGTTCTAAATATAAGACAGAGTTGACTTTTTTTTGGAGAAATTAAAGAAGCTAACTAAGTTATTTAATCATAATATTTTATAAGTTAGGCAAAATAGTTTAAAGAAAAAAAATGATAAATATAAATATTTTAAAGTAATTTAATTAACTTTCTTAATATTTTTTAAAAAATTAACCCTACCCTATATTTAGAACCGAAAAGAACAGTCATTTGGACGGTGAGTGGGAAGAGGAGAGTCTTGGAAGTGAAGCAAGGTGCAATAATTGGAGAGATGTATTGGATTTATCACACGCAAAGTAGAAGTGGGCACCTCTCTATGATTAGCGGCAGAATTAAACACAAGGCATCACCGGCCTTCGGACTCTGCCTTTTTGTCATTTTCATTTTTGGAATATATTTAACACTCACTTGATTGTTATATATGAATAATATATGTGGTGTGACACCATATACTCAGCGCCAAACTTAGGGGAAAAAACCAGTTAAGTAATTGTAACTTTTATCTATCTGTCATAGAACAATCTCTGCCACCAAACAAATTTCGCTTTAAAAAATATTTAAAAAAAAAAAAAAGAAATACAGGATTTCGTCAAGAACCAGAATCACCAACATAAAATCTAGATTAGTATGATAATATTTTATCACTGAATAAGGAGATTAAACTGTGCTTTTAAGCTCAGAGATCAGTTAGGCAGTTTGTTAGAGCTCCCAAGTTTTTGTACCAAGGAGATCATAAGTCATTCGTCTTCACTTTCCTTCTCAAATCAAAATAAAATCAAGGTCAAATAATTTTTTTCTTATAAAAGGCAATTTATTTCAAAGCTTAGTAAAACCATACAAAAACTAATTGCTTCCTTTGCATGATAAATTTTGATAAAAAGTTAAAAACACAGGAGCCCAGCAAAGAACCAAAAACAATGTCAAATACTACACCTCTGATTATTAATACAAGAGTTAATTGACTAATTTGAGTATATTAAAGAAGTTAGTTATATGTTGGTTTCCCTAAAATACCTTATTTCATTTCATTGTCTATCTTTAAATAAAAGCTCCTTAATATGTACAATTAATATGAATACTTTGGGAAAAAAAATAACCCTCTCCATTTCTTAATACAAGACATTTAGGAAGTTGATCTGTGACCCTAAATATAAGACATATTTTATATTTGTCAATCATTTCCTAATTTATTTTTATTGATGCTCTCTTGATAATAATCAAGAAGGGGAGAGAAGGAGGGAACTAGGGAATATAACTATGATGCTTTAGAAAATACATATCATATTAACTAATTTAACTAAATTCTTTAATCTAACCAAATTAAATAAATATACCTTATATTAAGAATAAAAAAGAATACAAATTTAGAAAATATAATGGACTTGTTATGAATATTAAATATGTGGATGTCCATTGACTCATATTACTCTTCCAGTCAATTTGACATAAAGAAGAAAAGATGACTTGATACAAAGCAAAAGCAAAAGAAGACAAGGATATAAAGAAAAGAAGACAAGGACATAAAGAAGATATAAAGTAACCATGGTCATGTAATCAGGGTTAAATATAATCATGGTCATGCAACCAGGGTTAGATTTCTGTCTTTATATAAAGGGCTGTAATCGATTGTTTCAATTGAACTGAATGAGAACTTCTCTCTAACATCTCTCTAGAAATTCTATCAATTTTCTCTGAATCCTATCAATCTTCTCTCTTATTTTTATAACACGTTATCAGCACGAAGTTCTAAAAGAAGGTATGATCTTCTTATGGTTTCTTTAGTGATTTTATATACGTTGTTTTATTTTATAGATCTGGGATAATCTAAGCCACTATATGGAATTAGAGAGATACTTTTACCGATTGTTATATAACATCGGGTTCCATGGCTAAGATTGGAGATCGTTATTGTTTTTATATATTATTTACAAGTTATTTTATATTATTATTATTGTTATTATGGCCAGAAGCCATACACATCTGATTCTTGAAATTATGACCAGAAGTCATAATGTTTTAATTTCTTATAATATGGCCAGAAGCCATATCCATTCTTATTATATAGCCAGAAGCTATATACATTTTTCATTTTATTATATGGCCAGAAGCTATATATATTTTTATCTTTTATCTTATTGTACGGCCAGAAGTCATGTACAATTTTTATCCTGAAGATAATAGTTAATTCCTCATCTTGAGATTAAATGGCCCGAAGCCATACATGGCCTGAAGTCATGAGATTAAATGGCCCGAAGCCATATATGTTTTAACTTTCTTATCTTGCCTTATGAATTATTTATTGTCTTTATGAATTTACAGTTATTATATTGCATATTTATATTTCATATTTTAATTATTTTCATTTATTTCTTTAATTAGTTTGAACAATAGCAAACCTGGCAAAACTTGAAATTGTGGCTCTTGATATTACCGGGAAAAATTATTTATGTTGGAAGTTGGATGCGGAAATTCACCTAAATGCCAAAAGTCTGGAAGACACTATTAAAGAAGGGAATCAGGCATCCAACAAAGATAAAGCTAGATCCATGATTTTTCTTCGCCACCATTTACATGAGGATTTAAAAACTGAATATTTGACAGTAATGGACCCACTTGTCCTTTGGAACAATTTGAAAGAAAGATATGATCACCAGAAGATGGTCATTCTTCTAAAAGCTCATTTTGATTGGATGCATTTACGCTTACAAGATTTTAAATCTATAAGCGAAAATAACTCAGCCATGTTCAGAATTACTTCTAAATTGAAATTATGTGGAGAAAATGTTACTGATGATGATATGTTAGAAAAGACATTCTCCACATTTCATGCATCCAATTTGCTCCTGCAGCAGCAATATCATCGTGAAAAAGGTTTCAAGAAATATTCTGAGTTAATTTCTTGTCTCCTTGTGGCTGAACAAAATAATAAGCTTTTATTGAAAAATCATGAATCCCGTCCAACAGGCTCAACTCCATTCCCTGAAGTGAATGTAGTAACTAATGAATTTTATTGTGGCCGTGGCCGTGGACGTGGACATGGACGTGGACGTGGACGTGGGCGTGGCTACAGCCGTGGGCGTGGTCGTGGTCGATATCATGGAGGTTCAAATTCCTACCAGAAGTGGGAAAAGACTGATAAGAACCAAAAAGAGGAAAGCAGTAGGCATAATAAATATGCTGATAATCCATGCTATCAATGTGGTGGTAAGGGTCATTGGTCTCGTACCTGTCGTACACCAAGGCACCTAGTTGATCTTTACCAAGAATCAATTAAGAATAATGGTAAAAGATCAAATGTTGAAGTTAATCATGTTGATCAAGTCGAGAATTCTGAGTATGGCGATATAGATAATAACTATTTGGATGTTGCAGATTTCTTAATATAATTTGAACTGTTATATTTTATTTAAAGTTATTTCTATCATATGTATTAATTTTATTTATGTTTTTATGAAGAATGAATCCTATTGGCATCAATCCTGAAGATTTATGTCTTGTTGATAGTGCAACAACCCACACCATACTCAGACATGATAAATATTTTTCTTCCTTGGTAATACGAGAAGCCAATGTTCAAACTATATCTGGTAGTATAAATTTAATTGAAGGCTCCGGAAGAGCTAATATTTTGTTACCTGAAGGAACAAAATTATGCATTGATAATGCATTTTATTCTACCAAGTCTAAAAGAAACTTGCTGAGTTTCAAAGATATCCGCAGAAATGGATATCATTTAGAAACAACAACTAAAGATAATAAGGAATATCTTGTCATTACAAATATAGTTGCCGGTAGAAAATACATATTAGAAAATTTTCCTATTTTTTCTTCTGGTTTGTATTACACATGTATAAGCACAATTGAAACACATACTATTTAGAACCAGAAGTTCAATAATGCAGACCAGAAGTTTGCCAATACAAACCAGCAGTTTGATAATGTAAACCGGAAGTTTACTAATGAATTTAATGTTTGGCATGACCGGTTAGGCCATCCCGGTTCAATCATGATGCGACAAATAATTGAGAATTCATGTGGACATACCCTGAAGTGTAAACAAATACCACAATCCCATGATTTCTCATGTGCTGCATGTTCCAAGGGAAAATTAATTATTCGCCCCTCACCAAGCAAAGTAGAAAGTGAGTCTCTCACATTTCTAGAACGGATATAGGGAGATATTTGTGGGCCAATACACCCACCATGTGGACCATTTAGGTACTATATGGTTTTAATTGATGCATCAACTAAATGGTCACATGTTTGCTTATTATCTTCTCGCAACCTGGCGTTTGCGAGATTACTTGCTCAATTGATTAAATTAAGAGCACATTACCCTGATTATCCTATCAAGAAAATACGTCTTGATAATGCTGGTGAATTTACATCACAAGCTTTTAATGAATATTGTATGTCCCTTGGAATTGATGTTGAACATCCTGTAGCTTATTTCACACGCAAAATGGACTTGCAGAATCATTGGTTAAAAGGTTGCAATTAATTGCAAGACCTTTACTTATGAAATCTAATCTACCAATTTCTGCTTGGGGCCATGCCATTTTGCATGCAGCAATGTTAATTCGCATTAGGCCAACAAGTTATTTAAAGGTTTCCCCCTTACAAATGGTTTTTGGTCAGGAACCTAATATTTCCCATATAAGAACTTTTGGGTGTGCGGTATATGTGCCTGTAGCATTACCACAACGCACCAAGATGGGCCCACAAAGAAAGATGGGAATATATGTTGGGTATGAATCTCCATCAATTATAAAATTTTTAGAATGTGTCCACAGGGATTTTGTCCGCTTTGGAAAGGCTTCAGGCCCCCAGCACGGTTTTGTCGGATCGAACACGCGGCCGCTACCCGGAATGGTACGGGGCGTTACCGTTGCGCTGATCACACACGTCCTGATATATCATTTGCTGTTAATCTACTAGCAAGATATAGTTCTTCACCAACACGAAGGCATTGAAATGGAATAAAGCATATTCTTCGTTATCTTAGAGGTACTACAGACATGGGGTTATACTACTCAAATGTATCCAAGCATGAACTGGTTGGGTATGCAGATGCTGGATTTTTGTCTGATCCACATGATGGTAAATCACAAACGGGCTATCTATTTATATGTGGAGGTGCAGCTATTTCATGGCGATCTATGAAACAGACTATATCAGCCACATCATCTAATCATGCAGAAATTCTAGCAATACATGAAGCAAGTCGAGAATGTATGTGGTTGAGGTCAGTAATACATCATATACGTATAACTTGTCATTTATTTTCCGGCAAAATGATCCCAACAATCCTCTATGAGGATAATGCTGCATGTATCGCTCAACTTAAAGAAGGCTATATCAAGGGCGATAGAACGAAGCATATTTCACCAAAATTCTTCTTCACTCGCGACCTTCAAAAAGGTGGTGAAATTGATATCCAGCAAATCAGTTCAAGTGAAAATCTAGCAGATTTATTCACCAAGTCACTCCCAGGTACAATCTTTGAAAAACTTGTTCATGATATTGGTCTTCGGAGATTCAAAGATTTCAACTGATATTATCAAGAGGGGGAGTCGATACACGCTGTACTCTTTTTCCCTTATCTAGGTTTTGTCCCACTGGGTTTTTCTAGAAATGTTTTTAATGAGGCAGCACTCAACGGTGTATCAATGAATGATGTACTCTTTTCTTTGGCTAGGTTTTTATCCCACTGGGTTTTTCCTAGTTAAAGTTTTTAATGAGACACATTCATAATGGACATCCAAGGGGGAGTGTTATGAATATTAAATATGTGGATGTCCATTGACTCATATTACTCTTCCAGTCAATTTGACATAAAGAAGAAAAGATGACTTGATACAAAGCAAAAGCAAAAGAAGACAAGGATATAAAGAAAAGAAGATAAGGACATAAAGAAGATATAAAGTAACCATGGTCATGTAATCAGGGTTAAATATAACCATGGTCATGCAACCAGGGTTAGATTTCTGCCTCTATATAAAGGGCTATAATCGATTGTTTCAATTGAACTGAATGAGAACTTCTCTCTAACATCTCTCTAGAAATTCTATCAATTTTCTCTAAATCCTATCAATCTTCTCTTTTATTTTTATAACAGGACTGACATTTTATATTTAAAATCAAATACAATCTCCAACAGACTCTTACGTCAAAAGGTACGTCAAAAGGAGGAGGTAGTACAACCTACCATGCACAAAAACCACCTAGCCGCCCCCGCCGCCCATCGTCGTCATCATTATTTTTTTTTACCAGAACCTAGCAGCCATTATACTTTTTGGACAAAGAAAACAACATGTAACACTTGATGTGCTGGCCCATGTAGGGATATATAAACCTATATTTATTATTCATCTCTGCATATCCACGTTGGCATAGCATTTACATGAAGTTAATTACAAAAAAAGAAATCATATGAAAAATTGTTACACCTTCAAAAGTTTATCGTCAACGAAATTCATGAATCAAAGAATTGAAGGTAACACCAAAAACAAATAAATCCTTGAAATGAATATCGCCTGCCACAGCTCTGCTCAATCATATGATACGAGGAAAGGAATAACCATGGACATGAAGGCATCATATGAAAGTGTAGCTGAACCAGTATAACGCCTATCCTTCTCCTTAAATTGGTCAGTCAGGCCCTGAAAATTTCAACAAGTTAGCTTATAGCTAAAAGCATATTTATATACGAGAAATAACAATTGATCTACCAATATGAACTCCTTGATCCAATAAACTAACTAGTGAAACTCAACAATGTCTATAGTCCTCCAGAGTTTTCTTCAGCATCAGTTTCAGGATTATAACAGTTCTGACGTGTAATTGTGGATACATGAGCAACTATGCTTTTATACAGCTAGAAACATGGTTATTAAACCCGGACCGGACCGGCCAGTTTGGACCAGAAACCGGTAAACCGGTCAGGTTCAGGAAGCAAACCGGTTCAATTTTTTGTTTTACAAAAAATCAATTTTTTTTTTTAATTTCTTTATAATTCCATATTAATAAGTATGAAATCTTTACTTTTTCACCGGTTTAATCTTGGTTAGCTCCGGTCTGACTCCGGTCTGACCCCTTGACTCTTGACTCAGTACTCCGACCAGTTCAGTGACCGGTCCAGATTTAATAACCTTGGTTAGAAATATAATACCTTCCTCCTTGTTTAGTTCTTGCTATGTAAGCCACTAAATCTATCTTTTTTTTGTTTGTGTTTTGGGGGGAGGGGGATTGAGGGGAAAGAGAAAAATTCAATAATAACTGAATTGAAAAGGCCAATGCCCAGAAATATTCCAGCCAGATTTGAAAAATAGAAGCAAAATAGAGCTATTTCAACGGGAAGAGCAGAATATAGAACAGAAAGAACAAACAGAAACAGGGGACATATCCAGAACTTGGAAAACTGCAAATTTTACCTTGACGATCATCCCGCACCTGCAAGTACAGTAACAAAACATGAGATATACAATGAAATTTAAGATCTCCCAAAGGAAATAGGAGAAAAGAGAAAATCACTTCATAGATCCAAAGATAAAAGGCCTTACTCGACAAAACTGTCGAATCCAAGCTCAACATTCCCACCACTTCCTCTACTGTATTTGGAAAGTAGAAGCTGAAGAACTGAAGCTGGTACTGCATAGCCAATACCATACAGTGCATCTCTTAATTCTAATGGGTCGATTTTCCCACTCCGATCTCTATCATATCTCTCAAATATGCCCTGCAAATGTAGCAACCTGAGATCAGAGGCATTAAAAAGAATCGAAGCAGTGAAGTTCTGATGTAAAACACAAACTTCAAACTTTGTGTAAAAATTCTCAACGTTTAAGGTGTACAGAAAACCAAGCCACTTGGCAGTAGTTCAGGTAAAGATGATTGCCACTAGTCACACAAAACAGATGAAATAGTATAATAAACATATACTTCAAATTGGATGAGGATGTCAAGTTCCAAAAATTCATTTTAGTTTATGCATTCAAGTGTCTTCCCTAAGATGCAAGAGAATGAAACTCCGAATTGGAGGTATTTGCAATATTGTATCCTAAATAAAATTTTACACAAGTTGAAAGGAAAGCAGACAACTTTTAGTAAGCTTAGGCTTGGATGCTCTTAGATGGAGACTGGTCAAGGCATGAGATGAACGGTGAATGCGAATTGGATACTTTATATGAAGATTCATAAGTGAAAAATTTAGTCCAGGTCTATACACCACAACAACAAGAATAAAAATTAATTACAGAAGATAAGGTAACAACACAGGAACATAATAGTTTATCTGAAGCAAATACTTGAACAATTAAAAAGAAACTCACTCGCCAATGACCAAGGCAACTCCAAAGAGCTGCAAATTCTTTGGGCCCTGAAAAAGCAAAAGCAGTTGGCATCAACATATAACAGAGCTCCCTAAAGTCAAAGATTCTAATCCACAATAAAGGAAAACCAGAGAAGCGTGACAACGGATAAAGACAGGAAAGGAAAAGACCTTTTCAAACAAATCCACGATTATATGCGGAAAAAATTAGATTCAATATCAACCTGAATACCCTAAAACCCCTAAATTAGATATTCTAGTCTCCTAATTTTCCTATTCCAAATAAAATTCAACCGGCAAGAGAGGGAAGGAAAAGGACTGTGAAGAACTTACCAATTCTGAGAGGATCATTAGGATTCTTGAAGAGGAAAATAAGAAAACGAATAGTGCGAATATCAAATTTGTGAAACCCAGAAGATAAAGCTTGCTGCAACTCTCTCTCGTCAATAAACCCACTTCGATCCCTATCCACCGCCTGAAAACTCCTTATTACATCAGGATGCGTCCCCGGTGGAAAACTCGGATACCCAGACGATGACGACGAAACTTGTCCACAACCACTCTCCTGATAGTAATTCGAATGAGTAGTGTTAGCCGAACCTTGTCCATAACCACTCCCATAGGGATAATTTGAATAGGCCGATGAACTTTGCTGGTAACCACCTCCATGTTGATGATAATTTGAAGAAGCTGTACCTTGTCCGCGACCATTTCCGGGGTAGTAACTAGGAGGCACCTCGCTAGTCGTCGAAGTATTATTGTAAGGGGGCTCCTCAGGAAGGGATGGAGCGGATGGAGCATAGGATTGAGAACTGTATCTGCCGTAGGAAGACATGAGAAGAATTGAATTCCCGTTCCAGAAAGAGACACAGGTAGTGAGATTTTACAACAAATGTGCGAAACACAGATATTGAGATTTTAGTTTGTATGAGTTTGTGTGTGCTCTGGGATATTGAATTTGAAGTAGTCTATTAAATTACGACACGCTATCGCGAATGAGAGAGGCAGTTAGGTCGGTGGCCGACAATCTATATCGGCGGGAGGATATGTAGCGGGGATGAACCCGGGAAAGTTCGAGGCTTTAACTGGGAAGGTGTTGGAATCTCAATCCAAACCTCTTTTCAGCGCTGTATATTAATACTACGTGCTCTGTTGTCTATACTATTATAATTATTAGGGGTAAAAAAAATACTACGAGTATTATTATTATTATTATTCTTACGGGTTACGTTTTCTGTGGATTCAACGCATGGATTGATATTCGATAAACTGGGTCTAATTAAAATATTTAATCCAGGTGTTTTCAGGTTCAGCCTCAAGCAAAAGAAAGTTTCTTTTTAATTTGTCAGTGACCAAGAAATAAAAAGTTTGATCCCAAATAAAAAAAATAAACACGATCAGTATTCACTCGGTATTCAAAATTTAATTACACGTCCCAAATTGGTTTTTTCCTTGTATAGTTATCCTATGCTTTCGCTATGTTATTAAGAAATCACGAGTTCAAATAAAAAACACATTTGACTGTCTCTATCTTGGCACTGGGCCGCCATTTTTTACAGTTTTTTTTTTTTTTTTTGATTAAAAACTGGAATTCATTAATCATCCAAGATTAATACAAACACATCTCAGAAGAGACGAAACCTAGATTCTTTTCTCAACCTCCGTCGCCCAACAGAGGAAATGGCGGTTGATCAAAGAGAACACAGTTTTCTTATGTTGGCATTCAGATTATTAAAAAGAATTTCACTTTTCCTTTTTTATTAAGCATTTGGATTATTAAAAAGAATTTCAGTTTTTTCGGACATTGATATAGTAAAAGCAAATTAAACGGATACAAGATAAACATGTTTGGTCATAGTGGTGTGCCCTTCAAAATGTATGACATTGGATTCTGAGTCCAAAAACATAATTCTGAGATCCCCCGGCAAAAATGTGAAGGGAAAAAAAAAAGTTTACAAAGAAAAAAGATAACGAAATATCATAATTTACAACAACTACCGTCTAGAAACAGATAATAGGGCTTAATTTAATTCCATCCTTCCAAAAACGAAAGCTACCTTTGGTGGAAATATTTTTTGCGCTTAATGATTTGTCACTGTATAGCGTAAACTAAAGAGCTATTTCATTTCATGTATTCTAACACATCACGCGTAATACCCTCAAGGAAGGAAACAAAACCCATTACACTTGTGAGACCGCTTCCATCAACATCCTGTTCCTCGATCAGAAAGTTCTCAAAAACTGAAGCATCATCCTGTCCACCTTGGATAAATATGAGCTTGGGAGTGATGCATCTCTCTTGCTTCAATTTATTGATTGTAGTCCTCAACAGACCTAACAAGGTATTATGCATAGATAGATTAGGCAGAATCGTAGAAGCCCAGGCAGAAGAATAAGTAAAGAAGGCTTACAATCATGGGGAGGAGGGAAAGGAAATGATGGATCTGCAGTTGATGAGTAAAACACAATCAGAGTTGTGAACGCATCAAGGAAAAATATTGGACTGCCACTGGTAATTAGCGCGGCACGACTCAAGGAATGGCGTGGATATGCTTGTTTATCTGGACTAGAATATGAAGTCAACACTGGGTACACAGCACGGTGAAGGGAATTTGGTTCCAGTGCACTACGGCGCCAACAAAAAAAAATAATAGGGGAAAAGCAGTTATTTTGTGTTATCTTTTTACTACATATAAATGGACAATAATCAAAATAAAGGTCAAGCACTCTTTCTATCATTGCAGATGCATTCAACTCTCACCATCCACGCATTTATGGCATGGTTTTGCAATTTTCACTGTTCAAATAGATATGTGAGAATCATCTACCTGAAAAGGCATTGCAGATAGATACGGTAGTCTGGATGAACACCCTCCTCATGAAAGCGAAGAAGAGGATTACGAAGGAGAGCAAAAATTAGGCGGGGAAGAGGCTGCAGCTGTGGACATTGGGAGAATGAAACATCAATCTGAGAACTTGTGGAACTTCCACTCCCATACCGAACAAGTTTATAAGCTTCATTGTACTGGGCTGCAAGGATCACTAGCCAATCTTGAAGTAACATCCTGCCCTCCCGAACTCCTTCCTTCAAAGAAGCTAATATGACCTGCAGAATAATTGCATCCATTGGAAAATATTGGTCTCCTTAAGATTAGTTTCTCTAGAGTACAAAATCAAGCATAGGAACATTATGGATATAAAGTCCCACATAGCTTGCTCACTCAGTGCGACAGTCGAAGAATGAAGAATAATCTAGTTGCCTGGTTTTATATGCCCATACAATTATTTTGCATAGATATATTCTAATGATTTAAGCTCAAGAAGACAAGGGAAGTTATATATTAAAAACAGTCTGTAGATATATTAAAATTCACCTTGTGAACAAGCAAAGACAGCACAGCTTCAGGATCAACACCATCATAAAGTTCATGCATGTTCTGAGCAGCCTGGAACTGTAAGGTCCGAATCCTCAATCGACGTTTAAGGGAATGCCTGGCTCTGCATCAATTGCCGACACACTGAAATCAATCTTGCAGAAATAAAATTATTTACAGATAGATGGTTGCAGAAAATGAGGATAAATATTTGCATTTAATAAGATCTTGGTAATTGATAAATATTTGAAAGTCTAGGAGGATAAACTAAAGCTTCAAGGAATAAGGTACAAGCTCAGAAGATACATCACTATTTTAATCACTAGAAAATGAATTTGGCTACAACATTTAATTGGACGGCACCTATTTTAGATAGCGTAAAAACACCTATTCATTTCAATAGGAGAAGATGTAAACAATAAAAGAGAAGATATCCTATGCTGGATTTACCACACCTACTAGTAGAAGCTGTTCCTGAACTGGAAAGTTCTTCAGGAGGAACCACTACTGTGTACTGAAATGCAATCTGAAGCGTAGGAACTTCTGATGCATGTCTGTCAAAAAACGACCATAGACCTTAATCAGAACAAGAAATGTATCTAGAAAATTAATGATTCAGACAATTTCTAAAACACCTTATATTAAAGACCAAGCAAACATTGTAGGATCTCTTATGAAAAGGACCAAAAGGAGTGTTAAGATAAACCAAAAAAATAGAAACAACACAGTAGAGCAACATAAGGTTGAGCTTGGCAGATTGCACAGCATACTCAATTGAAAAAATTCCACAGCTCCACTTGACATTATTTAAATTCTTAACGCATAACTTTATATCACTTGAACGAGCATATTGAAAGTCTGCAAGCATTCAAGCATGTCGGTACAATGCTATGGTGGTGGTAGATGAATCAGTACCTTGAAAATCCAACATTGTTATCAAACTCAAAGTCATAAGCATAAGTGGCATAAGAGTCACAACAAATGATGTGCTGAACATTTTCATATTGTGGATCTGGGAAAAAATGACCATACTGCAATATAGAAATGCATTAATCTACAAGAAGATGAAAAAATCGTAATTTGAAAATTTTATTCAATATCACAGACTTACAGAATGGCCAGGTTTAAATTCAGTTGATGTTCTTAATCGTAGAACACAACCAAAAGCATATGGCCGACTAAGCATCCGAAACCTGCAAAATGAGAGGATCAAGTATAGTCACCCAAAGTAAAATGTTCCAAAAAACTACAACCTATCAATTTTATCTCAGCAAAAGTAACTACTACTAAATTTCCAAAAAAAAAAAAAAAGTATCTAAATTAATTATGAGTAATTGGGAACTGGTGGAGAACTATAAGAAAATATGGGACTACTGCATAGGGTGGATGTTGTTGTTGTTGTTTTGAGGGTCTAGTGGAGTGAAGGATTGTTGAAGTGGGAAATGATAAAAGAGGAAGGAATTCTATATTAATCTAAGAAATTAGAATCTAACTTCAAGATCAACAAAGCCAAGGAGAATCCTGAAAGGAAGTTCCTGAATAATTCATCACAGTTTACTTCACAATACACCACACTCATATACTTCAACATCAACCAGAATAGTCAGACACATATGCTACTAACTGACTTCAAGGCATTAGACACCTGTTCAATAACACATAAATACCTGACACTTGTGTAATACATGGACTATTACTTCACATCTGGCAGATATTCATTACTATCTAATCCATCAGTACAAACAAATACTAGTTTTATATAAATTCTATTTAAAAACTAGCCCCAAAGACTGATTCTTCACATGTGAATGATAGGAGGAACTCTGCCAATTAAGTAACTAATGGGTGGGAATATTATGCTACCAGAAGAGACCTGGACTTACATGTCCTGGGGCAGAGTTGAATCCTCAGTACTTGTATATAATAATAAAGAACCCCCACTTTCAATGCTCAGGAACTTAAGGGATGCCAAATCTGTGTACTCATTTGTTACAGCAAATATGTCCACACAGACGCCTGCTTGAACAGCAACAGCAGCCTGTAATACACAGGTCAATTCTTCCACTTCTCACAAATAGAAGATAAAAATAAAAATGAACATAAGTATAATACCAGATCTTTGTAGAATGGTGTCTGCTCAGGGAGTAAGGCGCGGTCCGCATCCTCTCCTTTGCTGGCATATTGCTCACCATATCTTCTTGTATCCAATTGTCCAGCTCCATAATCAGGAGGACCAGACAAGAAGGCAAAAACTCTAGCTGCAGCAGTACCCAATAGAAACAAGAATTACTTGAAGCCTTTAAGAGTATAGTATAATAAACATGAAAACACAGTTACTAAAAGATAGATGGTGAGCTTTGGATTTGGTCATGCGCACCTAACGCAAACGTGTTTCCATATTCAGATCCAAGGTAATTGAAAAGAGCTTCCATCGCCACCCCAAAACCACGCCCACCTATCAGAACACCATCCAATCCTTGACCTGCAGCTGTGGTTCTCTCCCATGAAGTTGTTGGTCTAAGTGTTTCAAGGGCAGATGCAATACGCTCCTTACAAGTTTCCACCTGCAATATAGTTATAGATTTTAGAATGGAATCAAAATTAACCTATATATAATAATTGCATTTCAAAAAAAATGACGGGAAAATCCGTATTATTAACCTACAGGAGCCAAAAACTGTAACAAAGGCATGACATCTTCAAGCTCAATTGATAAGGTTCCCTCTGTATCAGGAGGAATGAAAACATTTTTCACAACAGGTATAGGACCTTGAACATCATACAACCCCAATTTGTGGCTGAAGGTAGCAAGCCCAAAAAGTGAACCAGGAGCTAGAGCTACAAACCAAAAAATAATAATTAAGAACCAACTTCTAAAGGTTCAATTTTACGCAGGAAAGGAACATACAGTTAGATCCAGATGTTAACCTTCCAAAGCTGCCAGCAAGGCGCTTTTAATGAGATCTAGAAACTCCTCTGAAGCTGCAGGTGAACACAGAATACTATATTATTAACACAATAAGAAAAATGCATAGGGAAACTAGTTTTATATTGATCGTTGAAGAATTCTATAGAGAATCAGATAGATAAGGAATAGACAAGAAGAAGGGGATATGAAAAAGGGGGTGAATCCAAATCATATTAAACTCCCCCTCTAAGCAATTTCAGAAGTCAAACTAGAATTCTGAATATATGGCTTTTTCGTCCTACAAAAGTAGGGCTAAGAAACACATAACCTCCATCACTTTACTGACCGCTATATCAGTACAACTATTTAAATTAGAACTTCAATTATCAAATTATTGAATGGGCAACATGGTATGTCCCAAGTTGCAATCCTAGAAATCTGAGATGCTTGAAGCAATAGGTAAAATCTAAAATTCAGAAGGGCATTTTCCTCTTCCCGGGTATCTTAAATTCCAATATTATATTTTCAGTTGCCTTCGAAGGGCTGTGTGGTGAGAATCGATCCAGCCAAGGCAATGCAAAATTTGCAGTTATATACCAAGGTGCAGATTTCTTAACCAAGCAATCACCCCCATTCTTAACATTCAATCAGGAAGGTGCAGTTGAAAATGATTACAATTGGTATATAAATACGCTGTGATGTAAATATTACAAAATGAAGTAACCATTTATTAACAACTAAAATCTTACAGGACAAGTCAACAGCAGCAACATAGACCGGACGAGCTTGCATTGCTGCTTCCTCTGATGATTCCTCTGCAATAAATAACGAATGAGCGATCTAAACAGCATGAAGTCTCATAGTGTGCTGCAAACATTTGCGAATGGACGAGACAGAAAACTGGGGGAAAAAATTCACTTCAACTCTAATGTTCAGCTGTGCTTCCAAAAAAATAATATATGCAGCAACTAACCTCCGAGGTACATAAAAGTAGTTGGATAGGTATGACATTAGAATTCCGTTTATTATACTATGATTACGCAAAGTTATCAGCCAACAGATGAAAATCACCATAGAGTCACCTACCCGGTAATTCAAGATCGATGAAGGAAGACATCATCTCGGCACAAGACTGTGGGTGAGAGTATCGAGTAATAGCCTTGGATGAGAGGCCATTGAGGGTGCCACAGAGTGAGCAACTCCATGACCACTGTTCAAGCTCACAGTAAGTATTGAAGTATGCCCAACAGTTCTCGCATCGGGGCAAGAGGTGTCCGTCAGATCCATATACCGGAGCTTGGCCGTTTTCGTCCTTGGCCGCGAAGGGAGTCACCGTCACTCCCCAAGGCAAACCCGAGCCCTCCTGGGCGTCAGGGTCAATTGGGAAACGCAAGACTGTTGCCCTCACTGCCATGGCTTCGAGGGAGCAAGAAATGCAGATCGTTTAATGTAGGCAGACTATCGAATTCGACCGCCAGATCGGCGATCTGTCACTTCCGTTTTCTGAGAATTCCTTTACCTTTCTTGCTCTTGCTGCTCGGTTTCCCGACGAACGTGCGGATTGGCCAGGTGGAACTCAGACACATAAGTTGTACCATTCATAGTCTGCCACGTCAAGCTTGGTTGAATTGGAATGTATGGGGAAATTCAGATTGATTGGAGAAAATTAAAAACAGAGGAAATTCATATTATAAAAAAAAAATTTCTCGAAAGAACTATATGTGGGTAAAAATTAAACTGTTCATCCCTTGTCATCAGGAAAATTTTGAATTTTCTGTGTAAATATAAGAATATATATAAGAAAAAAAATGTTACATAAGATTTTGCTAGTAACATTGTTATTTTAAAAAAAAAAAATTGAATTAAATTTGACTTTTTGATTTGAAAGTTGATAAATAAAAATGTTGACTTTAATCATTAATCTATCGATCGGTATATGTAAGCAAATCGGGTCATTTACTGGTTTTAATTTTATTCGCTCGAGAGAATAACCCCGGTTTAGTTAGAAAAAAAAAAAAAATGGAAGGATGGGGAGAAATGGTGAAATTTTAAAAGTATGATTTAAAGAAGAGAAATCTACGCGGGGTTATAAAAATTTAATAAAGAAATGCATGAAAAAAAATGAAACAAAATAAATAAGGAAAATCCCAGAAAAATATTTCCGAAATAGGAAAATTCTGATTCAGTACTTTGAATTTCAAAATTATGGATCAGTACTGTGTTAGTACGGATGAACAGTGCAAGGGGCGTCAAAAGACGATTTTGCCTTTCAACCCTCATTCTCGCCACTTCAGAATAACAACACGAGATTCTTAATTAACAACTCTGGATTCTTGATTAACAACTCCAATTTCATCTTTTTATTTTCACAATAATAATACCGGTTTTGTTATTAACAACACCATATTTTACATTAACGAGACTCATTTCTTGTTTCACAACTTCGTAATTTAAGTTTTAGGGCCAATAACAACACCTCTTTCTTTATTAACAACATCATATTTTATATTAACAACACTATATTTTTGAGATATAAATATATGAAAGAATAAAGCGGAGTTGTTAATCAAGAATCCGGAGTTATTAATTAAGAGCTTTGTGTTGTTATTCTGAAGTGGCAAGAATGAGGGCTGAAGGGCAAAATCGTATTATGGCAGCCCCCGCACTATTCATCCGTACTGACGTAGTACTGATCCGGGATTTTAGAGTTCGGAGTATTGAATCGGAATTTTCCAATTTCGGAAATATTTTTCTGAGATTTTCCCTTTTAAAATCTCTCATCTTCCTAAAACAGAGAATATTAATTCCTCTTTTTTTTTGGACAAAATATTAATTCCTCTTATGCCATATGACATTGATTAGTGTGACAACACTGTGCAGCATATCATTAAAACCAATATCATTAAAACCAATCAGTTTAGTGCCTTTTTGAGTTAATGTTCTAAAAACATGTTCATATATAACTTAAGACAAAACTCATTTCATAATTTATCTCATATATCATAAATCACTTTAAAAATACAGTTTATATTATTAATCCAAACAAATACTTAATCGAAAGGCATTCAACGTACAAACACATAGGTTATATATGCTCCAATGATATTTTGATGTTACATCCAAAAGGGCATAAGACTTCAACAGGTAGATGGGGTTCCTATTCGGTGCTCATCACTGTGATGAGATCTTAACTTATCAAATTTAATTCGAATGATCCAAATTTAAATTTTTTAATTTATAATTTTTTTTTTAAAATGATTTATTCATTTTTATGAAGAGTGACAATTATAAGATTATCTTTATTTTTAATTTTACATACATTAAAAATAAAAATTAAATTAGATTAAATCTAGACCATCAAAAATCATTCTAATAATTTAGATAGGTGATAAGCAAAAAAATGTGCTCAAATAGATGATGATGATGTTTGAAAGCACCACCAATACGGGAGACAACTATGTAGCAACTTCCATATCAAAAGGAGTTACTTGTAAGAAAGTGAAAGAGACCCTAACAATTTCCAAACATGAATCTTGAGTGCCATGAAATGAAAGAGAAGATTGGAGACATTTCCTGAAACCATCTTCGGTTGTATCCCTAGCTACCAGAAACATTACCTATCCAGTATAAGAGATCATCTTGCCTAAAGAAAGAAATACGAGTGTTCAAAGCAACCTAAGAAGAGTAGCGACTCCTCAACAAAGGGTCGTTTCATTGAAGAGGATTACAATTGAAGGGAGTATATAAATGCGTAGGCTACTGAAAATTGTGGTCTGAAAGAACTTGAGTACCAGCTTGTCAATTCAAATTGCTACCAATTTAAACCTGAAATCTCTAATATATATGTATGCCTCTCTAAATCTAAGACGAGTTATATACTTATATGGTATGATCTAAACACATTATTTATCGGCAAAAAAAGAAAAAGATCTAAACACATTCATTAGTGCAAAATACTAATTTAACTACATGTTTTTACATCAGTTATTTGAAGAATAAAAGTGATAATTCATGTGACCTAATTTCGCTTCTGTTTTACATGTAACTGACGATGTAATGTATAATATGGCATCAGTTACTTGAAGAATAGAAATGATAATTCAAATGACATAAGTTTACTTTTGTTTGAAGTGTAACTGAAATGTACAATAGGACATCGGTTGTATATTCAACTAATGTCATAATTAAGATGTTATAACAATAATAATTATGAAATCAGTTTAGTAAGCACCAGAAACTATAATTAATATAAAGTTTTGAAATTTAATTATGAAATAAATAAATTTGAAATATAACATGTCATAACTGTAATTAAATACTATAAATAAATTTTAAAAAATATTTCCCCCCAAAATATAATTATATTATAGTTATATTATAAATGACTTTTTTTTAAGTGGGTCATTTATAGCTCAAGACCATCTGATAGAGATTAATGAATTTCTTTTAACTACTGAACTATACTTAGTTAATTATTAAAAAAAATGGATGATCAATTTATGGGTGGAACTTAACCCATAATTTATAATTTATTTACTGAGTTTACTTATAGCATCGGGTCTTATAGGAAACTAAGGCCTTAATTATAACCCACATGGCTCTAAAGATGTCTTAGAAATATATTAACTATTTTTTTTTCTTAAGAAAAGGAAATATTGCGTTGGTCCTCATTCCACCCGACGCCCTAATGTCTTCAACAAAAACCCCCACTACTCTGCTAACTTCACGGCTTCTCTATATGAATTTCGCTCTTCTAACTTCACAACTGCCCTTCATCGCTATTGACATAGCGGCTTCCAGATAGAGTGCTACAAAAAAACACTCAATTTCTGACAGAACTTGCTCTGGAATTTTTTCCACAGCAAATTCTGTTAAAAATCCGTTAGAAATTCCATCAAAATTTTTTTTACAGGATTTTTCCATGGCTTAATTTGTCACGGAATTAACTACAAAAAAGTTCCGTGGCTAATTCCGACGCAAATTTTATGAAAATTGTTTTTGCCAGGGAACTTTTCTGTGGCAAATTCCATAGCAAAAATTTAAAATGTATGCAATTTTATATTAAAAATAATATTATAAAATTAATTATTAAATAATTTTAAGTAAAAATAAAATATTATTAGTAATGAATATTATATCATTATTTATTAATATTATTTTTAAAATTTTTGACTAAAATAATATTTTTAATATTATTGTATTAGTTATTATTTAATTTAATTTAAAAATAAATTATTAGATATTAATATTATATTTATAATTTTATATTAAAAATAATATTTATAATATTAAATTATTTATTATTAAGTAAGTTAAATTAAAAATATATTTAGATTTAGAAAATTGATTAAAATATAGTTTTAAAAATATTTATTAAAGATTTAAAATTTATTGAATTTGAAATTAATTAATCATAAGTATATATATATTTAGAATTTTTATTTAATTTAATTTATTTTTAATAATATTATATATTTATATATATAAGATTAATTAATTTTATATTATGATAATATTATATATATAACATTATGTAGTAAAATAACGCAAGTTCATCTTGGCGCAATTGACAAAGGTTCGAGCCTGAAGGCACTAGGCGCATGAGGGAGCGGTTTGAATAGGAGGGGAGACATTTCTAAGATTTAAGAGGCGCAGACATGTGGCAGCACTCGGAGGTGACACTTGGCCCACTTCGAGGAGGGTGGACACATGGCAGCGATAGGAGGTGACATGTGGCAATGCAAGGAGGAGACACTTGGCGCACTTCGAGGAGGGTGGACACGTGGCAGCGATAAGAGGTGACACATGGCAGTGTAAGGAGGAGACACTTGGCATACTTCAAGGAGGGACACGTGGTGCACTGCGAGGAGGGTGGACACGTGGTAGTGGTAAGAGGTGACACATGGCAGTGCGAGGAGGAGACACGTAGCTGAACCAATGATGAGGTGGCCTTCTACAGACGTGACATGTGATATTTGAAAATTTTTAAAAAATTAAAAACAACAAAATATCCAATGGATTTGGAAATTCATTTGTCACGCATCTATTACGACGTTGATTTAGTTACAGTGCGATGCCGTAATATATTCATTTACCGTAATATATTCATTTACAGCGACATATCTTAAGCAAGTGACGCCGTAATATATATTTTTCGCTACGGCTAATTCCGCTGCACTTTAAATGTTGTGGCGAAAATGTAATTTTAACTTATGCCAAATTAACTTTTTGCAGTAATGATTATTTAAATCAATAAAATTGATGTTACATTTGTGTGCATAATATTGCAATAACTAAGTGACATTGAGTGACTTTAAATTAATTTTGGTAAAATAAAAAGTTAATGGTGTGTGTGATTCATTCACTTTAATTAGGAATGAGATAATTTGTTAAGAATGTGAGTGCCACATCAAAACTGAAACTTAAAAATCACCCATACCACCACGACTTAATTTGTTCAATATTGATGATATTATTTTTTTTTTCCTCCCAAGTGAACAATGCCTGATTTAGTTGCTCTACTTCTCTATATAATTAAATTTCTGCTTAAAATTGTAAATTTCCGTAGTAGGTTCTTAATGGTTAGTTTGTCCAAGAAATTATGACTTCGTAATCGTTGTCGTCAAATTGTAGTACGCGTCAAACATCCAATGATTCGGATGCCCAAACGCATATCAACCAATTCCACTCATACTTGTAAACTTACTTCGTTCTCAGTTCTGATATTTTTTTTTTGTTCTGTTTTTTTTTTTTTTTTTTTTTGTGGGGGACGATATGGATCCTCTGCAGTGCATCACAATCGTGAGTCTTACATACGAAGTTTTTAAAATTCTTCATATGTTGGGACCCAACAGGAAAGCAAATATCACATCCGTTGATAAATATAGGATCTATTTTATAGTGTAATTTATACTATATATTAGTCTTACATATAAAACTGGACAAGTATGACTGCGGAGTGAATGAGGTGATGAGAGCTGTTGGATGTTATTAACGGTTCAAAACGCGCAATTGTGAGGCACTGTTAGGATAGCCAGGGCAGGCGGCGATCCACTTGCGTTGTCATCCTAGTTGTCCACTTTTCTTGCTTTTGAAATCTTGTAATAACTTGACTTGCAAGGGAAATAAATAACGCACTATATATCTTTATTCTCTATATATATCCAGATAATATATATATATATATAGTTACGTTGTTACTCTGTATGGTTATTCGTTATTGTTTTTGTTATCATCATAATATCTATCTGTGATCTAAAAGAAATCACCAGCTATCACTCTCATCCACTTTACTTTATTTCATCACTTATCTTACTACCTAGTCAACAACTCTTATCTCTATTATATCCTTACTTTTACCAGTAACATATTATTCCATCTCCTCTATTTCTCGTGAGATACATAAGCTTTTTCTTGTCTCTAACACTATTATATATTCGTATTCGCCCAACTCACCTTAATCACGACCAGTTGAATTCTCAATTTTCAACACACCATCTTATTATCTGCCAATATCATGCATATATGGCACCATCGGGCTCAGGCAAACTTGACCAGGATATTAAACATGCAGTATATTTTTTTAATATATATTATAAGTTTATATGTATATATGTACCTCTAGTATTTAATTTGGTGTAATCTCAAAGTTTAGTTATTGATAGCTTTTTTTGGATAGCTGTTACGTAAAGAATACTCAAGAGATCGACTACTATGCATGGTTGTTAGCATATTTATTGTGTTCGCCAAATATTAAGGCCAAGTCAGATCAAGACTTTTCCAAGTGGTCAATGAAACACGGTTAATTAGGAAGTATTTTCTTTAATGGTACCTGAAAACTCATTTCATCAAATGTGATTCACATGATGATTCATTTTAATTTAATTCTAAAAATATATATCTCTCTCTAACCAAATGATCAAATTCGAGTCAGTATTCATCAGTACTCAAATTATAGACGACTTCCATATAATTGTTAAGTTTTTATCACTAGCAAAACAAAATTTTAAAATACGGAATTATATTGGAGGAATACTGCACAAATCCTCACTTGGAAGCTTTTAATAAAAGATTACTAGTACAAGAGGTGACAAATTAAAG